>CM068371.1:453042060-454242060 GCA_034769895.1 Magicicada septendecula
AAACTAGATTATTTCAACCATATTTCAAACATGCGGCCTTCAACCATATGCTCCATAGACTAACTAAAATACCCTTAAATAAACAAGATTACACCGACGAACTCAACACAATAAAATACATAGCAATCAAAAACGGTTACAACCCTAATTTAATAAACACACTACACAAACGCATCAAAAACAAAAACAACAAAACACAAAATACCATCAACACACAACACAATAAATACATCACACTCACATACCACAACTCCTACACACACAAAATCGCCAACACATTCAGAAAACACAAATACAAAATAGCATACAGAACAAGCAGTACCATCAAAAAACACATCAATAATAAAAACACAGACATAGACAAATATAACAAAACAGGTGTTTACAAATTAAATTGTAATGACTGCAATAGTTTCTACATCGGCCAGACAGGAAGATCTTTTTCATCCCGTTATTCTGAACACTTAAAAGCTCTAACCAACAACAATATACACTCCGCATTTGCCACACACATACACACAGAAAACCACAGTTACACCAACATAGACACTAATCTTGAAATTTTACATTACTTACATAAAGGTCGAAAACTCAACACAACTGAACAATACGAAATATATAAACACCACACAACACAACCAAACAACATACTTAACGATCAATTACAATATAAATCACATATACTTTTTGAAACAATTTTATAAAAAACAAACATCAAGTTGAATCCCCGCGCCAATCCCCTTCCTCCACACACCACCCCCACTACACCTTCCACACAACAACCGTTACGAAATGATGGCAGTCTGACTCAAAGCTGAAGAAGGTGGATACGTACTCCGAAACGCGTCCAACTAAAAAAGTAAGTTTCACAAGAAAAAGTTCATTTTTAGATAAGTGTTGATTATTTCTATTACCTTATTCTATATAAACAAAACATAATTATTATAATCTTATACTCTATTTCTTATTAGGTTGTACTTTCAGTTTTTATCTGTATTTTATTTATGGGGTAATGACTCTTTGTCACTTCACTTTTATTATGTATGCCCTGCTCTTGTTTTATTTTGGTCATTCTAATGAATGTTATATAAAAAGAGTGGCAGTTATTTAAAAACACATGTATTATCGGTCATGATAATACTTTATTTTACATTATTCATAGACACAATATAAGCACTTCAAAGTTGTAATATTTCACCATTTACTTAGTTTGTGAACTTCAATATTGAAACATAAGGTTTATTTTTTATAACACAAAAACTTGCACTGATTCTCTTTTTATTCCTTGATTTTATTTCTAAATAGTTATATAGTTTTGTTAAAATCAAGAAATCTATTTATAGACTATAATGAAGGTTTGTTTTTTGGTATTATATAATTATTTCACATTGGTTCACTTTCAATTCTACTTTATACACTTTTTGGCTTACATTTATTTTACATGTGGTTTCTAATTTTGATAGTTTGTTATACTTTTATTTATTATTATGTTTATTAGTTTCTTTTGGGGTTTGGGGGTTTTTATAAGAGCACTCCTTCTTGTTGTGGATGCTGTCTTGTTCTGGTTTTCTTCATTGATTCCTTCTATTCTTCTTGTTTCTTATAAATGTATTTCCTTTTCTTATCGTAGATTGTTGTCTTGTTTTGGGCTTCTTCCGTACCTACTCTTCTTGTTTCTTATAAATGTATCACCTTGTACGGTGGATCTTGTCTTGTTCTGGGTTTCTTCCTTGATTCCTGTGAAGTTAAATACAGTTTAAAATATATAAAATACAAAATACAATTTATTCCACCTACCTGCAAAAGTTCCTTCTGGGTCCAGAAATCCGATCGCACGAACATCAGATGCAAACATGTGTTTCATGGGTTAGTGAAATGACTTACTCTACACATTTTATGAAGAGAAATTATGATTTTTAATTATCAAATATGGCAACGTTAAAGATTAAATTTTTCCAATAAATTTTCTCACATGGTTTTCCCAATTTTGTTATGGTTCATACATCTCACAATAGGGTACTTAAATTATGTTACTTACATCTATGTAGATAGCCCAGCCTGCCTCACACTCTCTCACATTATTAACAAACCTTTAACACATTGAATCTAATAATATAAAAATACCCCTCCCCAGCCGGCACGCGGTTTTAGTTCGCACTGTTTGTTTTTCTCATTTTTTACTTTGTGACGAGTTCCGGATTTCACGGTTGTTACTAACTGATAACTATTGGTTTCACTGCCGCATAATAATTCACAAAATAGAGTTTAAGACTGGAACTTGGAAAAAATCTGAAGAGCCCCTTTAGGGCGGTGTCTGGCCAGACACGATCAGTGACGAACTGGTAAGCGTCTCTTGCAAGCAGGCGGAAAGATGTCCACCGCCAACGAATTTCGTCGTCGCTCATAGTCGAGTTGTTGCAGTTGAGCGACCATGTGCATGATACATAGTGGTCTTTGCTGTGTTTTACGCCGACGATATTTAGGCGCTTCCGGTTTGATGTCACAAAGGAGGCGGTCCTTAAGTTTTCATATCCGCCGTTTCAGTCAAGTAGATGAAACAGAAAAGGTACTTTTCACCATCTTGGCGTTTCCTGACCGCGTGGGTCCGCGCGTATACCCGTCTCGTGCATATGGGCGCATGGTCATACACAAGCAAAGTTCTTGGAAATCTAGGGTGGCTGCATACCTGGACTGATTTCGCAACGTAATATTGCGTTGCTGCCTCGTTACACTGTTGTATACACATGTTCTGTTACAATGAAATAAAATTTACACAATACCTTTGTCAATCCCCGCAAAATGAAATCAATTTAAAAATACAAATACCCACAAATTTGGACCGTTACAATACCCCCTCAATGAGAAGTATTCTGTCCAAAACAGAAGAAATCTCATTGATAAAATCCCTAAGAGGACCGGTGAGGAACTGGTGCCAATACCCTCTTTTGTTCTTACTTTGCATGGGTAAACGACCCCCCTGGCTCGGCGACTATGGACGCATCTGAACGAGATCACTGGACTTCTCCGTAAGAGATAAGAGATCCCAACACCGAAAAATCGATCAGACACGCACCACGCGCACCTCGCCTTCTATCATGCTACCCCAAAAATCCTCAATCCCTGGCTTAGATTATGCCAGATCCTCACCCGATATGTTTCCCCTTTTTTCTGCAAACTGGGCTGCCTTTAGCAGATACTGGGCTCACACACACACTCACATTACATACTGAAAATTGAAAAATGCTTTGAAAATTTATTTAAATTACAACTCATTGGTTGTCTTCATTTGAAATCAAATCACAAATATGGTATCTATTTTGAATTATTCTCTTCATTGGTTTTTTCTGTTATTTAAAATAAATCAATTTAAACATTTCTTACAATTAAGAACATCCTTAACCTAACATGTGATTATACCTAGAGTCTAACGATACAGTTCAATACAAAATAATTCAATAATAATAAACATGGTTAGAACACCAACAATAAAATAATCAAAATTTAAAATTATCCATTATCTGGCAGGCGCAAAATCCCCTTTTTTTTTCTTTCAAAAAAAAAAAAAAAAAATTTCAAAAAAATTTTTAAAATTCAAAAAATTTAAATTTCTTAAAATTTTTTTTCATATTGAAATCACTTAAAATTTGTTTAAATTGATCAAAAAACAAAATTGAATTAACTTCCTTACTATTACCTTATATTGTTACTTTCATTTTTTTTTATACTCTTAATAAAATACATCTGTATATGTATGTGGAAACAACCAGTAACCTATATTTTGTTTTGTTTACTTTATTTCGATCAGACACGTTTGTCACACATACCATAATTATGGTATCTACCATAATTTGTGAATTCGTTTGCTTCAGTTTTGTTATTACACTTATTATTACTACCTAACGGTCCAGGATTCGACTCAGCGTGAATGCTGACATAAGGAGGAATTGAAATGAGAATACGTTTCTTTGACACCATGAACATCAATCGTAATTTATTTCTGCATTTTTAGTTGTGTACACCGGACAATATTCCAATATGGCGGCCATTAAATATATTGGCTCGCTTTCATACTAAAATCAGTTATATTTTATCAAACATTAATTTACCAGAATCTTTATATTGATTATGCAGCTGCTTCATATTTAATTAATTTAATGATAATTCTTTAAAAGAAAACGCAAACCAACACCCCAATGGGATGTCGACATTATCGGGCACACCCTACTTTCTCTCGCGCATTCATACTTATAATTTCAAAATTATTTTTTGTGTACACATCTCTATGATTGATTAATGAGCTCTTTAAATATAAATTTGGGTTTTCACTTCCCTGATTTGGTCGACTGGAAGTTCTAGACGTGCATCACGTGTTGTTCCCTCCGCTGGCGTTGTTACATTATATCAAATTCACTGACTCTACTTCTAATTTTGAAAAGCAATCACTGCACACTGTCTAAAGTTTACTGAGGTGGTTACATTTCACATTTTGATTACATTTTGAGTTATTTCAAACACTAAACCGGTGTAAAATGCCGGTTGCCTGTGAGACAGGTGTTACTGCTGCTGCTGTATTGTATAGACTGGGACTCAACACTACGCAAATTCTACGTACGTGTGTGTGTGTAAACGTCATCGCTCTTTGTTTCTTCGTTACATAATAGTCTTGTTGATTACGTATTTTTATAGCGTCATTGTGGTTTTAATGACGTTGGGCGTTGTTGGCCAATGAGATAGAAGTAAATAGAGCCGGTATTGGTTACAGTAACCATTACAAGTCTGTTTATCGGCATGTATTCTGCTGTCCTTGAAATTGTTTTGTTGTCTCTGATCTGCGTCGTCGTATGCGAAACCCAAGGGAAATTGTATCACACATATAAATGATTTTTAAAACATCGAAATACCATAGTTTACTACCTTGCATACCATATTTTTATATCATACTTTTTGTACTGTCACAAAACCCCCTCAATGAAAGGTTTTGTGTCGAGACACAAAAACTTTCATTGACTCATTCACACTTCTCTAAAAGGATCAGCTCAGATATGGAGCCACAACCCCCTGTAATGTTACTATATATAAAAAAATTCAATCACTTACCCTTGGTCCAATGATGAGGTTCGCACCTTCTGACCTTACTGGACTTCTCCTGAGAGATCCGTACACCATAAGGCCATGAGGCACTTTACGCTCCTGTTCTGACGCACCAGCCAGCTCAGGACCGCGGTCACCACACCATAAAACTCTGAAACATTCGATACAAAATTTTAAATAATGGCCTTCTCTATATCCATATCCATAACCGATATGTTTCCTCTTAGTACGTTGGTTTGCGTTGCGGGGCATTGGTTTGCTTAATTCTAAAAATTTCACACAAAGTATGACAAGAATTAGGGTAGAAATTACTTCTCCTTTTTACCAATCCGGTACCTAGTACACACTTTTGACTTCTATCAACTATCTTCACTCCCTTTACCATATGAAAACAATTACTTTTAACCTAAATAAACTGTACCTTACTGCTTTAGCAACAACCATTAACCCTAATATTTTACTTCATATCATCTTACAATATCTATATTATGGCAAACAACTTTAAAACTTTATACTTTCTTCACGTTTTTTTTTTTTTTTACTTTCTTGATCACAGAATTGTTTCTAGAGAATGGACGGACTTTACAAAATTTTGATAGTATAATCGTTACTATCTTGGTAGTAACCTCCTATCCACACACTATTATCAACATAATAAAACATTGTACATCATAAGCATTAAACACTATCATTGAACAATTCACAAATAAACAATTTACATAACTTGTAGCAAAATTTTATAACATTTTTCCTATCAACAATTCTCTATTCAACTTTTAATATTTAACATTCATTTAGATTCTATACAAAATTTCATATTTATCATTACCTTTCAGTTACAATTACCTTCCTACCATGAATTTTCCCTTTCTAACCCTTTATATTCTTACTAGTTTGGGTGACTCTCTATTATTATTCTCTATCTTATTTTGGTATTTGTCAGCCTAACCTTACTCATCTCTTTTTTCCACTAACAACCGCTTCTAACCATTAATATAATATGACACCACTATCTCAATAATAACCCCCTTCACAAATCCCATTTATAACCTCTGGCACCGCTCATTTTTGTACTAGTATGTGTGTATTCCCTCTAACCAACTCATTCCCTTATCGGTTCCTGACCCTTTCAGATAACCCTTTCCGGCGCTAAACGGTCCCTTCCTGTCTCAACATCTCTCGTTGGACTCCTACACCAATACCCTTATTACAAAATATCACCATCAACAACAAATATAATTACCACTCACATTACTCAACTCTACATATAATCGCTAACCACTGTGTCCCTAAAATATCTAACACCTTTTTATATATTATCAGCATCTCAGCACTTTATTTTCCCTAACTCCCATTGACTTTATTCAACTAACTCCAATGCCCTGATTTATCCTTATTCCCAAACTCTTTACAACATTTCAACTTAATACACCATTACAAAATTCATCACTTATCTGCTAACAACACCTTTCATATCCAAATACATAATCATTTACTAACCCTTTAGAATCTAAATTCCATAATATCCTTTCAAAATCATTATTAAACTTCTTTTACTTATTTAAAATTCTACAATAGTTTACACACAAAAAATACATAGAATACACAATAGCAAAATTACACAAATACATAGACATCAATACACAAAAATATACAATTCCCCTAATCATGAAATCATTTACCATAATCAGTCCATTTTTTAAAAACACTGTCCACACAATTAAATGTTCATAACACAATAAACAATACACAACTACCCCATATCGTCAAATAATAGTCTTATCTTCGGTCTGTACAATTTATTTTTTCTTAAATACATTATATTAACATCATTTATATAAAACACATTTAAATTCTTATATTTTATAAAACCATCATAATTAATAGGGTTATTCCCTATCAATTCAACATACAACTTGTCACGATTGGTTATTGTCCTGTCACCTCCAGTATAATCAGTCACCACTAGGTACGTTATAAAGTCATTATTTTCATTATCATCCTCTCCTACTGCTATATCAGCTTCATTACAAAGTAAGTTCTTATTTTTATTATATCTCATCTCTGTTCCTAACTTTTCCATAAATTCTTCATAAGTTCTACTCACCTTAAAAATCTCTATCTCCCTCTTTCTCTCACAATATCTCTCACTTTCAAAACATCTCTCTCTTTTAAAATATCTCTCATAATAACTCTCCCAATAACACTTCTCTCTCTCAATATATCTCTCTTTATCACACCAGGCTACACTCTCAATACTCACACAATTATTTTCTAACACCATATTCTTAATTCTATTATCATAATTCTCACCACTACTTACCTTGTCTTTATTTTCATTCAATTTATCTGATTCTCTACTATTCTCTACCCCCATTTTACTCTCGTAATTTTCATCTACTTTATTCTTTTGTCTATCAAACTTCTCATTAACTAATGCAACTATTTTCTCTTCCGTTTTATCGAAACGTGCGTGCATTTCATCAACTCGTTTATCAAAATTAAAATTTTGTTTTTTGATTTCGTTCTTTATTTCATCAAATTTTATATTAAAATTATTCTGAATTCCTCTAATTTCGCTGTTTTGTTCACTAAACAGCATTTGCATCATCTTCATGATCTCATTATTCTCAACCCTGTTATTTGAAACTGGTGTTGAGTGCACTATTCCTTCACTCATAACTACTGATTCCGTCATGCTTATTTGGCTGTTGTTTGTACTATCAATTATGTTTAATAAAGAATTATTTTCTTTATTCTCTGCCATTATGAAATTTGTTAATGGTTTGTCGCTTTATCTTATCGTTATCATCTACTTTACAACCGCATTCTCATTTTCAATGTCCGCCCTCTGCCACAATTCAGGCTTATTATATAAAATGTATTTATATATTTTATATAGTCACCAGTTCGGGCCCATTTGTTACTTTACTCTTTTTTTTATACTCTTAATAAAATACATCTGTATATGTATGTGGAAACAACCAGTAACCTATATTTTGTTTTGTTTACTTTATTTCGATCAGACACGTTTGTCACACATACCATAATTATGGTATCCACCATAATTTGTGAATTCGTTTGCTTCAGTTTTGTTATTACACTTATTATTGCTACCTAACGGTCCAGGATTCGACTCAGCGTGAATGCTGACATAAGGAGGAATTGAAATGAGAATACGTTTCTTTGACACCATGAACATCAATCGTAATTTATTTCTGCATTTTTAGTTGTGTATACCGGACAATATTCCAATATGGCGGCCATTAAATATATTGGCTCGCTTTCATACTAAAATCAGTTATATTTTATCAAACATTAATTTACCAGAATCTTTATATTGATTATGCAGCTGCTTCATATTTAATTAATTTAATGATAATTCTTTAAAAGAAAACGCAAACCAACACCCCAATGGGATGTCGACATTATCGGGCACACCCTACTTTCTCTCGCGCATTCATACTTATAATTTCAAAATTATTTTTTGTGTACACATCTCTATGATTGATTAAAGAGCTCTTTAAATATAAATTTGGGTTTTCACTTCCCTGATTTGGTCGACTGGAAGTTCTAGACGTGCATCACGTGTTGTTCCCTCCGCTGGCGTTGTTACATTATATCAAATTCACTGACTCTACTTCTAATTTTGAAAAGCAATCACTGCACACTGTCTAAAGTTTACTGAGGTGGTTACATTTCACATTTTGATTACATTTTGAGTTATTTCAAACACTAAACCGGTGTAAAATGCCGGTTGCCTGTGAGACAGGTGTTACTGCTGCTGCTGTATTGTATAGACTGGGACTCAACACTACGCAAATTCTACGTACGTGTGTGTGTGTAAACGTCATCGCTCTTTGTTTCTTCGTTACATAATAGTCTTGTTGATTACGTATTTTTATAGCGTCATTGTGGTTTTAATGACGTTGGGCTTTGTTGGCCAATGAGATAGAAGTAAGTAGAGCCGGTATTGGTTACAGTAACCATTACAAGTCTGTTTATCGGCACGTATTCTGCTGTCCTTGAAATTGTTTTGTTGTCTCTGATCTGCGTCGTCGTATGCGAAACCCAAGGGAAATTGTATCACACATATAAATGATTTTTAAAACATCGAAATACCATAGTTTACTACCTTGCATACCATATTTTTATATCATACTTTTTGTACTGTCACAATATGACCTCACTATCAGCTATCAAAACTAGGTCAAGTCCAAAAACCTTGACCCACATACGTTATGTACAAGTTCTATCTGAAAATACATTTAACATCTGTAACATTCTAACTTGAAACACAAAACATAATAAAATAAAACATTTAAAATTAACAAAATATCATTATAAATAATAATCAAATTGACATTTAAATTATTTAAAACAAACACTTTATGACTTTGTATTTCCAAATTCTATCAAAATTTTGTCACTGGTTTCAATTAAAAAACTTTATATATTCAACTATAACTTTCTTCATTTAACAATCTCATTCTACATCACTGTGGGTGATTTAGATACTTATTTAATTCACTACTTGACATTTATACATGTATCGTCTTTATCTCTCTCTGACTCTAACCACTAACAAATGTAACTACCATGACACCCATCTCTATCAAAAACATCTCTCAAAACACTCTCTAACCCCAACTTACTAATAAACTCAATTCGCCACCTTCTCTCAATATATATAAAAAAAATACTCTCTAACCCTTTGTACTTAGGATACGTGTCCCCCCCCCAAACTCATTTCCATTAATCTGGTCCCTAGATTCTACCTAAGGCGACCCCTTCCCCCTAAATCGGTCCCATCCCGTCCCAACCATATTTGTTGCGGACTCCCACATTACACTACCCCCTATTACAAAATTGCCATCCCCAATAATCTCAATCTTATTGCCTTACTTCAACTACAACAAAATAACATCATCAATTATAAACATCAATATATCCCTCAAAAGCTCTACATATATTCCCCATAACTACTGTGTCAACATCAATACTTCTCCATATCTGTTACATTAACTCACAACAACATTACATTAACTCAAAACAATATTTTTCTCTCTACTATCCTTTTAACTTTGACTTGGACTGATCTACATGTCCCACAAAATATTCATCACCCAAGATCTCTTTTCTCATTATTTAAAACAATATCTTTAACACGTTAAAACATTACATTTAACACTAATTACCTGGAATATTAATAAGCAATATAACAGTGACATTTTATTGCTGATCAGCTGACATTCCCTAACACAATGATAACACATCTCGAAATTGAGCAAATTACATGAAATATACATATTTATCAATCCTTACTTCTAACCTCCTTGTTTCCGCTTTTTCTGATTCTGATAATTTATGTTAACCGCCTGCCAGTCGGCTTAGTTATTTGCTTAGTTTAAAAAATACACAAATTATATAAAACATATACTTTCTATCAACTCTTATATCTAACCTACGACAATAAAATATTACATTTAAAACATAGAATGAACACCTTATACTGAATGTATGAGCACATATTTATTTAAACGGAACACAAGCATTTTTATTAGATCAAAATTAGAGTTAGCAGTTTTTATGTTATAAAATTTAAATTCGTGGCTCATCTGAGCCACCTCCCATCCACACACGCTATTGCAATTTATGGAGGACTGTATCGCCCTTTCGCTTCCACAAAGACTGCATATTTGGAGGAATTTGACATCTCCGTGTCTTTGCTTCGGCAGTTACATTTTAACGAACTGGATATCATCATATCCTTTGTAAATATTTACTCACCCTTAAAACGGGTCTACCACCTGGCTTTGCTGTCCCCATGCGGACAGAGTGGCAGCCGCTGTTCCCTAGTTTGGTGATTCCCCTTAATTCCCCCCTGTCAATTTCAAAATTCACCTTGACAATGATAACAGCTATGGCCAGTTAAGGCAGAACGTGTCGCAATGAGCCCCAACCATAGCTGTTAAAGCTAAACCAATTCCATGGTCAGGGTTCGGTGAGGCCGTGACCGCCCGAAAAGTTGGGGAATCACAAGTAAAATGTTTTTTGTAAACTTAAAAATTAACAATTTATATTAAATGACCTTATTAGTCTGGGTGGTGTTTTAACCCCCTATTTCCCTAGCTTAACCTTCATTAACACAAAATAATAAGTACAAAATTAAAACTTCCTACCATTGAATTTTCTTAAAATTTTCAAATTTATTATTAATAATTATTATATATCATCTTTCAGTTATTATTAAACTTTTAATTATCATTTTTATTTCACAATTATTTCAAATCATCTCATTATTGAATTAAAATCTCTTTATCTGAGTTCACCTGTAAACATTTTTTTTATACTTGATTCATACTATAAAATTTTTGTACTTGCAGTCCATTTAAAATGACATACACAAAATATATACACCATTACTTCCACCTCACCTCTGAAACATTTAACACAAATGTTAGTTTAAATCACACAATTTATCATTTAATTACCAAATTCACAAATCTCGTAAAAATAATGTAAATTCATTAAAAAAATTTAATTCCACAACATTTAAATAATCAATCAAAATATTTAAAACATATCAAATTGTTTTAATTAAATTAATTACTGAAAATACAAATTACATAGCTATCAACACAATTACCATTAGCCAATTACTGTCTTTCAAAATTAATTCTGTTTATTTATTTAAATTGCCAAAATATTAATATTAATATTACAACCCTCTACACACACTTGTTAGCTGAACATTCTACAATGCACCCAAATAAATTTACTACAATTATTTACAAACTTTTGTCATTAACTGTTCCATTTTTTCACACTTCATTGTCCAAATCTGCCAGGTCAAAACCACAAAACAAAATATTTATAACCGTCCTTTATTGTTTTATGGCCTACCCTCCATCGTCATAGATTAATCTTCGTTTTATATAGCACTGCTCAATTTTATTAACACACAAATTACTGTCTTGTGTGTTATAACCAAACAATTTCAATTTATCTGTTATACCATAATAATCATTCACCAAGTCTACATTAAGTGCTTTTGTTACATCTCCATCAGTAAATATATTCATTATCGTGTTAGTTACTTTTGTATCATCAATTAAATCATTATTATTTAGACACACCTCTAACCTTACTTTCCACTCATCATAATTTCTATTCAAATTATACACTTCTGTTTCTCTCTCAACATACCATTCTCTATTTAAATCTCTCTCATCACAATACCATATCACACTCTCAATATTATTCCAGACAGAGGGTACACAATTATACAACAAAAATAAACACTTCAAATCTTCTATCAACACGGGACTCTTGCCCTTCTTAAACACTACTTGTGAACACATTAAATCATCATCATAAATAATAAGGGGAAAATTTACCCTCTGCCCCCATTCTACCACTATATTCTCTTTCCTCTCTCTCTCTAACTCATAAGCACACATCAACATCTCCTTCTCACATTCCACAACTTCATCATTACTCTCAGATACTACATATTCAATTATATTACTATTCTCAATATTACATTCATTATTTTCGACATCATCATTATCATTTGTTAACTCTTTGTCATTATAATTTTCATTCGTATTATTCTTATTTGGATTCATTACAACTACTCCCATTCGTTCACTACTCTGCTCTAATTTACTCAAACTAGATCTTATTAGTTCATTATTATTTTCAAGACATTTATTCATTTCTTGGATCTCATTTTTTAATTCATCAAAACTATTCTTTTGAGGATCGAATTTCTCATTAAAATCCCTATTTTGTCTGTCAAATTTGTCATTCTGTATATCTAATTTTTCATTGAAACTACTCTTAATTTCTTTGATTTCGTTTTTCTGTTCATGAATATCCATTGATATGGTTCGTAATATACTCATTATATCGTTATCGAATTGGCTATTACATTTCTTTGAGGTTGGAGTTGATAGCGTGTCCGAGTCGTCTATAGCTGATTCAGTTAGGCTGAATTCTTTTGATTGATTTACTGGGGTTGAATGAACTTCTGGTTCCCCCACGCCAGCCGACTCGCTCATTTCAACTACAATCTCGTTATTATCTGCCATTTTTTATAATTGATATTTAGAATATTTTAATTAATCTAATTTTTTGTAATGTACTTTCTATCTCATATTAACTTTGCGTAAATGACGCATTTTTATTTTACTACGCTAACCCTAAAACACACGTTTGCCTCTTTGTAGGTGCGGATTTTACATTAACAAAATTTTTTTTTTTTTTTTTAATAAAATCGTCCCTGTTCGGGCGCCACTTGTGAAGTTAGTTAAATACAGTTTAAAATATATAAAATACAAAATACAATTTATTCCACCTACCTGCAAAGGTTCTTTCTGGGTCCAGAAATCCGATCGCACGAACATCAGACGCAAACATGTGTTTCATGGGTTAGTGAAATGACTTACTCTACACATTTTATGAAGAGAAATTATGATTTTTAATTATCAAATATGGCAACATTAAAGATTAAATTTTTCCAATAAATTTTCTCACATGGTTTTCCCAATTTTGTTATGGTTCATACATCTCACAATAGGGTACTTAAATTATGTTACTTACATCTATGTAGATAGCCCAGCCTGCCTCACACTCTCTCACATTGTTAACAAACCTTTAACACATTGAATCTAATAATATAAAAATACCCCTCCCCAGCCGGCACGCGGTTTTAGTTCGCACTGTTTGTTTTTCTCATTTTCTACTTTGTGACGAGTTCCGGATTTCACGGTTGTTACTAACTGATAACTATTGGTTTCACTGCCGCATAATAATTCACAAAATAGAGTTTAAGACTGGAACTTGGAAAAAATCTGAAGAGCCCCTTTAGGGCGGTGTCTGGCCAGACACGATCAGTGACGAACTGGTAAGTGTCTCTTGCAAGCGGGCGGAAATAGATGTCCACCGCCAACGAATTTCGTCGTCGCTCATAGTCGAGTTGTTGCAGTTGAGCGACCATGTGCATGATACATAGTGGTCTTTGCTGTGTTTTACGCCGACGATATTTAGGCGCTTCCGGTTTGATGTCACGAAGGAGGCGGTCCTTAAGTTTTCATATCCGCCGTTTCAGTCAAGTAGATGAAACAGAAAAGGTACTTTTCACCATCTTGGCGTTTCCTGACCGCGTGGGTCCGCGCGTATACCCGTCTCGTGCATACGGGCGCATGGTCATACACAAGCAAAGTTCTTGGAAATCTAGGGTGGCTGCATACCTGGACTGATTTCGCAACATAATATTGCGTTGCTGCCTCGTTACACTGTTGTATACACATGTTCTGTTACAATGAAATAAAATTTACACAATACCTTTGTCAATCCCCGCAAAATGAAATCAATTTAAAAATACAAATACCCACAAATTTGGACCGTTACATTCCTTCTTCTTGTTCCTTACAACATTTTCTTTTCTTGTTGTGGATTTAGTCATTTTCTGGGTTTCTTCCTTACCTACTCTTCTTGTTTCTTATAAATGTATCACCTTTTATGGTGGATGTTGTCTTGTTCTGGGTTTCTTCCTTACCTACTCTTCTTGTTCCTTACAAAATAGTTTCTTTTCTTGTTGTGGATTTAGTCATTTTCTGGGTTTCTTCCTTAAATACTCCTATCCTACCTGGGTATTACCTTTTTTCATTATATTTAGTTTATAAATTTATTTTGATGATTCATCACTCATTGTAACCTTTGGTTTTAAATGAACTTTTGTTTTAATCTATGATTGTACTTCACGGTGGTTCTTAATTATTTCTTTATTTTGCTTTCTCGGATTTAACAATGTTTTTATTTTATTTTTATGATCATTTTACCATTCAGAATTCTTGGCATTATCTGTCATGCTACAATATGTACTGCATTAGACTGAACTCCAAGTCTCTTATGGAGGGGATAAAGTATGCGTGATTGTGTTGTGTGTGTCTGTGTTAGTATTGTTTGTTTGTCAAAGCCCATGATTCATCAGCCCTGTTCACAGTGCAGACTGACATTCATCACAAAGGCAGACTACCAGTTTATAATATTATTGTTGTCTGCTTTTTACCGTTACGGTAGTAAGTGCGTTTAAAGACTACATATTATTGACATTGTATAATAGCTTAGTCCTTTTTAAGTAACTGTGTTATAGTAACATTAAAAATACGAATTTGTGAACTATCATATAGGATGAATGTACTTTTAGTTACTTTCTGTTAGTGAGTGGATTATCCTGTTATTTGTTTATTTGTAACTGTCTGTTCACAATGTCTCTTCAAGGATCATCGAAACAAGGAAAAAAAGTTTTGTTGTTCATAGTTGTTGAGGTATGGTTAAAAATAATTAATAATTTAAGTACAGGAGCAAACACACACTTTATTGAAGAACAGTTTAGTAGCAAGTATACATACAACGGACACACGAAATACACATTACAAAAGCAGATTTAAAACTGAACTTAACTGGTCGAGTGCATCTCTGTTTATATAGAAAAAGGCTTCCAGATTTTTCCTTTTATTTAAAACTACCAGAACATTACTTTTGTAGACTTCTCACAGTAAACAAGCATGTGTGTGGGCTGAGGCCCCGCCCAGGTAGCTAGACCTCCCACCGCACAATACAAACTTTCACTTTACAATAATAGGTATACTTACTTAAAATTGAATGCAGAGTTTTCTAGTAAATTCTCAACACCCTCCCTAAAACTCTACATTCTCACAATCACATTAATTTAAAAAATCATTTTTACTCTTAAGTCCAAGTTTAGATCTTAAATAAACAAATTTTGGTTTTGACAACGCTTTCGTAAGTATATCAGCAACTTGTTCATCACTTTTAACATAATGCACATCAATTTCTCCATTTTGAAAACAATCACGTACATAATTATATTTCACATCAATATGTTTTGTCCTTTGATGGAATTCAGGATTACTTATAAGTTTTAATGCACTCATATTATCTATATATAAATCATATTTATCAGTCTTACAATCGCATTCATTAAATAACTTCTTTAACCACATTATTTCAGTTGTTGCTAATGCTGCACTTACAAATTCTGACTCGGTTGTTGATAATGATACAGATTGTTGCTTCTTACTTCGCCAAATAATTGCAGCATTTGCATACATACAAGCTACGCCAGAAGTTGGTTAACGTGTAACTGTATCGCTAGCATAATCAGCATCACTATAAGCTTTAAAGTTGCCATCCTTACAATATAGTAATCCAAAATCAATCGCACCTTTTAGATAACGTAAAATTCGTTTAACAATTGACCAATGAGCTACACTTGGTTTGTCTAAAACTCTAGATACAACATTTACAGCAAAACTTATGTCCGGACGACTTACAATTTGCAAAAACATCAAATTGCCGACAGCTTCACGATAAGGTACATTACTTACAATAGTTTTTGATAAATATTCATCATGATTACAATCAATTGGCGTGGATACAATATTAGCTTCTGACATATTAAACTTTTCTAAGATTTTGTTAATATAAGTACTTTGATGAATGAAAACAGACCCATCATTCAATCTACAAATTTCCATTCCAAGATAATTAGTAACTTCTTTAGTACTAGTAATTTTAAATTTTTTACTCAAATCATTCAACAATTTATCAATCAAACTTTCATTTGAAGCTGCAATAAGTCCATCATCAACATAAATTGCTAACAAGATATTATTATTATTATTGTTATATATGTATAAACATGGGTCACCCGTACTTTGACAAAAATCTAAATTTACAAGAAAATTAGTGAAGTGCTCAGTCCAGCATCTTGGTGCTTGTTTTAAGCCATATAAACTTTTCATTAATTTACATACGCGTGAGCTTCCATCATCAAAACTTTCAGGTTGTTTCATATATATATCTTCCTTTAAGTCACCGTATAAAAAAAGCCGTTTTTATATCAAATTTACTGATATGTAAATTTTCACGAGCAGAAATACTAAGTATCAATCTTATTGTATCAAAGTGAACAACCGGATTAAAAGTTTCTTTATAATCTATATCTTTCTGTTGCGAATAACCTTTAATAACCAACCGCGCTTTATAACGTTCTGTACCATCTGGATTGAGCTTCTTCACAAAAACCCAACGATTGTTAATCACCTTTTTATCTTTTGGCTTTTCTACTAATACCCATGTCTTATTTTCATACAAAGAGTTTATTTCGTCCTGCATTGCAGCTTGCCAACTATCTTTTTCTTTACTTGTAATTGCTTCGTTATAATTGGATGGTAACTTTTCAGCAATAAACGTGATCGGACATCCATAATATTCTGTAGGTTTTAATTTTGTTCTATCGCGCAATTGTCGTTCAGTTTGATTGTTATCGCTATTTGAAGATTGTAAAGGTTCTCTTTCTTCAAACTCATTTGACTCATTTTTAAGTAAAAGTTCATTATTTTTAGGAGTTATAATTACATTTTCTTCAGTTTCTTTATTATTATTGTTCAAAGAATTCAAAATAATTGAATCAGCTAATACTCTTTCAGGTTTAAAAAGTACATCTCTACTTATAATGACATCTCGCACTTCCGGAACATATACACGATAACCTTTACAATCCTCATGATATCCGACCAGATAACCTCTCATCGATTTTTTATCAAGTTTCTTACGCTTTTCTTTTGATATATGTACATAACACATGGTTCCAAATATTTTAAATCTATCAACAGTAGCTGTTTTTCCATTCCATAACTCATAAGGAGTTTTATTATTTTGTTTTGTTGGGCCTGTTCTATTAATTACATGTACAGCAGTATTCATTGCTTCTGCCCATAAGAATAGAGGTAAGTTTGAATTTGAATATAACATTGATCGAGCAGCCTCTACAATGATTCGGTTATCGCGCTCTGCAATTGAATTTTGTTCGGGCGTATATGGAACATTAATCGAATATTTTATACCTTTACTATTTAAAAAAGAGATCACAGCTTTATTATCGTATTCTTTACCACCATCAAAATGAATTTCTTTAATATTTGTTGCAAATTGATTCTCAACCCCGATACAAAATGATTTTAGTTTTTCTATTACTTCAGATTTTTCTCGAATAAAATGAATTTCTCTATAACTTGAAAAATCGTCTTTAAAAGAAACAAAATATAACTTTCTACCGAGAGACTCTACTTCCATAGGACCACAAACGTCAGTATAAATTATTTCGCGAGTTTTAGTGGCACGATCGATCTTTTTGTGAAAAGGCAATCTATGATTTTTGCCATAAGCGCAACCTTCACAAAAGAAATTTTCATCCGTAAATTTTATATTTAGATTTTTCAAAAAATTCTTCACATGTTTTACATTTTGATGGCAAAGTCTTTCGTGCCATAATTGTAAAACATTACCGTTGGAAATGCTCGATCTACTCTTTTGTTCTACCACGTTACATTCTTTTGGAATTAAAGTTTGAATGTCTAATTTTAGCAAACTACCAGGCTCATATTCGGAACCAGTTACAAGAATTTCATTACCATGCTTTAAAGTACATCTCGTAGCATTATGTGTTATTTCATAATCTATACCTCTTTTACCCGCATATTTAACAGAAAACAGATTATACATTGAATCAGGAACATATAATACATTATAGATAGTACCTTCTACTCGTTCACTATTTTTATAAGTTTCAAAGTCAATATTACCTTTACCATATGCAGACATTGTCATACCGTTGCCCATTCTTACACTGACTGGTGTTGTATATTCTTCGAACGTTGAAAACCATTCTCGATGCTTCGACATATGATCCGTCGCACCCGAATCCACAATCCAGAGATCATCCCGATTGCCACAGCTGCCTTTGTCACCTATTAGTGCTATCCTCGATGTTGATTTCTTCTGTCCAGAAGACGAGTTACTTCTTTCTTGATTATTCGACCATCTTCGCTGTCCATTATTCTTATTCATGAAGCAATTGTTACTTTTATGACCTTTTCTTTTGCACGTATAACACCTGAAGCAGTCCCTTTTTAAATGACCTTGTCTTCCACAATTATAACACTGCTCTTGTTTCAAATTATTCTTCTCATATTTATAAGAGTCATTCTTCTGTTCTTTATGACCGATTTTCAGATTAGCTAGCAACGCTGTCGTCTCTTCGTGTACTTCCTTTTGCTCTTGTAATCTAAATTCTTCTGCCATCAAGCGCTCAGTCAAATTTTCGAGATTCTTCTTATCGTCAGATACCGAATCCCAAGCACTGTGAAAATGATTAAACTTTTGTGGCAAAGATGTTAAAACACAAGTCATCACCATAGTCTTTTCAAATTTTCCCCCGAGATTTTTCATTTTTCTAGCCAACTGTTCTATTTTTGAAATATTATACGTAACACTTTCACTCTCTGTCCACTTAAACTCAAAAAATTGTTTTTGAATCATCGACAGATTTTCATCAGATTTTAGATCATATGCTGTATTCAATTTGTCCCACATCTCCTTGGCAGTAGAACAACCCATTATAAGTTCGAGAGGCTTTCTCTCCACTGTTGTAACAATTAACTTTCTGGCAATTTTGTCCGCCTTCTTGAACTTTTCCAACAACGCGTCCCGATCTTCTGCACCTGCAGCTGGCTCGGCTAATCTTCCTTCGCAAACATCCAGCACATCATCATCCTCTTCCATCAACGTGCGTACTACGAAGCGCCATTGATGCCAATTATCTTTGTCTCGAAGTTTTTCAATTTTTATATTCGGTTCCATTTTTGCACTAATATTTTATACTCGCACTCCAATTACACACTGCACTCCGATTTGAAAATGCCACTGGGCCCATAACCTGTTGAGGTATGGTTAAAAATAATTAATAATTTAAGTACAGGAGCAAACACACACTTTATTGAAGAACAGTTTAGTAGCAAGTATACATACAACGGACACACGAAATACACATTACAAAAGCAGATTTAAAACTGAACTTAACTGGTCGAGTGCATCTCTGTTTATATAGAAAAAGGCTTCCAGATTTTTCCTTTTATTTAAAATTACCAGAACATTACTTTTGTAGACTTCTCACAGTAAACAAGCATGTGTGTGGACTGAGGCCCCGCCCAGGTAGCTTGACCTCCCACCGCACAATACAAACTTTCACTTTACAATAATAGGTATACTTACTTAAAATTGAATGCAGAGTTTTCTAGTAAATTCTCAACAATAGTGAAGGTCGCAAAATAATTGGTAATATAATTGAAAAATTGTAAATGAAACAGATGAGGAGTTAGCTCTCCCTCTTTAAAATGTAAGTCATCTATTACATTTCGAAATGATAATCTATATAAAATTAAAATTAGGTTTTAATACTAATAATATTTAACAGTGCCAATTCTTGTACAACACATAGCGTCATAGTTATCTGGCTTAATGCTCAATGAGAGGAAAGTCAGCGTTGAGTGAGTTTTGATAATGCATGTGAATCGGGATTTCTCAGTAATGGGTGATTGTTTAACGCAACTGCGCGTCCATGTGTCTACGCTCTCTCTCTGCCCACGTCCCTCTTAGAGACTTGGAGTTCAGTCTAATGCAGTATGTGTTTACTGTTAATAATTGGGATCTTTCCATACTTTACTTGAAGTTTGAAGTACGTTTGTAAGAAAAACTGTAATACTTTAAAACTTTTATTTTACTTCTTAAGGTTGAAGTATTATCATTTTGTTACTGATTTTTTAATGCTGATTTTTATCTATTATACAAAATTTAGTAAGTTCTAAAATGGCTGTGGAATGTTGCAAGAGAACTTGAAGAATAATCTGAGATTCAGAACTTGTAAGACAGATCTCTTTAGTTTTTAATTTGTTACTCATTGTTCTGTTATTGTTACAGCGGTCTTTTAAAGGAAATGTTAAAGTGACAGAAGACAGTGAAACAGAGAATAAGATAAGTGAAGCAGAAAAAGACTGTGAACCAAGCATATTGGAAACTAAAGTAGTGGAAATCGATAAAAAAAGTGACTCTTCAAAGCAGAAAATAAATAAATATGAAAAAGAAGTCGAGGAGTTGAAAAGCATGTTCTTTTCTCAGATAAAGGTAATAAATTTTTCAAAATTAAAGTGAATCATAAAGTTTGTCTTATTTTATTCAGACTGTAATGGCAGTTGATCTGATAGTACCTTGTATGGGTTGGTGTAACTTCTATTTTTAACTCCATGGATATTTAATTTTATATACACTTTAATGGGAGTGTCTTCAGCTCTTCAAATAATATAGTAAAGGATATATTTTGTTGAAAAATAAAGTATATCTGGGCTTTTTGGCCATGGTTGCTTGCTTATTAAAATAGGAGGGGCAAGAGGCAAAAATGAGAGGGTAAAAATATAGGAAAACACAAAAATACATGAGGAATGTCAAGTTAAAGAGAATTGTGAACAAAACCTGAATATAGTGTTCAGTTTGGAAGTTTGAAAATTATAGTATCCAGAGCCCAAAAGCGATCAAAAAGTTGTTAAAATCCCTTTCAGATATAAGCTAAAGGAAATTGTAACCCAAATCCTAATGGAGTGTTGCGCTCTGCTGGCACCATGGACCAGAAATGGAAGTCAGAAGTTTAAGAGGATTGTAAGTGTCTATTTGGGGCATTAAGTTATAAGAAATTTTTCATAATATAAACTTGATGTCTTTACTAATTCGATAAAATCAATATATCTCAACATCCCTTGCAAGCTGTGGGCCACTTCAAAAAGTTTGTAAGCTGTATTTGCAAAAAAAATTGTATATTGTTATCAGTTATGTGAGTTTGTAAAAAGTAATAGATACAGGTCTATAGATATTTACAGAATCATGTATACTAGTGGTCGCCCAGTGGTCGAAATTCGACTGTAATTCATTAAATTTTTAAGTTTGAACGTTATTGAGGTTCTTTTGTCAAAGAGTATACCTCTATAATCATTGCATATAATATTTTTATAAATATAACCACATCCAAAATTACTTTTTTTTTTTTTTTTTTTTTTTTAATTCTATTTACACTGGAGGCTGACTAACATTCCAAAATCGAGATTAGTGCTGGTAGACAGTAACCGCCCGAAAAGTCGGGTTTCGCCGCAAGGCAAAGTTGGAGGCAAAATAGAGCCACTACGTGAATTCACGTCCCACCTCTAAACCAAACTTAACCCCCTTCTACTACCATTTATTCTACCCCGCTGTCTATTTTCCCTCCAATCACCCTGCCACAAAATTCGTCCTTTCAGACTAAACAGAACTATAACCAATGGCTAATTTTAACTTTGCCATTGGTTCTGAAACTCTTGTGATATTTCGTTTTTTATGATTAATTAAATTGCATTGAATTTAAAGTTATTGTCCATTTTATTTACTGAATTCTTCGGGCGCCATCTTGTTTTTATTAAATACAAGAAACATAATAAAAAAAAAATATACACGGGTTCTTTTCGACGAACCCAGGAGAACAGAACATGGTTATTCGAAATAAAGAAAACTTTACTTTGTTTCCCCTTAATAGATTTTTATTGACATTTTATTACTGCTAACACACTATCTCCTGACATCTCTACTATCAATTCAGATTAATGAAATTTATTTAGTATATAATGGTAATTGAAACATAGTATATAAATTGCAACTATACTTCTATAAAATTAAACATGACTAACATATACATTATGACCTAACAACACAAACCAGCCTTCTTAATTTATTTAGTTTCACTCACTCATGTACTCCCCACACACACACAATGAATTTATACCCCGTGAGATCTCATAGCTTTGAAATAAAAAAATGTTAAATATTTTCATATTGAAATTTTAAATGACATTTTGATTAACTGAAAATTTTGAAAGTTTGTTTTATTTGGGTTCTGATGTACTACTTATCTGCCAAACGACGTCATTTCTCTCCACCCGCACTGCATCGATTGTTTTTAAACTTTCACTTCCTATTTCCGAACTGTTATTATAGATAAACTGTTAATCACATTTTTGTTATTAATTTTAGCTGTTAACTCATATTTAACTATTTTATTCACATTTTGTAAGGAATTGCGGGCCCGCACTTACGTTTCGAAACTTTTATACAGACCACTCGCGAGTGGTGATGGCGTTATACTGGGAAGAGAAAACAGCGCTATTTTTTCAAGCCACGGTTGTTGTGTGCTTGATTCTATTGTTTTAGAGTTTGTATCCTTGCGCCAGTACACTACTTTCGTTATGTAACTTGTTTACTCCTCAAGGATAGGCTCTGACGTAACGCTCGCCTGACATGGTTATGTAATTTGTTGACAGATTTTGTTGTGTCCTTGAACTGACTTTGTACATTTGCAGTTATTAAAACGGTCCACACAATATTATTAAACAAGTTTGTATTCATAAGGTCAACAGCAGTGCAGCCACGTTGCGATCGTTTCAAAATAACAAATTTACCCAAGTCTATAATTTCTGTCCCTATCACTCAACAAAGGATAAAGTTATTATTATTTATTTATAAAAAAAATACAAATTATGTTATTTATTATCAATAAAATATAAACTTCTTTACATTGTCTTAGGTAGGCCCCAAAATGCCCCGCTACAATACCCCCTCAATGAGATATTTTATGCCGAAGCATAAAAAATCTCATTGACACATTCATACTTGCTAGAGGGATCAGCCAGGATATGTCGCCACAACCCCCTGTATGGTTTACAAAAAAAAAAAATATAATCAACTCACCCTTGGTCCGGTGACTGTGACCGCATCTGTATGACAATACTGGACTTCTCTCTCGAGATCCCAACACCGTAGAGTCAGACAGATACTTGACGCCCCTGCTCTGACGCGTAGGCCAGCTCAGGTCCGCCGCCACAGCATCACCAAACACTGAAACAACAAATCAAAATATTAAATAGTGGCCTTATACAACACCATATCCCCAACTGATCTGTTTCCCCCTAGCGGTGCTGGTTTGCGCTAAGAAGCACTGGTTTTGTTTTCCTTTACTTATTACTAACATGTATATATCAGAATACCTAACATAACCTAACCTAAGAAAACATAGTACATTAATAATTCATTTTAAAATAAACAACTTACAATTAAAATGTTACACACTTTATATCATTAAATTGGCATATAAACTCAAAATTTACTTTTAAACTTGATTTGCTCTTATTAATTCGTTTCTCAAAATTACAAATTTTTTTTTTTTTTTTTTTTTTTTTTACCCATCATTTTCATTTATCATTCTCTTTCATTAATCTGGGTGATTCTACATTATTCATTATAATTTACTTTATCAACTTGGCATTTACTCATAATCTTCCCCTTTTATTACTTTAACGTTCCCTTACAAAATCTTTAACTAGTATGACACCCCTCTATCAAAAATCTACTAACCCTTCTCTACCTCTAACTACTTACTACTTTAGCTCAATTCGCCACCTTCTCTCAATATATAAAAAAAAAATACTCTCTAACCCTTTGTACATAGGATACGTGTTTCCCCCCCCAAAAAAAACTCAATTCCCGTTCTCTGGTTCCCGGATTTTACCTGAGGCAACCCCGTCTCCACTAAAATCTATACCAAATCCCGTCCCAACCCTTATGTTGCGGACTCCCACCTTACACTACCCCTACTACAAAATTGCCATCCCCAAAAAATCTCAATCTCATTACCTCACTACAATTACAACAAAATAACATCAACAAAATAAACAACAATATATCACTCAAAACTCTACATAAATTCTCCAATTCTACTGTGTCTCCACTTATACTTCTCAAAATTCTATAACATACATTAACTCAAAACAACATTGCATTATTTTCATCTCTACTATTTCTTTAACTCTGACTTCAATTTGGACAGATCTATATGTCCCACAAAAATTCAACTTGGACTGACTCAAACATTTATTATTACACATTTTATTCAAACAATTACTATCACCCATTTCTATCTTTTGCAACCCATTGAAAATTTTACCCATCACAACTATTTTTCATTTTAAAACATATTATCATATTTTTATAATTCTTATTCCTAACATACTAAATGCAATCAACACAATAAGACATAATAAACACAATATAAGAAGTATTTAGTGCATCTATTTTTTAAATTCAAACAAAATTATTGAGTAGCAAATCATCGTTATTAATTAAAATATAGCAAATTTTTAATACGCTATCCCCTTGGATAACCTCCCAGCCACACACACTATTATAATACATTACATAACATAATACACAAATAGAAATCAACCTGGATTATTAGCATACATTAAACAAACAATTCTCTTGTAAATAATTTATATAAAAATTTATAAACATTATTATTTAAAATTTTTCATTAACTCTTTTTATTTATCATCATTTCATTATTTATCCTTTGCTGTAGTTAGGTTACTCAAAATTTTCAAATTTATTATTAACATATATTTTTAACCATTATGTTATTCCACCAAATAAACCATTTAATATTTATTTATTTATTAATTATTATTAAATCAGAATCTCATCAAACAATTTACATTCATTATAAAATTCAAACATTTAACATTCAATCACAATATCTAAACATCTCAAATTATTTACTTCAATTGATTATTAAAATTAAATATTCATTTGATTATTAAAATAACATATTTCAATTATTATCAACATTCTACCAATCATTAATTATTGTCTTCATAATTATTTTATTATTTAATTAGAATGCAAAAATATTAATATTATTATTATTAACACAACATTTTCTAAAACATATACACATTACTTTTCTAACATTTCACAATACTCACAAATGAATTCAGTATTATTTACAAAATATGCGTCAAAACTGTTCAAGTGTATCTCACTTCAGATGTCCAAATCAGCAAGGTCATTAACAAAAATTTACAATATTTAAAAATGTCCCAACACTGATCTTTTAGCTCACCCACCATCGTCATATATATATCTAGTGTATTTGTAACATTCATCATTTTTATCAACACACAAGTTATTATAATCATTACTATCATAATAACCCATCCATTCTATTTCATCTATTATACCATTATACATCATGTCAACATCAGTTAGGATTGTCCCGTCTGTATCCGTGTTATTTGTTAACGTCAGGTAAATTGTTTTCTCATTTTTGTATTCCTCAACTACTACGTCAGGTAAATCATTATAGTCAGGTAAGATATTATCAAAATTATTCTCTATCTCTCTTTCAACAGATACGTATTTCACATGATTCATCATCACCCCTTCTAGTATTTTTCTCAATTCATTATACTTTCTTTCTAACTTATATAGTTCTATTTCACTCTCAGTATATAACTCTCTTTCTCCTTCATCAATACATCTCAACATCTCATGATTACATTCTAAAACTTCATCAGGACTCTCTATATTTACTCCATTATTTTTTAACATTATATTTTCACTTATATTGTCATAATTATCATTCCTACTTACCTCGGAATTGTAATTAATACCATTATCATCACTAGTCAACACTATTTCTCCCACTATTTGATCACTGTTAGCTATTAACTCATTATTCGAATTGTCACTCACCTGGTTACTTATTTCTTCACTATTATCAAAGACACCACTTACCTGTGTTAACTCAACTTCTGTATTCTTTTTTGCCTGACATCTATCTCCCTCCCACTTCTCGTCGTGTTTATTCATCTTTGTGATTAGTTCAAAATGTTTATCCCAATTTTCATTCATTTTTATCAACAAGTTCATCACGTCCTCCAATGAACGCTTCTTTTTTACTACCCCCACACTGTCGACATCATTATCATTAGGCCTATTTTCTGTCTCATTTACTACTACTATTGCTTCAACGATCTTACCTTTATTACTTGGCACCTCACTATCAATATCATCGCTGTGCTTCTTAATTTCCGCGAATATTCCCTCTTCCATTTCTTCCATTCGTGTTAAACTATCGTCTAACCTCCCCCATTCCTCGTCCGTCATTTTACCTACAACCCCTTTAAATTCGCTTTCCCACTCCTTCCATACGAAACCACTATCATTTTCTTGTATCTTAGCCATATTAAAAAAAATTTTATTATAATACCCTTTATATAATATAATTCATCTCATACACACTAATTACCCTCACAATACTCATAAACACATAAACAAATAATGCACTACATACATAACCCTATCAAAACATAACCCCATACTTGTGTCTATTTTACGTACGAAAAAAAAATTTTATTCTACCTCAACAACCATTCTGTTCTCCTAAGTAGGCCTATATTTATATAATTATATTATATAAATCGTCCCTGTTCGGGCGCCAAATGTGATATTTCGTTTTTTATGATTAATTAAATTGCATTGAATTTAAAGTTATTGTCCATTTTATTTACTGAATTCTTCGGGCGCCATCTTGTTTTTATTAAATACAAGAAACATAATAAAAAAAAAAATATACACGGGTTCTTTTCGACGAACCCAGGAGAACAGAACATGGTTATTCGAAATAAAGAAAACTTTACTTTGTTTCCCCTTAATAGATTTTTATTGACATTTTATTACTGCTAACACACTATCTCTTGACATCTCTACTATCAATTCAGATTAATGAAATTTATTTAGTATATAATGGTAATTGAAACATAGTATATAAATTGCAACTATACTTCTATAAAATTAAACATGACTAACATATACATTATGACCTAACAACACAAACCAGCCTTCTTAATTTATTTAGTTTCACTCACTCATGTACTCCCCACACACACACAATGAATTTATACCCCGTGAGATCTCATAGCTTTGAAATAAAAAAATGTTAAATATTTTCATATTGAAATTTTAAATGACATTTTGATTAACTGAAAATTTTGAAAGTTTGTTTTATTTGGGTTCTGATGTACTACTTATCTGCCAAACGACGTCATTTCTCTCCACCCGCACTGCATCGATTGTTTTTAAACTTTCACTTCCTATTTCCGAACTGTTATTATAGATAAACTGTTAATCACATTTTTGTTATTAATTTTAGCTGTTAACTCATATTTAACTATTTTATTCACATTTTGTAAGGAATTGCGGGCCCGCACTTACGTTTCGAAACTTTTATACAAACCACTCGCGAGTGGTGATGGCGTTATACTGGGAAGAGAAAACAGCGCTATTTTTTCAAGCCATGGTTGTTGTGTGCTTGATTCTATTGTTTTAGAGTTTGTATCCTTGCGCCAGTACACTACTTTCGTTATGTAACTTGTTTACTCCTCAAGGATAGGCTCTGACGTAACGCTCGCCTGACACGGTTATGTAATTTGTTGACAGATTTTGTTGTGTCCTTGAACTGACTTTGTACATTTGCAGTTATTAAAACGGTCCACACAATATTATTAAACAAGTTTGTATTCATAAGGTCAACAGCAGTGCAGCCACGTTGCGATCGTTTCAAAATAACAAATTTACCCAAGTCTATAATTTCTGTCCCTATCACTCAACAAAGGATAAAGTTATTATTATTTATTTATAAAAAAAAATACAAATTATGTTATTTATTATCAATAAAATATAAACTTCTTTACATTGTCTTAGGTAGACCCCAAAATGCCCCGCTACACTCTTAAAATTGTACGCACTGCCTTTTATTTAAGTGCAGCCTCCATTATATACAAACACTCTAAGGCAGTGCAGGCACGTGACAGGTACACCGACCCGCTGCACCATGAGTGTATAAAAAAACTTAATTCAAGTCACGTACCTGTTGGGGTCCCCCTCCCCGTTCAAATATGTGTGGTTAAATTTCTAATTTGTACCAATTTTGGTGGAGCCGGACGATCGTTGTTTTCACTGCCCTAAGGAAGATCCGCCAACCATGGCCCGCCTCCGAGTTCCGAATTCCACGGCCAGGATTGGTAAGATCGTGACCGCCCGAAAATGGGGAAGGAGCCCTTCTAGAAACATAAAAGAAACAATTAAATAACATTCATAGATTTCATTGATAAAAATCATTATGCTGACCAAAATAATTTCAAATTTGTAGCGTTGTGCTACAAATACGAATTCTTCATTTTTATTTCTACTATCTCGTACGGCCCCTCGTACAATAAGAAAAATTTCTTGATCTCCTTATCTTGAGCGCTCGACAAATCATGGCGTCGCACCAATACCATCTGTCCTACCTCGTACTGCGTCCACTTACCTTTCATATCATGTCTCTGTTTTCTCCTCTCTCCCTTCGTCAACAAATTTTCATTTGCTAGTCTAAGTTTTACCTCTCGACCAATAGTGTTGTTTTCCGGTGGATACTCAATTAATTGTTCCAGAATCCTCTGTGGACGCTTCCCTCTTACTAACTCATAAGGCGTGAACCCTGTCGACTCGTGGGTTGTGCAGTTAAGCCAATTTTCAATCTTCTGGACATAGAGTGGCCACTCGCTGTGTTTGGCGTGGCAGTATGTTCGAAAAATTCTGCCCAATTCCCTCATGACTCTCTCTGCCTGATTGGACTGTGGGTGATACACTGCGGTGTGCTTTGGGATGATACCTTCCCATCCGAGAGTCTGGCGCCATCTCCCGCTGATGAACTGCGGCCCATGGTCAGATAATATCACCTTCGGCTTTCCCACGTTGATCATGTAGTCGCGTGTGATCTTCTCGCTCAGCACCTTCCTCGTTGCCCGCTTCACGCTATACAACCTTACATACTTGGAAAATGTGTCAAGTACAACAAAAATATGCATCACTCCACCCCTACCCTTCGGCAATGGGCCGTACAAATCTACAGCTACTAGATCGAATGGTTTTTCTACTTTAATATAATTTAGTTCTCCTTCTAACCTATAATTTACAACTTTAGATTTCTGACATATCTCACAAACTCTTAAGTATTTTTCGGACGCGTTTCTCCATATTTTTAAAGAGACAAGATTCCTTTAACACATTCACACACTTCCGTGCCCCGAAATGCCCGTATCTAAGGTGACAGTCCCACACTATTTTCTCTATCAAACCTTCAGGTATAACTAACCTCCAATCTCTCTCTCTCCCCTCTACTTTTTTAAACAAACTCCCTTTAAACACTTGAAAATATTGTTTATACCCACATTCATCTACATCTGATTCTACACTAGTAATTATTTTATTTAACTTACTATCAGCTCTTTGCATTACACTTATATTCTTCAAGTCTTCCCCAAAAAGTTTATCTTCCCGGGATAGTCTATAAATCTCTATCTCTTTAATATCTCTACCTGTTCTATTTCTGTCTGTGTCTACTCGTGATAGTGTGTCTGGCACCCTGTTCTCTACACCCTTGATGTATTCCCAAGAAAAATTATACTCTGGAAGAGCTAACACCCACCTGGTTATCCGGCTGTGTGTGAGTTTACAAGTATTCAGGAACGACAGCGCTTTATGGTCCGTCCTGATGATGGTTCTATTACCCAGCAGATACGTGCGGAACTTCTTCACGGCGAACACTATACTGAGGAGCTCCTTCTCTGTGGTAGTATAGTTACGTTCTGCGGCTAGCAACGTCCGGCTGGCGAAGGCGATGGTTTTATGTTCCTTCGCCTCGTCCTCTTGGTATAGTTCTGCTCCAAGTGCTATATTGCTTGCGTCTGTCTGTAAATAAAATTTTTCGTTAAAATTGGGATGATTCATTAATATCATATCAGCGAACTTATTTTTTATGTCGTTGAACGCTGCTCTTTCGTTATCGCCCCATCTCCATTGTTTATTCTTTTGCAGCACTGCGCTGAGTCAGGCCGTCGTCTGTGCGTAATTCCGCTGGAACTTCCTGTAAAAATTACAGAGACCAAGGAAACTTTGCAATTGTTTTATATTTTTAGGCTCCGGGAACGTCAGGATGGATTCCACTTTATCTGGGTTGCCACGTATCCCTGTAGGTGTTATAATGAAACCCAAAAAATGTATCTCAGTTTGCAAAAATTTTGATTTGTCCCAATTCACTGTCAAACCTCCCTGATATAACTTCTCCAACACATATTCTAAATGTTCTACATGCTCTTCAAATGCTCTGGAAGCTATCAAAATATCATCAACATATATGGTTAAAAAATCTAAGCTATGGGGTTGCAAAATCTCATCCAAACACTTAATAAAACTAGCTATACTGGTGTTCAATCCAAACGGTAGTCTCTTAAATTGATAATTCTTTCCATTGACTAAAAAGGCGGTATACTTCCTACTATTTACTGCCAACGGGACTTGCCATACCCGGCGGTTAGGTCTAAAGAGGTCATATATTGTACGCCGCTAAATTTCTGAAAAATCTCTTCAATAGCTTCGGGTGACTCCCGGTCTGGAATAATTATTTGATTGATTTTGCGGGCATCTAAACATAACCTAACCCTACCATCTTTTTTAATCACTACTACTAATGGGTTAGAATATGGTGATACAGATCGCTCAATTTATCTCCCTCTAACATCTTCTCTAACTCAAGCTGAACCGCTCTTCTCTTCGCATATGGCACCGGATAACTTCTTTGCACATAGGGTGCGTGTTCCCTTACCTTTAACTCGCATTCATAGTTTCTTGCCCTCCCTGGAATATCGGCAAACACTTCTCTAAAATTCTCTACTACCCGCCACAACGATTCACGTTGAGAACTCCCTATTACGCCACCCTCACTACAAAATTTCAGTGCTCTCTCATTCCATAAGTGATCCACATTCTCCTCATACTCTATCTTACTCTCACTGCATACATTCATACTAACTTCCATTTCTTGTTTATTATTCCGATTATGTATCACCCTTACCCCAGAAATTCTTACCGCATCTAACACCCGCTCAAAATTAATACGGACTGGTTCCCCTTCACTATTTAATTGTAACACCCGTTTATGAAAATCAATCACCGCCTTATGTCTAATCAGGAAATCATTTCCCAATATAACCTCAAGATTTAATCCCCGTACGACCAGAAATGTATTATCGTACCCTACCCCATTAATTATCATGTTTAAATGTACTTGTTTCGTGACTCTCTTACTTCTAACTCCCGTAACACCTACAATCGTCACCCCCGCTACTGGTAAAGACGGAATGTTTTTATTTATTTCTCTTAATTCATCTAATACATGTTCAGAAATAACAGAGATTTCGCTACCTTTATCGATTAAAGTTTTAATCTCCTTACCTTCTATGTTGATTTTCACCTCAGTCAGTCCATTCTCCCGTCTCCCTGTTTCGAAGTCTTCCTCCTCCAATAATTCCTCCGATAAATCTGTAATAACAACGTTGTTTCGGTAGCTATCATCCATTTGGACTCCAGAAACTTCCGGCGACAACGGTCGGGTCCGGTGTTCCATTGTCCCTCTTAGTTTCCCGCAGAGGTGCTCACCACTGCATGGTTGTATCCTCGTTCTTGTTGGTTTCCTCGCTGTTCATGAGCGTGGCCTCTCGGCGCTCCTCCTTGGCCCTCTCCCCTTCGTTGGTATGCATGTTGGTTCTGTGCAGGTTGTGGTCCCTGTCGCTGACCCGGTCTCTCTCCTGCATCTAAAACAAAAATTTTGTGTCGCATAATTCTCTTGTGAACACGCTGTACAAGTCCACATGGGTCCTCGATTACTTTGTTCTCGTCTGGGATATGCCGGTCCATTTGTAGGTCCCCTCAGCGGTCCCTGATTACCTCCATTATTTCCATTTTGCTGGTTTTGACGGCGATTCAATTCTTGGTCCCGGATATTCTGAAACATCTAAAATATTTTCTAACTCGCTAATATTAGCTACCTCCCTTGTCATAAGTGTTATCTGTACTTCCCTCGGCAAATGCTTGCCGATATGCCTCACAAAGGATCTAAATGGCAATGGCGGTTCTAAGTATTTCGCCTTGTTAAATATTTTCATCACATACCCCGTTATATTATTATTGAGCCCCCAAAAATTCCCTGTTCCCATGATTCTACTTCGTAACACTTCTTGGTCTTCTTCAGACCAATATTTATTTATAAACGCAGACTCAAAACTTTCAAAACACTCCCATTCCGTTTTATGTACCTCGGCCCATATCTCCGAACTACCTTTGAAGCATTTTAAAATTTTTAATAATTGGACTTCCCAGTCATTAGTACTGAACTTATTGAATTCTCTCACTCTACTTATGAACTGCATGGGATGCACTCTTTTATTATCTCAACTGAAGGTCTCTAATTCAACTTCACTGCTTACGTCACGAGTCATTATTACTCGCTCGGTAACAGTGTTAACTTGTTGGCTGATGGCCTTGCTCAATTCATTTTTAACATTCATTAATTTACGGTTATTATCACATTCAAGGTCACTTATTGTATTATGTATCGTCTTGAACTCAATCTTATAATTATTTTCTATGTCTCTTATTTTACTATTATTATTTTCAATCTGATTCATAGCATAACCAAGCTTACATTCAGTATTGGTATTACATTCACTTATTTGTTTCTCCACAATTGTATTTATGATGCTATATTGTTCCGTGATCTGTTTCTCTACTTTATTAGTTATATCATTGGTTATATCAGAAACACGGCACTCTAATTGCTCATTTAGTGACTCTGACAGGTGTAATTTCATACTTTCACAACGTTCATCAATATGTTTGTCTAGTACCAGGTTATCGAATTGTACATTAATACTCTGCTGAAACTGAGTATTCTGGTCTTTAATTTCTTTAAAATTGATCTCGTTTTGAATATTTTGCTGCTCGCATTTTATTTTCTGTTCATTAAAATCATTAGTTAATTGATCTAATTTACAGTCCATCTTTCGTAAGAAACTCATTATATTCATTTCCTCAGCTTGTTTACTTTTATTGGTTGAAACGGGGGTCAACTGAATCCCCGAATCAACATCTATTTCGTTTACTTGTGGTTGAAACGCAATTGGGGTTGAATGGACGATTACATTACTGCCGCCAGCTGTTTCTGTAACAGCGCTCGGCTCCCCCCTCCGCATACCACTTTCATCCAGCGATTGCGACTCAAGGCCACTTTCACTCATAATTGAATTTATTACGCTACTTTTCTCTGTTTTTTCAGACATTTTTACTTTTTATACTCTATACTTGTGTACAAATATAATATAATCAATGTAATGTATTACATAACCAATTTTGCGTTAATCACGTATTTTTTTTTTATTCCGCTAACCCCAAAAACATGTTCGTATCTTTTCTGTAGGTACGGTTTTTAATATTTTAATTACCAAAAACTGTCCCTGTTCGGGCGCCATTGAGACGTTAAATATTGATTTAAATCTATTTTAATATAATATAATATATTATCTCCCACCTACCTGGAAGGTTCGTTTTGTTTCGGGCCAGGATTCTTTCGTACGAACGCTAGATACAAACATGTGTTTCATGGGTTCTCGAAATAATTCTACACATCGTTAAGAAGAGAATTGATAATTTTAATTTTGTCAAATCATTTAAGAAAACGGTTTATAAGCTTTACCTTTGAAATAAATTAGTGAGAAAATATATTGGTTGTTACATGATCATCCTTAAACTAACTTATGGTATGCTTATCTTATCTTTTTCAAACACACACACTCACAAAACTGCCCAGCCTGCATATTCTGTACACACCCAAACATACACAAAATTTATTTCTCCCTTAACACATTTTTTTACAATAATCCCCCTACGTCGACCACGCGGTCATCGCGCCCGCACCAAGTCCTCGTTCACGTGTCCAAAAAACAAACGAAACTGTTAGTTCATCTTCTTCATTTCGGCTTACTCACAATGATTGCTATTTCACTCGTGCACTTTTGACTAATATTCCATATTATAACGGTGAGGTCGGCCGACCTTAGAAAGAAAACTGTTAACAAAATTTAGATGGACCGCATGCGGTCTGTTGGTAAGAGGCACTGGGCCGAAGTTTTTTCTCGGTTCCCTCTCCACAGTTTTCAATACGGGAACTCACTGCCTTGGGCGTCGTCGCCGTTCATGCTCATTTGCTGAGGCATATTCAGTTTATGCAGGGACTATAGCTGGTATATGTGTGTGACCAGAGGACAATATTGGCTTCTGCTCTGCTGATGTCATTAACAGTAGGCGGGGCTTTAGCAGTATTTCCGGAAGGTCTTTGAGAAGACGATGAATATTCTTGCGCTTTGGCCATCTTGAGTTTTTTACCAGCGCGTGGGTTGGCGCCCATGCTTGGTGAAACGCATAGGTGCGCACTGCCACACATGTACAGAGTTCTGCGAATTTTGTGGAGGTGCAAATTCCTTTTCCACATTACACAACTGAAAGTGCGTATCGCCTTTGTTCCAAACGCTGTTTCTCAACACTGGTCTGTTACACGGAAAATAACGTCGCATAGTACAATTATTTCACAATATTTTATAAGGCTCCCGACCGAAAACGAAATAAATAAAATTTAATACCCCATACTGTAGAAAATAAAAACTCCCAAAATTGACACGCTACAACAGTTGGATGGCGTCGCGATGGGAAGTCCTCTCAGCCCTGTGGTTGCAAACTTCTACATGGAGAAATTTGAAGAGTTGGCAATTTCATCTGCGCCTCTGAAGCCGAAGTGTTGGTTGCGGTATGTGGACGACACTTTCGTGGTCTGGAGCCATGGGGATGAAGAGTTGGAACGCTTCCATGGACATCTGAACGCTGTGCACCCGCGCATACAGTTTACGATGGAGCGCGAGAGTGGTGATCAATTGGCTTTTCTGGATGTGTTGGTCCTGAAAAGGACCGATGGCAGCTTGGGACATAAAGTTTATAGGAAGCCAACGCACACTGACAGATGTCTGCACAAGTCCTCCAATCATCATCCTAGGCAGAAGAGGGCGGTGCTGAAGACTCTGGTAGACCGGGCAAAAAGAATCTGTGAGCCCCAGTATCTCGAAGATGAGTTTCGGCATCTCGAGGAAGCACTGCAGTCCAACGGCTATTCTGCTGCGGAGGTTATGATAGCTGCCCGGCCGAGAAGATCTGGTAGGCCGGACGAGTCGGTGTCGCCTGAGGTTGTTGGCTCTGCTGTCTTGCCCTACATCCGTGGCGTGACTGACCGCATCGGCAAGTTGCTGAGTAAGCGGGGCGTCAGGACAATCTTCAAGCCAACCAAAAAGATCCAACAGTTCCTGCGACCGGTGAAAGACGCCAGGGATCCACTCTCGTCGTGCGGGGTGTACAGTATTCCTTGTACGTGTGTCCACGTCTACATAGGCACCACGAAGCGTAGTGTCCGGACGCGCCTCTCTGAACATCGGAGATACTGCCGCCTGGGCCAGCCGGAAAAGTCCGCAGTTGCTGAACACGCTCTTTCCCACGACGATCACCGGGTGATGTTTGATGAAGCCCGCGTGTTGTCTTCTGTCCGGGGTTACTTCACTCGCCTGCATCTGGAGTCCATCCATATTCATAAGAATGCGTCCGTCGCTATGAACCGCTGACACCAGGTCAGAGCTGTTGGGTTGTGCGTCGTGAGACGACCCAATGGGTTCCTAGTTCCGAGCCTCCGGTAGGGGCTCCTGCCTAGTGGTCCTGTCCAGACGGAATATTGATTAATTAATTTTTATTGGTCGCTACAACGACATGGTCGTACTAGGTTGACTAGTACAGTATTTGTCGAGGCCGTTTCCAAGAATCACCTGGACGTGGTTGGTACTTGCCAAGGCCAGCTATGAGTGGGTTTGTCTGGGTCCTCGCAGCTCGGACGTAAAATTTACGTGCAAGTCGCCTTGCAGTGTCATCCAAGGAGCGGACACCGAGTCCTCTTCTCAGGAGACGAGAAGAAAACCGATAGGGGACTTTGGCCGCTAGCCGAACCCCTCTATCGAGAACGCTTTGCAACCTTCTTTTATGAACAGTTGCGAGGTAACCCCAGACGGGAAGAGCGTAGGTAATGATCGGCAACAGGTACGCGTTGACGATCAACTTACCCAGCTTGCGGGTCGTAGCCTTGTTGGCAAGTATCGGAAATAGTTGCGCGAGACGAGCGGACGCTTTCTTTCGCATCGTCTCAGCGTGGGTACGCCAGGTGAGCCGACGATCAAGGTGGACACCGAGGTACTTAACTTCTCTCGACCAGGGCAGGTAACGTTCTACCGAGTCTCACTCGGCCTCGTGGTTCTTTCCGGCGCTTTGTGAATAGCACCGCGGAGCTCTTGGTTTCATTGACGGCAACTTCCAGCTTTCCGTCCACGTCGAATACGCATCGAGTGCGCGCTGAAGTCGTGGGATAGCAAAGTCTGCGTTCCGATCGGCGGTATAGACCGCCGTGTCGTCGGCAAACAAAGCCATCTGGACTCCAGGCTCTCTGGGTGCGTCGTTGACATACACGGAGAACAGGAGAGGCCCTAGCACGCTACCTTGAGGTACCCCGGCTGAGATACGTCTCTCGGAAGAGACGTGGTCGTCTATTCGCACGCAGAAAGTCCTCCCCGTCAGAAAGCTAGCAATCAAGCGAAGGTAGCAATCTGGGAGCTGGATTTCCCGGAGCTTGAACAAGAGCCCGTCGTGCCAGACACTATCAAAGGCCTTTTCCACATCTAGGAAACAGGCGACAGTCTGCTCTTTCCGACACCCGGCGTCCGTGATGTATTCCACCAGTCTCATCAGTTGATGAGTGGTGGAATGCCCCACACGGAAGCCGAACTGTTCGGGGACCAGTACATCGAAATTTCTTAGATGATCTAGTACTCTCCGTTGTACGAGACGTTCGAGGACCTTTGACGTGGCTGACAGTAGACTAATGGGCCGGAGGTTGCCGGGACGGGAAGCGTCCTTTCCCTGCTTCGGGATCACTATAACCGTCGCCTTACGCCATTTCTGGGGAAAATAGGCCAGTCTAAGACACGCGTTGAACAGCGCAACCAAGAAAAGTACTCCTCGCTCCGGGAGTCGAGTAAGAGCGGCGTTCGAGACGCCGTCCGGGCCAGGAGCTTTTCTCGGCACGAGTTCAACGAGCCGATCTGTGACCTCTTCCCTAGTAATGGGTTCGGGCTCCGTAGTGATCGGAAGAGACAGAAAGTCTTCCACTTCGTTCTTGACTTCTTCGTCGAAGTCCCAGTCCATGGGCGGGTTAGGTGCGAACTGTCGCTCAAAACACGCGCCCAAGTACTCGGCCTTCGCCTCCGGGCGAGCCAGGACTTGACCGAAAGGTCCAGCAATGGCCGGGATGCGAGGCCGGCGCCTCTTCCCTACCAACGCCGAAGGTATCCGGTAAGGGCTACTTTCGTCCGATCCGTCCCCTGCCTGGGCCACGGCGAGTTCCCAACAGCGTCTCCGGTAGGCCTGCATTTCACGACGTAAAATGCCGGTCGCCCGGTTGTACGCTGCCTTATCGGCCAGATCACGGGTCCGCTGCCAGCGTCTCCGGAGGCGATTTCTCTCGCAAGCAAGAGCACTCGTCTCCTCTGGGATCCGCTGCCAGTGGGGCGTGACGCCAGGCTTCATCCTGGAAGACGCGTCGATCGCAGATACGACAGCCTCGTCAAACGCGGCAACTGCCTCGTCGACTTGGCGGAAGGTTTCGAGTGGTCCCGCGTCTGGCAATCGGCGACTTAACGCCGGGCCATAGCGATCCCATTCTACCACCTTCCTGACATCTCTGCGTACGACGTGCTGGGTAGCGACGTGTATCAGGATAGGGAGTTGATCGGACGATAGTTCCGTTAGCGCGGACACATGGACCGGACAGTCAATTCCTTGAATCACCGCTATGTCCAAGACATCGGGAGCCGCGTTGCGTTGTGAGGGGTAGAACGTAGGTTGGGTAGGCCCAATCACTTGTATCCTGCGAGAATCGGCAAACCTGCGTAAACGTTTCCCGTTTGGGGCAGTCAAGCGACTGTTCCAATCGCGATGTTTACAGTTCAGGTCGCCGGCCATGATGACCCTTCTGTGTGCATCGAACGCGACAGCTAGATCGGGGTGAAGGAGCTCTTTTTGCGGCGGTTTATACGCCGCGACCATCTGTACGCCGCCTAGAGTGTTCAACAACTCCACAGCGGTGCCTTCGAGGTGAGTCATTGCAGGCAAGACGACTCGGTGATGCTCGAGATTGAGCCTCACCGCGACGGCAGTACCGCCACCAGCAGTGCCCGGTCTGTCGTTTCGATAGCATACATAGTTGGCCAGTCGTAACTGACTCGCAGGAGTCAAGTGGGTCTCATTGAGAAGGACTACATCGGGTTTGAGTCGGGCCAGTAATTCTTGGAGTTCCTGGATCTTGGACAACCCGTTGGCGTTCCAGGAAAGAATCGAGAGATCTCGTTTGAGGACCCGACTCATAGAAGACCTACACAAGTGGCGGCTTCCACCAAGAGCATGAATCTCTCAGTTATATCAGCAGTCTCCAAGCGGGAGCGGATGGACCTGAAGGTCTGGGCGACTTTGTTGAGATCGAACTCAGCAAGGAAGTCTTTGACGACCTGGTAGTCGTCAGGTACGGTTTTTGAGGCAGATTGCCCGGAGACTGTGTGCGCATAAGAGCGCCGAGGCTTGTCAATCGGGGGATTGGTGGAAGCCAGGGGTTTCTTAGGGCCAGGTGTAGCGCCTCTAGCGGAGGTGCTAGGAAGAGGGACAGATGCGATTGCGTCGGACTTCGCGCGCTGCGCAGGCTGTCTGGACTGTGCGGCCGGGTTGGCAGGAGCCCGGGAACTAGCGCCACGGGGCTTTCTATGCCGCTTCTTTTTGCCTGCGTTGGGAAACCGCGGGGGCGGGAGGTCAGGCGAGGCTGCTTCTAAAGCAGGGGCAGGATTTTCCGGTGCTGGGGAGGATTGAGAAGTCTCAGGCTCCACAACCGAGATGTTTTCTGTTGGCTGGGTGGTCTCACTTTTAGATGCCACGAGGTTACGGCGCTTTTTCGCCATAGGCGGGACAGGGGCCTGTGAAGGAGCCTGAGCTGGAGTTGCCTGTGCTGCAGGTGTTTGCTTTGGGCCTTTGGAACGTTTCTGTTGCCTGTTTGAAACTGTGGCGGAAGACACGGCAGCCGTAGCAGGAGGCGCAGGGCCTGGCTGCTCGGTTGCAGGTCTGGAACCAGCTACCAGATGTCTCGGTGGTGGCAGATGCCCTTTCGGCTTTCGCCGCTTGAGCTCCTGCTGAAACACCGGACATGCCTGGTAGTTGGCGGGGTGACTCCCGCCGCAGGTGATGCATCTTTTGAATGCAGGTGCATCGCAAAGTTTGCTGGCGTGAGGGAGAGAACACCTCACGCACGCCGGAGCGTTTGAGCAAGAGTCAGAGTGGTGCCCGAAGCGTTGGCACCTGTGACACTGAGGCAGAGCCCCGGGAGTGTGGCTTCTTTCCACTTTTACGCGGAAACCAAAAAGCCGCGTAAGTGAGAGTAGGCTAGTGCCTGCCTCGCTATTCTCCGCCAGGATGCGGACCAGAGGAATTGGACGCCTTGGTCCGGCAGGAGTAAACACCCGATGGACCGCGCGAACAGGATAGCCCAGCTCGCGCAGCTCATTGAGGATTTCCTCGAGAGGAGATTCCACGTCCAAGCCTCTGAGGATAAACGACAGAGGCTTCACGTGTTTGGGCGAGAAGGTGTGGTACTGGAATTGCTGGGATTCCACGTACGCCACGACGCTGCGGTACACGTCCATTCCGCGGACAACGATCTTGACTGTGTCGCCCCCAAGGAGCTTCAGGTCAACGCTGGCCGGGGAAAGTCCGGGAGCCACTATCAATCGCCGGTAAAAACCGGTGACGTTGTTCACGCCGTGAACGTATACGGGCGGGATGCGACCAGAGGCCGGCGGAGCTTGGGCACCCCCGGACACAGTCGGCCCCGGGCCGGATTCGCCATCGGCGGGGACAACTTTCATGGCGGACGCCGAGGAAGAGGTTGAGGACGATCGATTCCGCCTCGGTTTCTTAACCTGGCGCCCCCATGGCCCAACCGACACGAAAGCGTCGGTCTCGTCACCGGGCAGCGGAACCGACTGGGGATCTACTTGGTCCGCTTCCATAAGCGGAGAACACGGCGAATCGCTCGTGTGGGGCGGGGCAGTGGCGAGCGACTGCGTGCTCGATGACGCGCCCGAAGCGGGCATTTCCGCCATCGAGCGGGAGGTTCGCCGACCAGAGGCAGCCAGGCTGCCTCCGGCGGTAACCAGGGACCTAGGGTCCGGCCCGAGCCGGATCGCTTGTGGGGCTTCTGAAACGTTCAGGCTTACTACGAGCTGGGCAAATGACCGGCTTCGTTAGATACCTCTCCTTACCAAGAGAGGTGTCCACCGGTCTCTTTACCTAGGCGATATCCAAGCTCGCTTACCACTGGTGGGGGCCCGCAAGGATCGTCCTAGGCAGCGCTACCTAAGAGCCTGAGCGTCAGTGGGCTAGATGCGCTGCGCAACTTACAGCTCTGGCAGGCTATTCGCTTCCTCTTCAGCGGCAAGAAGGTGGTCCTGAAAAGGGTCACTTGGCGGGTGGCCCTTAGAAGGTCCGACGCACTCAGCTGTGCTTGTGCTGGCTACTCAATTCACCAGCCAGCTGAGTTGTGGTCTTCTATTTTCTTGGTGTCGCAGCAGCAAGCGGGCCAAGATGATGGCTGTCCAGCGGCGAAGCAGCAGGCAGCAGGGCAGCGGCTGATGGCAGCGAAAACTTCAGCTTCCAAGCTGGAGAAAGCAGTCCAGAAGAGATCCGTACAGTTCCAATGCTGGTTGCGAAGTGCACCTATGAGGACGTCTGACGCACCACCACGTCGCACGTATGAACCGCCGAGGTGAAAGCATCTCCTTAAATAGTGTCTGGCATGGTTTATTTTCCATGGCCAATCAGGATCGAGAATGACGAGCTGGCTTCTCATTGGTCCGCGTGATACACCTTAAGCGGCCAAAAAAGTTATAAATAGAGGCATCGTAGCCGTAACTCACTGTTGCTTGTTCCCAGTTCATTGGGAGACGTGTTCGGCGTGTCATCTATTCGAACATAATTTTTCGCTACTGAAGATGGCCACCGGTGGTGCGGCCGAAACGTTTAGCAGTATATCAAGCACCCGACCACGGCCTTTCAGCCCGGAAGTTTTAGAAGATAATCATAATGACACCGGCCGTGAAAGCCTACGTACTAAGACCATTCAACCTTGCTCAAAAACAAGTTCTTTAATTATTTAAAATTTTCACATAGACACTTTGCAAGTTCCAACCTTCACTTTCACTAACATTTTCTTCTATAACAAATTAGGAATTACAACAATGGATCATCTGATACGTTTACATTATAAATATACATTCCCTTGTTTTCTGAGGGAAAACAAGCACTTGAAAAGATTTTTTTTTAACATTTAAATTACCATAATTTCAAACATTTCGTTTCATAATTTCTAAACGAAACTATATTAGTTCGTGGAACATATAACCATCAATAAGTTTTTTTTTTTATAAGACTCTACTTTTATCGTTCCACGAACTCTGGGTCCCCCTCCCCGTTCTTGTACGTTAAAATTTCTACTCACACCTTTTTGTGGAGCCAGACCACCGTTAGTTTCACCCCACTGCTGAGGCTACTGCCAACCATGGTCTGCCTCCTTGGCCAAAATCCACGATCAGAGGTGGTGAGCCTGTGATCGCCCGAAAATGGGGGAGAGTCCCTTCTGGAAAAACAGATACCAAAATTAATAATCATTCACTCATTTATCGAAAGTACCCATTGTTCACTCCTACGCTGACCAGTATAACTTTAAGTTAGTAGCATTGTGTGTTCCTACTATTTCCTTAGTCTCCCTATCTTGCAATACATATGCATTCTGCATTTTCATCTCGATTACCTCATAAGGTCCTTCATAGAGCAGGAAGAACTTCTTAATTTCCTTCTCCTGCGCATTTGACAAATCGTGCCTTCTTACCAACACCAACTGTCCAATTTCATATTTCCTCCATTTACCTCTTGCGTCATGCCTGCGTTTCCGTCTTTCTCCTTTGCTCAACAGGTTCTCATTTGCCAACCGGATTTTGATGCTCACATCCGTTGTCTCACTCTCAGGTGGGTAATTAAACAGCTGTTCCAAAATCCTTGGGGGGCGTGTTCCCTTGATCAACTCGTGAGGTGTATAGCCGGTGGACTCGTGGGTGGTACTGTTCAGCCAACTCTCTACCTTCTTGACGTACAACGGCCACTCGCTGTGTTTAGCGTGACAGTAGGCTCTAAAGATTCTGCCTATTTCTCTCATTACACGCTCAGCCTGGTTGGACTGGGGATGGTACACAGCCGTATGCTTCGTGATGATTCCTTCCCATCCTAGAACCTGACGCCATTTACCACTGATGAACTGTAGCCCATGATCTGACAAAATTATTTTTGGCTTGCCCACTTGTATCATGTAATTTTTTGTCACTTTTTCGCTCAATACCTGACTGGTAGCTCTTTTTATACTATACAACCTCACATACTTGGAAAATGTATCTAACATCACAAACACATACTGTACTCCGCCTCTACCCTTCGGCAACGGTCCAAACAAATCCACCGCAACTAAATCGAACGGTCTCTCCACTTTTATAAAATTCATCTCCCCTTCAACCCTGTAGTTTACCACCTTTGATTTCTGACACAAATCACAACCCTTTAACAACTTTCTAACCCTTCTTTCCATATTTCTGAAAACACATGACTCTTTCAACACACTTACACATTTCTTCGCCCCAAAATGACCATACCTTAAGTGACAATCCCAACAACCTTCTCAACTAACCCTTCTGGAACTACTAATTTCCAATCACGCTCACCCCCGACTACTCTCTTAAACAACAATCCCTCATAAACTTGAAAATACTGACTATACTCTGATCTAGTTAACTCATTTTCTAAACTCTCTATAACCTTACCTGACCTACCATCTGCTCTCTGCATGGTTTTGATGTCTTTCATTTCCTCTCCAAAAATCCTGTCCTCTCTGCTGATCTGAAAAATTTCGATTTCCTGTAAATCCCTACCTGTTTTGTTGTCCAACATGTTAATCCTCGACAGAGTGTCCGGTACCTTATTCTCCGTTCCCTTGATATACTCCCACTCAAAATTATACTCCTGCAAAACAAGCACCCACCTGGTTAGACGGCTGTGAGCAAGTTTACATGTGTTCAAAAATGACAAGGCTTTGTGGTCCGTCCTAATTACTGTGCGATTTCCTAGGATGTACGTTCTAAATTTCCCAACGGCGAATACTATGCTCAATAACTCTTTCTCCGTCGTCATGTAGTTCTTCTCTGCCTGCATTAACGATCTACTTGCAAATGTTATAGTCCTGTGTTCCTTTTCCTCGTCTTCTTGATATAATTCCGCACCTACTGCCACGTTACTTGCATCCGTTTGTAAATAAAACACCCTCTCAAAATCCAGATGGTTCATCATTATCATTCTGCTGAATTTTCTTTTAATCTCTTCAAATGCTTTACGCTCCACTTCTCCCCACTTCCACTGTTTGGTTTTCTGGAGTACAGGGCTCAATCTTGCTGTTAGATCTGCGTAGTTTTGCTGAAATTTTCGGTAGAAATTACATAGCCCCAGGAAACTTTGTAATTGCTCAACATTCCTCGGTTCAGGGAAACGCATAATAGATTCGACCTTGTCTGGGTTTGCTGAGATCCCTTCCGGCATGATAATAAATCCTAAAAAATTTGTTTGTGTCTGTAAAAATGTTGACTTGTCCCAGTTTATTGTAAGTCCTCCTTCCTCCAATCTGGCTAATACATATTCTAAGTGATCTAAATGGTCCTCGAAAGTCCTGGATGCAATCAAAATATCGTCCACGTACACCGTAAAAATGTCTAAATCTTTGGGCCTCAATATTTTATCTAAACACTTTATAAAGCTGGCGACGCTGGTATTCAATCCGAAAGGTAGATGCCTGAAGCTCTACGAGCTTTAATTAAAATTTATTACTGGGTAATTATTGATTGTTTAACTACTTTCGTGAATTTCCAGGGTCTCGTCAGGTGTACTCATTAGCAGAGAGAAACAGGTTAACGCAAATGACCAACACACATTTATGGTTAACGAACCCTTTTTACTTTATTCCCATCTCGTCAATTTCTTTTATAATATTGTGATTATATTTGGCCACGAGGCTCAATTAAGAAAACAACTCATATTTAATTAATTGTAAACTTATATAAAAACAAGAAATCAAATGAACTTAACTACTATATAATTGCGCAACCAGCACTTCTTAATTTACCTAATTTCACTCACTCATACACACACACACAATCATATTTACATACTTTCAGGTTTTATGAGCTCAACTTTATAATTTATGAAAAATGTGTTATATCGTATAATGTTGAAATGTCTACTTTCCTTGATTGTGCTGCGTAGGATTTCGCCACATGGCATGCGTTGTTTTACTGTTTTCACTATCACATTTTTTACGTGTTACTGCCGAACTGTCACTATGTTTCAATTAAGTACTTTTGATGAATATTTGACCAAAAACGGTTTTCACTTTGAAATATATAGAAAGATTTACATCTTTGTTGTATGCGGGCCCGCAAAAAACGTTCCGGAACTCTGTATATATGTTGCTCGCGCGAGCGTTGAATTCAGACTGCCGTTAGGCCAAAGGCACTATTTTGTGACGTCGCCGGAGTTGTGTCACCAATTCTTATTGTTTCTAAGTTCGTATTCCTACGCCAGCTGCATGCCACCGTTATGTAATTACATTCCACGACAGGGAACGTCTCTGATGTAAGATGGTCTGTTGTTTGTTACATAACTGGTTATGTTGTATTTTGTGTGTCATTAGTTGACCTTGGCACAATTCCAGCTCGTTGATTCTGCGTTATAGAAAATATTATTGTATATTTTGACACAGCAGTGATGCCACTGCCGCTATTAACAAAATACCTTTTTGTTTACGTTTGTCCCAAAATTTCGAAAAAATGTTATCAGCTTTATAAAAAAAAATACAAATTTCCTTATTACCCCAGGTAGGCCAAAATGCCACGTTACAATACCCCCCTCAATGAGATATTTTATGCCGAAGCATAAAAAGTCTCATTGACACATTCATACTTGCTAAAGGGATCAGCCAGGATATGTCGCCACAACCCCCTGTATGGTTTACGAAAAATATAATCAACTCACCCTTGGTCCGGTGACTGTGACCGCACCTGAATGACAATACTGGACGTCTCTCTCGAGATCCCAACACCGTAGAGTCAGACAGATACTTAACGCCCCTGCTCTGACGCGCTGGCCAGCTCAGGTCCGCCGCCACAGCATCACCCAACTCTGAAACAACAAATCAAATATTAAATAGTGGCCTTATACAACACCATATCCCCAACTGATCTGTTTCCCCCTAGCGGTGCTGGTTTGCGCTAAGAAGCACTGGTTTTGTTTTTTCACTTATCTCTAACATATCTATCAAAATACCTCACAACACATGATCCAACCCTCGAAAATTGTTGGCGTTTCCCACTCGCCAGATACCGTTTCCGGGGGGGGGGGGAATAAAACTTTATTATTTAATATTTACCATGTACCGCTACATTATTCATTAGCCCAGTTTATATTCTGATAGTCCCTTATCGAGTTGAAGATGAAAAATAATTGATTAAAAATAATCAAGCTGGACTAGGCTGAGTGTTTCCTCTTGTGGCCACTAACATGGCGAAGTCCCGACGAGAAATACCATTTGTCTATTGCTACACCAGGGTTGAAATCTTCTAAGGGTGGTCCATTTACTGCCAGCTGCATTAGATCTCCTAATGAAGTGATGTCCAGGGAAAGTCTCTGTTTCACTTTTATCCTGTTAACGAAGCTAAATCCTCGTTCACAAGATGCTGTTGTTACTGCCATGCATGCAACGCCGTAAAATACTTTCTTTAGCTCACCAAAATGCTCAGGAAACTTGTACAGAGTTTTTAATAGCTCACCCAGTCCTTTTGAAGTTATTTGCTCTTCTTTAACCATCATTTTTAATTGAAGCCATTCCGATAGCAAAACATCCTCATTTATATCACCAGTAATAAAAACATGCGCCAATTGAAGAATCTCCTCATTGCCATATGCAGTTAGGGTGTCATCTTGAGGAAGGCACAAGAAATCCAGAACGTGGCACTTGGTGCCTACTACAGTCTCAAGTGTATCAAGACGGCACTTCAAGTAATGAACTGTGCTTTCGATCAGCTTATTACGGATTGATTTGTATTCTTCCTCCCCTTGAGACGTGTTTGTGAGAACAATTCCTTGGTCACCTTTGTATTTTGAGCAATTCAGTTTCTCTGAGTCTGAAGTGTCAGAAAGGAATTGTTTCACACTGGATCCTTCAGATGAAAGCAAGAACTGAACCATTTCCACCGTTACCATCATTGACGATCGTACCTGTGAGACCAGTAACTTTCAACTGTAAAACTTTACAAAATGGCTCTAGTTTCCCATACAGGTCAATCAAAAAGTTTAGTGTTTTTACAAACTTGTATGATGTAAGGATTTTTAGATAGCCTTTTGCTCTAGCTGCATCCTTAGCTTCTCCTGTTGTAGCTTTCCGGTTCGTTATATCCTCAAGATGGATGACCAGAGGTACGAGATCACGCCGCAAAGCTTTCAAAGCGTCAGATTTACTACATAGCCACCGTACATTGTGAATATTTCTGAGTTTTACTATCTCACTTTCTAAAGTTTTCGCGGTGTTTTTAAGCTCATGGAGGCGTTTTGAGGATCGTTTGTAAAATTTGTATATGTTCTTCACAGTTTCGTCAAGCTTTTCTAGGTAAGGGATGGAATTGGCAGCATCAAGTATGGCCAATTGTAGACGATGTGCGGCGCAGTGAATGCTAATTAAATGCGGAGCTTCTTCTTTCAAACGAAGTACGAAACCTGACTTTGAGCCAATCATAGACGACGCCCCGTCAGTTCCCACACTAACCATGTACTTTTCTCTTCTCCAATCAAGCCCTAAGTTATCCAAGAGCCCAGTAACAGCAGTGAAATACGACTCTGCCCTACCGCTCTCGAGAGGCACAAGGCCTAAAAGGTCTTCTCTTATCTCCCCTTCACACACATAACGAGCATAAACAATCACATGTTCCTCAGCACTTCGGTCCGTGGAACCATCAATCAAAATACTGAAACACTGAGCATTTTTTAGTTTTTGAACCACATCTTCTTGTAACTGTTTAGCAATAAAATTAATGAAAACTTGGCAGTTTTTATCGTTTACATATTGTTTTGTCTCCACATTTACACCTAATTTAGTTGCAAGGGCAACTTGCTTAGGGAAGTCAGTGAATGGTTTTCCATTGATGCCTATAAAATAGGCTATGTTGAATAAAGTTGTTAGATGCTCAAACATAGAAGACTCTATTTTCTTAATACATTTGGCAAGAGGAGCTTTTCCTGGTTCTGACTCTACTTCAAGACGCGTTAAATTGTCCATATGTACTAGGCTTTTACCATGAAACACAAAAGTTTCCTTTTTCATGGAACCAGAAAATCCTGCTACCCATTTTGGGTCACTATTTTGAGGGTATTTAGCGCATATAGTACATTTTGCGCGGTCGGAATCGTAAGCTAGCCAGGGGAAGATATGCAGCCAAGCTCTTTGAAATTTTCGTTTCCCAGAGGAACCGTGAGTAGGCCTAAGTCCACTAGAACTCGCGTTTTCCATAGTAGGCAGTTTCAGTTTCAGTTTCCCTACTAGGCCCGGCACTTAAATCTCTAGCAATAAACGTCGCACTCGCAGACTCACTAGGCGTCGTCGTACTGACAGTAGAACTTTTTTTAAAGAAATAATTAAGTTTAATCTGTTTCATTATGAATAAAATAACACACGAAAAATAAAATACACGCTGAACACGATCTTAGAAATTGAGAATACTCTTAGTACACGAAACAATAAATCACACGCGTAACACATCCGGTCAACTCAACAATAATTAGCAGACTGTACAACTTGGAAGGAGTGACAAAGGCCGGCGGCCCGCACAGAACGGCGTGAAATTTCCCGCTCCCCTCGCTCAACAACACTATTTTGTTCGACGTGTTTTAAGATGTTTATATCCAACAGAGCAGTTTTGTTTATAAAATTCACACGGTGACAGCTAACTGACGGCCTATGACTTCAACACGCGCCTTTACTAAAACAAAAACATGACGTGTTTTGGTTTCTTTTTTCCATTTTTCATTCTTTCTCTCCTCTTTTCTCCTTTTTTTCACAGTCAAAACCCACTCGCCACTGGCGAGTGGGCGAGTGCAATTTTCGAGGGTTGCATGATCCCCTTTTAAAATTCCATAATTTCATTCCATCTACTTTCTCTTGTTAACTTTATCCCCAAAATTCAAAATCATTGCCCTGATTCCCATCAGAATTTAAATAAACAGACGATTGACTCATAAACATTTCCCATTACCATATTACATTTCTCTCATCCCCAATTTAAAATGCATTTAAAATATCTAAATTCATAAAATTCTCTTACACTAACAAACACAATATAACATAAGAAAACATAGTACATTAACAATTCACATTGTTATTATCATCTTAAAGTAAACAATTTATATCTAAAACTTGCACACTTTACATCATTGAATTTGCATATAAAATCATAAAATTATCTTTTAAACTCACTTTACTTTTAATTTGTTTCTCAATTTTTTTTTTTTTTTTTAATAACTCATTGAAAATTTTAACTATCATAAATTTATTTCATTTTTAGTAAAAATCTTTAAACACAGAAAACTTATTATTATATTTTTATAATCCTTATTCCTAACATACTACATGCAATCAACTCAATAAGACATAATAAACACAATATATAAAATATCTAGTGCATCTATTTCTTCTAATTTTAACAAAATTAATTAATAGCGAGTCATCATTACTAAAATGCAACAAACAATTTTTTAATTCGTTACCCACCTTGGGTAACCTCCCTTCCACACACACTATGACCCCCCCCCTGGACTGTGGCGTCCAGTTGCATCCACAAGGACTGAAATTTTGGAGGAATGTGACTCTGTTTATAATTATGCGCCCTTAATACGGGTCTACCACCTGTCTTTGCTACCCCCAAGCGGGCAGAGTGGCAGCCGCTGTTCCATAGTTTGGTGATTCCCCTTAATTTCACCCCCCATCAATTTCAAAGTACACCTTTACAACGATAACAGCTATGGCCAGTTATGGTCAGCGTGTAATCGTAATGTGCCCCAACCATAGCTGTTAAAGCTAAACCAATTCCACGGTCAAGGTTCGGTGAGGCCGTGACCGCCTGAAAAGTTGGGGAATCACAAGTATAATATTTCCTTTTAAAATTAAAATTAACAATTTATATTACATGACATTTCTAGTCTTGGTGGAGTTTTAACTAATACATTTCTTTCTTAACTTTCCCTACCTTGATGTTCATTTACATAACATGCATAACTTGTGTCTAAACAATATTAATAATTTATAATAATAGAATATAAAAATGTCTGTTTATGTATGAAAACTTTAATATTTACAAATACATCCATCATCGCTCAGCTAGATAATACTTTTTTAATTGGGTCACATTATAAGTTCCTTTTATTTCTCGAGTTTGCAAATCTACTAAAACATAAGCATTCTCCATTTTCACTTGGCTAACCTTATATGGACCGTCATACAATAGGAAGAATTTCTTAATTTCTTTGTCCAATGCTGATGACTGATCGTGATTTTTTATTAATACTAGTTGTCCTACCTCGTATTGTATGGGTGTTAAATTCCGGTCATGTCTCCGTTTCCGTTGTTCAGCCTTACTCAGCAGGCGCTCCCTCGCGATTACCAATTTCCTATCATGTGGTATCTCCGTCCGGTTTGGAAATTTTACTAGCTCTTCTAATATATGTGACGGCCTTCTCTGAAACATCAACTCACATGGGCTGTAACTAGTGGATTCATGTAAACTATTGTTAATATACCACTCTATCTTGCACACAAAAGTAGCCCACAAAGAATGTTTTTTATGGCAAAAGGTTCTGAACATTCTCCCTAACTCCCGCATAACTCGTTCACTTGGATTCGACTGTGGATGATACACTGATGTATGTTTAACTAAAATATTTTCCCAACCTAAAGTTTCCCGCCAGGTGTTGCTGGTGAACTGCGAGCCATGATCTGATAACACTACTTGAGGCTTACCTACTTCAACAAGGTATTCATTTACTATTTTCCTAGCCAACACTGATGATGTTGCCTTTTTAATTGGGTATAGTTTTACAAATTTAGTAAAAACATCTAATACAACAAATAAATAGTTTACCCCTCCGACCTTTGGGTAAAGGGCCATATAAATCAACAGCAACTAATGCTAAAGGACTGTCTGGCATTACATGCTGCATTAAACCCTCCTGTTTACGATTGTTTACTTTAGCTTTCTGACAAATTTCGCATGTTTGTAATATTTTACGCACCGTTCTTTCCATATTATTAAATTTACATGACTCTTTTAATATGTCACTACATTTCTTGGGGCCTATATGACCATACCTTAGATGGCAATCTCCCACTACTTCAGGTATCATAACTTTAGGGATACACAACTTCCAATCATCTCCCTGTTCATTTGCCCGATGAAATAAGTGTTTATTAAACAAACTAAAATGTTTCTCCCACTTATGAGGTACTGTGCCGCCCCTTGGCCAGACAACACAAAAATCGGGAACTAGTTTAATTATTTACCAGTAAACTAAACCAGCTGCCGTTGTTAGTAAAACTCTTACTAACAAATTACAAAACAAGTGTGATATAGGAAACTGACAAGGTTTGCATAAACTTATTCACTCACTAGGTATTAGCTAAAACATCTCTTTATTGCTATTGAAATATTAATCAAACATTATTCCTGATTTTAAAGAAAGTTATTTTAGTAAATAGTGCTTTTACTGCTTCAAAGATCTTAATTATATTATTCTTGTTATATCAAAAATTTATTCATATAACTGTTAGTTTTAATACCACGGATCCGGGTCTCAATTTTCTCAAAATTATTAATTTATCAATATATACATTACGGTTACTATTACTCCTTACAAAATTACAAAATATACAAATCTGATAATTTGTTCATTACATTGCGAAAGTTCTTTAAAGTTCTTTGTTACTTCTTATTAAGGGGAAATTTACAAAAGTTGTGGTTTGATATCACCTGAGGTTGTTGTTGTATTCTTGGGACATCTCCAGTCGTCTTCTACGGGTTGAGTACGTTGTTCTTGGTGTATCTACATCGGGTTGATTTTTTAGTTAACTTGAAGCTCTCGAAGATAGATTGTTTACTTGAAGTTCCTAATGTTGTAATTTCACCTTTCTTAGTGCAGATTCTTGTAGTTCACATTTTCTTTATTTTAATTACAGTTATAGTTCTCACTTTGCAGTACTACAGTCTAGTAGTTAACTATGTTACACTTACATTTGATTTTGTTTTTAAGAGATGTGTTGGCTACCTTTTTCTATTTTATTTATATATTTTCTCACAAACTCTAGACACTACATTATTCACAATAACAAGATTTCACGCTGGATATACTTCTAGAGAACATACACATACGTATATGTGTACAACACCAAAACTCACGTCTACTCATTGCGACGTTCTACGGCCGAATGCGCGTACGGTTTAGGGGAGAGGGCTCAGTCAGCTAGTGCGTATTTACGCGCTAAGAAAATAGTTCGTACATTTCCTATTATTATTTATTCATTAATTAGAAGATAAATACTTTATGTTTATTTTATTATGACTTAGGGATTTCTTTATTTCTCTAGTCGCATTTTTAATTATTTAAGTAATTATTATTATTATTCACTACTTAATACTTTTCTTGGCGTGTTGGTACTGGAAGGTTTCAAGTTGATTCAGGAATCTGGGTATAGGTAAGGGTGTATGATACTCTTACTTATTAAAATTAAAAAATTTTAATCTGTGCGATTTTTAATACATTTAAAATCGTCACATCCTCCTGCACTTAACTATGAAAAACGGGGGGGTGTAATAATATAATTCTAATAAACAATTATATTTCATACTGAAATTTCTCTCTCTCAGCTTATTTCTATTCATCAATCGATTATCTTATACTTATGTCACATCTAAATTCTACTACATCTACTATATAAAATACACAAAACGTAAATCTACCTTATTTTAATTCTTATATCTACTACCGGTTTTTTCTTGAATTGCTCACTCGTTTTACGGAGTTATACTCATGAGTATTTTACTAATAATAATACCGTATTGTAAGAACAATAGAATTACTCTTAGTTTACAGCGCTAAAGATTATTTTTCTTTCTTTCTTTCTCTTCATCTTCATTATTCTTGTCATCAGATTTCTCATGTATAATACCATTCTCGCAGGACATTAGCTAAGGTTGATCAGGCCTCGCTTGTATTCGTACGAGGGGGTTTTGAGTTTATAGTTACCTATAGTATAGGATGTTACACAATCTTATCCTATTTCGGTATAAGTCTATACAACACATTTTTTATTCTTAATACTTAGATAGTATTCTAGGTTTTCTATCTTTCTCGTAGTCTTCCTTCTGTATCTTGACACGAAAAACATTTTTTTATTTGAGACAAATGACTTCTGCGAACGTAATTTTCTGTATTGGGTTCATACAGAGCTACAGTAACGGGGGTGATGAACTTACGAATTTGGTAGGGGCCACACCATCGATAAGATAGTTTCGAAATGATCTTATCAACTGCTTTACTCATAGGATGAGTTTTATACATGACTAAATCACCTATTTTATACTTTATTAGCTTATTATTATTCTCATGATACTTCCTTGATTTCTGTAAATTAGCTCTCAGATTTGCACGAGCTTCGTTCCATATTTTTCGTATGTTATTCCCATTCACGTCGCGGGGTAATAACTCATTGATTTTCCACTTTGTGGTTAAAGGATGGTTGGGTTTGTACTTGTACAGTAAATCAAATGGTGTTGATTTATGACCTTCGTGATACGCTGAATTGAGTGCAAATTGTATCCACGAAATATTTTGATCCCAGGTTGTCTGGTCTTTAGCATGATAAGATATTAATGCTGATTTTAAGTTACGCAAGTATCTTTCTGCTATATTTCCTTGCGGTCTGTACTCGGTCACGGTAATATGATTTATACCTAATTTAAAACACATGTCATTAAATTCTTTCGATTTAAACTGGGGTCCATTGTCAGATATTAAGCTTAAAGGAGTGGCATAGTCTTTAAATAGTTGTTCTTGTAGAATTTTAATTGTCGTAGATGCTAATGCACGACGCATAGGATACATCCACACGAATTAAGTGAATGAGTCTACACAAATTAACAGCATAGTGTTTCCGGATTTAGAGCGGGGATAAGGTCCAGAATAGTCGATGTATATTTTCGAGAAGGGAGTAGTAGGTATTTCGGAGATTAATTTTCCGACTTGACTGGTTCTTGCTGGTTTGCTCAGCGCACAAATTTCGCATTCTTTCACGAACTTTTTTATTTCACTATTCATGTTTTCCCAGTGGTATTCCTTGCGAATACGATGTATCGTTTTCCTAATTCCCATATGAGCTCCAATTGTAGATGAATGATAGTACTCCATTAACATGGGTTTGATTATTTCCGGGGCGATTATTCTTAGTAATTTTCCGTTTGCCTTCTTAAAACAAAGTACTCTTTTACTCAAGATATATTTGTCAGATTTATTTCCTTTTTCTATTTGTTCGATTATTTTGCACAATTTGGGATCTTGTTGTTGGTGATATGCTATATCCTTAAATGCAAGGGGAAAATTAGTAATTAGTGTATTAACGATAGTGGTTTCAATCTTGTCTTCTCCAGATCTTGTATTGGGTAGTTGGAACATGCGGGATAGAGTATCGGCCACTACATTTTGAGTTCCACGAATATGTTGCACTTTGAACTTGTAGCAATTTAATCTTAACACCCATCGTCCGATACGACCTAATTGCTTTGGGTGATTTAATAACCATGATAAAGCTTGATTATCGGTTTCTAGTAGAAATTCTTTGTGTTCCAAAAATGGTTTGAATTTATCAAAAGCAAATACTACGGCTAAACATTCAAGTTCATAGGCTGAGAACTTCCTTTCTTGCTCGGTCAGTGTCCGGGATGCATAACTGATCGGGAGTCTAGTATTATTTATTTCCTGGTATATTACGGCTCCTAATGCTACACTTGAACTATCGGTCTGTACGATAAATGGTTTACTGAAATCCGCTAACTGCAATACAGGAGGGAATATAATACTTTCTTTAAGTGTTTCAAACGCTTCTTGATGTTGAGTAGTCCACTCGAATTTCGTTCCTTTCTTTCTTAAGGCATTCAATGGGGTTGCTATATCTGCTAAGTGGGGTATATACTTATGAAAATAATTAATCATACCTAAAAACTAGCTATACCTTTGACTTCTCTGGGAGGTAAAAATTCTCGGATTGCGCGTGTACGTTCGGGATCGATGGTAACCTTACCTTCGGCTGATACTATGTGACCTAAAAATGAGAATTGTTTCACTGCGAAATTAACTTTACTAGGGTTTACGGTCAGTCCGGCTTTCTTTAACCGGGATAATACTTCACGCAAGTGATCAATATGTTGATCCATTGACTCACTATATACTACTATATCGTCGAGATAATGATATACAAATTTAAATTTAACATCATGGAAAATTTTTTCTAACAGTCGACTGCATACTGAACTTCCTTGTGATATACCGAATGGTACTCTCGTAAATTGATATAGATTAAATGGGACAGCAAAAGCAGTTAAATATTTTGATTCCTCAGCTAGTGGAATTTGATGGAATGCTTGGTTAAGATCCATTATGGTGAAGATTTTCGCTTTTGTAAAATAGTGAAACGCACTGTGTATGTCTGGCAGTGGAATCGATTCAAATTCTATACTCTTATTTAGTTGTCTATAATCCACGACTAGTCTATGTTTGTCAGTTCCTTTTGGTACTAGGAAAGCAGGCGATGAATATGGAGACGTTGATGGTTCAATGACGTGCTGATCAAGGAGTTTGTTAATGTGGTTTCTCATGATTTCCATCTTGGGCGGAGATAGTTTGTATGGGTGGAGTCGTATTACTTTGTTGTCACTAAGATTTATTTTATATTCAATTAAATGAGTTAATCCTAACTTGGGGGTGAGTACAGCAGAAAAATCTTTTTATTAACTTTTGGATTCTTAGTCTCTCATTTCCTTTTAAATGACTTAGACTCGATTCATTAGGCTCTGAATGAATATTTGCGGTTTCACTAACAGTGTCGTTACTTAATTCGGAGTCGAACTGATATTTTTGAGTACGATCAAATCTGAAAAAATATTGTTTTGCATATATATCAAGGATTAAAGCAGTTTTTCTTATAAAATCCGCGCCTAATATTAAGTTCTGTCCTAACTCTTCAGCTACTAGTAGGGGAATGTACCAAGTAAAATTCTGAATTTTTAATTTCACCGTAATACTGTGAGATATCTTTAGGTTTTGTTTATTTGCGGTGGTACACTTTATGTTCACCATTTGGCTACGTTTAATCAGTTTATGATTAGCTAATAAGGTGGCTAACTGTTTACTAATTATACTACGGGTAGATCCTGAATCAATTAAACCAAGGGTTTTCGTTGCTCCAAGGTCTATCTGTACATAGGGTAGTTGGCATATACTTGTTTTACATGCACCAATAGAGTTGCACTTCTCGATAAATTTTGTTAAATAAGGATCTCTGCGTTTATTTTTACTCATCTTTATTTGACGCTTAGTATTGTTGTTACCTTTCCTTCTGGTGCTTCGGAAGACGTAGGATTTTCGGTCTTCCAGCTTCACATGTTTTTTGATTGGTCGGTTTTCTGTAGATAACGCTTTTGTTTACATAACTTGCTAATATGTCCGGCCTTTCCACAGTTATAACATCTTCTTTCCTCACTTACTTCGCTCGTAGGTTGTCGGGATTTTGGTTTAGAGTATGAAACATGGGGATAGTTTTGGGTTTTATGTGTACTAACGAATCGCTTATCGCGGTAGTTTCGGGTATCATTTCCAATAGGTCTAGTTAGGAATGAATTTCTTTGTTGACTCTGGGACATAGAAACACTTCTATTCTGGTCAGAATACCAGACGTCGGACGAATGTATACAACATAGTTCTAGTTCCGTAAAAGTTGTAGGTGGCTTCACGAGTGCTAGTCGAGATCGCTCCTCGGGGGATAGTCTTACTATGATATTGTCTACTAACTGTTGTTCGCTCCATTTAACTTGTAACAATAAAGCAGATTCTCTTACTTCAGAAATATAATGAGCTAGTCTCTCGTATGTACCTTGTGCACGAAGTACTAAGTTTCGCTTCAATTCTTCGTAGATACCGGTGGGAATGAAATGTCTTATTAGTGTGGTATGAAGTTCTTCTACCGATTGATTATACCTTAGGGATTCTAACACTCTATCTTTTAATGGAGGTCTACACTTAGGTAAAATAACTTGCAAAATCTGGTTATCTCTTAGTTGTTGCAGTTCCTTTAATTCTAAGATATGTTTGATAAAATTAAGGAGCTTTGTGATATTCAGCCCATCAGTGATTTGTATATTGGACAAAATACTTTCTACAGGGTGGGTTATTTTTCCATAGAGCTCGGGAGTTAAATTTATTTGGCTCATCATTCTAGGATTTTCCGCAGGTTGATTAGTCCGCGAATGAGAAGGTAATTCGTAGGTATGGGTCATATTTTCTAGTTCATTAGGGAGTGACGTAACGTTTACTGCCTGAATATTTACTTGACTACCACTTAACCGTTCCTTGAATGGATCTATATTGGATTCCTGCAGAATCTGAATTTTTGCAGTACCGTTTGGTTGTTCTTGAGTCGGCGATTGGGTAGGTGAAATATTTAATTTCGTCATTGCTTCTTCGATTTCGTCTAATCTAAACAATTCGGATCGTCTACGTAATTCGCGTATTATCTCAGGTAATTGTTTTAATGCTTCCTCGGCGAATTTTTTTACATCAGGAGGGATATCTTTATCACCGGGCCAGGTCAACAGATTGGTGATACGACGGTATAGATGCTCAATTCTTTGGGTGGTGGGTAATATTACTGCGGGGGATTTTTCATCACGCAGGGTTTGTGCGTACGAAGTTAGTTCTGTATACTTACGATAACACGTTTCTTTTTCGCTATTGAAATCTAAAACACTCAAACAACTTAATAAGGAAGGTTTGTCCGGTTTATTTTCGCGTAACATCTTGCGAAGTTCCGCGACAGTTACATTAGAGTAGGGGAGACCACGCCATAATGCTTCATAGGTTAATTCGTCTTTCAACAAGAAATCGGGGTTAAATTGAGTCATTTTTTATAATAACCACTTTAAACACACGACGTATCACGAACGACAAATCTTATGTCACTTACTTTACTTCGTTTTCTCAATGTTTAAAAATAGATAACATTAATTCATTTAAACACATACACATATATCTTATTTCATATTAAGCTTTGGGATGTAATCTTATCTTAATTAATCAACATAACTTATTTCACAATTAAATTCTCAGTATTGACATATATAATTAATTAAAACAAAACGATAATACTATTTTAGTAGAGAGAAATTTCATATACGGAAAGTTCATTGATTTAACAAACAGCACAAAGAATCAGCTGTTTTGGGGTGTCGTCTAGTTGCATAGGGTAGTAATTCAGAACAATACAAAAACAGGAAAGAGCTTGTCTAACGTGGCTTTGTTTGCTTTAGGGAGGAGGGGTTATGAATGAGATGGGTTCTTACAAAGGGGAGAGTTTACATTCCTCAACACATATTTAACATGAACCAACTGGCTTGGAATTGACTTGTTTGGAATGGTTTCCCTACCAGCTATTACTTGCTTAACACGGCAAACTCGCGATACTAATATTATTATTATATAATTAAAATTTTACTCATTTTTTTTTTTTTTCTGAGTGAATAAATTTATGTTTGTCCTTTTTTTATCGTTAACGACTTATAAACTTACACAACAACAATTACATAATTATGTTGCAATTTTCTGTACGTGACACTCTGTAAACAATATTTTGTTTTACCAAGTAAATTACACAATTTTAAATTCAAAAGCAGAGTGGCGCAATTTTGTGCCGCCCCTTGGCCAGACAACACAAAAATCGGGAACTAGTTTAATTATTTACCAGTAAACTAAACCAGCTGCCGTTGTTAGTAAAACTCTTACTAACAAATTACAAAACAAGTGTGATATAGGAAACTGACAAGGTTTGCATAAACTTATTCACTCACTAGGTATTAGCTAAAACATCTCTTTATTGCTATTGAAATATTAATCAAACATTATTCCTGATTTTAAAGAAAGTTATTTTAGTAAATAGTGCTTTTACTGCTTCAAAGATCTTAATTATATTATTCTTGTTATATCAAAAATTTATTCATATAACTGTTAGTTTTAATACCACGGATCCGGGTCTCAATTTTCTCAAAATTATTAATTTATCAATATATACATTACGGTTACTATTACTCCTTACAAAATTACAAAATATACAAATCTGATAATTTGTTCATTACATTGCGAAAGTTCTTTAAAGTTCTTTGTTACTTCTTATTAAGGGGAAATTTACAAAAGTTGTGGTTTGATATCACCTGAGGTTGTTGTTGTATTCTTGGGACATCTCCAGTCGTCTTCTACGGGTTGAGTACGTTGTTCTTTGTGCATCTACATCTTTAATTAATGCTTTAATTAAAATTTATTACTGGGTAATTATTGATTGTTTAACTACTTTCGTGAATTTCCAGGGTCTCGTCAGGTGTACTCATTAGCAGAGAGAAACAGGTTAACGCAAATGACCAACACACATTTATGGTTAACGAACCCTTTTTACTTTATTCCCATCTCGTCAATTTCTTTTATAATATTGTGATTATATTTGGCCACGAGGCTCAATTAAGAAAACAACTCATATTTAATTAATTGTAAACTTATATAAAAACAAGAAATCAAATGAACTTAACTACTATATAATTGCGCAACCAGCACTTCTTAATTTACCTAATTTCACTCACTCATACACACACACACAATCATATTTACATACTTTCAGGTTTTATGAGCTCAACTTTATAATTTATGAAAAATGTGTTATATCGTATAATGTTGAAATGTCTACTTTCCTTGATTGTGCTGCGTAGGATTTCGCCACATGGCATGCGTTGTTTTACTGTTTTCACTATCACATTTTTTACGTGTTACTGCCGAACTGTCACTATGTTTCAATTAAGTACTTTTGATGAATATTTGACCAAAAACGGTTTTCACTTTGAAATATATAGAAGGATTTACATCTTTGTTGTATGCGGGCCCGCAAAAAACGTTCCGGAACTCTGTATATATGTTGCTCGCGCGAGCGTTGAATTCAGACTGCCGTTAGGCCAAAGGCACTATTTTGTGACGTCGCCGGAGTTGTGTCACCAATTCTTATTGTTTCTAAGTTCGTATTCCTATGCCAGCTGCATGCCACCGTTATGTAATTACATTCCACGACAGGGAACGTCTCTGACGTAAGATGGTCTGTTGTTTGTTACATAACTGGTTATGTTGTATTTTGTGTGTCATTAGTTGACCTTGGCACAATTCCACCTCGTTGATTCTGCGTTATAGAAAATATTATTGCATATTTTGACACAGCAGTGATGCCACTGCCGCTATTAACAAAATACCTTTTTGTTTACGTTTGTCCCAAAATTTCAAAAAAAATGTTATCAGCTTTATAAAAAAAAATACAAATTTCCTTATTACCCCAGGTAGGCCAAAATGCCACGTTACAGCATGAAATATAAAAATTTAAATTTACTTAATAAACTGTAAATAATTAATAATATATTAGAAATAAGCATGTTATGGATTGCAAGCTTGACTCAGACAAAAATATGAACAGGTGTTTCGACCTGAATCAACGTGCACACACACACAAATGTAACTGAAAGTGTGTACACCAGTATTTTGCTAGTGTGTGTGAACGCAGGTCTCTGCAGGCAAGTTTGCCACCCCAGTATGAATAATTGCACAATGACTGTTTTTACGTAATTATTCATAAACTAGAATTAAGAATTAAAATCCAAAAGCACCATAAAATGTAAATAAATTTAATAAATACTGTGTGCGAAAACCACGCGAAAGTGACACGCCGTACAAGTGCAATAGTGAAATAACTGTGTACAAATCAAAAGGGTTAAGTTGCAATGTCCAAAATTACAATGAACATGTGTTGTAAAATTAGTTATAAGATAAGTATAAAAAATACTTACAGGACTCTGCAATTCGCAGAAATATAAAAAATAGTGAATTTGACAAAGAGTGGGGGAACTGACGCCAAAGACAGTTTCTAACATGTCGATTTTGTATCACTGAAGGGTGTCGACCAAGACATGGGTATAAATAGGACACGCAAGCTTCAGTGGTTCTCTTTCTTGAATCATCCACGATGCAGCGGGAGCTTATGCCCGTCAGCACGGCATATTTATTAATATTTTTATAAACAGTTTAAATTGCCAGTTATGTACAAATACTTAACCAAGCTATAAGACAAACAATTGTAATTAATAACCGCACTACTGAAGAAGTTCTATAGCGATACGACGCTGGACAAGAGAAGAAGTTCCATAGCGATACGACGCTGGACAAGAGAAGAAGTTCTATAGCGATACGACGCTGGACAAGAGAAGAAGTTCTATAGCGATACGACGCTGGACAAGAGAAGCAGTTCTATAGCGATACGACGCTGGACAAGAGAAGAAGTTCTATAGCGATACGACGCTGGACAAGAGAAGAAGTTCTATAGCGATACGACGCTGGACAAGAGAAGCAGTTCCATAGCAATACGACGCTGGACAAGAGGAGAGGACGAGAGAGTGAGAGACAGCCGACGCTGGACAAGAGGAGAAGAGAGACAGCCGACGCTGGAGGCGAGACGAAGACGAACACCGATGGAACAAAAAAATGATCGAGTATGATTGACGACAATAAGGTGATAGACAACTTATTCATATCTTAATCATACACAGTATACAAAGACAGTTAAAGACATTAATATTTTATTTAAAAATAAGAGTAATATTTCTTGTATAGTAGAGTTAAAAATCATAGAAGTTTTAGAAATATGAGTAACGTAACAAGAGCTCAAATTAATAGGATATAAAATGATTACAAAGAATCTAAATAAAAACAATTAGTATTTGAGAAAACAGTACTGAGAAGTAATAACTATTAATCTTTTGAGTACGTACCATATATATAGAAAACAGATTTAAAAATTGATTTTGAAACATATTAATAGACTGAGTAGTCTAAAAATGAGATTTTTCTTTTATATACTATTTAGTAGCATAGAATGTTTAGTTAGTAAGGAGGTATATATCTTAAGCCTTACGGCATTATAACAAATAATAACTAATGTTTTTTAAATCGAAGTCAGTGCCATGTGCACATATTTTTTTATAGTATCAAATAAATTTTAATTACTGTTTCAAGTTCCGTAGAGTTCTTATTGCAGATACACCTCACCCCCTATTTAAATGTTATATGTTTAACGAATTTGTCAATCTTGAACGTGAGACCGTTCACACCTATTTATGTATATGTAACGTTGTTTAAATTTGGTGATCCAAGATCGAGGGACTCCACAAATTTAAATTAAATTAAATTTGCCAAATTGTATCGGGAGCATTAATGTCGCCCTGCACGTGGGGCATAACATGACTAAATTTACGTACAAAAATTTGTGACATAAATTATAGATCATGAATGTATGACCCGATACCCATCATTTGACTATTAAAATTTTTTTATGTAGCTAAATGGTTGCTCTAAAATATATAAAGAGTGTTAAATGAAAGATGCATAATATGTAATTATTATTTGTAGTAAACAGTAACTGAATGTAATGTTAATTGTTGTGTAAGCACACAGCTGGCGCCCACCACAAATAATATTGTTGTCTATGTAACAGGTGTAACTGTAATGAGTATTAATAATAACTATTAATAAAAATACAGAAATAAATAAACAAGTAGGGAACGGTTATCAATAATAATTTTTAAAAGAATTACTATTAAATAAATATTTTAATAATACTTCGACATGGCAATATCAGGAAGTATTAGTGTGGAGGCAATCATTAAGGTGATGGGAAACCTTATGGACGAATATGGAATAAGACAGAATGTATGTGCTAGATTAGATAAACAAATTGAAGAGTTAACACCAAATAAAGAACAATTAGGTAAAACATTAAAAGAATATAATACAATACTAAGAGTAGGAGCAAAAGTAGAACAAGATATCGTAATTAATACTGCGCACTTAGTACCTACGGATATCGACAATAATACGCCTATAAACACACACAAAAGTAATGGTAAGATAGCACTTGATAAACAAGCTATTAAAATCAAGAAAGAACTTGAAGGAATGTTAGTATTTAATAATTATAATTCTAGTGAAATACTTAACACTAGGGAAGAATATAACGTAGGATATCGACAGGCATACCTTCTTGATAGAAATATCCAACTCGCTGTGCAAACTCACAGTAAAACAATACATGTGAAACACATAAGACACCACACTTACGGAGATAAATATCACTGTAGGTATAACAAGAAACGTAGTAAGTTATCTAGACGAAACACTACGCAAAATTGTGGTAAGTATGATGTTAGATATACGAACGATAATTATAAAGCGAACTATAATTATAGTAATTACAATGAATATTATCATAAATGACGAATGAAAAAACCGTCGACAGCTATTCACGTCAGTTCACTCGACCAAACTAGGGACGAGAGAACGGAGAAAGAGCGAAGCATTTGTAACGAGAGAAAGAGAGTAGATTTTGTGTGGCCGAGAGGCAAGATGAAAACATTGCTCAATGAACAGGTGACTTCTACGATAAACACAAACGCCGCAGCTATGCAACGGAAAGGTAACGAGGGGATAATACAATGGAACGCAGACGTTGTTTATACGAAGGAGAGAATAATAGTAAACGCGGCGACTACGCTACAGAGGAACAATATACGTCCGGTAGACTATGGACAATGCAATTGTTATAATGAGGGGTGTCAGTTCAAACGACACTGCAACTCAGAACTCAAGGCAAATGAAAATAAATAATTATTTTTAAATGAGAAAAATAATATAACTATTAATTATTAATGATAAGAAATAATATGTGTAATAATATAAGAGAGTATAATTAAGAAATGTTATAAGGAATATTATTTGAAAGGGTTAATTAAGAAATGTATTATTGATGGTAAGGAATGCTATTGTAGAGAAATATTTAAGAAAGTAATGGTAAAAGATGTTATTGTTGTTATTAATATGAAGAAATGGTAAGGAATGTTGTTATTGATATGTTATAAATATGAAGAAATGATTAAGATGAGCAATAATTGCCATAATTATTAGAACGGCTGATCAAGCGAACACTTATCGAAGATACAAGGACACAGAAGAAAGCGAGAGTGAAAAGTCATAAGGGCAGAGACTACTTAGGATTAAGGACTTCGAGAAAAATATCGTTGTTTTCCAAGACAGTTCCTCTGTAACCGATCATGCGACGCACTACGAGCTAAAAGAGTATTCTGTTACGGAAGTGTATTTCAAGAAAGTTGTAGCGATCAGAAAGGTAATGTTAAAGAAATGTATTATAAGGTAATGAATGTTAATGTAGTGTATAAGTAATGTATTACATAAAGTAATGTCATGTTAAGAAAAGAGCTAAGGAAGATTAGAAGCGAAGGTAAGAATGTATGAGTAAGTAAATGTAAAATTAAGGACCGAATTTACACACATATGTAGGAATGCAGAGTATACAGAAGGAAAACAAAGGAGAGCTAATTGCAGTGGATTTTCTGGGACCATTACCACGATCAAGTCGAGGTGTGAAGCACATATTGGTATGTATCGATGTGTTTTCCAAGGCAGTCCGACTGTACCCAATTATGCGACCCACAACCAAAGTTGTTCTAAAGATACTACTGCAAAAATATATTCCGTTATATGGAAAAATGAAGAAGATACTCAGTGATCAAGGTGTGCAATTCCAAAGTGAAAAATGGGAGAGGACGTTAAGGGAAAATGGAATACAACCAGTACTCACATCCATAAGACATCCTAAAGGAAACCTTGCTGAGAGAGTTAACAAAGAATTAGGTAAATATTTACGAATATATTGCCATAATCAACAATAAATGGGCAGAATATTTACCATTCATTGAAAAAGCCATTAATGAAAATTATAGTGAAGCAACAGGATACACTCCAATGGAATTAGAAGAAGATAAGAAGCCAACCAGATTTTGGACTAAATATCTAAACAAACCTAATAACCAAAATGTACCTGTACCAATAAGTGTGAAAATTGAATACGCAAAGCAACGAATAAGAGAGAGAGGTAACAAGAGAATAGAGAGATTTAATCTAACTCACAAGTTACAACACTTCAACGTGGGAGAAAGTATACTACTCAAAGCAAATCCAGTGGGAAAAAGGAGTGATAATACGGCGAAGAAATTCTTCTGACTTTATAATGGACCGTATACGTTAAGACAACGAGTGGGACAGAACACTTTCATTGTATATGATGAGATACAGAAGAAAGAAATTGGTAAATTCCACGCAACGTCATTTAAGAAGTTCTACACATAAAACAGAGGTCATTGAAACCAGTCAAATCAGCTGTTTGTTAAGCCACCCTAATTCAAGGTCGTGAGCAGTGAGCGTACGAAAGAGAGGAGGTAAGACATTTGTATACACTCCTATTAAGGGTAAAATGACGAAAAATTTTTTTTGTTACCAAGCAGAGGAATAATGCGACAGTACAAATAAGTGATGTACTGAGCATGAAATATAAAAATTTAAATTTACTTAATAAACTGTAAATAATTAATAATATATTAGAAATAAGCATGTTATGGATTGCAAGCTTGACTCAGACAAAAATATGAACAGGTGTTTCGACCTGAATCAACGTGCACACACACACAAATGTAACTGAAAGTGTGTATACCAGTATTTTGCTAGTGTGTGTGAACGCAGGTCTCTGCAGGCAAGTTTGCCACCCCAGTATGAATAATTGCACAATGACTGTTTTTACGTAATTATTCATAAACTAGAATTAAGAATTAAAATCCAAAAGCACCATAAAATGTAAATAAATTTAATAAATACTGTGTGCGAAAACCACGCGAAAGTGACACGCCGTACAAGTGCAATAGTGAAATAACTGTGTACAAATCAAAAGGGTTAAGTTGCAATGTCCAAAATTACAATGAACATGTGTTGTAAAATTAGTTATAAGATAAGTATAAAAAAATACTTACAGGACTCTGCAATTCGCAGAAATATAAAAAATAGTGAATTTGACAAAGAGTGGGGGAACTGACGCCAAAGACAGTTTCTAACATGTCGATTTTGTATCACTGAAGGGTGTCGACCAAGACATGGTGTAACTTTTATCTTTTTTTTGTGTAAAATTATTTTATTTATTCAAATTACAACTCCCACTTACCTTACGACTTTGATCTGGCCGGATCGCATAGTGTGGACTAACCCATTTCGTTCGACGAACTCTGACGATACATATAACGAAATAAGGCATTGAAAGAATTTAACTCTCAATTGTATGGAAGAGAAATCAGATTTTTCTTTATTACTCAGAAATGTTGAAATGTTAAATCTTCTTGTTACATGTTGTGCAACTCTTACACCTTACTGACTAGCGCTTACCTTATCATGGACAATTATATAACTTCATTCACACACATATACACTTAATTCAGCCCAGCATTGCACACTCACTACTCCCATTCCATTATAAAACTCCCATTTATCCGATTGAATACTACCATGATTTTTGATCACTACCGACAACGCGTTCTTCTGTGACCTCGTGGCCAGCCCGCGGTAGGTCGAAAACGTCTCGAAAAGGACGAAACTGAATCACAAATTTGGCTATTATTGTTCTACAACTATCCTCCCATCCTGTCACTGGTTTTAGAAAATGACTACTTCACTTTCATTATCAAATACTAATAAAATTATATGAGCATATTTAGCTCGCGTGTCGGCGCCGACACAGTCAGTGACGAACTGGACAATGTGCTTTCCTCGAGTCACGGGAAATGAGCAGTCACGGCCATCCGGTTTTAGTCGCCGTTGGTGATTAATTGCGGTGGCATAACCATTTTATGCATGGATTATAACTGGCATGTGTGTGTGTCCAGAGGCCGATATTGGCATCTGCTCTGCTGATGTCGCTCACAGTAGGCGGAGTTTGACGCCGTTTTCCGGTAGTCGGTCGATTGGAACTACTAACTGTTCGTCCCAGCGCCATGTTTGTCTCAACTGTCGTGTCTTTCACGGCGTCAGTGCCGATCCCCGCCCGGCTGAGTTGCATACGGGCGTCAAAACACATGCACAGAGTTCTTAGAATTTTGGTGGAGGTAAATTCTTCAGCCGTGTTACACCACTGAAATTGCGCATTGCCTTTTGTTCCAAACGCGGTTTCTCAACCTCGTGCTGTTGCTTGGACAATAACGTTGCACAATACAATTACAATTTTTTCAAATTTATTATACCAGTCCGCCCGAAAACGAAATAAGAAAAAATATAATAATGCCCCAAACGGTTAAAAATAAAAATACCCAAAAATGACCCGCTACAATACCCCCTCGATGAGAATTCTGCTGTCCATGACAGAAGAAATCTCATCGATGACCCCAAAGAGGACCGGTGAGGAACTGGTGCCAACAACCCCCTGGTTCTTAATCTGCATGGGTACACGACCCCCCTGGCTCAGCGACCATGGACTCATCTGAACGAGATCACTGGACTTCTCCGTAAGAGATCCCAACACCGAGAAAATGATCAGACTCGTACCACGGCCCACCTCGCCCTTCAACATACTACCCCCAAAAGTCCTCAATCCCGGGCGAAAATCATTCCAGCTCCTCCGCCGATATGGATCCCCTTTTTTTGCAAGCTGGGCTGCCTTTAGCAAATACTGGGCTCACACATACTAACATTACATGTTATCATAACACATAAAAAAAAAATAAAATTTACTAAAAATTTAAAAAATTCAAAATTAAAAAAAAATACTCTTTTATCAAAAAATTCTCTTCCTCTTTTTTCTAATTTTTGTTACAATTGACTTAACCTAGACATTTCCACTAATATAAACATTTCTATTCTAACATGGAGAATCACTTATAGTCTACCAATAAAATGTAATACAATAAAATAAACATGGTTAATGCACACATAATAAAAAAATCATTACTCAAAAATATTCATTCGCTGGCAGGCGAAAAATCAAAAAAATTTTTTTTTTTTTTTTTTTTTTTCAAAAAAAACTTAAAATTTTCAAAAATTTTAAAATTCAAAAAAAAATTTAAATTTATTCATTAAAATTTTTTATTAAATTTATTTATTAAATATTTATTAAAACTATTCAAATATTGGTTTGAATTAATTAAATAAGCAAGTTAAAATTGGATTCCTACTATACACAAGCTTAGTAGGTGTATGAACTCATCAGCTGATCATAACTAGGTCAAGTCCAAAACCCTTGACCTACATATGTTACGTATAAGTTCTGAAAACACATCGAACATCTGTAATATCCTAACTTTGACATACAAAACCTAATAACATAAAATATTTAAAATAAACAAAATATTAATATAATTAATCATCAACTTGACATTTAAATTATTTAAAATAAACACTTCTTGACTTTACATTATTTTCACTTCTATCAAAATTCTGTCACTGGTTGAAAAAACAATTGTACATTCTTTATTATAAATTCCTCTCCTTAGTTAACAGTTAATTCTACCTTACTGGGGGTGATGTAAATTATTTATTCTCAATTACCGTATTAGATCTCTATACATATATAAACTTTCTCCCTGACTCTAATATCAATCAACTTCAATTATCATGACACCCATCTCTATCAAAAATATCTACTAATCAGGACATTCTAAACCCCAACTTATCATTTAACACAATTCGCCGCCTTCTCCCCATATAAAATACTCTCTAACCCTTTGTATACATAGGATACGTGTTTCCTTCCCAAAAACTCATTTCCCTTATTTGGCCCCCGGATTTTACCTAAGTCGACCCCTACTCACTAAAATCTATTCCAATTCCCGTCCCAACCCTCGTTGCGAACTCCTACATTACACTACCCTCTAGTACAAAATTACCATCCCCAAAAATCTCAATCTCATAACCTCACTACAAATACACAAAATACCCTCATTAATCATAAACATATCACTCAAAATCTGCATAAAGTCTCTACAACTACTGTGTCAACATTAATACTTCACCAACTCTGTTACATCACATCAATTCAAAAACAACATTACATTATATTCATCTCTATCATTTCACATTTAACGTTTAATTCAATTTGGACAGGTCTACGTGTCCCATAAAACATTTATCACCCATAAATTATCTTTTATTAATCTGCATATTCTTTTTATCTTTACTTCGAAATATCTGTAGCCCACTAAACATTAATTACTTGTAACATTTACAAACCAATATACCAGTGACATGGTATTGTTGATCAGCTGATATCCTAACATAATAAAAACACAATGAAATTACATCTTAAAATTGAACAAATACATGTAATACATTATCAACACTTACTTCTATTATGTTGATTGCCTGCCAGGCGTCTAATGATTGGCTTAGAAAAAAATTACACACATAATGAAAATACATTTTATCAACAACTATATCTAACACACAACAATAAAATGATTGCACAAATAGCAATAAACCTGGATTATTAGCATACATCAAACAAACAATTCTCTTTTAAATAATTTATATAAAAATTTATAAACATTATTATTTAAAATTTTTCATTAACTCTTTTTATTTATCATCATGATGAATTTATCCTGTGTTGTAATCAGATTTTCAAAAATTCTAAATTTATTATTAATACATATTTTTAATCATTATGTTCCACAAAATAAACCATTTAACATTTATTTACTTATTAATTATTATTAAATCAAAATCTCACCAAACAATTTAATTACCTTATAAAATTCAAACACATAATATTCAATCACACTATCTACACATCTCCACTTATTTAATTCATTTGATTATTAAAATAACATATCTCAATTATTATCAACATTCTACAAATCATTAACTATTGTCTTCATAATTATTTTGTTATTTAATTAGAGTGCAAAAATATTAATAATATTATTATTAATACAACATTTTCTAAAACATATACACATTACATTTCACAATACACACAAATGAATTCAATATTATTTACAAAATATACGTCAAAATTGTTCAAGTGTATCTCACTTCAGATGTCCAAATCAGCAAGGTCATTACCAGAATTTACAGTATCTAACAAGGTCTATACACTGATATTCTAGTTCAGCCACCATCGTCAAAAATTAATCTTGGTTCTAAATAACACTTTTCAATTGTATTGACACACATATTGTTGTCTTGTGTGTCATAACCAAACAATTTCAATTTATCTGTTATACCATAATAATCATTCACCAAGTCTGCGTTAAGTATTTCTGTTAACTCTCCGTCAGTAAATATTTCCAATATCGGGTTAGTTACTTTTGTATTATCAATTACATCATTCGGGTTTAAATATACTTCTAATATTTCTTTCAACTCCTCATAATCTCTCTTTAATTCATATAACTCTATCTCTCTCTCAACACACAATTCTCTATTTAAATCACTCTCATCATAACACCATCTCATACTTATAAAATCATTCCGCACAGAGGGTATAAACTTATACAAATAAACTAAACTCAAATCTTCTACTAACACGGGACTCTTGCCCTTCAAAAACTCTTGTGACCACATTAAATCATCATAAATAATAAAAGGAAAATTTCCCCTCTGTCCCCACTCTACTACAACATTATTTTTTCTCTCTCTCTCTAACTCACTGACACACATTAACATCTCATAATCACTGCATTCTATACTTTCATTATTTATTTTTACCGTATCACTTTCTGATACCAATTTCTCAAACACATTATTATTCTCGTTATTATTATCATCATTATTATTTATTAATTCATTGCCTAACACAACACTGTCATTACAACTTTCGTTTGTATTATTCTTACTCTGTTCTACTTTATTCGAACTATTTCTTGTCATTTCATTGGTATTTTCAAGACATACCTTCTTGTCTTGTATGTTATTTATCAACTCGTCAAATTTTATATTTATATTTTGCTGAAACTGAATATTCTGTTCTTTAATTTCATTAAAAATAATATCGTTTTTAATATTCTGCTGTTCGCATTTTATTTTCTGTTCTTTGAATTCGTTACTTAAAATCTCAAATTTCTCGTCATTAGTATTAAAACGACTCTCAAATTTTTCGTCAATTCTATCAAGACGCTTGTTTAATTCATTATTCTGCATGTCAAATTTGTTGTCCATTTTTCGTAAGAAACTCATTATATCTAGTTCCTCTGATTGTTTACTTTTATTAATTGAAACGGGGGTCAATTGAATCCCCGAATCAACGTATATTTCGTTTGGTTGTGGTTGAGACGCAATCGGAGTGGAATGAACTATTACATTACTGCCGCCAGCTGTTTCTGTAACAGCACCCGTCTCCCCCCTCAACATACCACTTTCATCCAGCGATTGCGACTCAAGGCCACTTTCACTCATAATTGAATTTATTATACTACTTTTTTCTGTATTCTCGGACATTTTTACTTTATCTATTTTTTCTTACGTAACAACTGTCAATTAGTAATTTTATTTCAAAACTGATATTTTACCAAATCAATTTGCTTTCATAACCCTACTTCGCTATGCATCGTCAGATGTAGGCCGGTGTTAAAATAACCCCTCTTCAGTTATATTAAATCCTCGTCACGCCGCACCAATTGTAACTTTTATCTTTTTTTCGTGTAAAATTATTTTATTTATTCAAATTACAACTCCCACTTACCTTACGACTTTGATCTGGCCGGATCGCATAGTGTGGACTAACCCATTTCGTTCGACGAACTCTTGACGATACATATAACGAAATAAGGCATTGAAAGATTTTAACTCTCAATTGTATGGAAGAGAAATCAGAGTTTTCTTTATTACTCAGAAATGTTGAAATGTTAAATCTTCTTGTTACATGTTGTGCAACTCTTACACCTTACTGACTAGCGCTTACCTTATCATGGACAATTATATAACTTCATTCACACACATATACACTTAATTCAGCCCAGCATTGCACACTCACTACTCCCATTCCATTATAAAACTCCCATTTATCCGATTGAATACTACCATGATTTTTGATCACTACCGACAACGCGTTCTTCTGTGACCTCGTGGCCAGCCCGCGGTAGGTCGAAAACGTCTCGAAAAGGACGAAACTGAATCACAAATTTGGCTATTATTGTTCTACAACTATCCTCCCATCCTGTCACTGGTTTTAGAAAATGACTACTTCACTTTCATTATCAAATACTAATAAAATTATATGAGCATATTTAGCTCGCGTGTCGGCGCCGACACAGTCAGTGACGAACTGGACAATGTGCTTTCCTCGAGTCACGGGAAATGAGCAGTCACGGCCATCCGGTTTTAGTCGCCGTTTGTAATTAATTGCGGTGGCATAACCATTTTATGCATGGATTATAACTGGCATGTGTGTGTGTCCAGAGGCCGATATTGGCATCTGCTCTGCTGATGTCGCTCACAGTAGGCGGAGTTTGACGCCGTTTTCCGGTAGTCAGTCGATTGGAACTACTAACTGTTCGTCCCAGCGCCATGTTTGTCTCAACTGTCGTGTCTTTCACGGCGTCAGTGCCGATCCCCGCCCGGCTGAGTTGCATACGGGCGTCAAAACACATGCACAGAGTTCTTAGAATTTTGGTGGAGGTAAATTCTTCAGCCGTGTTACACCACTGAAATTGCGCATTGCCTTTTGTTCCAAACGCGGTTTCTCAACCTCGTGCTGTTGCTTGGACAATAACGTTGCACAATACAATTACAATTTTTTCAAATTTATTATACCAGTCCGCCCGAAAACGAAATAAGAAAAAATATAATAATGCCCCAAACGGTTAAAAATAAAAATACCCAAAAATGACCCGCTACAATGGGTATAAATAGGACACGCAAGCTTCAGTGGTTCTCTTTCTTGAATCATCCACGATGCAGCGGGAGCTTATGCCCGTCAGCACGGCATATTTATTAATATTTTTATAAACAGTTTAAATTGCCAGTTATGTACAAATACTTAACCAAGCTATAAGACAAACAATTGTAATTAATAACCGCACTACTGAAGAAGTTCTATAGCGATACGACGCTGGACAAGAGAAGAAGTTCCATAGCGATACGACGCTGGACAAGAGAAGAAGTTCTATAGCGATACGACGCTGGACAAGAGAAGAAGTTGTATAGCGATACGACGCTGGACAAGAGAAGCAGTTCTATAGCGATACGATGCTGGACAAGAGAAGAAGTTCTATAGCGATACGACGCTGGACAAGAGAAGAAGTTCTATAGCGATACGACGCTGGACAAGAGAAGCAGTTCCATAGCGATACGACGCTGGACAAGAGGAGAGGACGAGAGAGTGAGAGACAGCCGACGCTGGACAAGAGGAGAAGAGAGACAGCCGACGCTGGAGGCGAGACGAAGACGAACACCGATGGAACAAAAAAATGATCGAGTATGATTGACGACAATAAGGTGATAGACAACTTATTCATATCTTAATCATACACAGTATACAAAGACAGTTAAAGACATTAATATTTTATTTAAAAATAAGAGTAATATTTCTTGTATAGTAGAGTTAAAAATCATAGAAGTTTTAGAAATATGAGTAACGTAACAAGAGCTCAAATTAATAGGATATAAAATGATTACAAAGAATCTAAATAAAAACAATTAGTATTTGAGAAAACAGTACTGAGAAGTAATAACTATTAATCTTTTGAGTACGTACCATATATATAGAAAACAGATTTAAAAATTGATTTTGAAACGTATTAATAGACTGAGTAGTCTAAAAATGAGATTTTTCTTTTATATACTATTTAGTAGCATAGAATGTTTAGTTAGTAAGGAGGTATATATCTTAAGCCTTACGGCATTATAACAAATAATAACTAATGTTTTTTAAATCGAAGTCAGTGCCATGTGCACATATTTTTTTATAGTATCAAATAAATTTTAATTACTGTTTCAAGTTCCGTAGAGTTCTTATTGCAGATACACCTGACCCCCTATTTAAATGTTATATGGTTAACGAATTTGTCAATCTTGAACGTGAGACCGTTCACACCTATTTATGTATATGTAACGTTGTTTAAATTTGGTGATCCAAGATCGAGGGACTCCACAAATTTAAATTAAATTAAATTTGCCAAATTGTCACGTTGCAATACATACATTTATTCTAGTATCTATACTATTCTCGCCTACACCCTTCTGTAGTATTTACACTCCACTTGTTCTAACTTTGTCTAATATCTGTTCAAAATTTACTCTTACCGACCGGTCACCCCCATCTAATTCTATCACCTTCTCTTTAAAATTTATAACAGCTTTCGTTCTTTGTAAAAAATCATTACCCAGTATGACATCTAAACTCAAACCTCTTACTACCAAAAATGTGTTTACAAATTCTACATTACTTATTAAAAAACTCAAATTTATCTGTTTCGTCACTCTCTTGCTGCGTACACCCGTAACTCCTACCACTGTGACTCCTGCTACTGGCAAAACTGGAATATTTTTGTTAAACTCTCTTAATTCTATTAAAATGTTCTCTGCTATTACGCAAATTTCGCTACCCGTGTCTATCAATGTTCTATAACTTTTATTTTCTACTGTTACCTGAATTTCTGTCAGTCCGGCTCTCACCTCGCTTGCTGCATTGTTTTCTTCTTCCAGCAGGTCTGCTACGATATCTGCCTTGATTACGTTGCTGTGTACCTCCTCGACTGGTTGGACCTCATGCGTTTCCCTGAACAGAGGTCGGGTCCTGGCCACCACTGTCGGTTCTAGTTTTCCGGCTGTTTGCTTGTGGTGGGGCCTCGATGTCCTTTAGTCGGTCCCTGGTTATTGTTTACTGCTTCCCTCGCGTTCGGTGCTTCTCTACCTTGTGGCTTATCCTGTTTCATCTCCTCTCTCCTCCGTTGTACTTCTCTCGGTAGTCTACACTTGAAGCACTGTTGACGGGAGGCATAATTCTCCTGTTGACACCTATAACACCTCCACTCACCTGATTTATAATTATTATTTCTATTCATATCGTGATGTTCATTGTAACTATTTCTTTTTGGACTATATTCAACATGGTTATGTTTATAATTACCCGCTTGTGGTCGCCTATTCATTTCCCTATCCCTATTGCTTTGTAAGATATCAAGTACTTTCTCGAGCTCACTTAAATTCTCTATTTCTTTAGTCATCAACGTTATTTGTACTTCCCTAGGTAGGTGTTTGCTAACGTACCTTACAAAGGATTTAAAGGGAATTTGGGGTTCTAGATACTTGGCTTCGTTATATAATTTAGTTACATAAATTGTTATATTATTATTTGGGTAACCCCCAAAACTACCTGTTCCCATTATTCTACTTCTCAATGCTTCTTGTTCCTCTTCTGGCCAATATTTTCCCTTAAAGTCTTGTTCAAACATTTCATAACTGCCCCACTCTACTCAGTGTGCTTCCGCCCATACTGTTGCACTACCCTTAAAACATTTAATTATCTTTGTCAATTGTATCTCCCAATTACTGTTACTGAATGGTGGTACTCCCTAGTTTGATTGATAAATCGCATGGGGTGTATTGTTTGGTTTTCATAACTGAACAATTCTAATTCTATCTCATTGTAGAAGTCTCTAGTAATGACAACCCTTTCCGTTGTTCCTGTTAATTTTTGGTTAATCTCCCCCCCCCCGCAACTCATTCTTCACCCTTGTTAAATCACTCTCCACTAAGTTATACTTATCATGCACATCATTATACTTTTGTATATGTAAACTATCTATTTCCTTAATTCTACTCTGTAATACACTTATTCTATCAGTTGTATTATTTTCATACTCAGATATTGTGTTATCTATTGTTTGAATGTTTTTTGTTAGGTCTATTACATTTGATTCACACTGTTCTAATTTGTTTTGTAAAACATGAGTTCTCAATTCTAATTGCTTATCTACTTCATTCTTAGTCTTAATTTCTAACTGTTCTACTGTCGCTACACATTTGATTTCTATTTCTCTATTTTGCATTTCTATCTGGTTTTGAATTGTTTCGTTAATTTGATTAACTTTATCGTCTAAATTACTTATCTTAGTATTAACTTGCTCATTTACAGTTTCTGTTTGTTTTTTAACAGTATCACATTGTGTCTATCTCATTAATTTTCTTGTCAACGTTACCATTTCGTCTGTGCATTTCATTTTTTATTTCTTCAAATCTCTCATCGAATTGGTTTAATTTTACATTTTGAAAATTACTTTGTTTCTTTAGTTCATTTAATTTGGTATCAAAACTGTCAAACTTTACATTAAATTTAACATTCTGGTGGTTAAATTTTTCATCAAATTTAATATTCTGCTGGTTAAATTTTTCATCAATCTGTTCTCTTATTTGATTATTTTGTGTTTTTATTAATTGAAATAAGTCTTCCAATGACACTTTATTGCTAATTGCCATAGGTGTCGAATTGGCACTTATTTCGTTCAATATCATCGATTCTGTTTCGGTGTTGTTCATTTCTATACTTTCGTTATTTTCTGCCATTTTAATAAAATTTGCTCTAATAATAAAATAACAATTGAATTGTAATTGTCGTTTATATGTTTTTATTTTGTCAACATAACCTACTCGTCTCTATAACCTCTCACGTGTTATGTTACGAATTGTTTTGCCACTCCTGCTGTTTCTGAATCTGGCCTATTTTATATAAAATAATTTTATATAAAGTCACCGTTCGGGGGCCAATTGTAGTCTTACTCGATTATACTTTTATTTCATATTTGTTACTAATAAATAAAACACATGTACTTACCGACTGTTCCATAATTCTGGTTCAAGCACGTGGTTGATACCCAACATGATTTTTTATCTCTAAGGGCCAGGATTCGCACTCAGCGAGATTCAGAAACATTGAGGTTGTCGAAATAATGACTCTGACTACAATTTGGATGCCATAAACTTGTTTTTTAATTAATCTGAATTAGAGTTATAATTCTTAACGGCAACCCAAAGATGGCACCGCATATAAACACAAGAAACAAAATGGCGTCTACGTATCCTTACGCCCATATTCATTAGTCATTACCTTCAATTACTTTGATACTTAATCCTATCATAACTTTAAATATAGCTGCAGCTTTAGTAAAACTTGATTGATCTAATTTACTATTGTTGTATATCACAAACCAATGCTCCGATCTTTTATCGTAATGGCCAGTCGTTCACACTCACATGCTCTCGCCCACACGCTCACTAGCACAGATACATTTTGTTTGATTCATTTTAATTTTGAGCTCAGTAATATATAAATATATTATTATTAATTTGGACTTTCCTGAATGTGTACACTTGTAGGGCCGCTGTTGATGTCAGATTCTCCGTATGTGTTGGCAGATGTTCGCCGCATGTCCCTCGTCGATTTTCTCTGTTAGCACTGATTCTACTTTACATACTTGGATAGTTATTTGCTAGTGTTTGTTTTTAAAGATTCACTGTTACATTTTAATTACCTTTAGTAATTTGACTAAAACACTTTTGGCGAAAACTCCGCCAACAGCGATTTTAGCTGTTGACGCTCTGATGTGCTGTGTGGTACTGAGAACTGGTTATACGCAAAATTTGCGTATGTATTAGTACATCTGACATCACCGTCTTTTTTTCATACGGCCAACGCCCTGGTTTGTACGTTATTGTTTATACGTCATTATCATTTATTAATGACGACACAGCCTTGTGGACCAATAAGAATTGATGTTAAAGTCTTTCTTCACTTACACCGCCATTGTATATGTTCGGTTTCGCCCGTCAGCCGGTGACCTTGGGATCATTCCCCTCTTGCTGAATATGCGTTGTTTCTTGGGACATGGGTAAACTGACCTAACCGTGGTTGACATTCATCAATATAATAAAAATACAATATGAAATCCCTTAATCCCATAATTATGATAACAGGTCTTTATGTACTGTTACAACTTCTGGTTTCTTGTGTAGCTAAAATAGTTTTATAAAATCGATTTAGTCATGGCTGTTGTCGATGTTTCCGAGTATAATACAGATAATTGTCACTGAACAAACCGGAAATTCAAAATAATATAACTATTGTAACATCACAAAATGTTCCATAATAATAATGAACACCAGAAGGGTGAATGATACTAATAGAACTGGACAGTAATGTGGTAATTTTCGCATTCATAGGTTGGCTAATCTGTACTTTCTGAAATTGTGCTTATCATGTTTTTACAACGATACAGTTCTCCGAGCTTCGGCAGGCGGCAGACGTCATTACGTTTGCTTGCTTGTTCTGTCATCATCATTTTTCTTGTCATCAGACAATCAATGTAGGCTTTAGGCCACAACATTATATTGCATACTTGCAATACATTAGCGATACATTGCTAATTTTCGATTTTCATGTAGTCTGAGTGTCGCACATTTGCGCCTCATCTACCATGTAGCTTTCTTAACGACTCGGTTTACTCAAAATTAAAATCTTTTCAGACTTAGCCAATCTCAACACTATGATTTAAGTGTACAACAAAAACTTAATAAATGTATTAAATACAGTCCACTATCGTCATCATTCTGCATCCTGGCAACAGCACCACAAACATCATTCTTCCTAACAGAACATTTTTCGGTACACACGTGCTGACACTAACATTTTTTTTGGTCCACTCGGACCGGATCTCAACATTTTTTTGGTCGCTCCGTGCCTGGATTCGTCATTCACCTTTTGCAACTTATTATAGCGGTTTTCATCATTTTTCTGCCCCAATTTCTGGCCATCACGAGCGAGTCAGCATATTCGCTGATCCGACCGTCTTGGGACTTACTTCAGCATTTCTTTCGTCGCCATTGAGCCTCGTGACGACATTCACTGCAAGAACATCCATGTGCTAGCGTCTACACTCCAGTTTAAGCAGTCATCTCTCCGGTCTGTGTGTTTGCCATCTTCTCCACGGCCTCGACGCTCCAGGACATCGCATACCATGTACCACATCATTAACAGGTGCGTACAATGGCTGAAGAAGGCCTCAAAGTGTTGGTCAGAAAGAGAGGTGGTTTAAAGTCTGCCATAGTGCGAATTAATTCGGCTATCATTAACTTTGATAAAAATACTAATACAAAACATTTTTTAACAGTTAGACTCGAAAGTCTAAAAAGTTTGGCAACAAAATACGATGAGGTACAGTCCGAAATTAAACTCATTTCTAAAGACATAAACGCTGCTCAAGAAGACCGAATTGAGGTTGAAGAGCTGTTATACTCAACAGAAGCCAATATCTTGCAATTGATAGAAACCTTCAACGTTCAGACTGTATCTCCCGTATTAACAAGCAATATACAATTAAAACCGATAAGTTTGCCCTGCTTCACAGGCAATATCTTAGAATGGCAGCACTTTTATTCAATATTTCTGGACTTGGTGCACGCCAGATCTGATTTAACGTCAGTGCAGAAATTACATTATTTGTATTCGTCTCTGAAAAATGAGCCGCTAGATTTAATTAAGGCATTACCTATTTGTAATGAAAACTATTCGATAGCGTTGAGTTTGCTGTCCGCTAGATATGACAACAAATTCATACTAGCTAAGTATTATATTCAAAATTTGCTTGAAGTAAAGTCAACAATTAAGGACTCTGTCCAAAGTTTGGCGGAATTCATAAATACAATAACATCTTCCGTTAATTCACTGGCGGCCATGCAACTGTCAGTGGATTCATTCGAGCTTATCACTGTACAATTATTGTCAGCAAAACTGGATCATACCACGTTTAAATTATGGAAGGAGTCTATAGACCCCGATAATCTTCCTAACTTTCAAGGCTTCAAGTGCTTTCACTCCACACCACTACAGAATCTACCTTTGCAAACCACCTCATTGAAGCAAACCACACATATAAAAACATCGACAAAAACATGAACATTCTACACGTACACACAAAAGGCCGAAAACTAGACACTCTAGAACAATTAGAAATATACAAACACACAAAAACAAATAAAAACGACATCCTAAACGAACAGACACAATTCAAATCGCACGCATTATTCGAACACATCTCACCACACACACACACACAGCTTCGATCTTTCGAAAAACTATCCCGTCGCCAACAACAAGACAGACAACGCTACCTATGGCAGCCTCTGATGAAGCCTTCTAAAGGTGAAAGCCGGTTTAGGCTGTAAGGTAAAACTTTACGTTTTTACTTATAAAAAACTTAGTGTTCCGAGTCGTCAATACTATAGTGATATTTAGTTAAGTAACGGACACGTCATGGACAACGAAATCCAAGAATTTAAACAATTATTTATGCTTATGCTGTAAATCGAGTCATCCAATTTACATGTGTGACAAATTTCGTGCATTAAGCACATCAGAACGAGGGCAATTTATATTAAATCATAAACTCTGTACAAATTGTTTAAGACCAGATCATTTTTCATCTAATTGTAAGATCAAACAATCATGTAAGATCTGTTCAAAACGACACCATACATTGCTACACATAAATAATGTGTCAAAACCAGTTTCTGCCAGCAGCAGCAACTACTGTTCACTTAAATTACAATCTACAAACAATGTTCTCTTATCAGCAGCAATTGTGTTTGTCATTGACCGGGCTGGCAACAGACAACCCGCAAGAGTTCTACTGGATGCGGGGTCACAAATAAATTTTTGTACGGAATCATTTGTAAGAAATTACAGCTTAACGTGACTAAATCTAACATACCGATTACAGGTATAAATAATGCCGCTTGCTGTGCCACTAATTTAGCGTCTATACGCATTATTTCACGCTATCAAAGATTTAGTTTCCAAGCAACATGTGCGGTCTTATCTGCATTAACCCATAAACTGCCAGCACAATCTTTCGACATAAATCAGTTTAATGTCCCAGATAACGTTTTCCTCGCCGATCCGCATTTCAACATATCAGCTGATATCGACATACTTTTAGGAGCGCAATTTTATTTAGATTTAATTTTACCTAACAAATATGTACGCGGTTCTCATTTCCCTATTATACAAGAAACAAAGTTAGGCTACATTCTTGCAGGCAATCTGCCCAAACACTGCCGTTATAAGGGTCCTGCTGTTTCGTTCCTGGCTAGGAACAATGACAGTCAAATTCTGGCGTCTCTAGAGAAATATTGGGAGACCGAAACTATCCCTGATAATGCACCCATTAGTAACGATTCAGCTTGTGAGGAGCATTTCGTTAAGTCTACTCATCGCAATGAGGAGGGTAGGTTCGTTGTTTCGCTACCATTTAAGTCTGACAATCCCCAGTTGGGTGAGTCCTATGCTAGCGCTGAAGCGAGATTCTTGAGTTTAGAACGCCGGTTAATGCGTGATTCTAAGCTTGTGCGCGAATACGCAAACTTTATTCAGGAGTATAAGATCTTGGCCACATGACGCTTGGTGACGATTGCTCTATCAATTCCGGGGTTTCAAATACCTACTATTTGCCTCACCATGCCGTCTTTAAACATTCTAGTTCTACGACAAAACTTCGCGTCGTTTTTGACGGTGCGTCCAAAACTACCAATGGCCTTTATCTCTATGATGTTTTGTTGGTAGGCCCAAATGTCCAACAAGACCTTTTTTCTATTCTTTTGCGATTTCGTATGCACAACTATGTTCTCATTGCCGACATCGAGAAGATGTATCGACAAATTCTGGTATCTGATAAGGATTGTCATTATCAACGTATTCTGTGGCATAACTCTCCACTCGAACAGTTTAAACATTTTGTATTGCGAACTGTAACATACGGTACTGCTAGTGCTTCGTTTTTGGCTACTCGCTGTCTTAATCAGATTGGTAAGGATCATGAAGCTTCTTTTCCTGATGCTGCGTCAGCTATAATTAATGATTTCTATGTCGACGATTTGTTAGCCGGTGCAGACACCATTTCTGATCTGACCAAGTTGAAATCTGACTTAGGTACGTTGTTGAGTCAATACGGCCTCACTCTGCATAAATGGGCATCAAATGAACCCAATGTGGTCGCAGATCATGATAATTTATCACTCCCCTTAAACAAACAAGGTAATGTGCGTACCTTGGGCATTCTCTGGAATAACACTACAGATTCATTTTTGTTTGACATCAAATCATTCCCAGTTGAATCAAGCATCTCTAAGAGGAAAATCCTATCGATTATCGCAGGTATATACGACCCACTCGGACTCATCGGTCCCATTGTTTTCCTGTACAAACAGTTTATGCAGCAACTCTGGCTGTGCAATCTTGGTTGGGATGAGCCAATCACCGGGCAATTACACTTGCATTGGCATTCATTATGCGATAAATTATGTCTGATCGGTAAAATTATTGTCCCACGTTCTATTCGCTGCAAGTCTAAAGCTAAGATAGTTGAATTACATGGGTTTTCGGATGCTTCTGAAAGGGGATATGGGTGTTGTGTTTACATTAGAGTCATTTTTCAAGATTCATCAGCCTCTTGTCACCTTCTGTGTTCTAAATCTCGCGTAGCCCCCCTACGACAGGTGTCATTACCTCGCATTGAACTCTGCGCTTGCTTGTTGTTATCGCGACTCTTATTCAAGGTCTCGCCCCTGCTCTTCATTCCTTTATCAATAGTGTTCACCTGTATTTTGATTATGGTGGTCCCTTCATGATTCGTCATGGCGGGCAGAAATCTAGGACTCTGTCAAAATCGTACGTGTCTTTGTGTCTTTGTTCATCTGCTTGGCAACCAGGGCCATTCATTTGGAATTGGTTTCCGACCTTACAGCCAACTCGTTTATAGCTGCCTTACGTCGTTTCATGGCCCGTAGGGGCATACCCAGCCAGTTATATTCTGATAATGGCACGAACTTTAGGAAGGCCCGCAATGTTTTGCATGACCTTTACAATCTTTGGCATAATAAGGATGCCACCTCATCAGTCCAATCCTTTATGTTATTATGCTCTCATGGTATTACATGGTCATTTATTCCGCCCTCATCACCTCATTTTGGTGGTCTTTGGGAGAGCGGTATAAAGAGTTTAAAGTATCATTTGCGCTGCGTGGTAGGCAAGTCTATACTCACCTTCGAGGAGTTTACGATGGTTTTGTCTCAGATAGAGGCATGTCTAAACTCACGTCCATTATTTGCCATTTCATCGGATGTAAATGATCCGGTGCCACTTACACCTGGCCATTTTTTAATTTGCGCACCATTAACGGCGATACCTGATCCTGACTTATCTCACGTTCCCATCTCTCGTCTTGGACGTTGGCAACTTCTCCAGAAGTTTGTCCAAGTCATTTGGAAGGCTTGGTCTTGCGACTACTTACATCAATTACAACAACGTCACAAATGGAAATTCGCCAAGGACAACGTTTCCATTGGTGACCTGGTTTTACTGATTGAGGATAACTTACCTCCATTAGCGTGGAAATTTGGTGTAATTACCGCCGCATTTCCCGGCCCAGACAACTTAATTAGAGTAGTTGACGTTTGCACGCCTACTGGCACCTATCGCAGACCAATTCATAAATTATATTTGGTCCCTACTAGGGACGAACAGTAAAAAAAAGGGTTTATTTTCCTTTGTATATATTTGTCAAAAATACATAAATCAGATGTTCTAAGAAGATTTTGTTAGTTATAAGCACCTTTGTTTTTAGCATAAGCTTTAATTTGTATATTTTTGATTCAGAAACTGATTTGTTTTACTCAAGCAAGTGTCAGTTTATTTAATATGCAAAGCTTTAATTATTATTTTGTATTTTCGTGTATGCAACATTTGATTTATGCCTCATGTCTTTGCTTACTATTGTTTTTATGTAAAAATTTTATTATAATATTCGCATGGTCTGCAGCTATACAAACCATGTATGCATTTTCTTGCACATTTGTCAATATGTGTGATATTTTGTTACTCTTATGAATTTATTTCTCGCAATTGTTCAACACATGTATTACATTTTGTATAACCAGATTTGTTGTACTTGTCACTTATGCTATTGTGCCTTGTATTCATGTATTTGTAATTATCTAAACCGATTTCTATTGTATTTATTATGTATAACTTGTATCTATGTAAAACACATTGTTTTATCCGCATCTACTGTCTATAACCATACGCCACGCCTATATTTTTATATTGTATTTTGTATTTGTATTTTGTGATCACGTATTGCACAATTATTATTCATGCTTTAATTATGACATACATGTTATTACACTTGTGCTTGCAATCATTCAACTATGTATAGCTTGTTTTCACATAACAATTTATTGTACATTCCTGAAACTTCAGGTATAGCATGCATCGTGCAAACTATAAAGTGTCATGCTAAATCTATGTCTTTACATGTATTATTTTATAATAATTTTGTTTGTTCATTGCATTCAATACTATTGTATAGGTCTACTGGCCGTAACTGGTTCAAGCTAACCACTATGACTTGCATAAATGTTACAATTATCGGGCCCATCATGTGATGAGTCACCGATTATTCATCATTAAACATTGTCAAACTATGTATTTTCATGTCTTATATTGTTTAATATTGTATACATACAATATATATTGGCAATACATTGCTAATTTTTGCATTTATACTCATGTATAATTCAGGTTGCAAGCCGACTTTGGCCTGCTCAACTCTTATCATCACTCAAGCTTATCTCTAAACAGTTAATGTCATAACTGTTATCTAAGATTTCAAACTCAAGGTTCAATGGAACTTATTGAGACTGACTTCTATTATTAAGAACTCTGTATTTTTCTACAATAAGTTATTAAAATGTATTAAAAAAATCTTTTAATTTTTTGCGGGCAGTTATGGACAGTAATGTGGTATTTTTCGCATTCATAGGTTGGCTGATCTGTACTTTCTGAAATTGTGCTTATCATGTTTTTACAACGATACAGTTCTCCTAGCTTCGGCAGGCGGCAGACGTCATTACGTTTGCTTGCTTGTTCTGTCATCATCATTTTTCTTGTCGTCAGACAATCAATGTAGGCTTTAGGCCACAACATTATATTGCATACTTGCAATACATTAGCGATACATTGCTAATTTTCGATTTTCATGTAGTCTGAGTGTCGCACATTTGCGCCTCATCTACCATGTAGCTTTCTTAACGACTCGGTTTACTCAAAATTAAAATCTTTTCAGACTTAGCCAATCTCAGTACTATGATTTAAGTGTACAACAAAAACTTAATAAATGTATTAAATACAGTCCACTATCGTCATCATTCTGCATCCTGGCAATAGCACCACAAACATCATTCTTCCTAACAGAACATTTTTCGGTACACACGTGCCGACACTAACATTTTTTTTGGTCCACTCAGACCGGATCTCAACAAGAACTATAAATGAGTAACCGGGAAGAATGTAACAGTAAAAATAATAAACCAATAAAGAATGAAAGGAGAGAAGAAATTCAAGTGAACAGTGGTAAATCCACTATCTACATAAAATGACACTACAACACAAACAAACAGAATGACAAAGACGAAATGACAAGACAAGTTTCCCACATAAACTGTTAAGTGAGCGCAATAAAAACCTTTGATGAATAAAATCAAATAGAATAAGTAAGATAAGTAATGACTTGAATAATATTTGTACCATATATTATAAATAAAAACAGCACATTAGCTGACCCATGTCAAAGCAATGATTTGAAAAAGACAAAGAACGATGCTAGGAATTATCATAAACTGTAAAAGATAATGAGAAAGCCAATTATGTATTATAATAAATTAAGAATAACAATAAATGTAAACACTTAATGTGTTTAGGTAACATTATAAGTAGATAAAATGTGTACAGAAAGGTAATAATAGTCAGGGAACAAAACATTGTAAAATAATGATAACAAACCCAGAATGACCAATTTAAGTCATGAAAATAAGGATCAGATAGAAACCCTACTAAGCATAGGGGAGTAAAATAATGATAACGCCAAAAGAAATGTAAAACACCACGACTTGTGTGATGTTATAAGAATAAGAGATAAGAAAGACATGTTAAAGTAAATGTAGGAAAATATGGAAGTTGATGTTAGAAAATCAACAAATGTAAACAGATAATTAATATTGTTCAGCTGGATGCAGCATTTATATATAGTAAGGTGTTCTTTTTAATCAAATAATCATGTTCACATTAGAAATTAAGAATAATTAAACGAATATTAGGAAAAAGTTATTAGTCGGATCTGCAACATTTAGCAGACGAGAATGTAAACAATGCATTAGTTAGTTTAAGATAAAGGAATGTTAATGAAAACTATGACCAAACTGGCATCAAGCCATGTCCAAATAAAGATACATAAACAAGCTTTACAGTGATAGTAATAGAACCCGAATTGGAATTGTAATAACTGAGATATAAGTATCATGAGTTATGAGTTAGCATCATAAATTTAGTGAATCTCGAATAAATACGAAGAAATAATAACAAAAGCAAAAGTGACGCTCCAAATACAAAGGTGTAATGCCTATAAATAGAATTATGTCATCATGACATAATTTCCAACCAATCACGGATGACTTTAGAAGTGCGCCGACAGCGCCAAGCGGACTTCTAAAAAATGTATATAAACGATCGCAAATGTAAACGGAGAGCATTTTGTCTATTTCCACTCAACTAACAACAACTAATCCAGGCCGATTTACCATCCAAAATTTAATAATCAACGAGAAGGAAGAAGTATAATTCAATCTCAGTGCATCGATAATAGTAGTGATACTTTTACAAGAAGTGCGTGTTAAAGAACGAGGTTAAGTACCATACATAACCAAGGCAGTAGTCTGTCAAGAAGAAAATAAAATCGTTCATGTGCGAAATAAAGTGTAGTGTAACCACGATCATTGAATCAGATCATTAGAAGTGTTAATAAATAATCATTGTGATTAATAACCAGGGAGTATGGTGCATATACTTACATTGTTTACATTTAAGCTATTAACAGTATAGTATAATACACCTGTATACTGACGCAAGAAACAATAATACAATAAGTACTCAACACTGTTTTAAATTTATTTAGAGGAATTACAATATTCCGACATAAGATTTCATGTGTTAACGTTCTCATAACTAACCTAAAACTTGTTCAGAATAAACGAACTTTTCGTTTATTAGTTTCAATAACTAAAGGTGTCTAACCTAACAATCTAATATATGGTAATAGCATTGTAAAGTAAGGCTGTGGCGTTCTATTTTGTAAATTAAAAGAAGTCACCCTTGAGAAAGATAATAATTATAAATAATCTATCGATTAAAACTAGAGTTATCATTGCAAACAACTGAGCTAGATAAAAGTTAAAAGCCGGCTGATTTGTAATCCGTTTGTTATTTTCAAATGAATGTATTTAATTGAATCTATTATAGAGTGAACAATAAACAAATGAATTGTAAAGTAACCACTATTGTCAACAATTATTTAAACAAATAATTAATCTTTATTACTAATGATTGAGTTGCATTTTCAAAGTAAACAAACAGTTCAATTGGCTACAATTCAGACAACTGAACCGCCAATAGTTAAAATCTAGTAAACAGATAACCAGAAAATTAATTCCTAATCTTGATTTAACTATTTAATCAATTACTGATTAATAAAATATCTAAATTAATTAGTAAATCATTCAAAAGAATTCTTTTTATGGGACATTTCTCTTGAAATCCCATATGGCGCCCAAGTAAAATTTGTAAGTGCTCACTGAAACATTAACAGCACTATTATACTGTTTGATAAAAAACTTGACAGTTTATTAATCACCAGAGACCGACTGAACGTCTAGTACAACATCACAGGTACGTGAAGGTTTAAATTATATGAAATAACTTTGTCTAAACTATACACTGACACACATAGATGACACCATTCAACAGAAGGGTGAACGAACGTCAAGAGATCTACGCAACTGTTTACATTCAACAACGGATCTACAACCAAATAATTACTCAAATATAAATAAACAAGAACATCAAAATCGAATTAAACTATTAATTAAATAAATAAAAATAGTTAAAGAATTTATTTGACGAACACGAGTGTTAAATTCACCAACAAGTAAAAGTGCAAGTTATAAGAAGCCAGAACGACATATAAAATGTTTAGTATTACTATGAATATAGAAACAAGTAAATTAATGAAAACACACACACAGACACAAACATACATGATCAGTTTTGTACTTTTTCGTAAACACAAACTTCAAATTGTATTCCAGTACATTTGTCTGTTATTATCCCAACAGGCACTCTGTCATCATTGATTTGTTCTTTTGTCAATCTTTGAAAACATTTACCATCAAGATCAATATCTGATGGAAAATATGAGTCACAGTCAAACATTTCCTGGATTCGAGACAGGTAGAATCTATGAAAGTATGGTGACTGGACTGTTGAACGGTATACTTGTGCACCACCAAACACCCACACCTACAACACATGTCACGTCATCAATAATACTAACAGTTGTTTACAATGTAACTACAGTAGTTATATTTGTATTCTGTTAGAATATGTTGTGTTGTTTTTATATACGTTACTAGTTTAAACAACTGTGCGGTGATATTAGTGTGCAGCTTTCAAAATGCTGCGTATGTTTTATTGTTGCTGCTTTGATTTTAATTATGGTCGCTTTGCTTTCAATTTACATTAAAGAAGAATGCATCAGGACTCAAAGTTTTATGGTTTGAAGGCAGATCAGAAGTCCAGCAAAGCCTTGCAACAAAATACGGGAACAGCATTTTCCCACAATCGAGTGTCAACAGGTGGATTGAAAAATTCAAATATGATAACTCAGTTGAAGGATGTGATCATGAAGAAGGTCCAGACCCTCTTCTAGGGTCACAGCCAACTTCAACATTTAGTGTTTTAAGTCACATGGTTCGTATTCAAGCGGCCGAAATGAGATTTCTCAGGCATGCGTGTGATTGATAAAGAAGTACATCACATTATAATTTGATAGTCTGTTCTCCTACTGACTCTACTATTCTCTCAATATCTCGTTTCAATTCATTACAATTATTTTCACATTTTGTTTTTACCTCATCAATATCAAATTTAAGTACATCGAATTTGCAGTTGAATTCGGTCTTAATTTCATCAAAGCGATTATTTAATTCGCTACTTTGTCTGTCTAATTTCATGTCATTATTGTCAAAACGACTAATTAATTCGTTAAATTTGTTATTCTGAATATTGAATTTAGCGTCAGAATCACTCTTCATTTCTTTATTCTGTTCTAGAAGTAATTGTAACATACTCATTACATCACTATTAAATTGGGCATTATATTTTGTTGAAGTCGGGGTCAGTTGCACACCCGAATCTTCAGTTACATTACTCTGGTCACTTAAATTTATCTCTGCTTTCTCTTGACTCGCACTGGGAGTCGAATGTAACTCAAACTTACTTATCTCTGACTCGTCAAAAACTTCGACACTCGTCATTTCATTTATGTTATTTTCGTTATCTGACATTTTGTATTGTTGGTTAAATTAAATAAAATAAATTGGTTAAATAAATTAATTACATAAATACTGTAATTAATTAAATTTTGTAATATAATGTTAGGTTGCTATGCTAACCTAGAACATGTTTGTATCTCTGTAGATGCGGAATTTAATTAATTAATTATAATTAACTATAATTCGTCCCTGTTTCGTGGCGCCAAATGTGATGTACTTCTTTATCAATCACATCAAATTATCCCAATCTCAATTTAACTTGTACTTACCAGCACGATTACTTCTTCAAGGTCCCAGGATTCGATCGCATGTAGCTGGATACAAACATGGTCTATGGGTTACGCAAAGCAATGACACAACTCATATTTGAAGAGAATTACTATTTATTATCAATTACTTTTGAGTTGTTATAAGAATTTGGAAGGTTCATTTAGATACACTTCTAAAGTTGTGCAACGCTAACATAATCAAACTTATGGACTACAGCTTACCTTGTATGTCACATAAACACAATTATTAACACCGATACAAACGGAAAGCAGCCCAGCTTTGCCACACTCACATTCAGACAAAATTTAAAAACCCCACATTTACTTAATTTAGGCCTTTATAAGAAAATATTTGAATGGAATACTGTAACTTGTTGCAGTAGCGTCCCCGCCGACCTCATGGCGCGTCCTGTAACGTTCTCGCACTATGTCCAAACGTTTGATAGTTCACTTTTTGTTTTCTACACACTCACTTGATTTTTACATCGTTACATATTACTCTCAACTGTTGAATTGTTTTATAAACTCTGATACCAATTTGGTTAGGCGGCCGACTTAATACAATGAAAATTTTCCCGGGCAGAAAGTTTAGATGACCGCGCTATTGTTTGTGCCACTTTACACTTTTCATTGGGCTTTAAAAATAGGCCGAGTTACTTTTACGACCTATATTGCACCCGAGGCCACCGTTTAAATTTAAACTAACTTTACTGTCTGATGCTGCTCACTACTGTGTGTTGTGCACTATCTGATGACACACTGTAGACTGGGTTTCACTCATTTTCTGTGCTGGTAAATTCGCTATACGAAAAAGGGTTTCCACCACTAGATGATCTGGCCAAGCAAGTAAATAAGTTCAAGGTAAGTGGGAGTTTGTGGTTATTTAATATATTATGATACAATTATAAAAGTTACAATCGTAATGGAATAGATGACTGTCGAATTCTCAAACAACTATTGAATTATAAACTGAAGGGATGGAGAGGTGTTGGGCATTAGTAGATTCATCAAAAGTTAGGTTTAAAAGGATTTTTGGTTTAATCCTTGTAGATGATAATGATGATGTCACATGGTTCTCTTAGACAGACAAATAACTACTGATGAAGCGGCATATCATCTTTATACTATAGGTCATGTAACTTAGGAGTAGCCATACACAAATGAAACTTGCTATAACTATTTGGTATCATAGCTCAATTTGACCAAAAAAAGTTACAGAATCATTATAATATAAAACGAACAATATTTACACATTTTTCAGTACCTGATGGTTACCTGTATTAAATTATATCTGTTGTAATATTATGGTTAGACAGAATTCCTCAACTGTACTTATTACTTGCTATTGTAATTGTTGAGATTAAATGAATTACTCCAGCCTAAGAGTAAAACTAAGAAAATCAAGCATTAAAACATTTTTTTGCTCCTGTTATGCAATTTATTGGGTAACTAGCTGATTGGTTGACACAGTGAAAGGGTTAAACTGGACTGGTAATGTGTTGTATTATATTGACTGGTATTGTAAGTAAAACCTACAATAATGGAGTGGTAGAAGTACAGTACATTCAGTGGAAGCATAAAAAGTATATTAATGTATGGAGTAGTGTAAAAATGAATGAAAGCCATCATAAGAGAATAAATATGATTCAGATGGATGTATTTAAAAGGAAAGTTGGTATTTAAAGAAGAGAAAAGGTCAGAAATGATGAAGTAAAGAGAAGAACATGTGCGAACGAAAATATTGTTTAAGAATGGTCAGCAATTTGTCTGGTATTGGCACGTTTAACGGATGGCTGACAGTAGTTTTCCCAAGTAAACTCTTTGATGTGGAAACTAGTGTAGAAGAAAAAGTGAGGCTAGAGTGGCACTGAAACATTATAAGAGTGATGACAGAGATCTCTGTGAAGGACAGTGGGCATCAGTCAATGGTGACAGATGTTCTAACCATAAAGTCAGATAGGGGGACTGTTACTTCTTGTTGTCATTATCATTACCTTCATTATTATCATCAGAGGCTCCACAACTCTAGTGAAACAGATGTCACGAATAGTCTCTGCCTGTGGCAGCTGCCCCTTCCAGTTGTGTATTCTGGCAGAAAATATCCTGCTCTCTTAGCATCAGTCTTTCAGATTTTCTTTTACATGTTAGTTCTGCAGGAAGCTGCACTTTTAAAACACCAAAAACACCATAGCGATTCATCATTTCAATATGGTCTGCCCTTTTAAGCTGCCCAAGTTTTATATTTTTTAACTACAGGATTGTCCTGTAGAAAATTATTGGAATAATCCAGGAATACCTACCTGGAAAGGAAGCCAAAACAGCATCAGAACTTTTTTATTATGAGCAGTATGAGGGAAGTGTATTATCTTTGAATATCCTAGTTGTCCATGTTACCCAGTTGAATATGAAGGGAATTTCCCATGTTATTCCTTGCCAGATAACCATTTTAACATTGAAATTATCGTTAATACAATTTGTTAGAATTACAGAAACTGATACATCAAGCCAGAAATTTGGCATTTTCTGTCCAGTATATAGCACAACAACAAATGAACACAGAGTAATTGATTTATGAGAGTTGTTACTGGGAACAACATATGAAAAGCATATGAAAACCTAGTGTTCATATAGCATATACAGACATGGTCTGCTCAACACTTCATACTGTCCATATTGTTTATAGACAGATTTTGAAAATGTTAAAGAATTATAGCATATACACACGGATTTAAATCAGTTTCATCTTTATCCAACTTACTTCATCCAGATTAGATTCGTGGCTCAACTTCTGTACTGCATCATCAATGCTACTGCAGACAATTGTGTTTTCATATTTTGCACTAACGTTGTCACTTGACACACTTTTACTCAGCACTATGTTAAGAGCATTAGGAAATGGTTTGTTTGTCACTTGGTCCATTGTGTCCCACGTTGTATGCCCAATTATAATGGCGTTGTGTCGTTTCTCTCCATGAGGTCCTGAAATTGTAATGAATAATTTCCATCTTGCTGCAATTAATAATTAATTATTAACTATTACTTTTTTGAAAAATAAAACAAGATACTTTATTTGGTTATTAAACTTAAAGTACAATACATAATTTGTAGTAGGGATATATTTTTAAAAAGTAATAATGTACCTTGATTGTATGAAACCATCATAAGCATTACAAAATTGAATGCAAACAGTTTTTGTTTTTCAGATACGATTACTTTCTTGTAATGTTTGAGAATATTTATACCCAATCACCTCCAACTTATCTGTATAAGTATTTGTGGTTAATGTCTGTTTTTCAAATGTCAAAACAAATATTTAGTTGGAACCAGTCAGCTAATAGATGACTACCAGTCATCGATCAACTGACTCATTAACTAGTTGAGTTACTGACCTGGTCGAGGGTTTGCAGTCATTCTGAGAAAGTATTCAAACTCGGCAGGCAGATGCCATGGCAGCACTCCATTCTTACCGATGCCCATGCATTTATCAGCTGCAGCTATTAGATTGAATTTCACGATTTTGATCTTTTCTTCGACATTGGTCATCTCTTTCCCTTAAAGAAAGGACAAAATATGCTTCAGTGAGTGAATTTGAGAAAAAAAATAAAGTTGGAAAATGGTACACAAGAGTTACTGGTATGTCATAAACACAATATTGTGATCACAGATAAAGGTGTAGGTGAATTTATCCAATTATGTAAGTAGGATGATAAGTGTGTTTGCATTTGTTCATTTGTTTGTAACCTTGTAACTCTTTGGACTAATTTTGACAAATGATGTGTCAAATCACTCATCTTGAATCTATGTGTGTCAATGAGGATATGAAATTTTATATATATAAATATAATAAATGGAACATGTTGCATAGTATATTGTATAAAGTGTGGGCGAATCTGTCAAGTTTAATCATTTTAATGAATAAAGAATGCTGAAAAATATGATTAAACTAAATAAAACTTGAAAATCATATGTGTCCCAGACAGCTGAAGGGAGACGGTATTTTAAGCGGTTTGTTCATTCATTTAGTTACAGTTGAGAGTATGGCTATAGCTTCCTCATTTAAACTATTACTTATCGGTAAGTATACAAACTTCTGAATTCGTGAATAAACAATGTCATGCTTGCTTGTACATCACTGGGGTGCAATTTCTATCCTACTTTTTGACTGCAGCGCCTAGTGATAAAAATCCATTAATCATATTACCATAATCTTCAACTTACTATTATGATCTTCAACTTATTCATGACTGTCTTTGAAGTATAAAAAAAAAAAAACGCCTAATACACCAAAACACAACTTACTCAGTTAGCTGTCAGATCTCAACTGTGCATCTAACATGGCTAAAAATTTAGACAGCTGTTACAAACAGGTGTACCAATATCACAGAAAAACAGTTTGCCTCTAATGTGAGAAATTTTAAAATCATACAAACTTTTAAATCACAGCGTGTACCATGAGAACGTAATAGTAAGTTCAACGCCATGATTACTAACCTTAGAGATAAAAATTCTTTACACTTTCAGATCTGAACTTCTACATTGTGTTTACCCATAGTGTACTGGGTTTTCTTAGTGAAACTCATTGTTATGCTGCAACTTAGCCAAGATTATTTTGTCATCTTATTATATACCATTTTTGAGCTTATTTCTTCCCCTTTAATTTGATGTATGACATTGTATACTTTATTCACTACTTTTAAAAATATGTTTTTTACAAATGCACTAAAAACTTAAAACTTTTTCAAGTACAATTTGTTTTTATAACCCACTTTCAATCAAACATTTATGATAGTAATATGATTATTGGAGACAAAGCTACTTTGTGTTCAAGGAAAAGTAAGGTAGGAATAAACCAAAACAAAATATTAAATTCAGTAGAGTAATAAAAATGTTTAGGCGGGATTAGAAATATTTATGTTATGTTTTGAAACAAGGTTTTACTTCCTAGTAATTCACAAAACAGGCCTTTGTCCAATACTGAGTATTTATGATTATTAATAAGTATTAAAGAGTGACCTGACGTTTATATAATGTCTGATGGCATTAAGGCAGTGAGTGAAAACCAAGTACATGTGATAGATTTATTTTAAGAACTAATGTGAAGACTGGTATTTTGAAAGTATTACCAATGGCGCACACACACACACATTCCTTTTTCATTTAACATTTCTTAATTATGTTAGATGTTTATTGATTTCATGCGTTACAGAAATATTTATGGTAAGGCATTCATGACATTCACATTATCATCTGCCTTTACAGTTTAATCTTGAGTTATAAAGAAGTGGAATGTTTATTTATTTGAGAGATCTGATATCTTTTATAAGAATGTTTTATTCTCTCCTCTTTCATCGTAGACACCAACTAAGTGTCTTCTTCTAAGCTCTAGTTTTAAGTCCCTACTATTTCAGTTTTATTTTTATTTATTTATTTTTTGTTATGAAACTAGCCAATAAGATTTCACTTTTGAACCTTCTAATTCTGTTTTATTGGTAGACTAAACAAGCTCTGTGCCATTTGCATATGAAATTGTTTACAGATACTATTTTGCAATCATTCCATTTGATATCAATATTTTTCTTTTTAATTCAAAATTATTTTTAAAAATTGTGTGTAACATTTACTTTACGTGGTTGTTTTAAATGAATTTTTTCATGTTAGACTTTTTCCTAGTTTTGAATCTGTGTATTATTTTTAAAATTTACATGAATGTGACATCTTATATAAATGCCGCGTGCGTGCATGTGTGTGTGTGTATGTGTGTGTGTGTGTGTGTGTGTGTGTGTGTGTGTGTGTGTGTGTGTGTGTGTGTGTGTGTGTGCGTGCGCGCTAAAATTGAACTACGTGCTGGAGTTGTTTTGGACTCTAAAAGCAGCAACAGAACTACATCTTTTGGAAGGAACGGTAATCTCTGCCTCTTTGTTTCCAGTGGCATGTGTTTTGATTTTTTAATTTTTTTTTACTGTGTACTTTAAAATTTTTAATTTATTAAAAGCAGGCCTAATAAACAGGATGAATTTATGATTTAGCTACACCATGCAGATAAATAAAAAATACAACAAAAACTTTTTATATAAAAAATACACAGCTTTTCTAATAGAATATTTAAATTCTTGGATTTCGTTGCCCGTGACATGTCCGTTACTTAACTAAATATAATTATTACACTACGACTCGGAACACAAAACTTTTTATGGGTAAAAACGTAAAAGTTTTTAACCAGAGATTCAGGTTATAAATCTCTGCAGAAGCTTTTTAAAAGTGAAAACCAGTTCAGGTTATAAGGTAAAACTTTTACGTTTTTACCCATAAAAAGTTTTGTGTTCAGAGTCGTAGTGAAATAATTATATTTAGAATATTTAAATTATTAGATTCATAGAAACAAAAAATGTTTCTGTAAAAACATTCCATTAAGTGTTTAATGTTATTGTCATATTAACCTAAAAACATATAAATGTGCAATGCTTACCCTGTAGTCAACTCGAACAGCTGATGTGTCTGACTGACATAATTTATACTTTCACTGTTGCAAGCCCATGACCTTGAGACTTGTAGCTAATGTTTATATTACACTGGATAAACAAACCAGTGAGACCATCTGCTCTTATTATCTCTATGATACTGAGAACTGTTTCTAAAATGGCATACACTTTATCAAGTTGTAAAATGGCATTACATTATGAAGTGTATAAACGAATTTTAATTGAAATTAAATGACAGTTTTTGTAGTATATAAATTACATATACTTGGTTGATTGATTACCAGTCAAGTGGCATTATGTGCAAAAATAATTTCCCATATGTAGACTAGTTTATATTTTATGTGAGATTTTATTTAAAAGTTCATGCAATTATTTGCTCATTTGAAAAATTATGTCTTTAATCCACTTTAAGTTCCACTAACTACAGTATTGTCAGATACAAAAATATGATGAAATAATAAAGAAATGTCTTTTTTTTGTGTCAAAACATGAACCAACTATGTATGCTAATGAAAAATCTTAAATATTTTGATTTCATAATTATGGATCATCATATAGAAAGAAACACACCTGAGGGCTCGTAGCAGTGGAAATGGGCTTCTGGGATGTCTAGGCATCAGTGGATTAGAAATGAAGATATCAGGAGACAAGTTCATGTAGAAAAACAATTAAGGATCCCGTAAATATGAAGTGCCTCATATGATGTGGCCACACATAACTTTGTTGACCAGGTAGTTGATAAGCTGGGTTCTAACTAGAAGGTGAAAGGCTCAGGAAATCGTGGAAAGAGGACATGGAGAAAAGAAAGGACATGAGATGGAGAAAAGAGGTTTGCAGTGAAGAGACTGGAATGGCAGAAGGATCTGGTGTGCAGGATGTGAGACACAGCTGCTGTTGCAGTACATGCACTCGCATATGGATGGGTCTGTGTACATTTTCCATAGCATTGAAGCTTTCATGGCTGAAGTCATCTTCAGTAAGATTATTTTCCAGGCTGTTGGCTGTGGTCCTCTTTTTGTAGAGCCAAATGTTTCGACTGCAGCTGCGGCAGTCATCTTCATTAGGTCTTCTGTCATGCTCCTCTTGTGACTAAATGACAATTCAGGAAGACTATGCAAAAAATGGCATGGAAATAATGATCAAAATAGATGATATTATCTCATAATGCTTGAGCGTAGAAGAAAAACTTGAAATTGATGAATGGATTTTGATGGTAGAATCAATGATCAATCATGAACATAAAGCTGTTAATTTTTTTTAATCATGGCTGATGATTTAGTTTTAATGTGTTGTTTTCTTGTGCGCAGGAACTGAAGCAAATGTCGCAGCAGCCAATGACTGTATGTGTAAGCAGTGAATTTGTTCAGACAGAGGATGCTGTGGATATTATTGAAAAGGTAAATAAAGTCTTATACATATGTATAATTCATAATATAGAGTACAACATTTTTGTTTTATTTGGAAGTAAGCTCATTTCTTAGCCCAAAACCTCTTTCAGTTTTGTCCAAATCCATCTGACACTTCTTAGATAGTTACAAGTAATCCCTATTTTATAGGGAGGTTTTACTGTAATAGGCACTCATGGCTTGTCACTGAAGAGGCTAGAGGGCACAGCCATTTAGATTTCTTAATTATCAGGATTGAAGTCTAAGGCTTTGATGGCCGGCGTCAATGCTGTTGATATTATTGGGGGAATTGGCGAGCATCTTGCCAATTACTCAGTCATTCTGATACACTGAAAATGGTGTCCAGTGGTTGGGCTGAAGTGTTTGTAAGCAATGTCAGTAGTAGAACAAGGCCTAATAGCCTGGTAGAAAATAATATCAACAATATCAGTATTGAATTTTGTGCACAGTAGAAATTTCATCAATATTTCATAAAAATCGTCTATAATTAAATATAAAATTGTGAGGTTTATTGGTTACATACAAATTACAATCACCTAACATAATGAAAATCTGTATGATTTAATATTACACTCCTATAGTGTATAGACTCGAGCGAGTGGTGAGCTGTTAAAAGAGAATATTTTAATCATAGATTCGGCTTACTTTATCGCAAATTTGTCACGCTTTGAAGAAGATTCATACGGGTGGGGGGAGGGGAGGGAGCAGATCCTTTTAGGATGAAAGTGTGTAAGAAATAAAAAGGTTTACGTGCATTGACGAAGAAAAAAGAATGTAGAGACGGTCTGGGGGTGAATGTTTAAAACTTGGTTCCTTAGACAGATGCTATGTGGCCATGTGGTATTGAGTTAGTCCCATATACGTGCTACTCATCCAATAGTTGAGTTTGAATGATCTCTGCCTGTACGTGCATGGCAGAAATATGTAGAGAGCATGAAGCAAAGTAGCTGCTAGGGGCACTTGAGTTGATCCACGTACATGGGAGTCAAGTTCAAGCATGTAAATATTTCGCATGCTAAAATACTGAACAAAAATAACACTTGTAGTATACAAAGATGAGGGTTAATCTTGAAAAGGTTATTGTTTTAAAGCACATGCATTGAATTCTTAATTTACATAAAATACTAATAACAAAATTGTATAACTTAAAACAGCAGTATTTGCCTAAATTATATATGGAACTATTAAAGAAATTTGAATGCTAAATACTTGATGCTAAACAAAAGCATATAAGCATGATACTGCATGATTAGTCACATTGAATGAATCATATGACTGCCTTTATTTCTTTTCCATCAGACATGTGTGCTGATTGGGAATGGACATACCATCTGATGACTGTGAGTTGATTCAATCTTTGGAGAGTGATGGGGACATACAACATTGATACTGCTGAATTTGCATTGAGGTGCATCCTTTTCAAAAATATTCCTGCTGAAAATCTAAGCTGAAAATATATTTTTGTTGGAAGTATTTTGGGAACATATAATAAACTTTCTAAGAGTATTAAATTCTAATGGTTTATTTTATGCTATGATTTAAGCTGGAGAGGGTGTGCTTACTAGCTAAGAACAAGTCGACAACTAGTAATAGGCCTATGAGGAGATTAAAAAAAACCTGGAATTCATTTATTAAAAAATTGTGTATTTATTTGCATGCTTTGACACTTCAGTATCCTTCAAAGTACTTTACATTTGAATCAACACATTTGTCAGGACATTTTTTCCACTGCTCAAAACACTTTTAAACTCGTTACTGTGGATGCTTTGTAATGTCTCAGCTGTTTTTGTTTCATCTCTTCAACATCAAAGTAAAGATTTCCTTTGATGTTTCTTTCCATTGAAGGAAATAAACAATGTTGGGCGGGGTGAGTTTGGGTGATCACTGAGGATGAAGCAATGGCATTATGCCATTTTTCCATTAAAAAAAAAAAAAAAAAAACAGTGCTGTGTGGGCAAGTAGATTGTCATGGTGGAATAACTAGTCACCTTATGGGTAAACCCTCTATTTGGACTGCTTCCATCATAATATATTTTTGTCACTTGACGTTTTGATTCCTGGAATCTAGGATCATCCAATATTGTTACGATGGTCTACTGATCATCGTATGGTACAGTGGAAAACAAAATACATGACACCAATTAAGTCACTAATCACCAGTTTTAATTGTCACAATTAAACAGTTTGTAATCAACAAGATAGTCTCTTACCAAATAAACATTGGTTACACGCAATTATAATGTCAAAGAGTATAAATACAATTGTCTCGCACAAATATAAAACCCATAACATTTCACCACAATACTGTGAACCGCACTCAAATAAATTGCAACTCAAACTGAAACTGAGCGTGCTGAGTACTTGTATTTATACCCCGCCGAAAATCAAGAAACATCCATACTATGTATCAAGAACGGTACTCAAAAACACCAAAACGTAATTGGTTGCGGCCTTGCACAAAGTGCGTGAAGCCGCGCGACTTTGGCACAGTCTAGCTAACGCGTTGAGAATCACGTACGTACACACATCACAGCCGGATTCCACTGGAACATTCAAGGAACACGTAGATTGTTTTGTAATGTCATAACAATATGTATAAATGTCCAGCCAGATTGATTAATCTTACAGTTTCATATAATAAATTTTTATTTTCTAGAAATCAGAGCGAGTGTCGTATCAGTTGTCACAACCACTTTCTGTTACAAGTGAATCTGTCCAGACAGATGTGATAACAGTGGATGTTCCAGAGAAGGTAATATAGTAAAGTGTTTGTTTATCTAGCATCATACTGAATGCGCAATACTATGAGCTATAAAACTATAGTATACAGCGAAGTCGTGCAGTGTTAACGAGATTATGAATCAGCAGGGGATGGCATGCATGCCAAGTGTGGCACACTGGGCAAATGTAGAACATAAAGTTAGTATAAATGAATATTTGAAACTTGTGAATTTTCCAGTGGCGAGGCATGGGTTTCCAGTGCTGCATGACTTCCTTCTTCATGCATTATCTTATGTACTTACGGAGAGTTTGCACCAAACAGTATTTAGTCAGGCAAAAAAAAGTTCTTCATTATACATTTAAAATTAAATAGCTACCAATATTGTGTACAGTATTTATAGTATTATTTGTATTCTTGGATTTTGTTCTCCATGACGTGTCCGTTGATTAACTAATTATAAGTATAACACTACCAACTCAGAACACAAAGTTTTATATTTCTAAAAATGTAAAATTTTTACCTTATAGCCTGAACCAGTTTTTGCTTATTATAAGCTTCATCAGAGGCTGCCACTGGGAGCACTGGCCGTGTTGTTCTTGGCGACAGCGCCGTCTTTTGAAAGATCGATGTTGTGTGTGTGTGGGGTGTCATATGTTTGAATAATATGTGTGATTTGAATTGTGTCTCTTCGTTTAAGATGTCATTTTGTACTAAAAAAAAAAAAACGAAGCTTATAATAAATGAGAACTGGTTCAGGCTATAAGGTAAAAATTTTACATTTTTACCAATATAAAACTTTGTGTTCTGAGTCGGTAGTGTTATACTTACAGGCCGTGAGGCGAGTGATGAAACTGTCTTGGTGGTGCGCAGTGGCAAAGAGAAAGAATGCGCATGCGCGGGACAGCGGCTAGGGACAAGAACCCATCAGTTAGCTTAGATCTCCGTGAGGGAAAATGTCTCCCCAACCTGCTACCTCCCCTCCTACGCGCATAGACAGTTTCATCACTCGCCTCACAGTCTGTATAATTATTTATTATTTTTAGTTTAGGTGTGCTTCGATTTTTGCTTTTGAAGATGTCAGTTATGTGTGTCATAATAAAAAGATGGTTTTGATTACAAACAATTACTAAATACTTTAGCTTTAATGACAGTAAATTAACAAACTAGTGCAGTGTTAGCAGTGAAGCTCATGGACTGCCTGGTTCCAATGGTATTTAATGACACAACGCTTTATAACATTTCAGTTATAAATTTAAAACTTTAAATGAAATATTTGTTTTAAATATATTTGATTCCCAATACTAATAGAAAGCATAATACTCACAAATTTACAAATTGCATAATTTGTGGAAATTCAAAAATCAAATAACCATATTCAAACTGCAAACAACAGTAGAGTGTGTGGATGCATAACGTAGTGGTAGTATGTATAGTCTTTGGTACCTTACAACGTCTTATGCATGCGCATGAATAGATGGCAGTTACTTCCTTATGACAAGTAATGCATGTGCTGGGCTGTGAGCAGCCTTTCACGTAACTGTCCAAACCGTACGATGTAACAGACGTTTTGGCTTGTTACTTTACACTTTGCTTTCTTCTCATATCATTGAATACTCTGATAAACCATTTTTTAAGTATTACAGTGGCTTTTGAGTAGATGCGCTTTTGAAAATGGGAAGCTTCCAGTGCTTCCGTTGATGTCTTTAAAAGATTAGCTACTGACATTATGCTTACTAATATGACTATTAAAAAGTGACGTTTTGGCTACATGGCAAATTAGCATGTGTCTTCAGGCAAAAATAAAACTGGAACATCAAAAATAAAAGATAAGCAATACTCTGACCCACAACCGACAGAGAGTCAGAACACACAAAGGTATTTACATAGTATATATAGGTAACAAATAAAATAAATAAATAAAAACTTAACAAACAATGAAATCTATAAGACACACACACACACACACACACACACACACACACACACACGCACGCACGCACGCACGCACACACACGCACACACACACACATCAAGGTTACCCGCAAACCGCAACAAGTGGCACTAAGTCCCACCCCTTTATATAGTCAACCGGAAGACCCTCCTCCCCGCCCCTCAAACTAACATCCAAAAAACAGTAACACACACTAACCAGTCCGAACCATAACATACCCAATGCCTAAACTATTTTCAAAATTGAACGAAGCCAGATATTTGGAATTTCACTGCTTACTTGACTAATACAGTTACTATTAGGCATTATAAAAGCATCTTCCATAAACTACATTCGAACCATTTCTTTTCTTTACGAATAACTCTCACTTCACTCTATAAGTGCTTTGTGCTGCACCTCCCACACATATTCAGCCAAACTTGATTGTGCGTATTTCCCTTTTTGACATTATTCTGTGTTCATTCACGCAGATCTGGAGGAGTTGAAAAGTTTCAAACCACGTTCACATTCACACGGAATATTATAAACCACATTTTTTTTATCAAACTCAGGATCTGTTGGTTTTCTGCATTTAATTCCTGTCATATGTTAGCAAAAATTTTATGCTGTAAAAACCTTGAGGTGTGCATGTTTATACGAGTTGTGCATCTTCTGTTATGTGTTCAGTGTGTGTTTATATGTGGTGACTTATAGATTTCATGGTTGGTAAGTTTTTATTTACTTACTTTTGTTTGTTACCTATACATTATGTAAAACTTTTGTGAGTTTTGATTCTCATTTTACTTCGGTTATGGTGCAGAGTACTGTTTATCTTTTATTTTTGATGTTTTAGTTTTAGTTTTGGTTGATGATGACTTCAGATTTGTTGTGTAACCAAAATGTTTCTTTTCAATTAAAAAGCAGTGATGGAAAAAGTCTGTCTTACTAGTAGGCCTAGTTTCCATTGATGCTTTGCTATTGGGATTTTCAAAACACTATAGAATGCTATGACTCACAACTATGTTTGTACAATATCTACAGTACATGTGGTTCTATGGGAAGTTGAAAGCTACCATTGAAAGTCAATGATGCATTGACCAATTAACCTGCTAGAAGCAAGCACAAGAATCCTGTTCATATGAAAGCTGAGTGCAATATTATTTTAATAACAAGTTGTAATTTTTCAAAAATTGTGAACCAGGCATTCAGAATTTAAATTGCGTATAATACACATCCATTGATGTTAAATATAACTTTAGTATATACTCAAGTTGAGTAGTTGTTTTCTTTCTGTGATTTAGGCCAACTATGGACCACTTGAAATAACTTTGTCATGATTTATCTTCTTTTCTTACTTTTTTGTCCTTCCAGTATTCTTTCATCCTTTCACAACATCCCCTTTTCCTTTTTCCATTCAGATAGTTTTAATTTATTGCTTCTTTTTTCCTGGAAAACCTTCAAATTATTTAATGTTTATCTTAGAGATTGTCCAAATTATTGTCTTTGTAAGCTTCATTTCTGTGAGATCCTATATTTACTTCTGTGAACCAACGGATCGGATCTGTATATTACTAGTATATTATAGTAGAATAACGTACTAAGTCAAATGAGATTCCAATAGCGTTTGACTCTCTGTCATAGATAGACTCTGTGCTAGAATATTTATACAACATTATATAGATGTTGTGTGTGTAGGATGATGGTGAGCTGCAGGATAAATTGGAAGAACAAGAAAGTGTGTGGGAGCAGAGATTGGCAAAGATGGATGAACAGCACAAACAGGAACTGAAACAGATTCACGACAGGCTACAACAAACATCCGAAGAAGGTAAGTAATAATCATTTTCTTCACCTTAAATATATTAAAAGGCTTATTGAAATTTTGATCCTAGTTGGGTGTGTTATGTAACAACACACAGTTTTGTGAAATCTTATGTAAGTTATTGACAGTATGTTTTTCTTGCCAGAGTCCAGTTACAGCTTTGCTCCCATTTTCTGAATGTTAGGACATCTGGATTAATAGGGGGTCTGAGCAGGCTATAACACTGGGTGGCAAAATTGCAACCTTAACAGGAATTGGGAAATTTATTTGGATTTGCTTAGGAAAGGGATCGTAGAGCTGAACTGTCTAGCTTTGTAGTAGTTAAAGTGTTAGTAGTGTAAATGTTTTTATAAATGCGTGTACATTTTTTATTCAAATGAAGTGTTCTTTATTAAGAACACGGCTGAATGCGATAACGGAGACAATACTTTCAGAGGCCCAGAATGGTTTCAGGAAGGGCAGATCATGTTTAGATTGTATATTTACAATAGCCCAGCTCATCAAAAAGCGTAGAGAGTATCAGCTGCCCATATACATAGTATTCATCGACTTCGAGAAGGCTTTTGACAGAGTGAATCAGAGCAAACTATGGGCAGTAATGGCAAGGAAAGGGATCCCACAACATCTAATTAGAGCAACACAGAGTCCGTATATAGAGAATAAAATCTTAATAGAAGCAGGGAGACCGAGAATGGCTCCTAGAGTTGGCCTGATCAATTGTGGAGTACGACAAGGGTGTCCATTATCACCTTCTCTTCTTAATTTATATATTGACAATATCATACAAAACTGGCAGCTGTGTCTTCCAGACCATTGTATGATTGGCCACTCTACAATTGATACTTTGTTATTCGCGGAGGATCAGGTTATTCTGTCGGACTCTGAAAACAGATTGCAGATGGGTATGCATTTGTTAAATGGAATCTGCAAAGACTCTGGATTGCAGATATCCACAATTAAAACCAAGGTGATGGCTTTTTGTGGAACTGATCCTGTACGGGCAAAAATTATTATAGACGGTACTGTCCTGGAACAAGTTAGCAGTTTTGAATACCTGGGCTACAGTGTGTCTTATAATGCAAGCAACGACGTGATGAACCAGTTGCATAAGTTCAACCTAATGTGCGGGACCATCAGGCGAACCCTTAAGTCAGCAAGTAAAGGAACACGCCTAAAATTCTACAAGGTGATGGCTCTTCCCACACTTCTTTATGGGTCTGAGAATTGGACTTTAACGAAAGGCCAGGCCAGTCGCATCCAAGTGGCGGAAATGAGATTTCTCAGGCACATAGCAGGATATATTCTCCATGATCATAGAAGAAACACAGATATACGGCAGGAACTGAATATTATGAGTATACTCGACAGGATCGTCCAGTATCGTCTGAATTGGTGGGAACATCTTTGCCGAATGGATGACTGCCACATCCCCAAACAACTATGGAACTATAAGCCAAGGTGACAGAGCGGTGTGGGACATCCGAGGAAGCGCTGGAGTGACCAGCTGTAATATTTGCCTATTTGAGACCGGAACAAACCATTCTTGGTTTAAACCTTGAGGATGATGATGATGATAAAGTGTTCTTATATAAATTCTTAAGGTATTTTCAAATAATGTATCTTCTAAAGTTGCACTCCACTTTCAAGGTAATGCATGCACATACTGTTGGACTATTCATTTATGTTGCTATTTATTTAGTTTAAGTAAATAACTGTATATTATGTTGGATTGAGAATTCTAATTTATTGATAAGAGATACCAAGATTATTGTAGACCAGGGCAGTAGAAACATCAGTCCGGCACTGGTGTTAGGCCATGGTCAGTTCTTTGATTTTTAGTTTTGAGGTTAAAGCATGACCTAATGCTCAGCAAACTGAAATGAAATGAATAATATTGGTCCATCCAGTGTGACCCGCTCCTCAATTCTGTCATTGACAATAAACAAATCAGTTTCATTCAAGCATTTCTGATCTCACATATTCCTGGTCTTTTACATATCTGAGAAATCTCATCTTTGTAGCTTCTGTATAATTTATAATCTTTCCAGTTGTTAATACCCATATCTCTGATCAGTGTAGCCATAACTGTACAGAATTTGATCCATGTTTTGTTTCTTGTTTTTTCCTAATACTCTTTTCAATAGTTAATAGTTCTGTGGATCATTTAAAACTTGTTGAATTTTCTCTTGCTGTGTGTCCTCAACAGTTTTATATGAAACAGTACATCCCAACTGTAAGGCTTTTTCCAGTCATTTGATGTTAACTTCTAATTTTGATTTAATTTGGTATTTTGCACTAAAGGCTATCACTTTGGGTTTAATGATGCAAATATTTAGATTGTACAGTGCTGCAGCAAACACAGTTTAAATTTGCAAAACAGACTTTGGCATCATTGATTTAATTTGTAAAAAGTAACGTATCGACAGCCATCTTCAGGTTAATAATTTTAAAATATACAAAATACAAATAAAATGAACATTAATTTATCACTTCGTGATGATAATTAATCTGTCAGGAATCTTTCATCCATAACGGATGACAGAGTCATATGTAAATGAGAACTTCTAACCATTATAAATAAGTAAGAGAATTGACTTACCTTGCAGAACTCGGTATCAGGTGAATGAGTGGTGTCCTCTCAACACACACATCCACTTACAGTGCATAATGGAGAACAGAAACCTGATTAGCGCAGTAAAAGTACTAAAAGTTACTTGCTTAAATACTAACACCCCATGTTGGAGGAGATGTTACCCTCACTTTACTTTTTTAATAATAATAATTTTATTATGGTACTTACCATATAATTTACAACACATCTGGTCTGTGCACGTGGCGCTGCTGCTACACTACTTTTTTCACTAAGGGTCCAAGGTTCTTTACTAAGCGAGAAACAGAAACAGTCTGGGATTTTTCGAAATAATGAGTCTAACACCATGAATGTGAAATAAAACTTTTGTTTTAATTCCAGAATTGTCATCATACGTTTACAAATCAAAATGGCGTCTCATACACCCTAAACAAAATGGCGGCTACGTACTTCCGCTCAACTAATTATTCATTAATTTTCATTATTCAAATTTTATACTTAATGTGTCACAAAAGCATTTTAAATAGACTGCAGTTAATTTTGAGTTGATTTACTGAGTTTCTTAAAACATAAACCAATGCCTCATTTACTTATAAATGCCGGCATCTCTTGCACGCACACACTCTTTCCCCATATATTAATTATTGGTACATTCTTTTTTTTTTATTTTAATTAGAATTTTGAGCTCAATTTGATCAAATGAATAATGGTTATATGATTTGAAACTTTCCTGAGTTTCTAGTTGTAGTTTCCACTCAGACGTTCTCCATCTCAAGCCAGGTGGTCGGCGAACTTTACTGTTTAGTCTTGTCCTTTCGTTGCACTGAATTTATATTCACATTGTATGTTGCTGGTTACATTATTAGGTACTGATTACTGGTTAATCACATTTTAGCTGTTCAAAAACACTTTTACTGGCAAAACTTCGCCAGCGAATATTTTAGCGTGTTAACGCTCTTAGTGTATGTTGCAGACTGGGCAGACATCTTTGTGCAATTCACCCAGGTAGAAGGGGTTATTCCGTCATCATTCTTTTGTTTAAAACGGATGACGGCATTGTCTTACGCCTCCGTTGTTGCGATTTCGTATTGGTTATGATGTTTTTTTAACATTGTTCGAGGCCTGCTTTGTCCAAATATGTGTTGAAAGTCACGTACGCCCATGACCTTCAAGTTGAGTTACTCTGGCAAACTGCATTGTATGTAAAATATTGGGAAAAGTTAACCTAACCATTTTTAACACATGAAAACACAATAAAATTATCTTTCCTGTACCAATAAATCCTTAGACGGTCCTATGTACCGTCACAGAGAGGGAGTGAAAGTAGTAGTAGGGAGCTCATTGCCTAGTAGGTTGTTTACTGATAAACATTCAGTAAATTTACAAATAGCTCAAACCCAGGGTTTGGAGTCACGTGTTTGAACTTTTCTGAATTATACAATTATTACCAGAAGTTGCTTCCTTAAATCTGTGCTTGAACTATTTTTATTCTTAGCCGAGACCAAAGTTATTTGGCAAGATTCATGGAACAGCCAAAATGGTTTTTTCAGAAATAAATCAGTGACTGTAAATGTCTATTTTTCAAATTTAAACATAAATATTATAACTGTTAACTTTTAAGATAGCAAAGTATATTCATTTGTATATTGTCTGTAAATATGTGTTGAAAAAGGCATCTGCTTGAGTAAGAAGATTCATTTTCAGTGGACAGGACTTTCTTATCAATTTATTCTAAGGTTATGTATTTATTCTAACCTTATACTTGGCAAAACCTGTACTTTGTGTGTTAGTATCTACATAAATTTCATACTATTATTGTACATTCTTATTTTAATTAATATAATATACACTTAATATGGAGCAACAATACATTTTATTTTTGTAAAGAACTATACATAATGCTGTTCATTAGAAACCACTGTTCATCAGGAATACAAAACTGTAATTGAATGGAAGGGGGAGAGGAGAGAAAGACATGAGAGGGTGAGAAAAGAAGGAGAAGGGGAGAGAGAGAGAGAGAGAGAGAGAGAGAGAGAGAGAGAGAGAGAGAGAGTGTGTGTGTCATGATAGTTGTAAAATGATCTGTACTGTCTCTTTGTCAATAGGTAATCGAATCAAACAGGAGTTGGAAGAAAAATTGAAAGAGGCATTGCTAAAACTGGCAGCTATAGGGGAAGAAAATGCATGGCTTTTGGAAAATCAAGTAAGTTTAATAGCAGCATTAAGTTTCTAGAAATATTTCTACTAGTTCAGTATTGCGGTGGTCTCGTACTTTGCCTTATATAAAATGTGTATTTGTTCTGTGTGTAACTTTTCTCTGTTTTCCCCTATCTTGCTATTTTTCTGCCCACTCTTTTGTTCCTATTCTCCTTACTTCCAACATAATGTGGTCATTCCATATTGGCCTTCATCTGCCCCTCTTTCCTACTTCTTGTGGTTTCTTGTGTGCTCCTATCTGTCACAAAGAATGTATGGTTGATGTCGACAGCTCCCAGGCACTCTTGTGACTCTGTCTTTCTAACATTCTTCAGGTAGGACCAAAATATCCATTCTAATCAGAAACTGGGTAAGGTAATACTCAATCTCCCCACGCTTCCTCTCTGCCCATGGCTTCACCTGCTTGATGAGCCTTCTCATCTAGCAGCCTTGCTCTTCTTACTCCGAAGCTCTCTGCCAGCTCTCCATCATCTGGCTTTGTTTCTCTCAGTGTGAAGGTTCACTATGCTACGTACCTCCATCTTCCTCTGGTAGATGATCTTGTACTCTTTGGCGAGAAGGTTGATCAGAATTACTCCAGCAGTCACGGCTTGGAAACTGTGTGATAGGTCAGTGCCATCCAAAGACTACTTTGTCTTTGGACCTGGGCCAGTTTATTCATGTAGGTCTTACAATTTAGGGAGTCTTTTTTGTTAGATGTACGGCCATCAATGTTAGTCATGATCTGACTAAGCAACATTACTCCCTTTGCCACCTTATCCACATCACCTATTCTTCTCGAAAAAGCTCATCTTGGTGTCAGTCATTTATATCTATACTAATAAATCTCTAGGGGGGGTCTACGTTTGTTCGCAGTAATCTCAGACTCTACTGAACCGATTTCAATGAAACTTTGCACGCTCATAGCAGGTACCCAACGGAAGGTTTTCCACTTTATTTGATAACTTCTTCTTCTTATTATTACGTGTTTCCGGATTGTTCTCCGATGACACGATCTCTCCTGTAGATCCTCACTGCCACCGCCCAATATGAGTTGTTCAGTATTGCGTCCATACCAAATCCCCTCAGTCTCGGCACTCCTGGGATTGTTTATTTGATAACGATAGGTTAAAAAGAACCAAAGTTATTGCAAAAAAAATCATTTTTTAAGTCCAACTAATGCCATTCACTTCTCTCCCTTCTACTCACCTTCTCGACACACCCCCAAGTTAGTCCGACCATGCGCTGCATTACCCATTCTGTCCAATTGCATAAATGACGCATCCTAAAATTGCTTACAAGTCAATTAGGTAGACTTTACATCAGATTCTAAGCTATCTTTATTATATTACTAGCAGGTACCTGCAGCTTCGATCGCGAATATTTGTATATGGTTGTTGTGGTAACTGTCGAGTTGGTAAATTGCTAATGGTAGATCTGTATTAATAATATTTTTATATTGTAAGTTATGAATATCCAAAAAGTGCGAGGCAATAGATCCATCATTCATGTTTCCTCGATACATAAAATCAAACTTTGATAATTCAGTAGATATTTACAAACATACAGTAAGACAATTAGATGAAATGTTTATTCGTATAGAATAATACAAATAGTGTATACATAAGTATATTGATATCATAGTCCATTTGAATATTTACATTTTAGTAGGGATATGGCATTCTTATCAGCATATGGAATTCATATAAACAATACAATAATTCATTGTCTGATTATATTGTAACATTGATTATATTGTACACGTTGATTCAGGCAAACCATACTCTTCGAAATTTGAATATTCAGTAGGCCTATGTGCAGTAGGAATAATTAGTTCTCGAGAATTATACTTAACTTACTTCACCTCAGTCATGCGATGAGTGTCAGTGATGTAGTATCAGTGCCTTTTTCATTAATTTTACGTCATCGGTAAGTAATATGTGCAATATATATTACAACGCTTCTTTTATCTAACACACTTATCTAATATTTTGAATGTTAGATAAAACGTTACTTACCCGTGAGATTACTTTACCTGGGCGCCAGAACAAATCCCAGATACTAATGACACGGTTCCAGCTAAGTTCAGAGCATAGAGACACAAATTCTCAGGATTCGTTCAGTGTGTAACGGTACAATTCTGGTCCTATAATAATCTTCTGGGAAATAATTGTTATAAAGTCTAATTGTTATAATTGTTTTTAAAGCCCTATAAAGAAAACAGCGTAAAGTTGTCCAAAAGTTTTCAACGACGTAATATTGAGCAGACAGGATTTGTGTCGAGGTCAGGGGAAAATCACAGTAATAGCAAAATATCGGTATGGAGAACCATACATGACTTCCATATTCTAAGATTTATATTTAAATCTTAATATCGCCTGCCAAGCGCGATATATTTTCTCTTATACATGATGTACATTAAAATGAAAAAATTTTAATTTTATTGCTTGGCAACAAAATTATTTTATTTTTAACAATTACCAGTGTTTGAAAAAGTTTAAATAAATTTTCAAGTACTTTACTCTTGTTAAAACGTAAAAGGTTGCAGGTAAACTACCCCTTCCCCTTAACCGATCTTCACCAAAATCGAAAGTCCTTGAGACCTCTACAATTCAGGGACGTATGCAAAACATTATTTGATTCTGTTTGAATTTGCGGCAGTTATCGTTTGCCATAGAAAATACGCTTGATAAAAAAACGTTGCAGGTAAACTACCCCTTCCCCTTAACCGATCTTCACCAAAAACACTAGGTCTTGAGTACTCTACAAATCAGGGCTGTATGCAAAACATTATTTGATTCTGTTTGAATTTGCGGCTGTTATCGTTTGCCATAGAAAATACCCTTGTTAAAAAAACGTTGCAGGTAAACTACCCCTTTCCCTCAACCGATCTTCACCAAAAACAATAGGTCTTGAGAACTCTACAATATAGGGCTGTATGCAAATAATCTTTTGATTCTGTTTGAATTTGCGGCTGTTATCGTTTGCCAAAAAAAGAAAAAATTCCCTTGATAAAAAAAACCGTTGCAGGTAAACTACCCCTTTCCCTCAATCGATCTTCACCAAAAACAATAGGTCACGAGTACTCTACAAATCAGGGCTGTATGCAAAAAATTATTTGATTCTGTTTGAATTTGCGGCAGTTATCGTTTGCCATAGAAAAAAAATCTACAGACACACACACACACACACACACACTTTTCGGAAAACGACTTTTTTTTCATGTTTTGAGTGTAGTAGAATCAGAATCTGCAATAATCTCGAACACGATTTTTTTTGCCATCACCATACTTCCATTCCTTAAAGAATATGGAAGTAAAAAGTAAATATCGGTATGGAGAACCATACATGACTTCCATATTCTAAGATTTATATTTAAAATCATTTTCAGCCAAACAGCCAGGCTGTGTCTTACCTGCCTTTTTATTGCTGTATTAAATGAAAAATATTATATTACATTAAAATGAAAAAATTATAATTTTATTGCCTGGCAACAAAATTATTTTATTTTTAACAATTACCATTGTTTCAACAAGTTTAAATAAATTTTCAAGTACTTTACTCTTGTTAAAACGTATAAGGTTGCAGGTAAACTACCCCTTCCCCTTAACAGATCTTCACCAAAATCGAAAGTCATTGAGACCTCTACAATTCAGGGACGTATGCAAAAAATTATTTGATTCTGTTTGAATTTGCGGCTGTTATCGTTTGCCATAGAAAATACGCTTGATAAAAAAACGTTGCAGGTAAACTACCCCTTCCCCTTAACCGATCTTCACCAAAAACAATAGGTCTTGAGTACTCTACAAATCAGGACTGTATGCAAAACATTATTTGATTCTGTTTGAATTTGCGGCTGTTATCGTTTGCCATAGAAAATACCCTTGTTAAAAAAACGTTGCAGGTAAACTACCCCTTTCCCTCAACCGATCTTCACCAAAAACAATAGGTCTTGAGAAATCTACAATTCAGGGCTGTATGCGAAACATTATTTGATTCTGTTTGAATTTGCGGCTATCGTTTGCCAAAAAAAAAAATTTCCCTTGATAAAAAAAACCGTAGCAGGTAAACTACCCCTTCCCCTCAACCGATCTTCACCAAAAACAATAGGTCGCGAGTACTCTACAAACCAGGGCTGTATGCAAAAAATTATTTGATTCTGTTTGAATTTGCGGCAGTTGTCGTTTGCCATAGAAAATACGCATGATAAAAAACGTTGCTGGTAAACTACCCCTTCCCCTCAACCGATCTTCACAAAAAAAAATAGGTCTTGAGTACTCTACAAATCAGGGCTGTATGCAGAAAATTATTTGATTCTGTTTGAATTTGCGGCTGTTATCGTTTGCCATAGAAAATACCCTTGTTAAAAAAACGTTGTAGGTAAACTACCCCTTTCCCTTAACCGATCTTCACCAAAAACAAAAGGTATTGAGAACTCTACAATTTAGGGCTGTATGCAAATAATCTTTTCATTCTGTTTGAATTTGCGGCTGTTATCGTTTGCCATAGGAAATACCCTTGTTAAAACATAAAACGTTACAGGTAAACTACCCCTTTCCCTTAACCGATCTTCACCAAAAACAATAGGTCTTGAGAACTCTACAATTCAGGGCTGTATGCGAAACATTATTTGATTCTGTTTGAATTTGCGGCTGTTATCGTTTGCCAAACAAACAAAATTACCCTTGCTAAAAAAAAACCGTTGCAGGTAAACTACCCCTTTCCCTCAACCGATCTTCACCAAAAACAATAGGTCGCGAGAACTCTGCAAAACCGGGCTGTATGCAAAAAATTATTTGATTCTGTTTGAATTTGCGGCAGTTATCGTTTGCCATAGAAAAAAAATCTACAGACAGACAGACACACAGACACACAGACAGACAGACACACAGACACTTTTCGGAAAACGACTTTTTTTCATGTTTTGAGTGTAGTAGAATAAGAATCTGCAATAATCTCGAACACGATTTTTTTTGCCATCACCATACTTCCATTCCTTAAGGAATATGGAAGTAAAAATTACCCTTGATAAAAAACCGTTGCAGGTAAACTACCCCTTTCCCTTAACCGATCTTCACCAAAAACGACAGGTCTTGAGAACTCTACAATTAGGGTTGTATGCAAAATATTATATGATTTTGTGTGAATTTGCGGCTGCTATCGTTTGCCATAAAAAGTACCCTTGATAAAACAAAAAACGTGGCAGGTAAACTACCCCTTTCCCTTAAACGATCTTCACCAAAAACAATAGGTCTTTAGTACTCAAGAAATCAGGGCTGTATGCAAAAACGTATTTGATTCTGTTTGAATTTGCGGCTCTTATCGTTTGCCATAGAAAATACCCTTAAAAACATAAAACGTTGCAGGTAAACTACCCCTTTCCCTTAACCGATCTTCACCAAAAACAAAATGTCTTGAGAACTCTACAATTTAGGGCAGTATGCAAAACATTATTTGATTATGTTTGAATTTGCGGCTGTTATCGTTTGCCATAATAAATACGATTGTTAAAACATAAAACGGTACAGGTAAACTACCCCTTTCCCTTAACCGATATTTACCAAAATCAACAGATCGTGAGAACTATACAATTCAGGGCTGTATGCGAAACATTATTTGATTCTGTTTGAATTTGCGGCTGTTATCGTTTGCCAAACAAACAAAATTACCCTTGATAAAAAAAAAACGTTGCAGGTAAACTACCCCTTTCCCTCAACCGATCTTCACCAAAAACAATAGGTTGCGAGTACTCTACAAATCAGGGCTGTATGCAAACAATTATTTGATTCTGTTTGAATTTGCGGCTGTTATCGTTTTCCATAGAAAAAAATCTACACACACACACACACACACACACACACACACACACACACACACACACACACACACACACACTTTTCGGAAAACGGCTTTTTTTCATGTTTTGAGTGTAGTAGAATCAGAATCTGCAATAATCTCGAACACGATTTTTTTTGCCATCACCATACTTCCATTCCTTAAGGAATATGGAAGTAAAAACAGTTCGTCATATTAAAGTAAACAAGCCTAACCCATAATGACATCAGCTACAGGAATGCGATACGCATTAAATACATCTGTAAACAACGGGGTTTGGCCGTTTCGAACAAAGGACCAGTGACGTAGTTTGCCCCACCTCCGCATTGCAAGACTACTAACCGCTAGCAGTCTCGTCTCATCAGAGTAGCGTGCTGGCCGGCAATTCTCTAAAAAGCTACTTATATCTAAATTTTACACAACCAAGTTTTTGTTAAATATGTGAAAGTGCAGTATTTCCAAAATAACAGTTCGACGTAAACCCCAAATTTTGGGTTACGAAAACATCGAGAGTGTGAGATCAACGATGGGACATCTTCGAAGAATTTCCAGCTAAGTCATAAAAATGGGGGGGTCCAAAAAGTCCAACTAAGGGTTTAGATAATCTTTTCATTAAAATTCGATTCATTAAAATGAGCTCAATTTTGGGGAAGTCAATTAATTAAAACTTAGTACCACAAATGAGAGTGCGAGTGAGAGAGAGGATATTTCATTACAATAATTAATAAGTGCTGAGTTGTGAAGTCATTTTTTTAATAACTGTATCTTATGTTTATTATGTAACAAGTATAAAACATGTTATTTTGGAGGGCTTATAAAATGTTTAAGGGATATTATATGTTTACAAAATAAATGGGACTACGCCCTGAGGCATAGTAACGTGCGTGTTTGGCACATAGTTCAGTAGAATCATTTTCATATGTACGTAGAGTCTTTTTGATAATAAAAGGTAATGTCATTGGTAAACAATATAAGCCAGAGTGAGTTATTTCAGGTAATACATTCCGCAAGTACTGGTTCGCTAACACGAATTCTGACCTTAGGTAAGTATACATATTTTGTTGTACTGTGTGACAACATGGCGCCTGATTTTGAAAGTGATTGATTATTAGTAGTACATACAACAAATGTAACCAATTAAACAATTAAAGTTAAAAAGTTACATTGACGCTTTCCGACCAGGGACTCGACATAAAATATAATTTTATGTGGGGTGTGTCTACCAGAAAAGCGGAATAATTATCTGGAGTAATATTGAGAAAGTACGTAAACACATGCGTAAGGTAGGGTTAAGTTACAAGGCTATAGGCATATATGTGTTAGCAGTATTGTATGTGTTAGAGATATAATAAACAAAAAAAAAAATGAGTACCAATGACAATAAAACAATAGAAATCAGTGCAACTGATGAAAATTTGACTAGTGAGATGGATGTTCCATTAACACAAATTAGTCAGATTGGGGGGTCGAGTGCGACTGAATTTGTAGAGTTAGAGAAAGTAACAGCAACATCCATCTCAACTCGGTCTGAAAACTAAACAGACGAGATGTTAACACATTTATATAACATGATGTGTAACAATTTTAATGAACTAAGAGGGGACATGAATTTTAAATTCGATGTTCAAAATAATAAGTTGGATGAACAAAAAAGAGATTCCAATTTGAAATTTGAGACACAGAGTAATAAATTTGATGAGAAGTTCAGTGAAATAAAAAATGAAATTAAAACACAAAATATTCAAACTAAAAATGAAATTAAAAATGATTTTAATGAGAAGTTTGACGAAATAAAAAATGAAATTAAAAGACAAAATTGCCACTTTGATGAAAGAATTAACGAAATAGAAACACGCTTTGATAATATCCAGAAACACACAGTAGAAATAGTTAATGAGAAATTTAATAGTAAAATAAGTAATTTGGATAACAAAATTGATCAAATTAATGAGACAGTTAAAGACACAGTTAAAAACCAGATAGAGTCACAAAATAAAGAAATAGAAAAGAAATGTTTAACTTATGTAGAAAGTCAAATAGAAATTAAAACAAATTGTGAAGTAAATAACCAAATATTATTGAAAACAAATGTTTTGCAAAGCCAATTAGAGAAAGTTGAATCAAATGTTGTGGACATCACAAAAAATATTGAAACTATAGATAATACAATATCAGAACATGAAAGAAATACTAAGAGTAGAATAAGTATTTTACAAAATAAGATTAAAGAAATAGATGATTTAGCTATACAAAATAATAATGATGTGCATGATAAATGTGATTTAATTGCCAATAGTTTAACAAGTGTGAAAAATGAGTTACGGGGGGAAATTCATAAAAATATTTCCAGTATTAATAAGAGAGTGGTAGTGATTAGGGATTTATACAATGAAATAGAGCTAGAAAATTTTAGCCATGAAAACAGGGTGCTACATCCCATGCGTTTTTTGAATCAGACACGGGATTATAATTATTTCAGTAGCAGTAGTTGGGAAGTAAAAATAACCAAAATAGTAAAGTGTTTCAAAGGTAATTCAATAATATGGGCTGAGGCTCATAGATTAGAATGGGATTGTTATGACACTTTTGAAAAAGCTTTTAAGGGCAAATATTGGACGGAAGAAGAACAGGAAACTTTAAGAAGCCGTATTATGGGAGCGGGTAATTTCATAGGACATAACCCTAATAATAATAATATCACAATATATGTGACAAAACTGTATAATGAGGCAAAATACTTAGAGCCACCAATACCTTTTAAATCGTTCGTTAGATACGTGAGTAAGCACTTACCAAGAGAAGTGCAGGTTACATTAATGACAAAAGAAATAGAAACTCTAAACGAGCTAGAAAGAGTATTAGATATACTACAGAGTATTCATGATCGTGAAATGGGTAGACGACCCACACCACATACTATAAATAATAACAACACCGAGTTTAATCGGCAAAGGAATTATTATAATGGAAACAATAATCATAATATGTATCGTACTGATTTACAGCAACCAGGTGAGTGGAGTTGTTCTAGGTGCAGGACTGGGAACCGTGCCCACATGCAACATTGCTACAAATGTAAGGTACCAAGAAACAAACCAAGGAGTAGTAATGACACCAAGCAGTTTGTACCGACAAACCGAGGAGCACCGAGTACCCGAGGAACACCAAACCATAACCAGGGACCGACAAGGGGACACCAGGTACCCACCACCAGTAACAGCAGGCCACAGCCGGAAAACTAAAGCCAACAGTGGTAACTAGGACCCGACCACTGTTCAGGGAAGCACATGAGGTCCAACCACTAGAGGATATCCAAAGTAACGTCATCAAAACAGATATAATAGCTGACTTGTTGGAGGAAGAAAATAACACAACAACGGAGGTGAGAGCTGGACTTACGGAAATCCAGGTAACAATAGAAAATAGGAAATTTCAAACACTTGTTGACATGGGGAGTGAGATTTCAGTAATAGCCGAAAACATTTTAAGTGACTTGAAAGAATTTAAAAAGAATATTCCAGTTCTACCCATAGCAGGGGTTACAGTGATAGGAGTCACGGGAGTACGTAGTAAACGTGTGACCAAGCAAATACATTTAAGTTTTTCAATTGAAGATATGAATTTTGATAATACGTTTTTGGTAGTCAAGGGGCTAAGTTTAGACATCATTTTAGGCAATGATTTTTTACAAAGAAATAAAGCTGTGATAAACTTTAAAGAGAAGGTGTTAGAGCTATATGGGGGTGATCGGTCTGTTAAAGTTAATTTTGAAAGTGTGATGAATAAAGTTAAAATAACTGGTGTGAAATTACTACAAAAGCAAGTAGTTGAGAATAACATAGATACTAAAATAAATTTGTGTAGAGAGGGTGAGTATTTTGAAGATGTTGATAATGAAATGAGCAATATTAATAATGCAGTATGGGAGATAAGGGCGGATGAATTCTGTAGTGGGGGTGAGGTGATAAGGAGTGGCCAACGTATAGCGTTGTGGCAGGTAATAGCGCAGTTTAAGAGAGTGTTTGCCGATGTTCCAGGAAGGGCAAAAAATTATGAATGTATGTTGCAGATTAGGGAATACACACCATTCATGCAGTGGAGCTATCCAGTGCCTTACTCTAAACGACGAGCGGTGCAAGAAGAGTTGGATAAGATGGTGGAAGGTGGAATTATAGAGAGGTCAGTATCTCACTACTCAAATCCATTGGTGGTGGTAATTAAAAAAGATGGAAGAGTAAGATTGTGTTTAGATGAGAGGAGGATAAACCAGATCATCATACCAGACTGGGAATCACCAGAATCAATTAATGAAATATTTCATAAGTTTAGTGGAGTGAGGTTCATGACATCATTAGATCTGACGGCCGAATATTGGCAAGTACCATTAGCAGAGGTAAGTAGGCAATTTTTATTTAATGGGAAAAATGATCAGTTTAGACGACTACCATTTGGGCTAAATACCAGCGTAGCTAGTTTCATTAAATGTTTAGACAGAATTTTGAAACCATAAGACTTAGATTTCCTCACAGTGTACGTGGATGACATTTTGATAGCATCCCGGACTTTTGAAGACCATTTAGAACATTTAAAGTATGTGTTAGAAAAATTAGAAGCGGGAGGATTAACAGTAAATTGGGACAAGTCCAAATTTTTACAAACAAAGATTAATTTTTTAGGATTCATTATTACGTCAGAAGGAATTTCAGCCAACCCGGACAAGGTCGAATCTATTATGCGCTTCCCTGAACCGCGGAACATCAAGCAACTTCAGAGTTTTCTTGGGCTGTGCAACTTTTACAGAAAATTTCAAAGGAACTACGCACACACCACAGCAAAGTTAAGTGCTGTATTGCAAAAGAACAGGCAATGGAAATGGGGAGACGTGGAGCGTGGAGCTTTCGAAGAAATAAAGAGAAAATTTAGTAAAATGATTATGATGAACCACCCGGATTTTGATAAAGTGTTTTATTTGCAGACGGACGCCAGCAATGTAGCAGTAGGGGCTGAACTGTATCAGGAGGATGACGAGAGGGAACATCTAACTATTGCATTCGCCAGCCGATCATTGTTGCCAGCCGAAAAGAACTATACCACAACAGAAAAAGAATTGCTCAGTATTGTGTTCGCAGTCGGCAAATTCAGAACGTACATCTTAGGCAACAAAACAATTATTCGAACAGATCATAAGGCGTTGTCGTTCCTCAACACTTGTAAGCTTGCTCACAGCCGTTTAACCAGGTGGGTACTTGTTTTGCAGGAGTACAACTTCGAGTGGGAATACATCAAAGGGACAGAGAACAAGGTACCCGACACTCTTTCCAGAGTAGATTGCGAGGACAACAAAACAGGTAGGGATTTAAAGGAAATTGAAATTTTTCAGATTAGCAGAGAAGACAGGATCTTTGGAGAAGAGTTGAAGGATATCAAAACCATGCAGAGAGCAGATGGTAAGTCGGGGAAAATAATAAACAGTTTGGAGACGGAGTTGGATGAATCAGAGTACAACCAATATTTTCAAATTTACAAAGGGTTGTTGTTCAAGAGGGTAGTAGGGGGTGAGCGTGACTGGAGATTAGTAGTGCCAGAAGGGTTGAAAGAGAAGATTATTTGGGATTGTCATATAAGATATGGTCATTTTGGGGCTAAAAAGTGTGTGAATGTTTTAAAAGAATCATGTATTTTCAGGAATATGGAGAGACGAGTGAGACATCTGCTGAGGAGTTGTGATTTGTGTCAAAAGTCGAAGGTGGTAAATTACAGAGTGGAAGGTGAGTTGAATTATGTTAAGGTAGAAAGACCTTTTGATATAGTTGCTGTGGATTTGTTTGGACCATTGCCGAAGGGTAGAGGCTGAGTAGTTTATATATTTGTATTGCTTGACACTTTCTCAAAATATGTAAAATTGTATAGCGTGAAAAGAGCTACCAGTAAGGTATTGAGTGAAAAGGTGACGAAGGATTATATGCTTAAAGTGGGTAAGCCAAAGATGATTTTGTCAGACCATGGGCCGCAGTTCATCAGTGGAAGATGGCGCCAGAGCTTAGGATGGGAAGGAATCCTCACGAAGTATACGGCTGAGAGATAGTAGGAACACACAATGCTACAAATTTAAAATTGTACTGGTCATCTTAGGGATTATAAATAGTTTTGTTTTTGTTTTTAATATTAGCGAGTGTATGAGTGGGACTCTCCCCCATTTTCGGGCGATCACAGACTCACCACCTCTGATCGTGGATTTTGGTAATCTGGAGGCGGACCATGGTTGGTGGAACTGCCATCTGGGATGAAAGCAACGATGGTCTTACTCCACAAATTGGTACAAGTAGAAATTTAATTTTATTGTTGAACGGGGAGGGGGACCCCTAGATTCGTGAAAAAAAAAGATTGGCATCTTTTCCATGAACATTGGTTTTATTCTAAGAATTATAGAATAGAACATCCAAAATTTTGTAACTTAATTTACTAACTCTGTAAGGAGTTAATGTTTTCGTAGAAGTATAAATAATATAATTTAAGATGATCCATTGTTGTACTTCTTATACAGCAGTAAGAAGGTATTGTTTTTGAAAAGTGAAGGTTGGAACTTGCAAAGTGTCTATACTCAAGATTAATTATGTGAAGTAAAGAAAGAAATCAACCATTTTTTGGAGATAACATTTAAATTTTGAAAATTATGTTTATATTTGTCAAGTGATAAATAAAATTTTATGTTGAAGTAACAACCTTAAGTGGTTAAAAGAACATAGTGATACTATGGTGATGTATTGAGACTGCTTTATGAACAGTGATAATATGATTATTATGTTTATAATGTATGTTAGTCTTGTAAGGAGGATTTATATATATGTAATATGTATAAATTGTTAGTTTTAGGGTAGTTACAAATGTAACTGCATATGACACAACGTGTCAAACTATTGCGATTCCCCATATTTCAGGCGATTACTGTCTTACCAGCACTAATCGTGGTTTTGGACGACAAACAGCTGTGGCCAGCAATTGTTAAACCTGACCATAGTTGGTTGCCTATGAAATTGGTTCAACTTAGAAATTTAATGGGAGATTCAGGGGAATCTAAGATTATTTGTTTGTATAGGCTATTTTCACCTAAGTATGGGTGGTAGACCTTAGGGGCATATAATAAAATAATAAGTTATTATTATCATTATAATAATAATAATAATTGTTAAGTTTCTGTTAATAATAAACCTTGAAATAATAATAATTAATTGTTAATAATAAACCTTGAAGTTTCTGTAACACCGAAGCAAGGATGGGAGAGAGAGAAAAGAAAAAAGTGCTCATTCCTTCTGCCTCAGTCCTTCTTTAGGCAACTGAACGCAACAGTTCAGGGGGGGGGGGAAATAGTGTGTGTGGAGGAGAAAGAGGGGTAAATATTGTTAACAGCGCTGGATTACTTACTGTTAATGATAATATTAATAATAGTAAATTTTTTTTATAAAATGTTTTAGGAAGAGGGAGATTTTGGTAATTGTATCCATAAATTTAGGATTATATGTTTCAATTGTAGTATAAAGATTTGTGTTTCTTCTTATAATTATATTAATTATGAAAACAAAAAAGGGTTAATTATTATCGATGGGAATCGAAAAATTTTTATATGTTAAGGGATCAATGAAGAGAATGGCACTTCTATATAATTCTTGTTGAGTTGAAGCAAACACAGTGCTTCTTAACACAAACCAGCACATAGCTAAGGGGCAACAGATCAGTTAGGGATATAGCATTATACCAAGCCACTATTTTGATATTTTTGATTTATTGTTTCAGTGTTTGGTGATGTTGTGACGGCGGTCCTGAGCTGGCCAGCGCATCAGAGCAGGAGCGTAAAGAGCCTGATTGGCCTTATGGTGTTGGGATCTCGTAGGAGAAGTCCAGTAAGGTCATGCAGGTACTGTCACCATCATCAGACCACGGGGAGTTATTGTATTCTTTTCATATAAATAGTAAGGGGGTTGTGGCGACATATCCTAGCTGATCCCTTTAGGAAGTACGAATGTGTCAATGAGAGTTTTTATGCTTCGGGATAAAACCTCTCATTGAGGGGGTTTTGTAACAGTACAATTCTGGTCCTATAATAATCTCCTGGGAAATAATTGTTATAAAGTCTAATTGTTATAATTGTTTTTAAAGCCCTATAAAGAAAACAGCGTAAAGTTGTCCAAAAGTTTTCAACGACGTAATATTGAGCGGACAGGATTTGTGTCGAGGTCAGGGGAAAATCACAGTAATAGCAAAAAACAGTTCGTCATATTAAAGTAAACAAGCCTAACCCATAATGACATCAGCTACAGGAATGCGATACGCATTAAATACATCTGTAAACAACGGGGTTTGGCCGTTTCGAACAAAGGACCAGTGACGTAGTTTGCCCCACCTCCGCATTGCAAGACTACTAACCGCTAGCAGTCTCGTCTCATCAGAGTAGCGTGCCGGCCGGCAATTCTCTAAAAAGCTACTTATATCTAAATTTTACACAACCAAGTTTTTGTTAAATATGTGAAAGTGCAGTATTTTCAAAATAACAGTTCGATGTAAACCCCAAATTTTGGGTTACGAAAACATCGAAAGTGTGAGATCAACGATGGGACATCTTCGAAGAATTTCCAGCTAAGTCATAAAAATGGGGGGGTCCAAAAATTCCAACTAAGGGTTTAGATAATCTTTTCTATTCATTAAAATTCTATTCATTAAAATGAGCTCAATTTTGGGGAAGTCAATTAATTAAAACTTTGTACCACGAATGAGAGTGCGAGTGAGAGAGAGAATATTTCATTACAATAATTAATAAGTGCTGGGTTGTGAAGTCATTTTTTTAATAACTATATATTATGTTTATTATGTAAGAAGTATAAAACATGTTATTTTGGAGGGCTTATAAAATGTTTAAGGGATATTATATGTTTACAAAATAAATGGGACTACGCCCCGAGGCATAGTAACGTGCGTGTTTGGCACATAGTTCAGTAGAATCATTTTCATATGTACGTAGAGTCTTTTTGATAATAAAAGGTAATGTCATTGGTAAACAATATAAGCCAGAGTGAGTTATTTCAGGTAATACATTCCGCAAGTACTGGTTGGCTAACACGAATTCTGACCTTAGGTAAGTATACATATTTTGTGTATTTCAGTTTGCAACATGGCGCCTGATGAAAATTTCAAAATTATCGATATTAGAAAATAATAAAAAGTAAATAATATATTAAAGTTACAAGTGATTGTGGTTTTCAAGGGGAATCGTTACAAATAACACTTTAAAGTTTTGCTTGTGTATGTTTAATTAACGTTTTAATTATTTTTAAACTTCTTGAAAATGTTAATTGTAGGACTTATGGCTACCCTAACTCTTATAATTAGCGAGTGAGTGTGAAAAGTAAAGATTAAGACGTTCAAACGACCTATTGCTCTTATCTGGTTTAATTAAGAGATTGATATCTCCCAAACCAGTGATAAAGAACAGGTCTACAATAATTTGCACGTCCAATACTACACCTCACTTTCCATTCTACACTCCTATACTATGTTATAGCTAATCTTACACATTAAATACAAAGTGTGCGATTCTTAGTGTCTTTTAAAAATTGTTTATTACTTTTTATTATTTGTTTAGTACTTATTTCATTGATCAATGAATCTATTTCTTACTGAATATTTCTTACTTAGTATTTCTTACTAATAATTTAATTAATTAATGTGTTGTTTTACACAGCGAGTGTTGTTGAACTGTAGTAGTTCCTCTACTGCGGACTACTTCTCGAATTTTATACTTAAATACACTTTTGCGTGAATGTAAAATTTCTGCACGTAATTTATATACGACTAGCGCCTTGAAGATTCGAACGAAGAGTAATGCTACCCCTCAGTTTGAGTTGGCGTCTGTTTTAAATACGGGCTTCTGATTGGTTGTTCAAATAAATCATACGTTTTTCCAGTCTCGACAATCTCGAACAGGTCGAGCAAACACCCCATGACAGGTTTGAAACGGCAGAGAATTTCTAGTCAAAATCGTACTTCCTGTATTTGCAAATTGATTGATTACAGGTATTTGCAAATGTGTTTTCAAAGATCTGACCACAGAATATTGTTGCTTAGGTCTTTATCTGTGTGTGTGTGAAAACACCTCATTCCTATGTAGCATAATGCTCTTGTTATTCCTTTTGGCGTTCGTCTTCCGTATAACTTCTTCAATTGTTAATTATATTAACTGAGATTGCGGCTACTTATAAAGCTTTACTTGCTGAACACAATGCTGTTTTCATAATTGCCGTATATTTATTAGTTTTGAAGTTATTGCAGGTTGAACTGATAATTTGAATTGAGTAATGTTTCATGTTCGTACCGGTAACGGACGTCGCTGTGACGAGATTAGAGTGAGATGGCTGCGATTGTACGCTCTCTCTCTTGCTTACGCTGCTATACTCGTACAGTCTAACACTTTCATATAACGCTCAGATAGGATGGTAATATGAATCGTTATATATACCCCCACTAGGTATAAAAAAATTGATTATTTTAAGAAATCATTAATTTTTTTCTTAATGTATCATTTTACCCTAATTAAAATTTTGCACTTTTGGTTTTCCCGCACAAAACTTGCACTAATACACTTTTCCTTATCTCTACCTTATAACTAAAGATTACAATTTGTTGCTTAACCTAACATGGTATACACATATTGGAAATTTATGTGACCATTAATGTTTTAATCACCATTTTGGTTTAATTAATGTCAGTAATTTAAACAACAATACTAACATTTATTTAAATAAATTTTTTCTTTTATTATTATTATTGACTTTGCTTCAAAACAATTATAAATTTATTTTATTTGACCACGTTTGACTTACATACCTTATTGGCTCAAACTATTATTTCTTTATTTGTCAATATTTTCTCCTATGGGAACATAGCTTATATAGCTTACCGTCATATATAGAAAATCCTGGTTTGGAGTTGGTAACTGCACTTCTCCAAGCTACACTAATCCTATTTCCTTAAGTCGTCTAACTACTTCAGGTTTTGTTATATGCTTTATCGCGTAAATACCAATATCATTGTTACTACATTTAATGTCATCTGTTTCCATGTTGTTTTCTGATGGTGGATTTCTACTGAGTACATCTGCTACCAAGTTGTCTTTCGCTTTACAATACTGTATTTCAAATTGATACTCTTGTATAGCCAAGATCCAACGAGTCAGACGAGCACCTAGCAATTTACACTTTAATAAAAATACTAACGGCTTATTGTCGGTGATTATAGTAAGTTTGGCACCCAGAATATAACTTCTAAACTTTGACAGGCTATGCACTATCGCTAATAGCTCTTTTTCTGTCGTAAAATAGGTTAATTCTGCCCCTTTAAGTGTGCGACTTACAAATCCTAATACCGCTTTTTGGCCCTTCTCATCAATCTGATACAAGTGTGCTCCAATAGCAATATTGCTGGCGTCTGTTTGCAAGTAAAATCTTTCTCCTATCCTTGGATGATTTAATACAACAGTATTTATAAAAAGACTTTTCACTTGTGCAGTGCTTCATCGTGGTCCTTTGTCCACTTCCATTTAATCCCTTTGTTTAACAACTTCAACAATGGAACAGTACTTTCCGCGTATTTACTTGTAAACTTCTGATAGTAGTTAGCTAAACCTAGAAATGACTTTAGCTGGTTACAGTTCTTTATTACACTTACCGATTTCCAATGCTTATACTCTTTAATACTTACATTAATTTTATTAGTATTAATTTCCATCGTAATGGTATTTCTTTTAAAATTTATTTCTGCTTTCCATTCAAGTAACGTATCTACCCCAATAATACAATCATGAATGAGTTTCGGGACTATTAGAGCTACAATTTGGGTTTGGTTACCATTTAAACTGACAGGTAAATAAATTTGTTCAGTTATCTTTTGCATTTTGGCTCCAGTGACTCCCTGTACATTACAATGTTTTACGGACAATTTCGCAACTGACAATTATCTACAAACTTTGAGCTGACACAGGTTACTTCACTGACAGTGTCTATAAGTGCTCTTACTAGTAGATTACTGATCTTACAGATTATTTCCGGACATTCAGGATAATGGTTTCTACCCACTTCTTGCTCCTCTTTTAACAAGAACTCCCTATCGCTCACTTGTTTTATATTATTTGTTACTTTATTCTTACCTGTTTTCTTGGGTGATTTCACTGCAGGTAATGGTAGGTTTAATTTTGTTTCTTTTCTACCTGCAGTGGCTTCCCGTATTCATTTTACTTTTTACTAGTAGACGGTTGCGACTCGGTAGATGTTATGGTTGTTTTACATACTTTATACCCTTTATTTGGTCGGGTTTCTACACTCCTACTTCTACCCTTCTCTTCCAATTCCGGCCGATTTTGTGGTTTGTTACCCGGATATGGGGTAAACCTTTTTTCTTTCGGACGCTCATTGTCTCTCCTCTTTGTTGGATAGAAAGTTGGTTCCTGATGATTGCCTCTAGAGTAGTTACTCAGCTGATTATTTACACGCTGCAGGTCCCTCTCTAGGTCTTGACACTCATCCACTACCATTATGAACTTTTCTAGAGTATCCACCCCTCTAGTAGTGGTTGCTACTCTAGTGCGTTCTGAGAAATGACGCGCTAGCTTATACACTAGGTCTCTCTCTTCTATTGGTGGTGTTAGATGCTTGGCTTGTGCCATTACATTTAGCACATAGTTTGTGGTTGTCATATTCATTGACGGGTGATAATTACCAAATTCCAGATGATCGCGTACCCTTCTTTGTATCTGAATATTCCAGTACTGAGCCAGGAATTTTTCTCTGAAGTCTGAGTAGGTTTGGACTCTGTCCGAGATGACTTTCCACCACGTACCTGCCCAATTCTTGATAAATCGGCCTAACATGTCCTTCTTGTCCTCGTCGTCCATCAGTGGGTTTACACGAGCTACATAAGCCTCAAACAGCTTTAGAAATTCCACAGGATTCTCATATGGGTTTCCTGAAAATGCAAGGTTTTCCGGTTCTTCCTTATAGCCGCCACACCTCACGACTTTGGTTTGCTGTGACTTCATTGCCTTTGTCAGATCTTCCCGCATTACCTTTAACTGCTGTTCCACCTTTTGATGTACTTCGTCACTGTTAGCCTTACTCTCTACCTGTTTCTTAACTTCTTTAATATTCTCACCCAGTTGGGTACACTCTTCCCTAGTTTTCTGGATTTCTTCTTTATTTAGAAGCGATTGTGTTTTTAATTCAGCTGTTACTTCGCTGAATTGTTGGTTAATGAGGGTTACTTTTTGTTCTAACCTTTCATGAAATTCGTTTCTAAATTTATTTAGTTTTTCGTCCTGACGGCGAAAATTAGTGTTTACTTGTTTCCTAAATTCCTCTAATGTAGTTTTAACCTCTTCGGTATGTTTATCAAACCTAATATTACTCTCATCTATTTTATTATTAGTACTATCTAATTTACTAGCTAAATTAGATATTTCTTCATCTATTTTAAATGTAGCTTCTTTACTACTTTGTTCTATTTGGCTAGACAAATTTTCATTTATTTGTTTCATTTCACTAGACAAATATTTATTAGTTTGCTCAATTTTATTATTAACATCATTTATCAGTTTTTGATTACTTTCTTCTAAACTTTTATTATTTTCATCAATTTTAATATTTGTATTTTCGATTTTACTTTCTATTTTTTCAATTTTACTATTTGTACTTTCGATTTGATTATTAGTATCTTTTATTTCACTAGATAATTTACTACTTGTACTATCAATTTTACTATTTGTATCATCCATTTTAGTGGTCAACTGCTTAAACATTTGCTCAATTGCTGCCATATCTACTGCTGATGATTTAGCCATTTTTTAAAATTTATTTTTAACAAATTAATTTAACAATTATTTAACAGTTATTTGTAACCTTGAATTCCACTTCGTTTCTAATTAATTAATATTACAATTTAACTAATCACTTGGGTAATAGCAATGCCAAATTATATAACTTTCTTTTGTGCTAAATTTGGTGATTTAATCGAGTTTAATCGAGCTCCTTATGTAGCGGGGCATTTTTGGGCATACCTGGGGTAATAACAGAATTTGTATTTTTTTTTATAAATAATAAATAACTTGTTGAGTGATAGGAAAATTTTGTGACCGAGAGGTAAATTTGTTATTGTGGAAGCGATCGCAACGTGGCTGCACTGCTGTTGACTGTATGAATTGTTTAACAATATTCATATAAACAGTTTAATAACAGCCAACAACTGTACCAAAATCAGTTCAAGGACAATGACGAACACGGAAAACGTAAACACGTTATGTAACAACAAATGACATAATCGTGTCAGGCGATGTGTTGCGTCAGCAATTTACATAACAACTGTGTGTCGTCGGTTTCGTCAGAGCCTATCCTGGGTGTGTCACGCCAGCAACTGTGTGAGGCACCAAACAAACAGTCGCAAAACAACATCTGAGTTATACAGACGCTAACCACTGTGCGTCGCCGGTTTTCGGGCGAAGTTATTGTGTTCGCCGATGCGCCCGCAACATAAAAAATGTAAAAATTTTTAAGATTTGATCATCTAAAACAGTATTTTTGAAACCGAATAGATACAGTGAGAAAATAATAAGTAAATAATCATGTAACAGTTCGGCAATAAATCAGTGTGTGTATACGAGAAGACATTGTAGGAGGGTACCTTCAACGTAATAACAGGAAAGTAAATTAACAAATTTTATTATTTTCATACAGTACAAGAACAGAGGGGGAAAATTAATTTAAAATATGAGCTCTAATGGGAATGTAACTTGTCTAATGTGAAAGTGTGTGAGTGTGTATGGGTGAGTTTGAATTACGTAATTACAAAGGCGCTGGTTTAAGTTAAGAAAAGTTAGTTGAGTATTATTTCTTTACAGCATTTGTTTTAGTGTTCAACAGTTTAATTATCAATAATGTTTTGAAAGTTGTAGTCAGAATAAAGCATGTACACTGTCAATGTTAAAATAGTAAAAGTATAAAAGATGGGAGGAGTAATTTTGTCATTGTCGTTAATATGCAACAGTAAAACTAAATTATGAATAAACACAAGTTTGTTTGAGTATAGTAGATCGAAGTAGTCATTTCAAACAACCAATTCTGTTCTTCTAGTTCGCTGATACGAACCTTGGTAAATTATTTTCTTGCAGTTGGCAAGATGGCGCCCGACAAAGTAGATAGTACAATTTTGACAAATTCGAAATCACATTATATTTAGTTATTAATATCAATAAAACGAAATATCACATTTGGCGCCCGAACAGGGACAATTTTATATCAATAAATTTATATAAAATACGGCCTACGGGGAGAACAGAATGATTGTTTGAGGTAGAAAATAAAATTTTTTGTGCATACGTAAAATAAACGCAAATCTGGGGTTATGTTTTGATAGGGTTATGTATGTAGTGCATTATTTGTTCATGTGTTTATGAGTATTGTGAGGGTAATTAGTGTGTATGAGATGAATTATATTATATAAAGGGTATTATAATAAAATTTTTTAATATGGCTAAGATACAAGAAAATGATAGTGGCTTCGTATGGAAGGAGTGGGAAAGCGAATTTAAAGGGGTTGTAGGTGAAATGACGGACGAGGAATGGGGGAGTTTAGAAGATAGTTTAACACGCATGGAAGAGGGAATATTCGCGGAAATTAAGAAGCACAGTGATGATATTGATAGTGAGGTGCCAAGTAATAGAGGTAAGATCGTTGAAGCGATAGTAGTAGTAAATAAGGCAGTAAATAGGCCTAATGTTAAGGATGATAATATAATGGGAGCAGAAAGTGGTGGAGAGACAAATCAATTTAACAAAATTAAAGTCGATCAGGTGGCAGATAATGAGGTAAGCAATGAGATGAGTGAATCTGATTATAAGAAGCATATGATGAATATGATATTTATGATGTGCAAGGAGTTTAATGAACGTTTGGATCAACAAAATGAACGTTTGGATCAACAAAACGCAATGTTAGATGACATGATTAGTGATGTCAAGGGATTCAATAATAAATTGAAAAAACAAAACGAGGAGTGGAGAAGAGATAGATATCAGGTAAAAAAGAATACAGAAGTTGAGTTAACACAGGTAAGTGGGAATAATATCTTTGATAATAGTGAAGAAATAAGTAACCAGGTGAGTGACAATTCGAATAAAGAGTTAATAGCTAACAGTGATCAAATAGTGGGAGAAATAGGGTTGACTAGTGATGATAATGGTATTAATTACAATTCTGAGGTAAGTAGGAATGATAATTATGACAATATAAGTGAAAATATGATGTTAAAAAATAATGTAGAAGCAAATGAGGAAAATATAATAACAAAGAGTACTGATGAAGTTTTAGAATGCGATAATGAAATGTTAATGAGTGTTTATGAAATAGAAAGAGAGTGGAAGAATAATGTAGTAATTAAATGGGGACAGAGGGCAAATTTTCCCCTTATTGTTTATAATGAGGATGATGATTTAATGTTGTTTTTTCAGGGCAAGAGACCCTTATTGTTAAATGAAGTAATGTTGTATAATGTTGTACCCTCTGTCCGTAATAATTGTGAGAGTGTGATGTGGTGCTATGAAGAAAGAGAGTTATATGTTGAGAATGAAATAGAAATATATAAGTTAGAAAGAAAGTATGATGAATTGAGAAAATTACTAGAAGGGGTGATGATGAATCATGTGAAATACTTATCTGTTGAAGGAGAGATAGAGAATAATTTTGATAATATCTTACCTGACTATAATGACTTACCTGACGTAGTAGTTGAGGAATACAGGAATGAGAAAACGATTTACCTGACGTTAACAAATAACACTGATATAGACGGGACAATCCTAACTGATGTTGACATGATGTATAGTGGTACAATGGATGAAATAGAATGGATGGATTATTATGATAGTAATGATTATCATAATTTGTGTGTTGATAAAGATGATGAATGTTACAAATACACTAGATATATATATGACGATGGAGGATGAGCTAAAAGATCAGTGTTGGGACATTTTTAAATATTGTAAATTATTGGTAATGACCTTGCTGATTTGGACATTTGAAGTGAGATACACTTGAACAGTTTTGACGCATATTTTGTAAATAATATTGAATTCATTTGTGTATTGTGAAATGTTAGAAAAGTAATGTGTATATGTTTGAGAAAATGTTGTGTTAATAATAATAATATTATTAATATTTTTGGCACTCTAATTAAATAACAAAATAATTATGAAGACAATAGTTAATGATTTGTAGAAGTCTGATAATAATTGAGATATGTTATTTTAATAATCAAAAGAATGTTTAATTTTAGTAATCAGTTGAATTAAATAAGTTGAGATGTTTAGATATTGTGATTGAATGTTATGTGTTTGAATTTTATAATGAATTTAAATTGTGTGATGAGATTTTAATTTAATAATCATGAATAAATAAATAAATGTTGAATGGTTTATTTGGTGGAATTTTGTGGAACATAATGATTAAAAATATATGTTAATAATAAATTTTAAGCAATTTTGAAAATCTGATTGCAACACAGGATAAGTCAATAATGATGATAAATAAAAACAGTTAATGAAAAATTTTAAATAATAATGTTAAAATAGATGCACTAAATACTTCTTATATTGTGTTATTATGTCTTATTGTGTTGATTGCATTAGTGTGTTAGGAATAAGTATTATAAAAATATAATAATATGTTTTCAATGTGTTTATAGATTTTAAAATAAAATGAAAAATAGTTGTAATAAGTAAAATTTTCAATAGGTTGTAAAAGATAGAAGTGGGTGATAGTAATTGTTTGAATAAAATGTTTGAATCAGTTCAAGTTGAATTTTGTGGGACATAGATTTGTCCAAATCGAAGTAAGAGTTAAAGTAATAGTGGAAATGAAAATAATGCAATATTGTTTTGAGTTAATGTATGTTATAGAATTTTGAGAAGTATAAGTGGAGACACAGTAGAAATGGAGAATTTATGTAGAGTCTTGAGTGATATATTGTTGTTTATTTGTTGATGTTAATTTGTTGTAATTGTAGTGAAGTTATGAGAGTGAGATTTTTTGGGGATGGCAATTTTGTAGTAGTGGTAGTGTATTTGGGGAGTCCGCAACATAAGGGTTGGGACGGGATAGGGACCGATTGGCGCCGGAAAGGGTTACCTAGGGGGAGTCCAGGGACCAACATAAGGGAATGAGTTTTGGGAAGGAAACACGTATCCTATGTACAAAGGGTTAGAGAGTATTTTTTTTTATATAAGAGTAGAAGGTGGCGATTGGAGTTAAAATAGTAAGTAGTTAGAGGTAGAGAAGGGTTAGTAAAATTTTGATAGTGGGGTGTCATACTAGTTAAAGATTTTGTAAGGGAGCGTTAGAGTAATAAAAGGGGAAGTTTGTGAGTAAATGCCAAGTTGATAAAGTAAATTATAATGAATAACGTAGAATCACCCAAAGTAATGAAATGGAATAATGATGGCCATAATTGAAAAAAAAAAAAATAAATAAAATAAAATAATTTTTGTAATTTTGAGAAACGAATTAATAAGAGTAAATCAAGTTTAAAAGTAATTTTCTGATTTTATATGCCAACTTAATGTGTGTAACATTTTAAATACCAATTGTTTATTTTAATGTGAATTAGAAGTGTATTATATTTTCTTATGTTATATTGTGTTTGTTAGTTTAAGAGAATTTTATGAAGTTAACTATTTTAAATGCATTTTTAAATTGGGGATGAGAGAAATGTAATATGGTAATGGGAAATGTTAATAAGTCAGTCGTCTGTTTGCTTAAATTCTGATGGGAATCAGGGCAATGATTTTGAATTTTGGGGTAAAGTTGATAAGGGTAAGTAGATGGAATTTTAAGAGGGGTATATATATATTGTTGGTAAATATGTTATGATATATACATGTTAGCGATAAATGAAAAACAAAACCAGTGCTTCTTAGCGCAAACCAGCACCGCTAGGGGGAAACAGATCAGTTGGGGATGTGGTGTTGTATAAGGCCACTATTTAATATTTTGATTTGTTGTTTCAGTGTTTGGTGGTGCTGTGGCGGCGGACCTGAGCTGGCCTGCGCGTCAGAGCAGGGGCGTTGAGTATCTGTCTGACTCTACGGTGTTGGGATCTCGAGAGAGAAGTCCAGTATTGTCATGCAGATGCGGTCACAGTCACCGGACCAAGGGTGAGTTGATTATTCTTTTTTGTAAACCATACAGGGGGTTGTGGCGACATATCCTGGCTGATCCCTTTAGCAAGTATGAATGTGTCAATGAGATTTTTTATGCTTCGGCATAAAATATCTCATTGAGGGGGTATTGTAGCGGGGCATTTTTGGGCATACCTGGGGTAATAACAGAATTTGTATTTTTTTTTATAAATAATAAATAACTTGTTGAGTGATAGGAAAATTTTGTGACCGAGAGGTAAATTTGTTATTGTGGAAGCGATCGCAACGTGGCTGCACTGCTGTTGACTGTATGAATTGTTTAACAATATTCATATAAACAGTTTAATAACAGCCAACAACTGTACCAAAATCAGTTCAAGGACAATGACGAACACGGAAAACGTAAACACGTTATGTAACAACAAATGACATAATCGTGTCAGGCGATGTGTTGCGTCAGCAATTTACATAACAACTGTGTGTCATCGGTTTCGTCAGAGCCTATCCTGGGTGTGTCACGCCAGCAACTGTGTGAGGCACCAAACAAACAGTCGCAAAACAACATCTGAGTTATACAGACGCTAACCACTGTGCGTCGCCGGTTTTCGGGCGAAGTTATTGTGTTCGCCGATGCGCCCGCAACATAAAAAATGTAAAAATTTTTAAGATTTGATCATCTAAAACAGTATTTTTGAAACCGAATAGATACAGTGAGAAAATAATAAGTAAATAATCATGTAACAGTTCGGCAATAAATCAGTGTGTGTATACGAGAAGACATTGTAGGAGGGTACCTTCAACGTAATAACAGGAAAGTAAATTAACAAATTTTATTATTTTCATACAGTACAAGAACAGAGGGGGAAAATTAATTTAAAATATGAGCTCTAATGGGAATGTAACTTGTCTAATGTGAAAGTGTGTGAGTGTGTATGGGTGAGTTTGAATTACGTAATTACAAAGGCGCTGGTTTAAGTTAAGAAAAGTTAGTTGAGTATTATTTCTTTACAGCATTTGTTTTAGTGTTCAACAGTTTAATTATCAATAATGTTTTGAAAGTTGTAGTCAGAATAAAGCATGTACACTGTCAATGTTAAAATAGTAAAAGTATAAAAGATGGGAGGAGTAATTTTGTCATTGTCGTTAATATGCAACAGTAAAACTAAATTATGAATAAACACAAGTTTGTTTGAGTATAGTAGATCGAAGTAGTCATTTCAAACAACCAATTCTGTTCTTCTAGTTCGCTGATACGAACCTTGGTAAATTATTTTCTTGCAGTTGGCAAGATGGCGCCCGACAAAGTAGATAGTACAATTTTGACAAATTCGAAATCACATTATATTTAGTTATTAATATCAATAAAACGAAATATCACACTTAGTTGGACACGCCAAATTCATATATATAACTTACTTCTATATATAAATGTGGGAGTTTAATCGTGCCCCTAAAGTTGCGGCGACAAATTCATATATAGCTTATTTCTCTATATAAATTTGGTGATTTGCTCGGGCCCCTTAGTTGCAGCGCCAAACTCATACAACGCTCCTTTTATCTAACACACTTATCTAATATTTTGAATGTTAGATAAAACGTTACTTACCCGTGAGATTACTTTACCTGGGCGCCAGAACAAATCCCAGATACTAATGACACGGTTCCAGCTTAGCTCAGAGCATAGAGACACAAATTCTCAGGATTCGTTCAGTGATTGTGATTTTCAAGGGGAATCGTTACAAATAACACTTTAAAGTTTTGCTTGAGTATGTTAGTTAACATTTTAATTATTTTTAAACTTCTTGAAAATGTTAATTGTAGGACTTATTGCTACCCTAACTCTTATAATTAGCGAGTGAGTGTGAAAAGTAAAGATTAAGACGTTCAAACAACCTATTGCTCTTATCTGGTTTAATTAAGAGATTGATATCTCCCAAACCAGTGATAAAGAACAGGTCTACAATAATTGGCACGTCCAATACTACACCTCACTTTCCATTCTACACTCCTATACTATGTTATAGTTACACATTAAATACAAAGTGTGCGATTCTTAGTGTCTTTTAAAAATTGTTTATTACTTTTTATTATTTGTTTAGTACTTATTTCATTGATCAATGAATCTATTTCTTACTGTTTGATGCGTCGACCGAAGATAGGAATCCGTAGAGGTCCTCCTTTCGATGTTTTAGCACAGAAGAAATGATGTTGATCAATCCGGTAGAAAGATGCTCTGGCAATTACAGATGCTGTAGCTTTCTGTTGCTCAGGTCACTTCACGGCTGATTATTAATTAATTAATACTTTAATTAATTAATGTGTGGTTTTACACAGCGAGTGTTGTTGAACTGTAGTAGTTCCTCTACTGCGGACTACTTCTCGAATTTTATACTTAAATACACTTTTGCGTGAATGTAAAATTTCTGCACGTAATTTATATACGACTAGCGCCTTGAAGATTCGAACGAAGAGTAATGCTGCCCCTCAGTTTGAGTTGGCGTCTGTTTTAAATACGGGCTTCTGATTGGTTGTTCAAATAAATCATACGTTTTTCCAGTCTCGACAATCTCGAACAGGTCGAGCAAACACCCCATGACAGGTTTGAAACGGCAGAGAATTTCTAGTCAAAATCGTACTTCCTGTATTTGCAAATTGATTGATTACAGGTATGTGCAAATGTGTTTTCAAAGATCTGACCACAGAATATTGTTGCTTAGGTCTTTATCTCTGTGTGTGTGTGTGTGTGTGTGTGTGTGTGTGTGTGTGTGTGTGTGTGTGTGTGTGTGTGTGTGTGTGTGTGTGTGTGTGTGTGTGTGTGTGTGTGTGTGTGTGTGTGTGTGTGTGTGTGTGTGTGTGTGTGTGAAAACATCTCATTCCTATGTAGCTTAATTCTCTTGTTATTCCTTTTGGCGTTCGTCTTCCATATAACTTCTTCAATTGTTAATTATATTAACTGAGATTGCGGCTACTTATAAAGCTTTACTTGCTGAACACAATGCTGTTTTCATAATTGCCGTATATTTATTAGTTTTGAAGTTATTGCAGGTTGAACTGATAATTTGAATTGAGTAATGTTTCATGTTCGTACCGGTAACGGACGTCGCTGTGACGAGATTAGAGTGAGATGGCTGCGATTGTACGCTCTCTCTCTTGCTTATGCTGCTATACTCGTATAGTCTAACACTTTCATATAACGCTCAGATAGGATGCTAATATGAATCGTTATAATATTGTATAAATTATTAATTCCCCCCCCCCTACAGATTTATTAGTATAGATAAAGTAAATACATTTCCACTTTTTTTAGCTTTGCAATGCCAAAAATATGATCATGTTCAGGAAGGTCTACTGCTGCTGCGAAAAGAATGAGGCATCTTAGAGCATCTGAAAACGATGTCGAAGAAGTCAAAATGCAATCAGCTCCTGGAAACTCTTCAGAAAGATCTGGATTAGAAGAAGTCTCACGGGTTGAAAGTCCTACGAATCGTGAAAATAGATTAGTGGCACAAAGGCGCAGGCAAGCGACTCAGACCACGAGGTCCTACTTTACAATGGAATGCAAAATTAAATAGTGGTTTCAATTATAATCCAGTTATTAACTATGTGAATGAAACAGATATCGGGTTACCGAGTATGGTTTGCCCACATTGGAAAGCTTTAAAGTGGAAAAATGAATCACATGGATTATCTTGCTCTGCAGGAAAAGTGCGATTAGATCCCATACTTCCTCCTCCAGAACCGTTAAAATCATTATTAAATGGAGAATATCTTTTATCGAAAAAATTTTTGAATGCATTAAGATCGTACAATTCAGCTTTTCAATTTACATCATTCGTAGCCAATGAAATAGTCGAAGGGAGCTTCGTGCCTACTTTCAAAATTCAAGGGCAAGTATATCACCTCATGGGATCATTACTCCCTACACAAAACGAAGTACCAAAATTTCTACAGGTGTACTTCATAGCTGATTATTTACAGCAAGCTGAAACAAGAATGGGTCATATTCATAACTTGGATAAGACATTAGTAACAAAACTTCAAAATTTACTTCACGCAATCAACCCATATGTTAGTGAACTGTAAAGTGCATTTGAATTTGTAACATCTACGAATAATAATCAGTACAATATTGTGATTCATGCTGATCGAAAAGAAAATAATGAAGAGCACAGAGGTCGCTACAATGCACTGACAACTAATGAGGTGGCAGTAGTTTTAGTTAACCAGGAATGCGATAAATGCGATATAATAATCCGTGCGAGGGATCATACGCAACATCGAATTGCAGAAACACATCGAGCTTATGATGCTTTACAGTACCCTGTAATGTTTTGCAGAGGAGTAGATGGTTATCATTTTAGTCGATCCTCAGACTGGGTTACAAACTACTAAGAAAGTTTCAGCTCTACAATTTTATTTGTACAGACTCATGATAAGAAAAGATGAGTACAATCATTTAATTTATTACAAACAGCTTCTGAATCATTATATTGTTGATATGTATGCTAAGATAGAGACGGAAAGGCTTATATACATCTGTACTCATCAAACTCAGTTAAAAGAGCTGAGAATTACATACATTTGCAAGATGCATTACAAAATAATGAAAGTTTGGATAATTTAGGCCGCTTGGTCATTCTACCCTCAAGTTTCACAGGAGGTCCACGATATATGCATAAGCGAACGCAAGATGCTTTTTGCTACGTACGCAAATACTCGCTGCCTGATTTATTTATTATGTCCACTACAAATCCTAAGTGGAGAGAGATTGTCCAGGAGTTGCATCAAGGCTTTTCAGCTCAAAATCGACACGACTTGGTAGCACTTGTATTTCATCTCAAATTGAAGAAATTAATGGATTTCTTAGTGAAAGGTAAAATTTTTGGCTCAGTTGTCTTCTACATGTACAGTGTAGAGTGGCAAAAACGAGGTTTGCCGCATGCTATTTTGCTCTGGTTAGAAGAAAAAATACGACCAGATCAGATAGATTCTGTGATTAGTGCAGAGCTGCTGGACCCTGATAAAGATGCAGAGCTTTATGATATAGTTAAAACACATGATTCATGGATTCATGCAGGGGCGGCTCACCCGTGCAAGATAGTCACTTGGCGCCCTCCCCGGGTTCCCCTCCCCCATTTATCTATTGATTACTTACGGATGGCTATCCGGCCGAAGGGTCTGTAATTGTTCCAGGAAATAGATACCAGACAATTTTTTTTATTGGAGCTTAAAAACCGCGCTTTAATATAAAATCATAATAATGTATGTATGTGCTTAAAATCATTTGCATTTCGTGTGTCAAAGAAGAGCCAGGTTTTAAAGAATTCTGCATACATTTTTTCATAAAATGAATAAACTTGTATATTGACTAAATTACACATAACTTTGTATTAATAATCTACTTGTAGTTACATGAGAACTTTAACTTTGATCTTTGACACTGTGTTTAACACTCACAACATGACTTTTCTTGCTTTTTTTCTGCAAAGTCTTTTATTATAACGTCTATGTCGATATCTTGAAGAACTTCAAATTCTATTGACATTAAAGAAAGCCCAACTCCAAGCCCAAGCTCCTGGCACATGCTTGATCGCAAGTAATTCTTAATAAGTTTCAGTTTTAAAAAACTTCTTTCTCCTGAAGCAACACTGACTGGGAGGGTCAAAGCAATTCAGAGAGCAATTGTGACGTTGGGAAAGTTTTCTGTGAGGTTGTTGACTGATAAATATTTTAGTGCATTTAAAGGACTTTTTGCGCTATCATCTGGCAGTATAGAGAGCAAAACCAACAGTTCTTGTTTAAGCTGAAATCCCTCTATGTCGGAGTGATCTTCATCAGTTAATCCAAGCTGTAGATCTGTACAGTTCTTCAACAAATTGGCGTTGTCTTCAATATTTTTGATGTTATACAAAAATCCAAAAAGGTTGTTGTGATGACTTAGCTGAGAGAACCTCTCTTCCAATGAACTAATTGCACGGTCCAAAACGTAGAAATACACATTACTTTTAAAAGCCTTTTTGGTGTCTTCAATAGGTTCATCAGAACTCTCATAGTCAAATTGACATTTCTTTTTTCTAGGCCGTACTTTTCGTTCATTTGGAAAATTATGATCTATTTCAAGTGCTTCGGCGATTTCTCTTGAATCAACCAGTAACTCTTCAAATCCTTTGTCAGTGCGCATTTTCTCAAAACGACTTTTTACTTTTGAAATGTCAATTTCTTCTCTTTGCAACATGTTGCTAACAAGGTTAACTCTGAACAAAATTGTGTGCCAAAGAACAAGACAGCATACAAACTTGAAACTTTTGATTTTTTCAGCTAGAGCCAGAGCTTTGTTTTTGGCAAATGCGTCAGATCTGGGATCGATTGATAGCGTGTACAAGGCATCGTATATTTCTCCAGCTTGATATCTCAGAGGAGTGACAGCATCAATACTACTGTCCCATCGAGTCGCACTTAAAGGCTTTACTGTTAAAGATGTTACATGTTCCATCAGCACAGACCATCTATGTACTGAGGCAGAGAAAAGATTGTATATTTCCTGAACATTGCTAAAAACGTCGACAGCCTCAGTGCAAGATATTATGCAGCATCATTGACGACAAGATTGAGTGAATGTGCACTGCATGGTATGAAAAATGCACAAGGGTTCAAATCTAATATTCTTTTTTGAACACCCACGATCTTCCCCTTCATGTTGGACTCATTATCATAGCCCTGACCGCGCATATTTTTTAGCGGTACATTCATTTCATTGAGTTGAGAGAGAAGAGTGTCTGTCAGTCCTTCTCCAGTCGTAGAATCAACAGAAACGAACCCCAGAAAATGCTCATGAATATGCGGTTCCTCTCCTGGTTTGCAGCCCACAAAGCGAAAGACCAAAGACAACTGTTCAGTATGACTTACATCAGAAGTGCAATCTAATATAATGGCATAATATGTCCATTCGTTAACTAGTTTCAAAATGTCCTGTTTTACCTTTGAGCCTAGCAACTCAATTATTTCATTTTGGATGTTTTTTCCAAGATAATGCACATAAGTCTCTTTTGAGGTGATCCTCCTTAAGTGTTCAGCAGTTACTGCATCAAAGTTACCAATAAACTCCATTAATTTCAAAAAGTTTCCGTTATCTCTTGAGTAGAGTGTCTCAGTTTTACCACGAAATGCTAAGTTTTGTGAAGCAAGAAACTCAATCATGAACACTATTCTCGTAAACACTTCTCTCCAGCGTTCAACTTCTTGTTTAATAATACGTTGGTTTCCACAATCTATGGTTACACCCAGGCGTAGCCTTGTGCTAAATTCAACCCAGTTTTGAAATGCTTTCATATGTCCTAGAGATTTCTCATGTTCAGATAAAAGTTCATGCATATGTCTCCAGTCAGAATAGCCTGATTTGTAAGAAAGAGAGCTCCTGATTTTACCAAAAAGACGACAACAAAAACAAAATATAGCGTTTTTCTTTGTGGAATAAATTAACCAGGTGCGTGAAACATATTCACCATTGCACATACGTCTTTGATAACTTTTAACACTAAATCTTCGTCCATCTTCATTTACTGGGAAATCTATGTTATAAACTTGTTGAGGACCACGTTGAACCAATATTTGGCATTCTGTGTCGGTTATATGTTCTGGCCATTCGCCGGGGTCGTGTGATAGGCCTATTTGGACATTTTCTGCAGGAAGCTGAAAAAAAGTATGGGTATAAGTTATAAATACAACTTGCTTTGCATTTCATGACGAACAATTGCATATGAAGCTGAAGCTACATCAAAAGTATACCATTATGATAGGTACAAATAAAAAAGATAGATATGAATAGCTCACAGTTGAATATAATCGTGCAGTAACACAAATCAAATCAAATCTTTATTCATCTCCTTGTTTCATAATACATATAAAAAATAGTAATATTTACATAAAATATAGCGATGAGAAATACCCACAAAGACCGTAGTCTGCGCGTGTGTATGAGTTACAATATAGTTTTTATATGTAGAATATCACATTCTTACAAAAAATATAATACAATAAATAAAGAAAAAAGCCTGATATATAAATGATATATGTAAAAGAAAGTACCTTTAAGAAAAATGTATAATGAAAAAACAAACAAAAAATGCAAATAAAGACACCCAATATCACTATATGGAAATGCTACCACAATGTGTACAGGTTAAGCTGAAGACTTTGGTAGGTATATTGTCACCGGAATTTCAAAGTAGGAAAACTTTAAAATACTTAGTGATTAAAATATTAATAAGTTATTATTTATTACAATCCATTTATCCATCATTTCTTAGATTAGTCGTAAGTAGTGTATGAATAAATTCATTTGGTATTAAGTTTATTAATTTATTGGAAGTATATATGAATTGTCTTCTACATGCAGATATATTTTGATATTTGTTTTATAAGTTTCAAAGCCCGGTTGTCGAATGTTGTAAGCTAATGTTCGAGCAACAAAAAGGTTTTTATTTTTATTAATGAAGAGTAATAAATTTTTTATATATAATTGTTTTATTGTTAGTACCTTAAATTCCGAGAAAAGATTATTGCTGGGATAAAACATATTTTTACCCAAGGTAACCTTTATTATTTGTTTCTGGATCATAAACATTTTATTTAAGTAAGTGTAAAATGCACCACCCCATATCAATATTCCGTATTGTAAAACAGACTGGGCATATGCAAAATAAACTAGTCTAGAAATTTCAATATTTCTCAATTTGCTTATTTTGTAGGACTTAAATATTAAATTTCTTATTAAAACACCTAAATATTTTGCCTCCTTTGTTCTATTCAGAACAGGGCATTGGCAGGTTACGGTTGTCAACAAGCTACAGCTAACCAAATGATTAGTAAAGGATTTAAATTCACTGGCTGGGTTCTAGCAGTTGGAGAAAAGGTCATATATAAGCTTTTTTTGTAATTTAAGGATAATAAGTGTTTGTCCACTAATTTTTTAATAAATTAATACGAGTATAATAGTCTAATTTTATAATAAATAAAACGTACCTCACTTAAAGAGGGTCCTGGTGAATTCCCGAAAACTTCCAAATCCATTTCATTTTCATTTGCCTCAGTTTCCAGACCCATTTCATTTAAATTCGCCTCAGTTTTCAAAACCATTTTGTTTAAATTGGCTTCAGGGTTTTTTTCGATGACTTCAGGCTCTGGCTCTGTTGTCATTGTTGAAGAAGAACAACTCAAAGCAATGCTTTTATTTCCTGACAAAAACTTTTTCAAGCCAGCCGCTTGGTTTTCTTCATCAAGACTTTGTTTTGTTCTTCTTTTCCTGTAGTATGACCCAGAATGTTTCTTTTTATCTGACATGTTTTATGTTTAAATGTGTTTCACACTAATATTTCACTAACTCCGCACTTAAGTAAAATGACTTTACACACATGGGCTTCTAACATCTAACACACACAGTATAAACAGACGCTGACCGCCCCTGTGATCCGATTCGGACTGACAGGTGAATCACGCTTTGTTTTGCAGTGCCAGTGATGGCGCCCTGGACGAGTCCAAATGTTTTGTTTAAGGGAGGTGAGGGGAGGTGGCGTGCAGCAGTTGGTTATGCGGTAGGAAGGGAGCGGTTGAACTGGATCGTTTGTGTTTGTGTTTGAGATCATTATTTGTTCTGCGCATACTTCAAGGCATTTTAATGTAATCCTTAATTTTTTATGGTTTGTTTTTGGTGCAATAATATTTTTTTCATCCGTATCGCAATTGATAAATGTCACAGCAGGTTCGGCGTTCACATTAGATTTTTTATAATAACCCATTTTGGTGCCCCCCCAACGTCGGCGCCCCGTGCGGGTGCACGGGTCGCACGGGCCTTAAGGCGCCCCTGGATTCATGTGGAACAATTAATGCACAGTCACCATGTATGAAGCCTCCTGTGTACTAAACATTATCATTTATCATTGTAACTATACAATTTTATTACAAATAACTAATATCGAGTCCCTGTATTCGGGACGCCACTGTAACTATACAAATTTATTTCAATTAATAAACTCAAGTCCCTAGTTCGGGAGTCACTGAAACTATACAAATTTATTACGTTAATACAATTTCCAAGTTTATAAAAACTTACGTACCTTCGGGTTAAGCTCCATGGTTGTATAGACGAAATCAGTTGCAGAGGGGTTATCTAGGTTTAAGTGCGAAATAATATTAACACAATTTATGCTGACTAAAACAAATTCTTTCACTTTTATTGAATTAAATTATGTTCAAAATACACCTATATAATAATGTCTCAAATTGTCTTCATTTCTGTGTATTAAACGAATACATCGATTAATAGTTTTCAGTTTTTTTAGTTAAGCAGCAATAACTCAAATTGGTAAAAGATTGACAGAATAAACAACTCTTACAACTACTATTTTTTACAAAACTATTACTAGTAGTTTGAATGATTACTAAACCAGTACTTTGCTGATTTACTTAATATTGTAAAACATTGCATTCACTCCCTCTTGTACAGAGATATACTTCAGCCCCTTAAAATTGAGATCTCGTTAATGATTTATTGAGTTCTGTGCACAGGTATTCATACTGTTGATAGTTTAAGTTAGCAAGTGTGTTATATAGGTACTCATCCTTAACGTAGACTTCGTTCCATGGTCCAGGCCCTGTTGATTTCTACACTCCGATAACCAGCGACAAATGTCTGAATGTTTTTACGATCATCACTTAAGGTCTTGGTGATATGTTTTATAAAGGTGTTGTCACATTTAACTCACTACTGTTGTCGGCCGACAGGATTTGCTCGTGCACTAGTTTAGTTTTTATGACCGCCGTAATTGTTCGTACAGTTTATTAGTCACTTTACGAGATAGGCCGACAATTTTTTCGGCCCATCTTACACGCCCGAGGCCACCGCTGACTTGCTAACGCTCTGCTGTTAGTTAACGACTCCGCTATTAGTTAACGACTGACTTGTTAGGCATTGGCTAAGGTGCGCGCCAACATACGTGTTTTTGATTTCGCCTTCTCTGATTCGCCGACGTAACTCCTGACGCTCAGCCCGGGAACACTTATATTTTTCTGCCTGTTGAAACTGGCGTTTTCCGTGATTCATGGACTGCATGAGTTGCCAACGGTTACATAATACGTCTAGACTAGCTGACTCCAAAGACAAAACACAGACATGGTGTTTTGTAATAATGTGGCATGTGTGGCTGGTTTAAACGAGGTTCCACAAAGGTGAACACTGACTGCTTTTTGAATCAAATCTGATTTGAATTAAAATCTTTTTAGCACACCATTCTGTACCATTACAATACCCCCCCCCCCAATGAGAGGTTTTATGCCGAAGCATAAAAACTCTCATTGCATAAAACCTAAGAGGATCAGCGAGGATATGGCGCTGCAAGCCCCCTTTCCCCTTAGTTCTTTGCTAAAATCATGGGTACTTACCCCCCTAGTCCGGTGGCTGTGGCTGCACCTATCCGACCTTACTGGACTTCTCGGCTCGAGATCCCAACACCATAAAATCAGACAGGCACTTCACCATAGTATCACCAAACTCTATAACATTCAATGAAAAATATCAATAAATGGCCTTCCATTACTCCATATCCCCAACTGATTCATTTCCTCGTAGTCGTACTGATTCATTGATAGCAAAGTACTGGTTAGATGTTTTACAAAGTACTGGTTTTTCCTTTAATTTATAATATACTAAGACATTCTTGGATTTCGTTGTCCATGATTTGTCCGTTACTTAACTAAATATAACTATTACATTAACGACTGTGAACATAAAGTATTTTATAAGTAAAAACATAAAGTTTTACCTTACAACCTGAACCCGTTTTCACCTTTAAAAGGCTTCTTCAGAGGTGAAAACCGGTTCAGGTTGTAAGGTAAAACTTTATGTTTTTACTTATAAAAAACTTTGTGTTCCGAGTCGTTAATGTAATAGTTGTATTTAGTTATACTAAGACAGTTGTTCTACATGCAGATACAGTTACATAAACAGGATACAACATAATAAGCATTCCAAATAAACATTACCATGTTTGCATTGAACTAAATCTTTCACCTTGTATTAAGTGTGTTAAATCTCAAATTGTCTTCATTTCTGTGTATTAAACGAATACATCGATTAATAGTTTTCAGTTTTTTTAGTTAAGCAGCAATAACTCAAATTGGTAAAAGATTGACAGAATAAACAACTCTTACAACTACTATTTTTTACAAAACTATTACTAGTAGTTTGAATGATTACTAAACCAGTACTTTGCTGATTTACTTAATATTGTAAAACATTGCATTCACTCCCTCTTGTACAGAGATATACTTCAGCCCCTTAAAATTGAGATCTCGTTAATGATTTATTGAGTTCTGTGCACAGGTAATCATACTGTTGATAGTTTAAGTTAGCAAGTGTGTTATATAGGTACTCATCCTTAACGTAAGCTTCATTCCATGGTCCAGGCCCCATTGATTTCTACACTCTGATAACCAGTGACAAATGTCCGAATGTTTTTACGATCATCACTTAAGGTCTTGGTGATATGTTTTATAAAGGTGTTGTCACATTTAACTCACTACTGTTGTCAGCCGACAGGATTTGCTCGTGCACTAGTTTAGTTTTTATGACCGCCTTAATTGTTTGTACAGTTTATTAGTCACTTTACGAGATATGCCGATGATGTTTTTGACCCATCTTACATGCCCGAGGCCACCGCTGACTTGCTAACGCTCTGCTGTTAGTTAACGGCTCCACTATTAGTTGACAACTGACTTGTTAGGCGTTTGCTAAGGTGCGCGCCAACATACGTGTTTTTGATTTCACCTTCTCTGATTGGCCGACGTAACTCCCGACGCTCAGCCCGGGAACACATATTTTTCTGCCTGTTGAAACTGGCGTTTTCCGTGATTCACGGATTGCATGAGTTGCCAGCGGTTACTTAATACGTCTAGACTAGCTGACTCCAAAGACAAAACACAGATGTGGTGTTTTGTAATAATGTGGCATGTGTGGCTGGTTAAACGAGGTTCCATAAAGGTGAACACTGACTGCTTTGAATTAAATCTGATTTGAATTCAAATCTTTGTAGCACACAATTCTGTACCGTTACATCGTTTACAAAAGAAACGACGATATATGATGACAGCTACCCTAATTATCGCCAACTGAGGCCTGAAGATGGAGGTTTTCAGTGTGAAATCCGTTTGAGAGATGAGATTTCGATAGTTGACAATAGATGGGTAGTTACATACTCACCGGTGCTTTCATGAGCTATTAGTGCTAACAGCAATGTTGAATTGTGTAGTAGTGTTAAATCCATTAAATATATATATAAATACGTCAATAAAGGCTCCGATCTAGCTACGATTGGTATTAATTTGTAACGGTTTTTATTTTGAAAGGTATAGTGGGGGTGGCGTGTGGAGGAAGGGGATTGTCGCGGGGATCCAAATTATTGTTAGTTTTTTGTATAATTGTGTCAGAAAGTGTGTGTGATTTATACTGTAATTGGTCGTTAAGTATGTTGTTTGGTTGTGTTGTGTGGTGTTTGTATATTTCATATTGTTCCGCTGTGTTAAGTTTTCGACCTTTGGGTAAGTAGTAATATTTCAAGATTAGTATCTATGTTGGTGTAGCTGTGGTTTTTTGTGTGTATGTGTGTGGCAAACGCGGAATGTATATTGTTGTTGGATAAAACTTTTAGGTGTTCAGAGTAACGAGATGAAAACGATCTTCCCGTCTGGCCTATGTAGAAACTATTGCAGTTATTACAATTTAATTTGTAAACACCTGTTTTGTTGTATTTGTCTATGTCCGTGTTTGTATCATTGATGTGTTTTTTATGGTATTGTTTGTTCTGTATGCTATTTTGTACTTGTGTTTTCTGAATGTGTTGGCGAGTTTGAGTGTGTTGGAGTTATGGTATGTGAGTGTGATGTATTTAGTTTGTAGTGTGTTGTTGGTATTTTGTGTTTTGTTGTTTTTGTTTATGATGTGTTTGTGTAGTTTGTTTATTAAATTAGGGTTGTATCCGTTTTTTATTGCTATGTAATTGATTGTGTTGAGTTCGTCATTATAGTCCTGTTTACTTAATGGTATTTTACTTAGTCTATGGAGCATATGGTTGAAGGCCGCATGTTTATGTTGTGTTGGGTGGTTTGATGTGTTGTGTATAACCATGTCAGTTGTGGTTGGTTTTCTGTATATTTTATACGTGTGTGTATTGTTAGTTTTGTTAATTGTTAGGTCCAGAAAATTTACACTATTGTTTTGTTCAATTTCCAGTGTAAATTTTAGTTTGTGGTGTATCAGGAATACTGGCAGAAATATATATATATACACAACATAGAACAGAACCACATAATAAACAACAACATACACCAACAAAATCATTTATTGGCACAGGTATGTAGATGATATATTACTTTTATTCAAAGGCAACACAAGACAGGTTGAAAACTTCCACAAATACATAAACACAATACACCACAAACTAAAATTTACACTGGAAATTGAACAAAATAATAGTATAAATTTTCTGGACCTAACAATTAACAAAACTAACAATACACACACGTATAAAATATACAGAAAACCAACCACAACCGACATGGTTATACACAACACATCAAACCACCCAACACAACATAAACATGCGGCCTTCAACCATATGCTCCATTGACTAACTAAAATACCATTAAGTAAACAGGACTATAATGACGAACTCAACACAATCAATTACATAGCAATAAAAAACGGATGCAACCCTAATTTAATAAACAAACTACACAAACACATCATAAACAAAAACAACAAAACACAAAATACCAACAACACACTACAAACTAAATACATCACACTCGCATACCATAACTCCAACACACATAAACTCGCCAACACATTCAGAAAACACAAGTACAAAATAGCATACAGAACAAACAATATCATCAAAAAACACATCAATGATACAAACACGGACATAGACAAATACAACAAAACAGGTGTTTACAAATTAAATTGTAATAACTGCAATAGTTTCTACATAGGCCAGACGGGAAGATCTTTTTCATCTTGTTACTATGAACACCTAAAAGCTTTATCCAACAACAATATACTTTCCGCGTTTGCCACACACATACATACAAAAAACCACAGCTACACCAACATATATACTAATCTTGAAATATTACACTACGTACCCAAAGGTCGAAAACTTAACACAGCAGAACAATATGAAATATACAAACACCACACAACACAACCAAACAACATACTTAACGACCAATTACAGTATAAATCACACACAGTTTTTGACACAATTATACAAAAAATTAACAATAATTTGGATCCCCACGCCAATCCCCTTCCTCCACACACCACCCCCAGTATACCTTTCAAAATAAAAACCGTTACAGGTTAATGGCAGTCTGTCTCAAAGCTGACGAAGGCAAACACCACGCCGAAACGCGTGCTAGAAGAAAAGACAAGTAAGTTTCACAAGTTGAAAGTTTCAATATTCTATAAAGTTTAGTGCTGTGAAAAAAGATGATGAACAATCAAAACAACTACGATTGGTATACAAAATTCGTACGACGAGGTATTACAGTTTCAAAATGGTCGATAAATAAGCACATCTGAAGCTATATGGAGAATCTTCTCTTTCCCTATACATGAGCATTTTCCAACTATTATTCATCTAGAAGTACATCTCGAAAATGGTCAGAGAGTTTATTTTCATGAAGATAATTTGCACGAAAGAATAGAAAATCCAAGAAACACCACTCTCATTGCATTTTACTTCCATATTCCTTAAGGAATGGAAGTATGGTGATGGCAAAAAAAATTGTGTTCGAGATTATTGCAGATTCTGATTCTACTACACTCAAAACATGAAAAAAAGTCGTTTTCCGAAAAGTGTCTGTGTGTCTGTCTGTCTGTCTGTGTGTCTGTAGATTTTTTTTCTATGGCAAACGATAACTGCCGCAAATTCAAACAGAATCAAATAATTTTTTGCATACAGCCCTGATTTGTAGAGTACTCACGACCTATTGTTTTTGGTGAAGATCGGTTGAGGGAAAGGGTAGTTTACCTGCAACGGTTTTTTTTTATCAATGGAAATTTTTTTTTTTTGGCAAATGATAACAGCCGCAAATTCAAACAGAATCAAATAATGTTTCGCATACAGCCCTGAATTGTAGAGTTCTCAAGACCTATTGTTTTTGGTGAAGATCGGTTAAGGGAAAGGGGTAGTTTACCTGTAACGTTTTATGTTTTAACAAGGGTATTTCCTATGGCAAACGATAACAGCCGCAAATTCAAACAGAATCAAACGATTATTTGCATACAGCCCTAAATTGTAGAGTTCTCAAGACCTATTGTTTTTGGTGAAGATCGGTTGAGGGAAAGGGGTAGTTTACCTGCAACGTTTTTTTAACAAGGGTATTTTATATGGCAAACGATAACAGCCGTAAATTCAAACAGAATCAAATAATGTTTTGCATACAGTCCTGATTTGTAGAGTACTCAAGACCTATTGTTTTTGGTGAAGATCGGTTGAGGGGAAGGGGTAGTTTACCTGCAACGTTTTTTTATCAAGCGTATTTTCTATGGCAAACAATAACAGCCGCAAATTGAAACAGAATCAAATAATTTTTTGCATATGTCCCTGAATTGTAGAGGTTTCAATGACTTTCGATTTTGGTGAAGATCGGTTAAGGGGAAGGGGTAGTTTACCAGCAACCTTTTACGTTTTAACAAGAGTAAAGTACTTGAAAATTTATTTAAACTTTTTGAAACAATGGTAATTGTTAAAAATAAAATAATTTTGTTGCCAGGCAATAAAATTATAATTTTTTCATTTTAATGTAATATAATATTTTTCATTTAATACAGCAATAAAAAGGCAGGTAAGACACAGCCTGGCTGTTTGGCTGAAAATGATTTTAAATATAAATCTTAGAATATGGAAGTCATGTATGGTTCTCCATACTGATATTTTACTTCCATATTCCATAAGGAATGGAAGTATGGTGATGGCAAAAAAAATCGTGTTCGAGATTATTGCAGATTCTGATTGTACTACACTCAAAACATGAAAAAAAGTCGTTTTCCGAAAAGTGTCTGTGTGTGTGTCTGCCTGTGTGTAGATTTTTTTTCTATGGCAAACGATAACTGCCGCAAATTCAAACAGAATCAAATAATTTTTTGCATACAGTCCTGATTTGTAGAGTACTCACGACCTATTGTTTTTGGTGAAGATCGGTTGAGGGAAAGGGGTAGTTTACCTGCAACGGTTTTTTTTTATCAAGGGAAATTTTTTTTTTGGCAAATGATAACAGCCACAAATTCAAACAGAATTAAATAATGTTTCGTATACAGCCCTGAATTGTAGAGTTCTCAAGACCTATTGTTTTTGGTGAAGATCGGTTGAGGGAAAGGGGTAGTTTACCTGCAACGTTTTTTTAACAAGGGTATTTTCTATGGCAAACGATAACAGCCGCAAATTCAAACAGAATCAAAAGATTATTTGCATACAGCCCTAAATTGTAGAGTTCTCAAGACCTATTGTTTTTGGTGAAGATCGGTTGAGGGAAAGGGGTAGTTTACCTGCAACGTTTTATGTTTTAACAAGGGTATTTCCTATGGCAAACGATAACAGCCGCAAATTCAAACAGAATCAAACGATAATTTGCATACAGCCCTAAATTGTAGAGTTCTCAAGACCTATTGTTTTTGGTGAAGATCGGTTGAGGGAAAGGGGTAGTTTACCTGCAACGTTTTTTTAACAAGGGTATTTTATATGGCAAACGATAACAGCCGTAAATTCAAACAGAATCAAATAATGTTTTGCATACAGTCCTGATTTGTAGAGTACTCAAGACCTATTGTTTTTGGTGAAGATCGGTTGAGGGGAAGGGGTAGTTTACCTGCAACGTTTTTTTATCAAGCGTATTTTCTATGGCAAACAATAACAGCCGCAAATTGAAACAGAATCAAATAATTTTTTGCATATGTCCCTGAATTGTAGAGGTTTCAATGACTTTCGATTTTGGTGAAGATCGGTTAAGGGGAAGGGGTAGTTTACCAGCAACCTTTTACGTTTTAACAAGAGTAAAGTACTTGAAAATTTATTTAAACTTTTTGAAACAATGGTAATTGTTAAAAATAAAATAATTTTGTTGCCAGGCAATAAAATTATAATTTTTTCATTTTAATGTAATATAATATTTTTCATTTAATACAGCAATAAAAAGGCAGGTAAGACACAGCCTGGCTGTTTGGCTGAAAATGATTTTAAATATAAATCTTAGAATATGGAAGTCATGTATGGTTCTCCATACTGATATTTTACTTCCATATTCCATAAGGAATGGAAGTATGGTGATGGCAAAAAAAATCGTGTTCGAGATTATTGCAGATTCTGATTGTACTACACTCAAAACATGAAAAAAAGTCGTTTTCCGAAAAGTGTCTGTGTGTGTGTCTGCCTGTGTGTAGATTTTTTTTCTATGGCAAACGATAACTGCCGCAAATTCAAACAGAATCAAATAATTTTTTGCATACAGTCCTGATTTGTAGAGTACTCACGACCTATTGTTTTTGGTGAAGATCGGTTGAGGGAAAGGGGTAGTTTACCTGCAACGGTTTTTTTTTATCAAGGGAAATTTTTTTTTTGGCAAATGATAACAGCCACAAATTCAAACAGAATTAAATAATGTTTCGTATACAGCCCTGAATTGTAGAGTTCTCAAGACCTATTGTTTTTGGTGAAGATCGGTTGAGGGAAAGGGGTAGTTTACCTGCAACGTTTTTTTAACAAGGGTATTTTCTATGGCAAACGATAACAGCCGCAAATTCAAACAGAATCAAAAGATTATTTGCATACAGCCCTAAATTGTAGAGTTCTCAAGACCTATTGTTTTTGGTGAAGATCGGTTGAGGGAAAGGGGTAGTTTACCTGCAACGTTTTTTTAACAAGGGTATTTTCTATGGCAAACGATAACAGCCGCAAATTCAAACAGAATCAAATAATGTTTGCATACAGCCCTGATTTGTAGAGTACTCAAGACCTATTGTTTTTGGTGAAGATCGGTTAAGGGGAAGGGGTAGTTTACCTGCAACGTTTTTTTATCAAGCGTATTTTCTATGGCAAACGATAACAGCCGGAAATTCAAACAGAATCAAATAATTTGTTGCATATGTCCCTGAATTGTAGAGGTCTCAAGGACTTTTGATTTTGGTGAAGATCGGTTAAGGGGAAGGGGTAGTTTACCTGCAACCTTTTACGTTTTAACAAGAGTAAAGTACTTGAAAATTTATTTAAACTTTTTCAAACAATGGTAATTGTTAAAAATAAAATAATTTTGTTGCCAGGCAATAAAATTATAATTTTTTCATTTTAATGTAATATAATATTTTTCATTTAATACAGCAATAAAAAGGCAGGTAAGACACACACACACACACACACACACACACACACACACACACACACACACACAATTCATGTTATTTCTGGCCTCACTCATGTTTATTTTCTTACGTTTGCATGCTTTTTAAATGGAAAGTGCCGAAACCCACACCAACATAACGCGTGCAAGCCGAAAAATGGACATCAATTTGCTTACTGGCGAAGCTAGTAGTTAATGAATGGGTAGGCAAAATCTTATCTTAAATTTTACTTCCATATTCCTTAAGGAATGGAAGTATGGTGATGGCAAAAAAAATCGTGTTCGAGATTATTGCAGATTCTGATTCTACTACACTCAAAACATGAAAAAAAGTCGTTTTCCGAAAAGTGTCTGTGTGTGTGTCTGTCTGTCTGTCTGTCTGTCTGTCTGTCTGTCTGTCTGTGTCTGTAGATTTTTTTTCTATGGCAAACGATAACTGCCGCAAATTCAAACAGAATCAAATAATTTTTTGCATACAGCCCTGATTTGCAGAGTACTCGCGACCTATTGTTTTTGGTGAAGATCGGTTGAGGGAAAGGGGTAGTTTACCTGCAACGGTTTTTTTTTAGCAAAGGTAATTTTGTTTGTTTGGCAAACGATAACAGCCGCAAATTCAAACAGAATCAAATAATGTTTCGCATACAGCCCTGAATTGTAGAGTTCTCAAGATATGTTGATTTTGGTGAAGATCGGTTAAGGGAAAGGGGTAGTTTACCTGTAACGTTTTATGTTTTAACAAGGGTATTTCCTATGGCAAACGATAACAGCCGCAAATTCAAACAGAATCAAAAGATTATTTGCATACAGCCCTAAATTATAGAGTTCTCAAGACCTATTGTTTTTGGTGAAGATCGGTTGAGGGAAAGGGGTAGTTTACCTGCAACGTTTTTTTAACAAGGGTATTTTCTATGGCAAACGATAACAGCCGCAAATTCAAACAGAATCAAATAATGTTTTGCATACAGCCCTGATTTGTAGAGTACTCGCGACCTATTGTTTTTGGTGAAGATCGGTTGAGGGAAAGGGGTAGTTTACCTGCAACGGTTTTTTTTAGCAAGGGTAATTTTGTTTGTTTGGCAAACGATAACAGCCGCAAATTCAAACAGAATCAAATAATGTTTCGCATTCAGCCCTGAATTGTAGAGTTCTCAAGATCTGTTGATTTTGGTGAAGATCGGTTAAGGGAAAGGGGTAGTTTACCTGTAACGTTTTATGTTTTAACAAGGGTATTTCCTATGGCAAACGATAACAGCCTCAAATTCAAACAGAATCAAAAGATTATTTGCATACAGCCCTAAATTGTAGAGTTCTCAAGACCTATTGTTTTTGGTGAAGATCGGTTGAGGGAAAGGGGTAGTTTACCTGCAACGTTTTTTTAACAAGGGTATTTTCTATGGCAAACGATAACAGCCGCAAATTCAAACAGAATCAAATAATGTTTTGCATACAGCCCTGATTTGTAGAGTACTCAAGACCTATTGTTTTTGGTGAAGATCGGTTAAGGGGAAGGGGTAGTTTACCTGCAACGTTTTTTTATCAAGCGTATTTTCTATGGCAAACGATAACAGCCGCAAATTCAAACAGAATCAAATAATTTTTTGTATACGTCCCTAAATTGTAGAGGTCTCAATGACTTTCGATTTTGGTGAAGATCGGTTAAGGGGAAGGGGTAGTTTACCTGCAACCTTTTACGTTTTAACAAGAGTAAAGTACTTGAAAATTTATTTAAACTTTTTGAAACAATGGTAATTGTTAAAAATAAAATAATTTTGTTGCCAGGCAATAAAATTATAATTTTTTCATTTTAATGTAATATAATATTTTTCATTTAATACAGCAATAAAAAGGCAGGTAAGACACAGCCTGGCTGTTTGGCTGAAAATGATTTTAAATATAAATCTTAGAATATGGAAGTCATGTATGGTTCTCCATACCGATATTTTTTTAAGGAATCACTAAAAGGACGGTGGTTCAAATCGGACGCTGAGGTAGAGTTTGCTGTAACCGAATGGTTCCACAAACAGCCGTAAGAATTTTACTAGCAGGGAATCTACAGGTTAGCGCAACAGTGGAACTCATGTCTTAATGTTATTGGAGACTTCTTTTAAAATCGTTGAATAAAAAGTGCTTTACAGCTCTATACATGTTTCTATTGAACAATCCTTGTATTAGTCATACACAATAATACAACTGAGTGAACTTCAAATTTTTAAACTTGATTAGTTTCTATATATATGTTTAATGTTACAAATAATTCAAATAACAATCTTGATCATCTGTTAGTTCAGCGGAATAACAGTGACACTTTTAATAACCGCATAAAATAAACACTTAGAAACAACACAGGCGCTTTAACTTAACTGTTTGGACCACAGAAGTGAGGCATGCCTCAATGCTCTATGTGTACAGCGCGGGACAATCCCCCCTCCCTACACTTCCCTATCACACCACTACATTGCTTACATACGATGTATACAAAAAACGCTGAGGCAAGTTCAGGTTGCCTCATTCGCTTTAAACGAACTATGCCGAATCTCACCTGTCACCATCTAGCGGTCGCTCAATAAAGCACGTTTCGGTTTAATAAATTTGACAGTCGCAGTAACAATGTATAATCTTTACGTTATGTAGTTCATACGTATTTATAATTTTTATTCTACAGAATTTTTTAGGGTAGGCATTGCCTCAATTGCCTCCATGTAACTTCGCCACTGATATATATGTGTACAACGTTATCGGCAACAAAGAAGTAGTTTTTGTTAAAATTCCTTCCCGGGATATTTGGCCGTAGTCCAATGTTTTCTACAAAACCAGACATTTCGGCAATGCCATCGACTTCCATCATCAGTGAAAATTGAGTGCGATAACGTGAGGTGGTATACGTTAGTGACCACAGTACTGTGGTTAAGGCTGAAGCAGTAAGTAGAAAGAAGTAGTTTCTATGGTAATATTTCATTTCGAAAATGATTTTAAATATAAATCTTAGAATATGGAAGTCATGTATGGTTCTCCATACCGATATTTTACTTCCATATTCCTTAAGGAAATGGAAGTGTGGTGTGGCAAAAAAAATCGTGTTCGAGATTATTGCAGATTCTGATTGTACCACACTCAAAACATGAAAAAAGTCGTTTTTCGAAAAGTGTCTGTGTTTGTGCCTGTCTGTGTGTCTGTCTGTAGATTTTTTTTCTGTGGCAGACGATAGCCGCAAATTCAAACAGAATCAAATAATTTTTTGCAAACCGCCGTGATTTGTAGAGGATTCAAGGCCTTTTGATTTTGGTGAAGATCGGTTAAGGGGAAGGGGTAGTTTACCTGCAACCTTTTACGTTTTAACAAGAGTAAAGTACTTGAAAATTCATTTAAACTTTTTCAAACAATGGTAATTGTTAAAAATAAAATAATTTTGTTGCCAGGCACTAAAATTATAATTTTTTCATTTTAATGTAAATCATGTATAAGAGAAAATATATCGTGCGTACCAGGCAAGCATATCTCAGTTATGTACTGTTTACGTTTCCATTTTATTATTATGACTACCACAATAAAAAGGCAGGGAAGACACACACACACACAATTCGCGTTATTTCTGGCCTCATTCATGTTTATTTTCTTACATTTGCACGGTTTTTAAATGGAAAGTGCCGAACCCATACCAACATAACGCATGCAAGCCGAAAAAGTGTCCAGCGTGGATAGCGATTTGCTTCCTGTGGATCGCTGGGCAGTGTAACTGCACGTGTTTACAGAGGATCGATTCATAGACAGACTTTTCGTCTTTAGGGAATGAACCATCTGCAAGATGCTGAGGGTCCATGAGTGACTTCGGAGCGCTCCTTCTTTTCCGCGTGTTTGTTCTGTGACACGTACACTGTAGATTCGCAGCTTTATTCTAAGTAACGCTCAATAGGAAATGTTGAAAATTTTTGTCCACAGTGTACCCTCATACACACTAAACCTGCTCTGATGTTTTAATTACGGACATCATAATATTAAAACTTTGGAAACTTGAGCACTACTTAATGGAGATCAATCATTAACTTATACAAGCCATTAATTTTATGCATATTTTTTATATATATATATATATGTGTGTACAACGTTATCGGCAACAAAGAAGTAGTTTTTGTTAAAATTCCTTCCCGGGATATTTGGCCGTAGTCCAATGTTTTCTACGAAACCAGACGTTTCGGCAATGCCATCGACTTCCATCATCAGTGAAAATCGATTGCGATAACATGAGGTGGTATATGTTAGTGACCACAGTACTGTGGTTAAGGCTGAAGCAGTAAGTAGAAAGAAGTAGTTTCTATGGTAATATTTCATTTCGAAAATGATTTTAAATATAAATCTTAGAATATGGAAGTCATGTATGGTTCTCCATACCGATATTTACCTATGTCAGGAAGATGACTTTGCCAAAACTTTGTTGGATGAAGAAATGCCAGCATATTATACTTTCAGTAGGCAGACAGGAAAATTTCAACATAGACGCCGAGGAGTCTTATTAGAAGGGAGCGAGAACGTATATCGTGAACACATATTGGGTTGAGTGTATACAGTTCATCCAAACAATCATGAATGTTATTTTCTTCGTTTACTTCTGCACAATGTACATGGCTCAACTTCATTCGAAAATATCAAGACTGTCGAGAATATAATTCATCCAACATTTCAAGCTGCATGCCAAGCTCTTGATCTCCTAGAGAATGACAATCGTTGGAATGACACATTGTCAGAGGCAAGTTATTTGCTAGCCCTGACAAAATGAGAGAACTTTTTACAATAATGTTGGTGTTCTGCAGTATTTCAAACCCGAGTGCATTGTGGATTAAATACAAAGACCACTTCTCTGAAGACTTGATTCGAGATATTATGCTGATTCGAATTCCTGATGCTGATTTGAGTTTATACAAGGAAAGCATTGAAAATAGTTGTTTACTACTTTTACAAGATTTTGTTACTTCTGTCAGTGGTAATCCGATAGCTCAATACGGATTACCAAATCCACAGTCTACCGTGCAAAACATTTCAAAGGAATATCTTTCTGAAACCACTTATGACAGACAACAGCTACTTTCTACAGTTGAAGAGAATGAAAGATTACTGACAGATGAACAAAGAAACATGTATAAACTCATTCTTCAAAGTGTAGAATCGCTGCTACATTATTACCTGGCAGAAAAACGGCTCATTCCTTATTTAAAATACCAATAGATTTGAATTGCAGTGAATTTCCAGTGTGCAATATTTCCAAAAATAGTGCTAAAGCAGAATTGATTAGAAATGCAGACTTGATTGTTTGGGATGAGTGCACTATGGCCCCTAAAAAAATCAGTAGAAGCTCTCGATAGAACTCTACGAGATTTGCGCAATGACAACAGATTTATGGGTGGAATAACTTTTTTCTTTGCTGGAGATTTCAGACAAACATTGCCCGTAGTTACGCGGGGTACCAGAGCTGATGAAGTAAACGCTTGCATCAAACGATCGAATATATGGCGTACCATTCAAACAGTATCACTCACAATAAACATGAGAGTCCAACTTGGAGGTGATGCAGATATTCACGAATTTCCTACTGCTTTATTAAACCTTGGAGATGGTAAGATACCAGAGATAGAGAGTGCGATATGTTTACCACCATCATAATGTCGTACAGTCTCTTCACGGGCAGAGTTGATCGAAAAGGTTTATGGACATATTGAGTATATAAATTTGCACGATGATGTGTAGTAATGTAGTAGCTCCCGTGTTATAATGCCACACGTTGGATGCGTCTATTTATAACGATTTTGTGGTGTCGTCCATCTGTTTCTGCAAGAGTGTAAAAGTGTCAGAGTGTAACTTGTATAATGTGTCTTACCAATCCGTCCTCGCTCGGTAATGTAACTTACGATGCTTGAGTCCGTCGCGAACGTACGAATAACCAGGTAACGTAGTCCTTACCTGAGGTTCACTAGGAGTGTATAATTCCCAGGTGGCACCAAATTGTTTATTTAAAACAATTAAAAAATGTATTATTATCAGTGGTTCCGCTCAGGCGGTGTGGAGAATTCAACTTGTCCCGCTGCTTATCGATTTTTATAATCAAGCCAGCAGTTTGCTGTATCGCTGCTTGAGCGCTAGTGGCCAATTCATAGACGTCCGCTATAATGTACAATATTAATAATACACTTTCCTACTGAAAATAAAACACATTTGTTATACACAGTATTGATTTATTAATGAATGGTTATTACTGTTTTCATTGACACAAGTTATATTTGGTTTATTATATTATTTTGCACCGGTTATTTATCTATGAGACAATCTCTCTCTGGGTTTAACAAATCGATTTTGAACGTAACAAATACACCGTAATGGCGTTCTACCGAAGTAGTAAACAGATATTTTCGTTCAATCGTTTGGATTCTTTTGATCACGATAAAAGGATTAGATGCAATTACAATAATAAAAATACACAACCTTACAATGTTTCTACTTAAATCTTATAATGTGTAGCTATAAGTGGTTTGTTGGAGTGTAGTAAAAGTGTTTTAAAGGTTCGTAAACTAACAATAGGTCAACTTTATAATTTGACAAATTTTCAGTGTCTTAGTATTTTTATTTAATCTTTGAAAGAGAATAAAATCAGTTTAGTGATATTTCATAATATAGTGAGAAATATTCAAAGTGCGTTATTTTGGAAGTTTGGATAATTTATAGGATACTTAACAACTTCGTAGCCTGGGGTTAATCAGTTGGTCTGGAACAAAGGACTGTAGCTGCAATAGAATTCAATTTTCAATTATTCGGGCTTCTGGCATCTTTTTCAATGTACTTGGATTAATTTATTCACTTCGTTTTGAATTAAAAGGTCTTCGCCATCAGTTAATTGAGTTCAGTCATAGTCATCCTCCTTCTCGTTCAATTTTGACAATTTGTTTAACTTTTATAACATTTTAAATAAAAAATTGGTTGTTCAAAATTTTGGCTTCTGTTTTCCAAGAGCGTCACTTTTCGAGTAACAATATTCAACGGTAATTTTCACCACCAACGTCGGTTTCTATGGTTACCAAAGAATTCTGATTGGCCTAGCTTGATATAAATCCATTGTTATCAAAATTTGAATTCTTTTCAAAATCCTCATATATCTTCTGACTTTCTTCATTCCATTATCTTCCTTCCTAAGTATTAATTATTAGCACTGTCATTTGTATTTTCTTACAAAGATTATTTTGGTATCCCACAAGATTGGGTTATTTCATGTTTTATAAGTTTACAATTAACTTAATATTTACTAATTACATTTCTCTGTTTATTTAACTCCTTATTTTAATATTTTGCTTTTAATAAGATTTACAATTTATCCTTGGTTGATTAGTCACCGTGGATTTGTTAATTACTTGGTTATTTTCGTACAATTAGTATTTGTTGGTGTTTGACAGTTAGGCCTTTCTGAAATCTAATTAGCCATTACTGATTCTTGATTATTTCATATACATTATATCTCATTTTAGCCTAGAGCTTTATTTTGTTCTTATAACTATGTTTATTATCTATTGATGTGTTTTGGTTCGGTTTTTGTGTGATTTGTATGTTACTACTGTTTTATTCATTATGTATTGCTAATTATTTACTAACTGGTTTTCTCGTTTTCTAAATCAAACATTGCTTTCTTTTCTTACTTATTTACTCTGCCAATGTCAACAATATGGCTATTAATTACTATTTTTTCGTCATATAAAATACAACATTTAGGTCTATGGTTGGTATAATTACCCCAGCCATATCCTATTCATAAGTTTGTTTAAACAATTATTTAACACTTAATATCTAATATTGGTGTACAATTCATTACCTTTGATTTATTTTTTGGGTGATAAACAACCTCACCTCTATTGAACTTGCTTCAGTAATCATCCCTTATAACATGGGTGTTTATTGATGGTTTTAAACTTCTTATTTTATAAAAACTCTTTGCCTTCTTTCCATGTTAACACTATCTTATTACATTGTTATGTGGTTCTCACCTTTAAATTCTACTATATACTGTACTTTTAAACTCTACAATAATATTCTTTTCTAATCACTACAGTTAATATCACTCTTCAGTGTTCATTATTACTTAATTAATGGTTTATTTTAAATATTATTCTTAACAACTTTCTTAAATGTTATTGTTCACTATTAAACCTTTAGTGTTTGTTATTTTTACTAAGTGTTTATCTTAGTTTTCACTATTTTCCCTATTGCTATCATTGACAATATTTTTATTTACTCATCACCTGCACTTTTAAATTATCTTGTGTTTATTATAATTTACTTAGTGTTTCTTTTTCTATCATTTCACTTTAGGGTAATTTCACTTTCACTATGTTAAATTCCGTTTACTTCTCACTATTTCAATATCTTTCTCTTCCTCTACACATATTATATATTAATATCATGTCTTTCTCTATTAATAACTTACATGTACTTCTAATTCTTTGACTAGTGTATTTTTAGCTATCGTGTTTTATTAATGACTAATTACAATTGTCACTCAATCAATAATAACATTTATTTTTTATATTGGTTCTTTACCGGTTTTGTTTCCTTTATTATATTTGATTATATTATTTCTCCCTTCTCTATTCTCTATTCCTTGTTTGTGTTTTCTCGACTTGTTTCATTTTATTTTCTTCATCGTTGGTTTGTTCCCTCTTTGTTCTCATTTTTCTTCTCCTTCACTTCTCATCTTGTTTACTTTTATTTTGGTTCTTATCTGGCCAATCTCTGGGGTTGGGTCAAAGTCGTTTGTCTGTCAGTCTAGTCTGTGAGTTTCTTTAATAATCACCTTTAGTTTATCATTTTCCTCCTTCTTCCTTAATTACTTTTTATATTTTTATTCTCTTCATTATTTATTTATTAAAATATATTATTTTTTAGCATTTTTTATACATACTTATAGTCATCAAATATTATCTGAATTTGGCGATGTTATAGTATTTATGTGAGCATGTGATACTAGCACCAAGAAACGAACAAGTAAATGCCATAAATAGCTGCATATTGCAAAAATTTCCAGGAGACAAAAAAACATATCACTCCATTAATACAGTTTTGAACGAAGAGGATGGAGTTACATTACCCAACTGAGTTTTTGTATACTTTATCTGCATCAGGATTACCAGCTCACACATTGAAATTAAAACTAGGTGTTCCAATTATACTCATGAGAAATCTGCAGCCACCACAGTTATGCAATGGAACATGATTGAAAGTTAGGTCGCTAAAAAAACATATCGAAGCGACTATTTTAACAGGCTGCGGCTAAGGAGAAACAGTATTTATCCTAAGAATTCCAAGCATACCCAATAACTTTTCATTTCAATTTAAAAGACTTCAGTTTCCGGTTAATTTATGCTTTGCAATGATTATCAATAAGTCACAAGGGCAAACTTTACGTACAGCTGGTGTGGATTTAAGAGATGCTTGCTTTTCTCACGGACAACTGTATGTGGCATGTTCTCGAGCAAGCAGAAGCAGCGAGCTCTTTATTTGCTCTGATAACGGCAGAACGAAAAATGTAGTTTATAACAAGGCATGGTATAAAAATGTATGTAAAAACTGAGTATACTGGACTGTGATACATTTACGTATATAAGGATTCTACCAAAAAGTTTAAGACTGACTTAGCACGTAAGATTTCGACTAACTGATATCAATATACTTATGTATACACTATTTGTATTATTCTATGTGAACAAACATTTCATCTAATTGTGTACTGCATGTTTGTAAATATCTACTAAATTATCAAATTTTGATTTTACATATCGAGGAAACATGAATGATGGATCTATTGCTTCGGACTTTTTGGATATTCATAACTTACAATATAAGAATATTATTAATATAGATGTACCATTAGCAATTTACCAACTCGACAGTTACCACAACTATCATATACAAATATTCGCGTGCGAAGCCGCGGGTACCTGCTAGTACAATAATATTATTGGAGTTAATAGTAATGATATAATAATAATAATAACATGATCCATATTTTAAACAATATAATTCTGTACTTGTTTTGTAACTTGAATAACGTCTTTTTGTTATCAAAAGTTCACTAGACATGGCCTGGCAAACATCAGCCATGTTTGTAAACAACACAGTAAATATGTTTTATCAATAGTGAGACAACAACAAAAATCATGAAAAAGAAAAATATTAAATCAATAACCAATGTAAACTTCTGATTCTTTAACTAAACTAACATTACCACAGCATAAACTTATCCTCGTATACAGCTACTGAGTATACAAAGTTGTACACTTTGTGTTTATAAAGTTGTATGAAATATTTTTGTAGTAAACTGGGTAATATTGATTATACATTTTCAGTCTTGTCTTGAAGAAGAAGTTGTCACCAGCCGCAGAAACAGTATTACACTGTTTGACAGAAAAGACGCTGGTTCAGATGAACAAAATGAGAAAACTTCAATAAAAAGCAAAACATTAATAGTAAAATCAAATTCTGTAGAAGACACAAATTTAAATAATAAATTGGTGGAAGCAGACATAGAAAGCAGTTGTGAGAACAGAACCGAGATTGTCGCTTTTGAAAAAGACAAAGAAGATGAAAGTGATTTTGAAATAAATTTGCCTGATGGTTTTACTCACAAGCAGGATACATACAATAAGAATAATGTGTCGAGGCCTATAGTTGGTAACTTTTGCAAAGATTATTTTGAAAATTTAAAAGATAATGAAAAAAACACTGAAGAACAAATGCCACCAGTAAAGCAAAACAGATCAAATAAAAATAGGCCACATAACATCATGGACTTTTTGAATGAGTCTGAAGAAAGTTTAATAAAAATTCCTGTAAAGAAATTAAATTTTACTAGTACAGAGAGTGGAAATAATATTAGGGAAGTAAACAGTAATAAGGAGCACAGTACTGATGATGAAGTCACAGATGAAGAGGAAGATGAAAATGAAGAAGAAGATGAACACAAAGAAGAGAAAGCCATGATAGAAGATACGTCAGAAAGCAGTAGTTCATACAGTGGAAGTTCAGAAAGTGAAGATATCAGTGTTGTTGATGATAAACCTAGTAAGCGAGTAATTGAGTTCAAACAGCCACAGCCAGTACAGAGACCTGTACAAAAGAAACTGGCAAGTGTTTCCGGTGTCGACTTGAAGGAATTAATAAGTGAAGTGTATCTGCAGACATTAGAAAAGTAAGTATTGATTTGATTCTATAGTTTTAATGCTGCATTTGTTAACGATTAGTCAATAAACGCTTTGGATAAGCACGTTTCTTAGTTGCATTTCTCTAGAGTACACATGATTTTTTTCATGTATTTCATAATTTTTTCTGTGAAGACTAGTTAATGTTTACTGAAAGCTAATTATATATTGTAAAAGATAAATTCTTTCTTGTTTTACTGACAAAATTTATAGTACAATGATTACCAATATATTTTTATTAATTTAAAAAAGAATACATTTTTCACTTACAAAAAAAAAGTTTTATGGAAGTTTTAAGTCAGTCTGTATTTATAAATGATACATAAGGTCTAATTAAAATTAATCATGTGTCTAAACTAGTATAATATCCAATCGCCATATAATAATTCACGAATTTCATCTTTGGTCAAATAACAGTTCTTAGAACCCATAGTTGCATGCTTGTAAATAGCACCTTAGTTCATGTAATGCTTGTGAAAACATGTGATTCCTATTTCCAATCAACAAAATGTAAAACACAAAAGTGCTGCAATTTGTATTTTTTTGTGTGAATTAAATATGTGAGGGATTACGTTCCTGTTTACGCAGCCTGCATATTTTACGTAACTAAATATCTACACATACAAATAAACATGCCCGTGGAAAGCATGGGCAATGTACACTGGGAGAAAAATATCTGCCCGTGGTTTTCGTGGGCAATATAGCTAAAGTGTTAACTGAAGCATCAGTCATCTAGTACCTTGTGACGGGACAAAAGGGAGATTTTTATTTTATTTAAAGTCATGTAAATTTATTTTGTATCCGTTTGGCCAGTCCCACATAACAAGGTTGTATCCAACAAAGAACAGTAGAGTGAAATTTTGGAACGGAGGTGTTGTAATGGAATGCGATGTATGTTTTGTAACTCAAGTGGTTCCAAGAATTTGTTACGCACAATGTACGCACACACACCAGAGCGCGCGCACATACAACGCACATCTGTCCGAAGAGACACTTCAAACAATGGTGAGCCAGAACCACTGCCTCGACAATGTGCTTTTAAGATGCCGGATATTAATTTGAGGCTCCGCCTACCACGGCCTCTATGTTGTAGTCGTTCGATATCGTTGACAACCTGGAACATTGAAAAGTCACACTACAGGTACGGTGACTAACAATTTGTCACAAGCAGGCTGTGCATTCCGTCTTTTCCAGCGGAGTGCTGGTGGGAAACTGGGTGCACGGCGTCGGGGCCAGTCCTATTACACCGTTAAGACCGCGCGGTTATCTAAAAACTTAGTTCGAACTAAATTAGGGTCGGCCGACCTACCAAGTGCACTAGAGATATGTACAGCAGTATAAACTAATAATATAAACAGTAGAATCAGTGAAATTTTGAATACCAGTGAAACCACAATGTTTTGAACACCGAATTAGAGAACTCTGGGTGACGCGCCAAGCGGTCGGTAGAAACGACGCTGCTCAAGTAATTGTATCAAATCCAATACTTTTCTTATTTTCTATAAAAAGGGGCAATTTGTATGTGTGTGCGTGTGAGCAAACTGGGTCGCTTTAAAATATATATTTAAAATAGTTTTAAGTTTTTTTTATTTCTCGATATATGTTTTGTACTAAAAGGAGGTAATACACAATATTATTATTTTGCATTTTTAATGATTAACGTAAATGTGTTGGAAGAAAGAATAGAAAAGAAATGTAGTATTTGTCCAACAAACTAAAATGTAGACTGCTTAGTTGGAGTAATCAATTTAGTTTTCACAGAATGTTGTAAAGTACAATATTAAGCAAAGAATTTGATGAACTGTTAAAAGTTATAAACAGAGAAGAAAGTAATTTTACAATATGAATTTTAATAAAATGAATTAGCAGCGTAACCGTGTGTTAAGTTAATTATTACGCCACATTAACATCACCTATCCCGTATGGAAAATTTCGCCTAACGAACCTGGCAAATAAGTAAAAGTGTTTCAAGGTCTCCATATCTATCCTTTAATAAAGATATCGGTGGCGACCTATAAATAATTTGGAATCTTCTGTGCTCGGTAAGTCAGGGTGGCGTGTAAGTGTGAGGTAAGTAGAAGAAACGTGGTGAAAATTGGTAAGTAAAAGAATAGAACGTAACAACCTATGTACTAAACTGTAAAAAAATTCTGAAGCTGATGTGTTCTAGGAATTGTACAGTCTAATGCCTTATCCGTCTTTTGTAGAAAATAAACTGATGAGTTCTGTTGAAACTTTTAACAATTAGAATTGATTGGAATTTATTGCAAAAATAATTACACATTATATAGTTGTATAGTGGGAATTATTCAGCTTGCACACTTGTAATTATCAATTCTAGTTCAATTCATCATAGTCTGCATGTTGCACATCCCACACATCGGTACCATGTTCATCTATACCCATTCTAAGCTCAAGCCTTCATCTCTTCACATGCCACCTCTACACTGTTTGTCAACCATAAGCTCATTCTACCTATATTCTCCCTTTCTTCGTTTCTCCTTCAACTGGCCACTTAAAACGGTTGTAAGTAGTCTATGTACTGTCAGAATACATCCAGTCCATTACATTCAATTAAGGATACATCTCTTTATACAGAAAAATGTGGCTATAAAAAAAGGACTGATTTTTCCGGTGTGTTAAGTACAGCAAAGTTGAGTAGGCTGAAGCATTGACATGTGCTGTCCCCTCCATCTATTGTTACATTTGCAAGGCCACACGAATTTCAGTTCATCCGTAGTTTTAGTTTGAAATGTACTTGTTGTCTGTGCTCTGTTGGAAAAATGTTAAGAGTTAATGTGGACCAACATGTCAGTGTCGAATTCCTGATTAAACTTGGAAAATCCACTAAAATTGAATCATTTGTTGAAAGGAGTAATTAAAATTGTTCAGGCTCTTAGGCTGTAGTCTAAATCTGTTAAAATTAGAGTTATTGTTTTACAGAAAAATTAATATTATTATTATTATTATTTGCAAAAGACATAATAACGACAGTCAATAAACTCTTTAAATACTTAACAAAACCAAACATTTCGGCTGTGCCCATGATAGTCTTCTTCAGTGGTGCGGGGAAAAGTTCACAAATCCCATATAAGATTTGGTTATACTCTAGTTTTCATAATAATAACAACAATAATAACTCTAACTTTAACAGATTTAGACCACAGCCTGACAACCCGGATAATTTTAATCAATTTTCCAGCTGGGAAAGTCTACGTTCTTTATTGTTTGGTGATGAGTGTCTATCATATTCTCAATTTTTTAAGTACCTCAAAAATGTTTAAGATGGGAGAGATCTGAATGCAGATGATCTGTGTTCTGGTCACCGTGCACATCAAAAACTGATGCTGATATTGAAAAATGTAGTAAAAGTATTCGTGAAAATTATCTCATGAGTATTTGAGCAGTTGCTGAGTTTACAAACATTGACAGGGAAAGTGTTCGACAGATTATATAAAAAAATTTTAATGTGAGTGATGTGTACTTGAAGAGGGTGCCAGAACTCCAGACTCCTGAGCAGGAGGAACCTTGAATGAACATTGTGCTGACATTCTCAGAAATATTGGCAGAGATACTAACTTTTTAGTAATAATAATAAGTTGTAATGAATTATATATTTTACAAATGATACTAAGTGCCAATTCATGCTGTGGAAGAGCCCTCGTTCATCACAGCACAAGAAAGTATGGATGACCAAGTCAAAATTCAAAAACCATGATGATTTTGTTTTTGACATCGAAGTATTATTCATGTTGAGTGGGTGCCTGAAGGTCAAACTGTTACTAAGTCTTCTGTAAAGAGGTCCTCACCACCGTTCATGAGCGGATGAGAAGATGATCTGAGCTGTGGAAGAATGCCTCATGGAATTCCCATTCTGGAGCACCATACTCACCCCATTTTGTCCCGTGCAATTTTTTTTGTTCCCAAAGGTTAAAAGGAAATCTGATTTGAGCCCGTAGACGTTGTGAAGGCAAAAGTGACAGAGATCATGAAGGAGCTATCAGAAAATGACCTGCAGCATTACTCCTAGTACTGGGAAATTGCATGGAGCTTTGTAGGAATTGGGGAGGGGAGAACATTGAAGGGGGTAATATTTCAACTGTAAGAGTGATGACTAAAAAATGTTGGAATGTTATTCTAGTTTTTTCTAGCCACACATAGTATTTTTGTCCCATTTTCTTATTGTCCTTGCCATAAAGTCAAACATCCATATAGAACAGAGTCCAGTCCCTTCCTCATGTCCGAGTTCATTATGACATACTAAAATAGACATTTGCCTATTACTATTACAAAAACTTTGCAAGTGAAACATTTAATTTATGCACAACATGTTTTTGATGACATTCGTCTCATCAGTGCAAAACTGGTCCTGATGTTTACTGTACTGGTGGTGGGGATAGCAGTGTTGTGTAATGTGTTAAGTAGTGTTCAAATAGTATGTTGGATTAGAAATGCATTTGAAATGTGTATATTTTTTGATTTGGATGTTTTCTTCTCTGTAGCTGTTGTGCTCCCTAGGAATATGCTTTTACTTATCTAGCTGCTTTGGCACAGTAGTATTTAATATATTTTTCTATTTTTGTTCATTATACCTGGGTTCCTAGGATTAACCATTTTTAGAAATTTTTTTTTTTAATGGGGTCTTCAGTTATTGAAAAAATATTCAGATTCTGTTGTGTTTGACATTTATTTTGTATTCATACAGATGTCCTGATGATGACAATAAGCATTGTCGAAATGTCGACACAAATAAGTTAAAATTTGTGTTATATTTTTGACCAATCCTCACAAACCCTTCACCGAAAAAAAAATTAATACAAAGAATTTTTCAGTGAAGGGTTAGTGAGGATCGGTCAAAAATAACACAAATTTTTAACTTATTTGTGTCGACGTTTTGACAGTGTTTATTGTCATCATCAGGACAGTTGTTGCTGACGCCAAACACACAACTGTGAGGGTGGCCTCACTAACCCTTCACTGAAAAATTCATTGATTGACGGTCACTACGAATTTAAGGATTAATACAAAGGTTTTAAAAAATTTACAAACACTTGGTAAGTTTCACAGTGTATTATTTACCTCTGACAGCTGTTTCAGCTTATTAAGCTATTCTCAAAGAGATCAACTAAACAAAGAATGTAAGGGTGGTGAACATGTGTTTAGGGTGTGTATGATTGGGGGGGGGAACTAGTAAGGGAAGGTCAAATGTTTGTAAAACCTAAGTATAATTGTAAGGAAAAATATAAAAACTAACTAAAGTAACTAACTTTTAATAAAGGGGATACACAGATTCAATTTGTTCGTTTGTTAAATTTTATATTTAATTGTAATATTTGTAAACATTTGGTTACTCACCGTCTTGTGACTTCTTTAAACCTTTCAATAACTATGCGTTTCAAGGATAAATCCTCACCATCAGGTTATACAAACACCAATCCTTCTGGAGAAGTCGTCAAAAAATCAGAAATTTTTACCTAACGTCACAGTATGTATGTCATTTAAGAACACATTATTGTAACACTTCATGCCACGTCATGACCTGGTGTGCACCACTACACGCGATCGACTCTAGTGGTGTAGTGGTGTGCACTAGTTATTGAAAGTTTTAAAGAAGTCACAAGATGGTGAGTAACCAAATGTTTACAAATATTACAATTAAATACTTATACATGTGATTTGGAGACTGTAATATTATAATGAAATGTAAAACTTTTGGTTACTTTTGATTGCTTTTCTAATTTCTAGAATTTCGAATAAATTATCCTAATATGTGTTTTTTTTTCTTGTGAAAATCCTTATGTTTGTTGTTTTTAATTTTTTTTATAATTTTGAAAAACGTTATTCGGGCAGTATGATAGCTTAAGGGATAATTCTTTTTGCAAAATTCTTAGATGACTATTACCTAGAAACTGTGGATTGTATAACATTTCATATAACATAATGTTTTCTGTAAGAGATTTGTATTGGAGGAATACACAGAGTGTTTGTAAAATAATGTTCAAATAAGATGTGTGGGATATAATTTTTTGTGGAACATAAATTTTATAGCAATCTGATTTACTAACCAGTAGGTAAGAGTGTTCAAGTAGCACTTTCTCTATTTAAGCGTGTGTGTCAGGTTGAAACCAACTAAGAGTTTCAACATGATGTTGAGAGTTTACAGATTTATAAGAACATAATATTCAATGAATGTACACAAAATCCCTTACCTTTATCGGGTCCATGAGTCTTCATGTGAACTCGTTACCTATAAGTGATTTAGGGTTATGTTTTATCAATAAACTCGACTCTCATTGTAATTGTTAATCAACTTAATTTTTTATTAGACAAATGCCACATTTCTTTTATATTCTTTCTTGCAAATTATTTGATATTCATTTTTACTGCTCTTTTTACTTTATTTTTCTTTTTTAAATACAAAAACATTGTTTATTACCACATTTCTAGGAAAAACACATAGTGAAAAAACAACTTAAACTATTGTATCTCTATTTTCTAAGACAACCCAGTAATTGCTCATACACTCATTCATACATTATTTAAATCCCCCTTTTCTTTAGATTTAGCGCGTTATAAAATTTAACATAATTATGGGAAAAGAAATTAAGAAGAAAGTTGCACTGTTACTTCTCTGTACGTTCTGGTCGACCACGTGTGTTGCACTCGGTGGATTTATTCACTCAAATGTCCGAAATTAGTTCTCACTATTCAATTTTGACGTCACTGAATGGTAATTAGTTCTCACATTTTTTTATGCCACTTTAAATCATAATTCAAACCACATTTTTGAAGGTTTGAAGACTTTCGGCTCGCGAGCCTATTGTATTCAACCGGCCGGTTGGGTGTTTTGTAGTCGACTATCTTTGTTCTCCGCGCACACAGCGCTGAGGAATTTATTCGAACGTGACAAAATGTCTGAGAACGTTGGCTGAGGTGCGTGCTCGTGTGGGGGAACTCGCACCCCTGTTGAAAGTCTGCATTCCAGTGCCAAGTCACACCAGTCTCGAAGATATAGTTGGTTCACAACATTTATTTGGTTGAATAAAATTGGAAAGATTTAATTTACAAATCCCCATAGGTTTGTACCGTTACAGTGTGTTGATTTTGATGTGATGACGGTTTAAATACTGAAAGCAATAGTCAGATTACAATGCTTATGTGGTTAGTAAATTACAGTAATGTATATATTCTAAATAGTATATCAGTAAGTAATGTCTGAATAATGAATCTGCTAACACAAACATTTTGTGTTAAAGCATGCAGCAACATCTTATTGTACAGCCAGACATGGTGAATGGTGTACGCCAGGATGTAGAGGAAAAACTGCGACACCGTTTGAAACAGCTGGGTGTAGATCCAGACTGGACGGGCTTGCCTCAAGTGACTTTCCAAAGTAAGATGGCACTTCTTAAGCATCATCAGAATATTTCAGCAAAGGTGAGTTTTCGTTATTTGTATATAAAATGTAGAATAAACATCGAGTAAGTAATGATTAATTATTACGTCTTGTAATAAAAATTTCTGTTATTTAGTTATTTTCTTATTTACAGTGAGACGTTTTATTACTTTTTAAAAAATATATTAAATATGTTAATATAATATAATAACTTCCACCTACCTCGAAAGTTCGTTTTGTTTTGGGCCAGGATTCTTTCGTACGAACGCTAGATACAAACATGTGTTTCATGGGTTAAGCAAATCACTGACACAACTCGTTTTTGAAGAGAATTACTATTTAATCTTTTACTTTTGAACGGTTGTAAAATTAGTAAGATTCCTTAAATACATGTTTCAGAAGTTGTGCAACTCTTGCATAATAGAACTTACGAACTATAGCTTACCTTGTATCATTTATAATTATACAAAACACAAACACAAATACAAACAGCCCAGCATTGCTCACTCACGCATACATACCGAAAATTTATCTTGCCCTTAACATTTTTTAATCAGCCCCCCCTAGCCCTTATATGTAAACCGCCGGCACGTGGTTCGCGCGCGCACTCATTGTTCTTTTCTAAATTCGTATTAAATGCCCAAAAAGTGTCTGATGCTATTCGATACTTTTTCTTGACCGCGGTCACATAAACTTTTACTATTTTACACCTTTTACTGGAAGAATTAAAATATTTGTGACGAGCCTACTTTGCTCGTCCCGGCACCGGGGAGTTCAGTTAGTAGACTGGGGATAATGTAACAGGTATTGCTGAGGTGATCTCATCCTTGGTACGGAAATCACTGCCTTGATCTTCGTCGCCGTAGCTTAGTCCTATGCTAAGCATGTAGTCTTGTAGAATAAGGTAGCGAACGATCTCAGCTAGGCACTGGCTAACGTCACAAGAGGGCAGGGCTTAGCCATGACTTCCTGCCACTCAAACGCACATTGCTGAATTACATTTGCTCAAACCATCTTGCTTTAAACCAACTTGGCGTCCTGGCCGAGTGCGTACTTGAGTAGTGGTGTGCGTGCGTTGCCACACATATACAGAGTTCTTAGAATTTCATGGAGATGCAAATTCCTTTGCCGAGTTACACAATGGAAATTGCGTATCGCCTTTGTCTCAAACTGTTCAGCTTACCATGAGTTCTGTAGTAATGAAATAACGTTGCACAATAATTTTATAAATCCCACACAAAAACGAAATAAACAAAAATGTAAATACCCCATACTGTAAAAAATAGAATGACCCAAAATTGATACGTTACAACAGTTTGGTTCTTTTAACAGATATATGCTCAGTATGCAACAGTAACATACAGTATGCTGTATAGCAACAGTTTATTATAAAGAGACAACTCAGAATATTGCCAGAGGAGTCAGTACAGTTCAGTTCTTTTTGTTTTTACATGTACCTTCCAGCTTAACTTGGCATCTGATGTCATGCCTAAGTACTTTGCATTGTTTTCATGTGGTATCACTTGTTGGTTGATCAGATAACACAAGCAGGTAATTAATTTTCTTATTGGTAAAATTAACATGCACTGACTTGCCTTCATTTAGTTTTATCCACCATATTTTAGTTCAAGAATTGACTTTGTCAGTGACAGGTCTTTAAAACTAATATTGCTGTATCATAATAGCTGTGTGGTATTTTCTTCGCACCTGTTTGTTGAATACTTATATCACTGTAATATGGGATATTATGTTATTATATATTACATAATAGGGTTGTTTTTTTTTTTAATTTTCTGTTTATACATCTGTTTCAACCTTGTAATAAATTCCATTTTTGTTTATTTTCCAACCTTGTAGTATTAACTTTCGTATACCAAGTTCCGTGTACTTCTGCTACTACTTTTGATAAATGTTCATAAAAAGGGCCTATTTCCGATTCAGTATTAATTACCAGTATTTCTACTAGTTCTTTCATATCCCTTTGTTCCGTTCTGTAATGCCCTCCATATTAACCTTTACCCTTCAGAAATCACTTTCTAGAGATTTTGTTAAATCTGTCCTTGAAACTTATTTTTGTCTGTTTAACCATTCAGTACACAGAATAAGTCTGTGGTATTCTACTTAACGTTATGCTGAGTGAAAACACAACTTGCTTGTTTTGATAACTACTTTACTTCAGAAGTGAAATGTGGAGTTTTGGCTATTATTACAGTAGAGTCTCGCTAATCCGGACCCCGCTAGTCCGGACATCCAGTTAATCCGGACAAACCTCAAAAAAAAAATCGTCAAAAAGCGTGCATAAATTTTAAAACCTACTTTACTTTAAACTGTATTTATGTTCCGTTTTAACAACTCGTAAACAAACTAGGGCTACTACTACTGTATACAGTATGCCTACATTAACGCTGTGAAATGTGCGGCGCGTATGTCGGCGCGCAGCTTGTTTTCCGGGAAGTCACTCACTGATAGGAGTCCCCGCGCGCCCACGAACTCCTTGCGCCATCGGCTTCAGCCATCAGCCGTGCGCGTCAGCCAAATTAGCTGTAAATACGCCTTCATATAGGCGCGCAGCCTGTTTTCTGGGAAGGGACTCACTCTACCTGCACAGTTGATTGTCGTTTTGTTTTGTTTCCTTCAGTTGATACTCATACTGGTAACCGTGCAGTCAGTTTTAAGGCCGTGTTTTTATTCAATGCGCTTATTCAGTGTATGTGTTTTATTGTGTGCGCTTATTAAGAGCAACGTAAAATGGCAACTAAATGTAAGAAAGTGACTGTTACAATGGAACAAAAACTCCAAGCTTTGTTTCGTATTGATGCTGGTGAATCATTAACTAAAATCGCGCAAGAGTTATAGCAAAACCACAGACATAAGAGCCTGCGCGGAATCAAGTGCTCTGGGCATCGTACTTGGCGCATAACACTACAGTGGAGAGGTACCCCTCCACAGCAGTGTGTGACTGAATGTAATGTGAGTGAGTGAACAACTGTCAGTCAGGTGGTGGGGGAGTGAGTGTTTGAACGGACGGAGGGGAAGATGCGCGAAGCTTTCTGACCGAAGGTTCTTATGTGCGTGGTCTACCTATAGGACTGGGAAAACAAACTGTTTCTGACTGGAAAAAAAATCGGAAAGAAATTGAAAATTTTTGTGCGAAAATGGTGAGCAAGGACAGTTTGGGTAACAGAAGCATGTAAAAAAAAAAAAAAAAAAAAAAACCCGAAACTTTAGACGAGGCTTTGTACGGTTGGTTTTGTCAACAACGTGAACAGGGCGTTCCGCTGTCGGGCGTAACGTTACAAGTGATCGCGCTCAAACTCAATGAAAAATTAAAAGGTGACCCAGCTTTTACTGCCAGTGTGGGATGGTTGTCTCGTTGGAAAGATCGACATGGCGTTCGTGAACTTGGTGTAAGTGGTGAAATTTTGTCAGGTGACAATGTTGTAAGTGAAGGCTTTAAAGTAAAATTTGAAAAGTTTGTTAGTGATGAAAACTTAGAGCCTTGTAAAGTGTTTAATGCTGACGAAACTGGGTTAAATTACAAAATGCTTCCAAAAAAAAAACATTAGCCTCAAAGCTGGATTCTGTAGCCGAAGCTCATAAGGTAAAGAAAGAACAAGTGACTTTGCTTCCTTGCAGTAACGTTTCTGGTGACTTAAAACTTCCACTTTTGGTGATCTTGAAATCGGCTAAGCCTAGGGCCCTTAAAAATGTTAATGTAAATGCTCTTCCAGCCCAAAACACCTCACACAAATCTGCATGGATGAATGGAAAAATTTTTAAAGATTGGTTTTTTGAAAAATTTGTGCCTACAACAAAGGAGTTCTTTAGAGAGAAAAAACTCCCAGAAAAAGCTGTGTTATTCATAGACAATGCACCGTGTCACCCTAGTGAAGAGGAATTACAAGATGGTGAAATTTTTGTGAAATTTCTGCCACCGAACGTGACCGCTTTGATACAACCAATAGATCAAGGTGTGATTGAAGCAACAAAACAGCGATATAGGAAAAAGTTGATCTTGTCTCTTTTAGAGCAACAAGAAGCAGACCCGTCAGCTAACTTCATGGATCTTCTTAAAAAAGTTATAATAAAGACTGTCATTTATTTAGCCGCAGAAGCGTAGGAAGAGATTAAGCTGTCAACTTTAAAAAAACCGGGAAAAACTGTGGCCTAGCATCCCACAAGAGAACCAGGGACAAGATGAAAATCAACCAACTGCAAATGATGACACTGATTTCGTTCACGTTTTTCAACAGTTGGAAGGTTGTGCCGACATGGAAGAAAGTGACATTTCAGAGTGGATGAACAGTGACAATGATATTGATCATCAGGTGTTAAGCGAAGATGAAATCATGGAGGCGTGCATTGCAAACACGGCAACAGAAATTGACAGTTCGGAAGATGATGATGACGGTACGGAGGAATCAGCTAGCCCAACTCATGGTGAAGCGACTACAATGCTGGAGGGGTTGATGACCTACTTCGAGAAACAAAGCGACACATCGTCTGCTGAGCTACTGACCTTGAGGCGCCTACGAGATCGCACGGCGAAATGACGTCAGTCCTTTATTAAAACAAAAGAACATTACAGACTTTTTCAAGTGAGTTCAAAGACTTAATTCTTGTTTTCAGTTGTACAGTACATACACATGTACATATAGTTTCATTTTAACTTACAGTCCTGTACAAAATTTAAACTTTATTTAGTTTTTACACTTTTTAATTATGTAACAGTAATGTACTGTAGTTTTCTTTAGTACCGTACAATCAATAAACTTTGAATTTCAATCAATAAGATGTTTTGTTTTTTATCAATTTGTACTTTAAAAAAGTAGGCCTATGTTGTAGTATTGGGACTGAAACAGTCATTTTTATGATAAAAACATCGATTGTAATAGTTTTACCCATCTAAAACTTGTTTTACAGACATTTTAAAGCTGATTCCGTTTAATCCAGACTTTCGGTGATCCGGACGGGGTCTGGTCCCATCAAGTCCGGATTAGCGAGACTCTACTGTATTTGCTGAGTGGTTAGTATTTTAAATCCCAGAGATACCTTCAAGTTATCTGTAATACATCTCCTCTTTATTGAATTGTTCTGCCTCTCAGTGTTGGGTGTTATCTGTATAAATTAAATATATTGTAATGATGCATGAATTTTTGACATTTTATTTAATTTATATGAATTATTCTCTTATTTGTTCACGCAATTTTAGTTAAATTAGTCTCTCTGTTGCTGTTGTTTCGGTCAGAAGATAAACCACAAAAACCATCACTTCCTGTGTTCCAGATTAGTTTTTTTGAGTCTACGTGAGAAGGAAAACTCACCAAAATTCTCTTACATCAGAATACCTTAAACTGTAACCTCCCCTTTCATTGGCCCTTGTAATGGGACAATTTTGAAGGGTCTATTTTTTTTCAATTTAATAATTTTGGAACTAATCTGTTTGGGCACCATTTATGGTCACGAAAACTTAATTTAAGTAACACCCTGTATTCACCTCGTGCCAGGCGGCACTAGGTACGAAAGCGATAAAAACATTGGAATGTGGATGTGTGCGTGTGTGCCACTCTCTATACTCTCCAACTCAAAGTCAATAACGCTAGGAACACGAAAATACAACAAATTATCGTGTGACGTGGTGCCTTTTAAGCCAATGAGAGAACGAGTTATGGAAGAGACATCCGGTTAGCGGCCACGTGGTGATGTACATACAAAGAACGAAGCGCGTCACCCCGGCAGCTTGTTGCCTCAGTCGACAAAACAACATACGTCTGGCCAGACGTACAGAAAGACTCGCGAACAAAAAATAATCTTTTAGACGTCAAAAATGTGTTGAAACCAGTCGTTTGAATAATGAATAAAATTGGATAAATGCAGTGACAGACTTAAGGTGCAGTGACAGTTTTAACTAGTAAATGAAAAGTGGAAAACGAGGAGATCGCAACCTAATGCGTGTGCACGAGGAGACCCTTTATGGATGTACCTCTAAGGATTACGTAAGAGAAAGAAATTACCCAGAATTATAAATAAATCAATCAAAATCATGCAAATTTAAATAATCAACATAAAATGAGATCTCTAAAGTATGAGGAATAATTTAAATATTGTGTGAGTGAGTGTATGAGCAAGCTGGGTTGTCATTTATAGAATAGTTAGTTTAAGTTGATATTTTTCTTCACATAAGAGTGTGAAGTTAACTATGAAAATATTTGTTATGTAACGATAGTCTAAATATTTTGATAATCTATGAAACAAAGTGATTGAGATAAGTAGTAGTTTTTTTTTGAAGAAAATGAATAATAAATAAATTAAAGTTGAAAGAATATTTCAGAATCTATTTTCAAGGTAACGTAAAAGAAAGATGAAATTGTCGATATGAGAGTTATGGTAATATCTGATGACTAAGTAAAATTAAATAAAAAATGTGTTAAGTGAACATATAAATATGTGTTTGTCAATTGCATTCCCTGTTCTTCCCTGCTAAAGTACACCAGATGACACCTTGGTCAATTACCAATAAAGGTAGGTAATACAAAATTTTAATATTTTAAACCTTTACTTAACTCGTACTACTTCACCCTCCATGATCCACGTGACCCTATCCAAACCCTGTATCTTGGATGTAGTCCCATAGTAACCACATTCTATAAAATTAACTGTCACAGTGAGAGTTGCCATCATTTGCTCATTCGATTAGCTTGCTTGTCTTAGAGTTTGTCAGTTTGACGCTTCTCTGAACCTTTAATGTGAGTTAGGTGCGTGGGTACTTTTAAGATGTGTTCTACGACTTTACAGTTCTTAAGGTCTTTGTGTGGACTACGTACTGTAAGTAACCTGCCAACAGATATTATCAAGAGTATGAGAAAACATAATTTAAAGTGTGAATTGAATCTCAAGGCAATAAATGTTGTTAGAGTCAGATACTGTGATCAAATCATCCCACACGTATTAAACCCACAACATACTCGTGACAGCTTGGCCACGAAAATATTAATGAATGTCCTTTAATTTTCAGACACAGATATTCGTATTCTTCTGAACTGTTGTAGTAAGTGGTTAGTTTTGAAGTGGTAAAATGGTTAGATATTTTATGTAATAAAATGTTATGATATCGTTAGCAGAATAGTAAAATTTTAAATTGACAAGAAAACTTTATTTTTTTATTTATAATTTACTCATAGTTCTGTATATTGTTCGTTTACAAACATGGTAGAAAATAACAGTTTTCACTGTTTTGAGCAGAGCAAGGTGGGATATTTTACTCAGAGAGGCCAATTAGCCAAAGATGTGGATATGATGAAGAGGAATCCTAAAGGCATTGGAAGCTACAGAGTCATGCAGGAAAACATACTTAGTAAATTGAAAACGAAAGTGGCTCAGATTCTGAAGGCATATCCTAAACTGGCAAACCATGGTAAGTGGTAATTTTTGTTTCACAGAAGATATTACAGTTTATATTCATGTGGTTGTTTAGTGCGAGAGAAGATATTACAGTTTATATTCATGTGGTTGTTTAGTGCGAGTTTTTTTATTGCAGTCTTACATGCGCCCTTAGCCAGACATAATGCATGGTTCTGATACCTAAAAAAAAACTAACAATAAACATTAAAAAAATATATAAACATAAACTAACAATAACTGAAAACACTAAAAACATAACTTTGAAAAAAGTGTCTGAATTGGGTGTCACCTTATGAATTGGATTCCTTCACTTATGACTAACAGTAGAGCATTTAAATACCATAAATCAAAAATGTGTTGCCCATTGTTGTTCTTATGGCAGGTGTGGAGAAGTTACCTCTTCATCATTCTTCTGGCATCATAGTTTGGGGGTTTTCTTCAGCTTCTGTTGCTCTGCATCAAGGTTAGTGTAGTAGAATAGGTGTTCTTTGTCCATGATGGAGTTTGGCCAATGACATATTGTGTATTCGGAGGTCTGAAATGTGCTGACCTTCTTTAAATGAGCTCAAGTCTACTATATATCAGGATTGTCTGGAAAAAAAAGAACATTTTATTATGAAACAATCAAAACGAGTGTTGATTTTCAAAAATATTTAATTCGTGAAGGAAGATTTGCATTGCTTTTCAACAGTCTCCATCAGTGTTATAACTAAGAGGTGCTCCTAGGGGAAGAGGCTGATGAGACTAGCTTGAAGGTTGGGCTCCCCATTTTTCTCAGTGCAAATGAGGTATTCAGGATTCTTCCCATATAATTATTTACAAGCCTTGTTTTAACACTCGCAGCTGGCTTAGAAATAGGCCTGTGTTAAGCGATTATGGAAATTTGTAACACCTCTGGGGGGGATTGATCCCCTGGCCCACTCTGCTTTCAGCTCATCATCATTTTCAGAGTGACTGCCACCTAAAAAGTTTTTAAGTTAGACGACAATCACTAGGTGCTAACTCAGGGATGTTGGATAATTTTCCCGCTAAAATGTTGAAGTAGTCTTTGCACAACAAGCCACATTGTCTGTTCTGAGTGGCATGCTGGAGCTGGTGAAGCATGTGACAGAAGGTCCCATTAATTTATAGTTTCTCTTCTTGACATACAGTCAATCAGAAGAACACACTTTCAGTCAGTGGCGTGTCTAGAATTTGGCTTTGGGGGATCTGGGGTCGAGTCAGCGTCATAGAAAAGAAAAACCAGTTAAGACTAATCAACATTACTAACTTAAAAGTGGCTAAAAAACACGTGATAACATCCTGATATCAGTCCCATTAAATTAAATGGTAATAACACAACAAAAATACACATTATTGAAACATTGTTAAAACATACTTATTGACTGAATTTATTTTCCCTATATTTTATATTTCAAATTATACCCTAATGCCGTGTAATAAATCTGTATATATGTACAAGATCATATCAGATTCAGTAAGTAAATAAAATTGTCTGTGTGCCTTTATATTTATATATACATATGTTTTATTAGTATATGTTTTCAGCAAATCGTATACAAAAGCCTCCAGTAGAAACAAAACTGCCAGAAGTGGTGAAGTATCCATTACATAATATGCAACAAAATGCCACAAAAACTGTTGCATCTTCATCAAAACAAGCACCAGTTATGGTACAAGACGAGCTTTTGAGGAAAGAACTGGAAGAAATGAAGATTCTCCAGCAATCTGCAAATAAGTTAAAGATGTAAGCTCATCGATAAGACTACAGTTTTTTTTTAACCTAAATATGTGTTTTTTATTTCTGTGTTCTACAGTGAAAACAGGTTAGGGTAATGGTATCAAAAAAATTGTTTTGAAGAGAAATCCAGATAATACTTACTTCTTGGAGCGGACTTCCAGGGTCAAGTGACCCCGATGGTCCGATGTCCATGGTATACCATAGCAGCGAGTGCCCAAAAGTGCTTGTTCCTGAGAATCTGGTCCAGGCCACCATTCTCTCCCATCACGGCCCTCAGGGTCTCCCTGGCTCGATTCTGTACGGAGCATCTGAGCAGAATGTGCTCAGGAGTTTCCTCCTCCGTCTGGCATCTCTTACAGGTTGGGGAATCTCTCAAGTTGAATCGGTGCAGGTAATGTCCGGTGACAATGTGGCTAATTCTGGCCCTTGCTGCAAAAGTAGCCGTGGCTCTTGCCACATCGCGGTATAAGGAAGGGTCTGCAGGTTCTTTCTGGAGTCGAAATAGTTGTCTCCCTGTCACTCCTGCGCACCAGCACTTTGTCCATTCCTTTTTTATCCGAGCAGCCGCAGCTTTCTTGCATCTTGCCAGTGAGTATTGGGGGTGTTGGACTGGTCCCATGTTTGCAGTTTCTTTTGCTATCTGGTCCGCTTTTTCGTTTCCATTCACCCCACAATGGGCCGGTGTCCATTGGAATACAATGTGTTTTCCTTTGATCTTTACAGACGATAGAAGCGCCCTCAATTCCTTGATGCGGAAGTAATAGTCACTTGGGCCTGTCTGTGTCAGAGCTTCCATGGCTGATTTTGAGTCTGTGAGAATACATATTTCTCTGTCTTCAATCTGTAGATAGCTCACCAAGGCTGCATCCAACGCCAATAGCTCAGCATCCATACTTGATGCTGCATTTGCTGACACATAGAAGCATTCGCCGGTCTTTTGGTTATAGTATCCTGCTCCTGATTTACTTTTGCCACTGTCCATGGATCCATCAGTGTATATTTTCACAAAGCTGTGATACTGGGTATTGAGCATTTCCAGTGTTTCCCTTCGAAGAGCTTCTGGGTGGTCAGCCTTGGTCATTTTAATTGGTAAGTCAAATTTAACTTCTGCTTCTATCATTCCCCAAGGTGGTTCGTTGAAGTATGCAGCAATGGGCTCTGGGGTCTCATTGGGCATGTCTCGTGAGAGAAGATCCACTCTTTTACTGAATGCTTGCGTAGTGGTCGTGGCTGCCAACGAGTAGATTGGATGGGTTGGTGGAAGGGTTTGGTTTTTGAGATGTTTGTTCCATGTTTGCTTTTTAATATACAAGTCTGTTGGTTCAATGCCGAGGTCTATTTCCATAGCTGTAATGGGAATAGACTTGGGGCAGCCAAGGCAAATTCTTAAAGCAGCTGATTGGATGAGCTGTAGCTTGTTAATGTGTGTAGCTGCGGTAGAGCCCCATATCTCACAGCAGTAGGTCATTTTGGATCTGACAAATGACAAATAAAATGTTCTCAAGGATACAGTGTCCGCCCCCCACTCTCGACTGACTACAGTTTTTATAGCATTTAGTCGTTTGCTGCATTGTTCCATGACATGTTCTACGTGATCTTTCCAGCGAAGTTTTTTATCCAAGTGGACTCCAAGTAATTTGGGGCATTCGTTTAGTCGCAGGGCCCTGTTGTCAATTTTAAGGTGCAGGATTAAGCTTGCATGGATGTTGCATCTTGAGAAAAATGCGCATTCTGTTTTTGTTGATGATATCTTTAAGGACCATTTTGCACACCACGTGGCAATTTGATTTAAAGCTAGTTGCATCCATTCATTTGCTCTTTCTGGATCTTTGTCTGTAGTAAAGAGCGTTACATCGTCCGCGAATATTACACGAAGTACTTCAGGTGGTAGCACTTTGTTTATATCATAAAGTGCGATGTTGAACAGAGTAGGGCTAATTACAGCACCCTGATCTATGCCGTTTTCGACTTTAGTGCAGCTCGACTCCAGCCCATTCACTGAGTTGTCTTGATCAGATGATTTTTCAAAAAGTTTGCCAAAAACTTCAACATTTTGCCTCTTATTCCCAGCCTCATGCACTGCAGTAGGATGGTGGAATGAGGAGTTTTGTCAAAAGCACACTCAAAATCTAGTAGGTCTGTTATTGTTGATTTCTGCCTTTGGAAGCCCTCATAGATTTTGTTTGTCAAGATCAGCAGCACATCATTTGTGTTACTTTGCTTTCTGAAACCAAATTGTGTTTCCTAGTAGATTATTGGTTTCTAGTCTCCACATCAAACGTGTGTTTACTAATCATTCCAGAAGTTTTCCTAGGCACGATGTAAGCGCGACCGGGCGATAGGAGCTTATTTCCGTTTTTGCTTTTCCTCGTTTTGGGAGGGGTATGATGAGAGTGGTTTTCCATGCTTGGGGGATGTTTCCTGTATGCCAGATAGTATTGAAGAGTTGAAGGATTTTGTCGAGCAGTTGCACAGAGCAATGCATAAGCATTTCATTGTGAATGCCGTCCGCTCCCGTCGCTGCACTACGGAGTCTGGCTATTTCTGCTTTTACAGGGTGTCTACGACCCGGGAAACCCGGGAATTTTCAGGGAATTAAGAATTTGTGGAATATTCAGGGAAAAATCAGGGAATTTCTTCGTTAATCAGGGATTTTCCTCTTGGGCTACTCTCCGTAAACGTAGTAGCGATACTTTCCAATTTCGCAGGATGTAATCGATCGCTACTCGATTCCTGTAGTCAGCCAATGAACACTCGTTCCCAGCGCGGGACTGAAGTATGCTATTTGATTGGTTCCCAGCGCGGATTGGTATTTGACCCAACCTTGCGCGGGTTGTCTGTTCAGTATTGTCAACTTAGCAGGTTTCCCGCTCAATCTTGCAGATTTAAGTTTTTGTTTAGCGGGGATGTTTTGGAAATTTAACAATGAAAGTGTAGGGATTTAATGGATTTTCGACCTTCCACAGCGGGAAGAATATTGTTATTTATATTGTGAATATAGAGTTTTATCGGAATTTCAACTATTTTCGCAACATTGGAAAGTTTTGAGTGTTGGCTACACTTTCGTGATTTCGCGCCGTAATAGTGTTTACATCTCTTCATTTGTTGTTTATCGGTGCTTACTGTATGTGTTGCGTTCGCGCTTGAGTGTGTTATTGTGATTTGAAATTCTTGAAATCTGTTGCGTTGTGCGCGAAATCTAAAGCAGAAGCTTTGCAATTAATTGCGTGCTCTTAATTCTTTAGTGGTGCGGATTAAAATGCTTTTAGTGTGATGTGCGTTCGTTGTTAAAAACACGTGGGCATCCAAATTCATGACTGTGCAAAGTCGTTTGAAAATTCCGTTTTATTATGGCGTGCAAAACTCGTTTTCAGTCAGAGTGGTTGAATGACCCAAAGTTTAAATCATGGCTAGAAGCAGTGAAAGACAGCCCTTTTCGGGCGAGTTGTAGGTTATGTCGGTATGCGGCCGATAGACTGACTAAGCGACTGGAATATTTGCGGCTCTAGAAAGGCAACAACTAGTCACCAAGAGCTGACAAGCGCGTCGAAGCCCGATTTGTTTACACAATCAGAATACTCGTTACAAATACAGCAGGCAGAAAAACGGGTGTCGACCCATACGTGCGACGCGTCTTAGTACCGCTGTGCTGAATTTCGTAATACCAAGTGGATTCATTCAGTGGCATCCTCTATGGCCAAAACCTTCGTTTACTAGGTTCGTCGATAATAACCAGTGAATCGGGAATATCTGACCACTGCGCTGACACGTTTGTGCGATTTAAAACTGCCCGATATATGTATGGCCTATATCCGTGAAATATATAAACTTACTGACCAGCACTGTGGTCATCATCTGTCAGCCACTGGGCTCGATCCAGATGTCGCAATCCTGCCACGGGTGTAACGACGCAGCGCAACAATAGCATCCTTTCCAACCAAGACCTTCGTTTACTAGGTTCGTCAATAATAGGCCTAACCAGTGAATCGGGAATATCTGACCACTGCGCTGACACGTTTGTGCGATTTAAAACTGCCCGATATATGTATGGCCGATATCCGTGAAATATATAAACTTACTGACCAGCACTATGGTCATCATCTGTCAGCCACTGGGCTCGACCCAGATGTCGCAATCCTGCCACGGGTGTAACGACGCAGCGCAACAATAGCATCCTCTCCAACCAAGATCGTTTTGTATTTCAGATTCTGTATACGGATCAACATTTTTTGTATCAACAGGGTTTCATGAGAATAAATTATGTAATATTATACTCTTATTATGTTAACAGAATTAAACTGTCTTTTAATATCAAAAATTAATGTTCTTCATAAACTACAACATATAAAAGATAAGCTAAAATTAAGCTGGTTCGTCGATAATAACTACTGCTGAATCGGGAGTATCTTACCACTGCGGCACAACATATCTGTATCACTCACAGTGAATTGAACAGTAATTAACAGGAATCTGTTGTAGTACATCCGTTAATTGATTATTAAGCCTATTAATTTAAAAAATCAATTACATTCAATTACAATAACGTTTAATTAACTTATTTTTCAATCGAGTTGAATTTCAGAAATCAATTTGAAACAAACAAAATTAATTTAATTCGAAACCTTACATTGGGGACGCACGCGCACGCACACACACACAGACAGACAGAGAGTTCTCAGCAGATCCACAACTGACTTACGATATGACACAAAGCTCGCTCGCTTCATGACAAGAGAGAATGAAATCATCATTGCGGTTATCAAACGGAGAAATGCTAAGCTATATATTCATAGAGGGGGGGTTCCTACCAGCGCGTCCGCGCAAATATTGTCCACACGGACCCGACACAGAAAATGAAAATCGTTTCCAATTTCACACATTTACGAGTGCTAGATACGTATCTTACATCTGTTAACCACTTTACTTTCGGCTATTTTGATTTACACGTAGCTTTCAAACTACTTTTGGACTTTAATTACCAAACTACTTTGGTATGTATAATTACCGAATGACTTGGCTGAATTTTCGACAATCCGTTCAAATCGAGTTGGTCTCTCGCCCCACCCTAACCGCTTGAGGCCCCGCGGGTCAAGTCTTGCGCGTGCTGTTTAACGTGGTTCTGCGCTGTGCCGCCCTCCTTGGAGATCCTACGTAAGCGAGGCTCGCGTGATCTCCATTCCGAACCGATTGGCGGCCCTAATAAGGACCATTACCTACAGAACCGGCGCGTACGTCGTTCTGTCTACTTTTTCTTTGCGGCAGCCTTCTTTGGCGAGGCTTTCCGTTGTTTCTTCACCACCGCCTTCTTGGGTTTCGAGCTCTTGGGCTTCTTTGTCGGCGGTTTGCTGACTTTCTTTGCTTTCGACGGAGTCTTCGGCTTCGCGGCGGACTTCTTTTCGGAAGCGGCTTTCGCTTTCTTGGCGGCCGGCTTCTTCTTAGCCGCGGCTTTGGCGGTCTCCTTCTTCTCCTTCGGCTTGGCCGGAGCGGCTTTCTTCACTGTGGCGGTCATTTTGCCTCCCTCGCCCTTGGCGGCTAGCTTGAAAGAGCCGGACATGCTTTTTCCTTTCAGTTGGACTAGAGCGCCCGTTGCCACCACCGATTTCCGATACTTTTTGATGAACGGAGCGAGTTTCTCCGCATCCGCCTTGTAATTGGCGGCGATGTACTTCTTGATCGCCTGCAGTGACAAGCCACCACGTTCCTTCAGACTCTTGATAGCGTTGTTCACCATGTCCGAAGTCGGCGGATGCGACGGTTTCGTCCTAGGCTTCTTGCTGGCCGCGGCCGACGCTTTAGACTTCTTGGGCGTAGCGGCGGGAGCCGGTGTAGCGGTAGTACCTGCGTCTGCCATCTCGTCACACAACTGGAGGTTGCGCGGCCCGCGCGAAGCGTGGGTCGCGAGTAGTGCAGTGTCCTGAGTCTCAGAAAGGACTCCTCGCGGCAGATTTGCTCAGTGAAAGCCGGGTTCTTGGATGGGTTGGGAGCGAACTGTCGCTCTAAACTGTCAGCCAAGAACTCTGCCTTTTCGAGGGGGCGGCCAAGGGGTTGACCGCCGGGTCCGGCCAGTGCGGGGAGAGGCGCGCGTTTGCGCTTTCCCGTTAGGGCCATTTCATCATATATTGCATATTGCATTGAATAGTGGGGCGTCTTTGCACCCATGGCTTATTACAGCTTCCGGGACGTGCCCGATGACTGCCAGAAGAAAACAGTGCGGGACTTTCAAAAGAGGGTTCCTAAATTGTTCGGGAGGGACACGCCAACCAGTTAACTGAGAAGGCGGCGGAAACACACAAATGGGGATTGCGCGGGTCGCGAGTAGTGCAGTGTCCCGAGTCTCAGAAAGGACTCCTGCCACTGGGTCTGTTGGAGTTCATTATATACTTTTTATCTACTTGGGGGGGGGGGTCTGAAGCGACCTGCGATTGGTGGATTATACCACCGGGACTAGCAAACAAGGTCGCTTCCAGGACTCACCTGGTCGCGGGGTGTATTTACCAAGTCCGGCAATGAGGGAATTGTGGGTCACTCTGTCGGAACAAACATAGAATCTACGCGCCAGGCGTCTCACGGTGTCATCAAGAGAGCGGACACCGAGTCCTCTCCTCAAAAGACGAGAAGAGTACCTCCGGGGGACTTTGCATGCGAGCTTCAGTCCCCGGTCGAGTACGCGCTGGAGCGTTGTTCTGTGACCACGAGCCAGGTATCCCCAAACAGGACAGGCATAGGTAATCATGGGCAACACGTACGTGTTGACTATGAGCTTACCTAGCCGGGGGGTCATTGCCGGATTAGAAAGCACGGGCCAGAGTCTACTGAGTTGCGCCGAAGCGCGTTGTCGGATGTACTGTGCATGGGTTCGCCAGGTGAGTCGGGAATCCACGTGGAGCCCGAGGTACTTGACGCTATTGGTCCAGGGCACCTCGACGGGGCCTACTTTAAGCGGCCGAGGCCACTTACGTTTTCGCGAGAATATTACCGCGGCGCTCTTGGAAGCGTTAACGGCAACTCTCCAGTCATCGGTCCACCCGACATACGCGTCGAGTTGGCGCTGGAGCTTAACTGCCGAATAACTCGCGTTCGGCTCTGAGGCAAAAGCCGCAGTGTCGTCCGCGAACAGCGACAATTTCATTCCAGGAACTCGGGGTGTGTCGTTGACAAACAACGAGAACAGGAGAGGCCCAAGGACACTTCCCTGAGGGACGCCAGCGGTAATACGCCTCTCCGAAGAGAGAGCATGGTCTACTCTCACTCGGAAGCTACGGTCTCGCAGAAAGCTGCCGATCAAGTGAACGTAGCAGTCTGGGAGAAGGACTTCCGTGAGTTTGTACAGGACACCCTCGTGCCACACGCGGTCAAAGGCTTTCTGTACGTCTAGGAAGATCGCAGTCGTCTGTTTACCCTGGCAGCCAGCCTCGGTAATGCATTCCACGAGTCTCATCAGCTGATGAGTCGAGGAGTGCAGCTCACGAAAGCCGAACTGTTCGGGGATCAGCACGTCTAGTCTTTCTAGATGGTCGCGGATCCTACGCTGGATCAGACGCTCAAAAACCTTGGACGTCGCGGACAAGAGGTTGATGGGCCTGAGGTTTTCCACGTGAGAAGAATTCTTTCCCGGCTTAGGTATCACAATGACGGTAGCCGTTTTCCATTTCACCGGAAAATAGGCCAGTCTGTGGCATGAATTGAACAGGTCAGTGAGGAACTGGTTTCCTCGCTCCGGAAGGCGATGGAGGGCGGAATTCATGACTCCGTCCGGGCCAGGCGCCTTCCGGGGCTTGAAAGCGGCGGAAATTTTTTCAATTTTATATTATATAGGTACTGGGTCATGGTAACACTGCCGCCGGTCGCGGGGCGAAAGGCAGATGCCGCACGCGCCCGGCCCGGCATGCAGGCGCCTTGTAGCGCCGGTTGTTCCCCGTGAGGCAGGGGACCGCCGTGTCTGTGGCATCGGTAACAGCGCCAAGCAGTTTGCATACCAACATACTTGGGGAAGGTATCTGACTATATAGGAAGGTAACAAGGAGAATTGCTCGGGAACCTAAGTTACAGCATACAGAATTACGGGGGGGTCGTCTAAGATCGCCCAAGGGCGTTTGACACGTATAGCGGGAGGTGGTTCAGACGTGCTGATAGAATGGAGATAAGGAAAGGACGAGGTCGCTGCAGAAGCAAAGAGAGTTTCGGCAAGCGACCGGACAAAATCAGCAAGGGTAGGAACTCGAAGGCCTCCACGAATGACATTATTTCTCACAAACCATGGAGACCCCGACAAGGATCTGAGGGTACAGGCCTGGAAAGCTTCCAGCCTACACTTGTTAGTGGTCGACACAAGCGACCGCCATGCGGGAGCAGCATAGGTCAATACTGACCAGAGAAACAAAAGATAGATGGTAACTTTAGTGCACAAAGTCAGGCGGTTGCGGCACGAGAGCATGGGAAATATTTTGGCTCGGACGCCTCGAGCTTTGTTGAGGGTATCAGTCACGTGGCCGTTGAAGCTAAGGCACTGGTCTAGCCGAACGCCCAAATACTTCACCGACTTATGCCAGGCGATAGGCCTCCCTTCGAGGGAGAGGGGCTGGCACCGGGAAGTGGACTTACTGGTGAAGCAGATCGCCTCGGATTTCTCCGCGTTGATCATCACCCGCCGCTTCCGTAGCCAGGCCGGAAGCAGATTCAACTGACGCTGCAGCTTTTAACACGCTATTCGCGGGGACAGGGAGCTGGAGTAATACATTGCGTCGTCAGCGAATAGAGATAACGTGACTCCAGGAATAACAGGCAGGTCGTTCGTGTACACTAGGTACAGAATGGGGCCGAGGACAGATCCCTGCGGAACGCCAGCGGCGACGGGTCGAACTGATGAACAGGATCCGTCGACGCTAACCCTGAAGGTATGATCACTGAGGTATGACCGCAAGAAATGCACAGTGGACGGTGGGATGGGGGAGTGAGCGAGTTTGAAGAGAAGACCTTCGTGCCAGACTGTGTCGAAGGCCTTACTCACGTCCAACAAGACAGCGCCCGTAGACTCTTTCTTGTTGGTGGTGTCGGACAATGCTGTGACAACTCGGACGAGTTGTAAAGTTGTCGAGTGCTCTCTACGGAACCCGAACTGTTCGCTCCGAATAAAAGTATCCAGCAGCGGCCAGATGCGGACGAGTAGGAGACGCTCAAACACCTGTCTTTCCGCTTCGATATAGTTGATACAACCCCGGTAACTAGCCGGATGGGCGCCCTTGCAGTTGCAGCAGTACAGGACAAAACCCGGCACACAAGGCTTATCACAGCCACGGTGAGGGTCGCCACACCGCACGCAACGTGGGGGCGCATGGCAGAATAGGGAAGAGTGCCCGAAGCCCTGACAGTTGAAACACTGAGCAGGGCCTGGGCGCGGGTCAAATGATCTGACTGTCACCCGCAGGTGAAGGAGTGTTTGGAGGCCATAGACCTCCTCAAAATTTCCTGTTTTGAGCAATTTCACGAGGAAAGTATTGACGGGATGCTTATTGTCCCCTTTGCCAGCGTGCAAAACTGACACAGCTGTTGGCGAATAGCCAAGAGTCGTCAATACCTGCACGATAGCATCGGAGGAGGTATGGTAGGGAATGCCCTGAATGACAATTTTTACCTCATGCTCCTCAGGGAGAGCGAAGGTATGGAAAGAAGTGTTCCGTGCTGACAGAAAGTGCTGAACAGCGCGGAAGTCTACAATGGATTTGACGCCCAGCTTCAGCGATTTGCCAGAGCATTTCGCCTCCACGGACGCAGAAGGAAGAGCAGAATGGAGGTTGGCAAGAAGTTGGGTGTAATTCCTATTATCGGGGATGATAATAGGAGGAAACTTAGGGGTAGATGGGTCAGGCTTGGCACTAGAGGAAGGAAGATTAACAGACTGCCGGCCGCTGTTACCTGAATCAGCGACCTGGTTTGGTGAGGCGGGAGACTGACTGGTGGCGAGCTTTCGCTTGCGTTTGGCGCGTTTGCCATTCACAACCGAAAACTCTTTATCTCCCGACCCAGCACTCCCCATATGGACGTCGGAAATAACACTTTCACTGCCACTTTCACAATTGGTTTTATGGGGGAGAGGTGAATTCAAAGGAGCAGAACCGCAAGCGCCCAAGAGAGAGCTTAACGGCTCCGGCAAAGGAATATCAGGTTTATTTGACACCATTTCGGAAGCCCGAAATGGACGTCAAAGGTGTTTAAAGGAGAGAGAACTCACCAGCACTGATTATTCTAACTGACAGGCACTGACACACGTACTCACCAGAAGCCGCACAGCACACGAACATAAAAACGGCCGCGCACTACACTGCACTAACGAATACTTGTAGCACACTAATTAAATGATACTGCACTGAAATAAATAGTTATAGCACAAACTCAACACGATTTCTTCATATGGTGAAGAAATCACTTTGAAATAAAAACAAGCAACGGTTAAATCACCTAGCAAAAATGCCATACAATCTGACACAGCCTACCCTGGCAGCAGCTCGAGGTAGACTTCTCTCTTCTCGTCACGATTCGGCGATATTATTAAACCCTGTGTTACCTTGATTAAAAGCGCGCTCATCCCCGGGACTTTGTGAACGCTGTAGTTCGTCTGGCGTGGTGTTAAAGGGTCGATTTCGTGCCGGGTTTTGAGAAAACGCGATGCCAGTATATTCTCTGAAACACAAAACAACATTCCAGACATATCAGACTAACAACCCAGGCAGATCCCGTCGCAGGCGCTAAGACGGCGACCGCTGCACACACACTTCAAGTCGGCGACGGTTCCATCGTCTCTGTGATACCGTTTGCGGAAACGGGTCAAAACGCTTTACAACAGACGCAAAGTGTACGCTTCCTACGCCCTACGCTGCAGAAAGCTTCATTCTAACATCCTCAACGTCGATGAATTCTTCGACGTCGCCGTTTCCCGTTTTTTCGCCACTACAAAATACCCACTTTGGCAACTCCATCGGCGGCATACAATGTACAGTGAGTGTTGACTGTTCATTTTCGGAACTGCCGTTACGCACCCTGTTGCGTCATTTTTTGTTAAACACGTTTCTTATCTAATAATCAGTTACTTCTCAATTTAAAAAAAAAAAACATCAATTATGCGCGTGAGGACAGTCTGACGCGACACAAGCGGCGTCGTTTTGTGGGAACTCGTCGAACATCGCTCCCTCCTCTCGCCTGACGAGTGCTTACTTATACACGCCGATACTGAGCATTCACAGCGCCACTTAAACCATTGTACGTTTGCGTTTTTCTTTTTTTTCCGCTCTCTCTTCAGTCTAACTCATGCTGGACAGGTTAATTTTCTTTCGACGTTAGCCGATGGTTCCTGGTGCGTATCCTTCATCCATGCTACCTAGGAAGCAGCGATACCACTCACAAACGCCTTGTACTGTAACAGCGGGGCGGGAGGTAAAATATTTCTTTTCGCACGCGGGTAAGAGGCAGATTCTCATCTACGTCTATGTGCTACGCGTTTCGTCTACAATATCTTTTCACGCGCGGGTAGAGACTCTCATCTACGTCTCTGTTAAACACGCATAGACTACACGCCGCAATACTACAACACTAAGGCACGATTTCAAATTTATGTGCACGCGTCTGGTGACGAACGTCATCGACGGACATAACAAAAGCGGCTGCGTAGCACACAGGTAGGATGTAAGTATCATTTTATTTTTTTAATAGCTTTTAATGTTGTCAATCGATCTTCATCTATTATTGTTCATCTTCAAGGCAAATAACCGGTATTAATAAATATTCATGCCTTCTCGTAAAATCGCTTACATATAGGCCTACTCCCGGCCACAGGCCACTGGTTCATGTTACTTTTGTCATTCTGAAAAATATGATTGTGAGAAATTGCCATGACATTAGTGAAAGGCCCCTCTCATATGAATACATATTTTAAAATAAATGCAGTTTTGAGTGTTGATTCCTCTTGTAGCATATATGATGAGTGAAATGGAACACATTGGCGCAGTTTGACCTTTGGTGGGAAAAAATTTAAAATGATTTTAAGCGAAGCCCTGAATATCCATAAATACGGTACCTAAATAACCTACTCTGCTCTGTTTTCAAATCTTCCATTCGTCTTGTCTTGGAACACTTTACTGCACAATGTAGCGGTCAATAGTTGTAACAAAAGCTGAAAATGTTAAGCTTTTTTTCTTTAATCCATCTTTTACGGGGTGCACTCAGTTTGGTGACATTCTCCATGGTTAGAAATAGGAGGGATTTGGCGGGGAATTTGTCCTTAGCGTACTGACGCAGAATTTGCCTGGTGTTGAAAACAGAAAACCATCTTCGGGTTGGCCGAGGCAGGATTCAAACCTGCTACAACCTGCACGCTACAAGTCACACCTTAGTGCACTGAGCTAAATGTGTTCGGTGCAGTTAACCTTTAGTTGCTCACGACTACAATGTGGCTGATCGTGTGGTCATCAGTAGTCCACTCTAGTTCTTTGTTTTGTAAATGCGTTGTATTTTGGTCACTTATGTTACTCAGGGAATTTTCTTACTTATCCTGGAAAAATCAGGGAATGTTCAGGGAATTCTTTTATGATGAGTTGGTTAGACACCCTGTTCTAGTTCTGTCATCATGAAGGGTTGTTAGCCGGGTCATCGGACAGCCATAGCAGTTCAAACCTGGCAGTGAGTTGCATTTCTTCAGGGGTGAGTGTTTTTGGCCACGGAGTTTTGCTTCCAGCTTTTTCCTTATAGAACGTGCTGAAAGCCTCTGCCTTGTCCTTATCCTCTTCAAGCCATTCACCCGATGCCGTTTTGATTTGTTCAATCTTTTTGCCAGTCTCCCCTTCAATAGCCCGAAACTTCTTCCACACCTCACTACTAGGAGTGTTCATGTTGATTGAACAAACAAATTCCTTCCAAGATTTATGTTTTGCAGCTAGGATTGCTTTCCTTAAGATTGCATTCCATTTGTTGTATGTTTGTCGACATTCTTTGTTACGCTTTTCCTCCCACTTTTTCCTTGTTCCTTGCCGTTTTCTCCTGAGGGCTTTAATCTCGTCATTCCACCAACTGTTCATATGTTTAGGACTTCGGTACGGCCTTTTTTTAGGGATTGCTTTTTCGGCAGCATTATGAAGGATTTTTTCAATCATCTCTATGCAGCAGTCTTCATCCAGTATTTCACTTGCGGTCGTGAATGCTTCCCAGTTGGCCTTCTTCATTTTGTATGTACTATGTAGGACAGAAGGATTGTGCACCAGTTTCCTGGTCAATGTGAGCTCGCAGAATACTGGAAAATGGTCACTTCCCAAGTCCTCCCCAATGCACCAGTTTTTTATTGACCTTTCGAATGCTGGGGATGCCAGAGTCAGGTCCAGGGTGCTTAATGTCCCTGTGGAGGGAGATTGGTAGATAGCTTTTTAGTTTTGGTTTAGGAGGATGACTTTGTGTGTTTGGATCCACCTGAAGAGTACTGTACCATTTCTGTTTTCTGGCCCATTGTTCCAGCTGAGGTGTTTGCTGTTGAAGTAGCCCACCAGCATGAAGTTTTTACTATCTGGAACAAGCACATTTAGGTCCTTTTCTTGAATGCCTTGGGAAGGTATATACACGTTTATTAAAGTAAAAACATAATCCTTGGTTACTCTTATTTTTATCTTCATATATTCAATGTTGTTGTTTGTCTTCATAGCACAGTCCTACACATGCAGGGAATCATGGATAAGTGTAACCAGTCCGCCTCCAAAGTTATCTTCTCGTGATAAGTTGAACATGCTGAAGTTTTTAAATTTAGAATGAAAGGATGTATCTTTTGGCAAGGAGGACTCCTGTATACAAATGATCTTTACATTCTTTTCAGTGATTTCCCTCTTGAGTTCTTCTGTTTTTTTCTTTAATGATCTGGCATTCCAATGCATCAGGAGAACCTTTTCTTCGAAGGTCTTTACTGAACTTGCATTTGGAGGCAAAGTTTGTTTGGCTGGATTTGTACTTCTCTTCTTTCTTTCTTTCGTAGTAGGACTGTCCTAGGGAGATGTCCCCTTCTTTCTTGTTTGCTTTCCTTGTTAGTTTTTGGTGAAGATCTCTTGCTGAAGCCATAGTGGGGCACCATATTTCTACTCTCTTTAGTACGCCGACTCCTCTTTTCCTCATAATGAGGTCTTTGTCAATTTAAAATTTTTCCCGTATAGATTTTATACTTTGTTCTCTCTTTGCCCATATGATTATCTTTAGTCTGTCAGGGTGTTCTCGTTTCGAAGTTGAAACTCGTCATGAGCCCTGAAAAGGGCTGTTTGTAGTGTTCTGCGTTTGTGGAATTCTATGGGGCTTCCTCAAAGAAAGCAACTGCTGGCGTTTGGTTCACTGACAAGCAGCTATCCAGGGGCAGGACGAGGACCAACCAGCTCACCCCCAAATCCAGATAATAATCTGTCACTTTCAGAATGTAAAATAGTGATGTATGTGTTTCTGTATGTGAGCAGTACTGCAACAAGAAGCTGTGTTGTCTGGGGCAAAGAAGGGTTCAGGCAACCATAGACGAGGGGATTGTTAGGAAGTGTTAATATAATAATAAGAAACACTTACATAATATATATAAAATAAAAACTTTTAATCTTGACCAAATAAAATCAAGTAAAGAGTATGCGTTTTAAACATATCATTTGCATTTTGAGTTATGTTTGAAAGTAAATTAACAAAAAAGTTGTGTATAGATCAGTGAACAGACCTTAATTAAACACAATTATAAAAACACACCATCAGTGTCCAATTGGTGTTTCAAATTTGTTTAATAATTAGAAAAAGTAATTCTTTAAGAACATTACTAGGTAGTAATTTTTCATTAAAAAATTAGAATTTCTATATTTTTACTTTTAATTTGAACAATTTTAAAATCAGTCTGTAATTTTCTTCGCTGACAGATAGAAGTAGAACGGGGTGTCTTCCACCCAGGTTTGTTTGCGTTGTCGAAGCCTGATGCATGCCAGGTTCAAACGAGTACAGCTCAGATGTTTTTGTTGCACAAGGAGTTAGGATGAGGTTCCCATATGCATAATGAGCATTCATGAGGGGAGTTTGCGAATTCTTCCAGTCTGTCTCCACATCTGGGGTGTAACTCCAAGGCTTCCTTAAGAATTCAACTGCAGGAGCTTAGAGATGCAGTAGTGTTGTCGACAATCTCTGCCACCTATAGGCAATACCAGCAAGAATGATGAACTCCCACGGCTAAGTGGATGGCTCCTACAATTAGACACTTGCACACCTCGCGGTTTCCATACCTGGGATAACAGCTTAGCCAATGCGGCAAAGCAGATGCTGTCTGCACTTTGTCAGCCATAGACCTGTGTTTTAGTACTATGATTGGCTTCAGTTCACTTCCTGTTTAATGTTAGTTCCAAGTAACTAGATTTTGTATAGTTTTAAATTAATTATTTAGGATAAGATTCTGAAAAGTAATCAATAAATACATCACAATATTATTAATTAGTAATTAGTAATTGCTCTAAAAGACATTTTTAATAAAAAAAAAAAAATCTTATTATGAATAGCGGACTTTATATACCTAACATGTATTTAGTTACTCTGTTGCAAGAAACAGAGAGTGTTATGAAGAAACGGGGGCAGAACACGAAATAATAAATTTCAATAAACAATAAAAAGGATAATGCTTTCATGTGTTTCATTCAGTTAGTACTTAAATCTGAAAGTATTTTTCTTAAGTAATTTTTGTATTGTTTACAATTTCCTCAACCTGGTTTCACCTGAAGCATCAGAATGTACGAAGAGTAAGGTTGTCAGAATATCTGTATGGCTGTTGTTGAGCATCTTAATCCATTTTTATTAATCCGATTCAAGATGTATGAACAGTTTACACAGTTGTGTCAGCTACTAAGGCATGATACTGTTACGACGGTCTCCTTGATCGTCGTAGGTACAGTGGAAACAAAATAAGTACAAGACATCAATTAAGTCACTAATCACACCTTTAATTTTTACAGTAAAACAGTTCGTAATTAACAACACAGTCTACTACAACAAATCAAATAAAAATTGTTCACACGCAATAAAATGTCACTAATATTAAACGCAATTGTATTACAATAAATTGTAATTATACCGCCCGATTATAAAATGCAACACTTCGCTAATAACCACTTGAACGTACATAGTAATGTCACTACTATAACTCTCGAACCGCACTTGTGAATATCTCGCACTAAACTAAAACTAAGGCCATTACTGCCATGTTTTTATAGCCCCACTCACACACCAGAAGCTTCCGAACTGCGTCTGATCTCTTGTGTGAACTACGTAATTAACTGCGGCCTTGACATAGTCCGCATGCCCGAGCGAAGCCCGGCACAGTCGAGAAGATTCTCGCAAAATGCGTCTACAAGCACGTACGCCACATGCGTTACACCGAGACTCTTCTGGCACATTTGATAAACACGTAAATTGTTCTGTGACGTCGTAACAGTACGTTACGTGGAAATTTGAAGGTCATATGATAAGTCCTTCTGCCATTCTGATCAGATGTGATATCCAGAAGTATACAGTGTGTACACAGGCACTTGCTCTGTGTATGTAATTGTAAATATAAGAATACATGTATTTTACATTAAAAACTAAAAATGGTAACGTAATTATGTATAATACACTTGGATTAATGTGATATAACCTGCCCATTGCCTCTCACAAGAACAGATTTATGTATTTATGGAGGTAATGTATGCCGGTGTTACTACTTCCAGTGGTGTAGCATCCTGTCTACCATATTCAGCCATTATATCTTATCCAACGTATATTTGCAATGAATTTAACCCTCTAAGCGGCAACTATAATTTCTGAGCAGCAAAGGATATTTCATTATTACTCATCCTTAAAGTAAAAAGTTCCTGAAACTTTTACTTATAGTGGGAATGTGTCGCATTATATATCAGATTAAAGGTAACATTTAGGAGAATACAACAAAGGACACAAATATCCAAATATGAAATGTTATGACTTAGGAAATAAACTTTTTATGGATAGGAAAAATATTATTATAATTGACACCTATTGGAAAGAAAATTGTTGATACCACCAATGTTTTTCATAATATAAAAAGCGTTTTTCAAAATTTAGTTTTTAGAACAAAATAAAAAATTGCAAAAAATTATTAAAATTTATTGAATATCTACAAAATCTTATTGTAACTGTTCATAACCAAAAATATAGTTCCAATAACTTATTATTTAGTACAAGTTGTTTTCTATTTTCACACTTTTTAGGATTTCTTTAAATATAACACTTAAAGGTGGTATATTTACTTTAAAATGTTAACACCACCCCAGTAAAAAGCACACTTTAAACAAACAGCACAGTAAATATGTAAAACAAACAAAAATGCAGTCCCAATCACTTATAAGGTTACATGTTCAGATTTTAGTTTTTTCACAATTTTATACTTTGTTTAAATACACATTAAACATAGTTACTTTAAAATATTAAAATAGACACAGCAAGACCACTTTAGAAAAACAATGTAAACAAACACACTTTACACTTTGTTATATAAATACCTACAGCATAACAAACAAAACTCATTAGGCGACACTGCTTTTGGAATAATTTTAATGCAGAACTAACAGAAATAAATATCATATTATATACTAAAATTTCTCTTACAAGTTTTTAAAATTACTGTATAAGAATGAGGTGGAACCTAGTCAGTTACAAACAAACAAAAGCAATTAAATACTGAGATGGGAGAACAAATCCGACTTTGAGACAGTGGCATTTTAGAATTAGGCAACAACACATCAAAATCGATGTTCACCGCTTCAGAGGTTAAAAGCCTATAGAATTCTATTTTTTTATACTGTTGCCAAAGGAATATGTTTTCACAAGCCACTTATGCCCAGAATTACTAGATTTTTTCAGTATGACACAGTTTTTCAGTAAATTAGTAGTTTTTCAGTACCCAGGACAACACATAAACACATACCATATGCTAGGATCCACTGCTTTTTTAGGCAAGTTTATTTAGCAAATAATTTGTTAGCATGTTTTTTTTACTCACAACAGTTCTAAAACATGGCTTTGTTGCGTGTGACCTGATATTAAAAAAAATTTAATATGAAACTAAAACCATCTAAGATACCAGGATTTAGACAGTAATACATTTTTAAATTTGACATACATATTAAACATACATATTCCATTTTCACAGATGATGGCGGCATTTAATTGTTTCATAGATAGACTATTATCATTACCTCTCAACGAGGATGATTTCCTTGTTGAGTTAAACACTATAAAATATATAGCTTTGGCTAATGGTTACAACAGCTCATTAGTTGATAACCTTCTCAAAAAACATAAAAATAGGAGGTTAAAACCCCAATTAGGACAAGACGTAAAACCAACGTTTGTTACAACCGCTTATACTGATATAATGCCAAAACTTTTAACCTCCACATTAAGTAAAATTAACACCACTACACTTTTCAAGACAAATAACAATATACTGAATATATTCTGCCATAATAATAGTATCACACCATTAGAGAAGAAAACAGGTGTATATAAATTGTCGTGTGAAGATTGCAATTGTTTTTATATTGGCCAAACTGGGAGGGGTTTCCCAAAGAGATTTAACACACACACACCGAAACATAACTTTAAAAATCGGACTGCACTTAATAACATAAAATCCAACTATGCGCGACATTTAATTTCAAGCAATCATACTTACGCAGACTTCACGTCAAATTTAAAACCCTTACTTATTTGTAATAAAGGCCAGTACATGAATGCTTTAGAGGAGTTCGAAATTTAAAAAGCATACAATAACACACACAGTTGCAATTTCATATTGAATGACCATCTGAACTTTAAATCGAACCCACTGGACAGTAGAGCCTTGAACTTGCAAGAACATTCATAGACAACTTCAGTATCTGGTCAGCCTTCAAATTGTGTGCACCCATACTGACGTGTGTTTTTAACATTTGAGTAATATGATTTTAACATTTAACGATCTCAGCTGAGTGAAGTAATCTGATGATGGAACATATGTTCTGAAACGCGTCATTTTAAATGTAAAACAAAGTCACACAACGGATCTAAGGTAATTTATTAATTTATACATTTTCAAAGCTGTGTATTGGTTTTCAGGTATGCGCTAGACGAGGATTTGTCAGATTCTGACTCACTGAGCTGGTCTTTGTCTTCGGTAAGCAAAGACATGAGTCCAGGCAAAGGTACATTATTCCATGTTGAGAACAAAATGAAAAGTGCCATGAAAAATGCCACTGCTGCTTCGTCTGGGAGCATCTCCAAAAAGAGAGTGCTGTTTGCTGAAGACTCTCATGTGCATCCATGATGCTCAGGTGTGTAGCATGTGCATAGTTTACACCCAAGGGGATTTCAGATGAACTTGTTCAAATATTTCACCTCACTGTTGTTGTTTATGTGTCTAAGAATATTGGTTGTGAAGACACCTATGACATAAGTGTAATATTAAACTTCTCCTTGTGCACTTCAGGAATAAATACTTGTTCCATCTTCAAAGTTTTCAAACAGTAGTTTGTCCATCTTTTGCCTAGGCATTCCCCAAGCTTTCCTTCACCAAGAGATTATGTTGTTGTACTGTCTTTTATGATTTGTTTTCTATGTGGGTTCTTGACTCATTATCTTTCTTTCTAATTTGTTATTATGTTGTTTATGCTATAAGTTTTTTAATTTATCCTTATGTTTTCATTTTGTATTCTATTATTGTTGTTCACCCCAGTGACAATCTAGGAGGAGCTCCTGGGAAAAATAAGAAATTCAGGATTTTTCAAAATTATTCATGTGTCTCAAAGATATTGAGTAAACCAATGTGAAGTATAAGAGTTGAAAACATGTGGAAAAGCATTGATTTCAAAATATTCTACCTTGACTAATTGTTATTTAAATTAAATGTAAAACCCTCATGTCATTAGGAATCATATATTTTTAAAAATCTGGTTTTATAACCCCTTCAAATTTTAATTTAGAACGCTGTTCCAAGAATGTTTTAACCAACTTGTAGTTTATGTTACAACACATTATTTTTAATATAAAATATGGCAGTAAAATATCCTCATTTTTAAAAATCAAAGTCAAGAAACCAATAAATTGCTAGTTTACATGTACAAAGACAATGGCTTAAACCATAGAGATATGAGGGTGAGTGAAATATAAACCGAAATTTTAATTTTATATTTTATTGAACCAATAAAAAAATACAAAATTATTATATAATTTTCTACATAATCTCCTGATTTAGGACAATCTATATTTGTTCCATCAAATTGGGAATTTTTGGATTCCTTCCTCGAAGAAATAAGGGGGCCGTGTTTACAGCCAGTTGCGCACAAACTCCTGTACTCCTACACTGTCATGAAATTGCTGTCCTCCCAATGCTTCCATAAGTGGTCCAAACAAATGATAGTCATAAGGTGATAAATCTGGACTGTAAGGAGAATGCTCCAGCAGAATTTTTCGAGCTTCTCATGCATTAATGCAGCAGTATGGGGCCTTGCGTTCTCATGAAGAAGAATGACGTCTCGCATTGGTTTCTGTACAATGCCATTTATTATGATAGACTGCTTTTGCATAATCCAGAAGGTTACAGTAATAGGGGGAATTCACTGTTCTTCATTCATGAAGAAAATCTATCAACAGAACGCCGCAGAATATGGCCGCAAGCACCTTTCCAGCTGACAAACGTGTTTCATCTTGACTGCACAGCTTATCTTTCTTCCACCACTCTATGCTTGCTTGTTTTGATTCAGGGGTGTAGTGACAGATAGGTGCCCACATTCATCACAAGTCAGAATATGGTGCAAAAAATCCTCCCCTTCCTCCTCATAGCGAGTCAGGAGGCTTTCACAAACATCCAGATGAACACGTTTTTGTTCCTGGGTAAGGAGATGAGGAACCCATTTGGCAGACACTTTCCAAAAATTTAAGTTATTGCTGATAATCACTTGAACAATCCATAGCTTACTCCTACTGTGGAAACAATTTCAGAAATCTTTATGTACTGATCTGAATCGATAAGGTTATGAACAGCACAAATATTCTCTTCTGTGACACTTCATTGGTGGGGTTAGTTTTCCACAGTTTTCTGTCAAAAAAAAAAAATTGTGCCAATGGAACACTTGTGTCTTTCAAAGTGTTTGTTTACCATATTGTGCTTCAAGTCTCTTCATAATTTCAGCAGGCTTAATGCCTTCTGTAGCAAGAAATTTGATTATGATGTATTGTGCAATGGCCGAGTGTACCTCTTGCTCAGTCATTGTGGTACTGATGAGATGTGAGACTTGCACCACGAGCCCGGGAGAGGGCCCAACTTCAGACATCACCACCATTATCCACTCAAGGCCACGCTGTGTTCCATTCACTTACTGAGTCGCTGGACAATAATTCCAGTTCATATTTGATCTACCCTCGTATTAGACTAGAGGAGTCATGACACCAGACAACCTTGTGAAGGGAAGTATGGGTGAAAAAGATAAAGCACTATGTTGGAGCAGAACTAGCCTGTGTCCAAAAACACAACTTTTCAGGAGAGCAATTTGGAAAGTTTAATTTGTCTGTAGTTTTTCCAAGAAATCTGATCGAATGTTTTATACCCACTTTTGTAATAGTCTTATACACATCTTAGTTATTAATTTAGTAAGTATACCTGCTCAGAGCACTGAAAAGGTTAGTAGCTTCTGATCAGTTAAACAACGTTTACTGACTTCTACTGTCAAGACTAAATTTGTCGGTTTTGTACAATAAAAAGTTCTAATTTTACTATAAATTCAAAATCAGTTAGTGCAGACAAGTTTTGTGAGATATTAAATTGCTCTTGAGTTCCTTGTGTTCTGTTAAATGATTATCAACTTGCAAATTGTATTTTGTGTGTTTATAAGTTTAAATTATTTTAATATGTCTGACAACATAATGTGTATTTTGTTTTCAGATACTGTATTTGGTTTGTTGTTGACCACTTGTAGCCTGGGAAGAGAAGACGAATGTACATGAAGTTGGTCAGATAACATTGTTGTTATCAGTGGCTTGTAATTTTGATCAATAGTAAATGGTTTTACAAGATATGTTCTGTAGAAACCACAACGCATACCATTGTCAGAAATAAGAATATTTAATTTTATATAATCATAAAATACATGTAAAGAATATCTACCTGTACATACAACATTGTTTCTGTACTTGCGATATTTTGTCGTTATATTAGATAATTTTTTAAAAATCGTATTTATTTTAAGATCTAGTTTGGTGGTTAATTTATTATCAGCAGCATATGCGTATGGTTCGTTTTGTATATGGTATATATTTCTAAATTTACTATAAAGAAAAAAATTTATTTTAAGAGTTGTTTTTAAACCCATCTATGTTCTTTGTTTCTTATAATTTTTGAATTATCTTTTGTGATTTTCAGTGTATTACTAAACATTTTGTTTTGATTAGAAAGTTTAAGTTTGAAGGTTAGAATGAGTTTTGTAAATTGAATTGAGGAGAGATTGTACAAAATTATATGAAAAATTATATTATTAAGTTTGTTCAAGTTTAAAGCGAAGAGTATATTGTTTTGGTCATTAATACTGTGGTCAGTTGGAAGATGAAATGGACTAAGGCAGGTGTATATATTCATGAGTTTAATAACACTAATTAATAATTTATTAACCACACCAATATGAGTGTGTAATTGTTTCAGTTTTTGGTATAAGATACAATTCACAGTGTGATCGTGACTAAATGAAAGTTTTATGTTGTTTAATATCTTGTGTTTCCTGTACAAGTTTAACATTTTAATCACTATAATATGCTCTAGATATAAGGCGTGGACACCAGATTTCTGCATTTTTATACTACAGTCATACTGCTGGTCTTTACAAAAAATCTGTACACTCTACAGAAGATAAAAACAGACATATCTTCGTTTTTGACTGACTATTCATTTAGTGACTTCACTTGGAAATTCTGGAGTAAAAAAAACAGTTTTCAAATTAAATACAATTCGCAGTACAACAACATTTATTCTCAAATAGGTTAATGGTAACTAACCAAACAGAAACGCTGACAACAGAAAACATTCTGTAGCAACCAAGTTCTCTACGCGTATAGACAAATACATTATATATACAAGGCAGGTTTCAAAAGTAAGATCTGGTTGGTTGTAAAAGGAGAACAGATGAGAAAATGAAAAATTTGTTAGTGGTTCCAAATAAGTACAAACTTACTTAATTTTTTACATAATCACCGTTTCGTTCCAAACACTTTTGATGTCATGAAGCAAGCTTTTTTAAACCATCTGCATAAAATTCCACCATTTGGGATTTCAGCCAGTTTTGCAGTGAGGTTTTCAACTCTTCAGTTTCCTTGAATCATTGAGACACAAGCCATTTGTTGAGATGTAGGTTAGGTTAGGTTGGTAGTCACTGGGTGCAAGATCAGCAGATGATAAAAAATCTCCCATTGGAATTTTTGAATTGTTTCTATCGTGTTGGCGGCCATGTGGACGTGCATTATTGTGAAGGAGAATGATTCCTCCTGAAGGACCTCAGCATTCCCTATCATCAGTTTTGAATGGCACAGCACGTTTTAGAAAGTGTTTCACAATAGATTTGCGATGTGACAAAGTGCGATGTTCCAGGCTCCATGAAAGTGACCAAAAGCTCACCCTTTTGGTCCCAGAACACGGTTACCACGATTTTCCTGTGGAACTGGGTTTGCTTGAATTTTTTCAATCTGGATGAATTGTAATGATGGCACTGCATGGATTGTTGTTTCAACTCCGCTATGATGTACGAAATCCATATTTCATTACCAGTGACATATGGGAAGAAACGTTTTGTCTGCCCTTCTAATAAAGCAGTCCAAAGAAGCACTCTCTGGTCTTTTTAAGCACTTGTCAACATTTTCATCACCCATCATGCACACAGTTTACAATAACCTAGAGTGCCAGTCATAACAATCTGAACAGTATTGTCTTTGAAGCTTCTGGAAATTATATGGAGAGCGATCTAATAAATTAAATTCTAATCTTAAAGCGACGATATTATCTCACTTTCGCATTCACACACTCAGCGAAATTGTCAGTCTGGATGCTATAGGCCTGCCACTCCTCTTCTCTTCATAGTGAACATTTGAATGGGCTTCTCTAAACTTACGATACCATTGCCTCACTTTACCTTCACTAATTGAGGTTGGCCTATATGTTTCACACAATTGTCAGTGAATTTCAGCAGCATTATACCCTAGTGAGTTTAGAAACTAATCACTGTTCAGACTTCACAACTGGTGAGTTTGTTTACTTTTCACTCATAACCCATGGACTGGCGACACTATGGCAGTTACATGCCTAACAGACCAGATAGAGCTACTGTGAATGTGTAAACTAATCACTGTTAGCAATCTCTCTTTATAACCGATTGGATTGGCCCTTACTTTGAAATATGCGTGATCAATAACGTTACATGACATTCTCCCCCTCTTTGGATAAGGAAAGTTAATTGTGTGAAATTTCAATCACAGCACAACTGTCAATGTTTTCTTGAGTAATCCTCTGTTTTTCATTCTGCTTTTCTCTGCAACCTGATCTTCATATTTTGGAAATGGATTTTGCTTCACTGAGGGGAGGAGGTGCTGCTGTTCAAATTCCATTGAAACATCATGTTTTCTGTCTTGAATAAACTCCTCTAAATGTCTTAATCTAGATGAGGAGTGTTGGAGTAAAAAGTAGTCCATTCTTCCCTTGCACATTCTGTTTCTGTCACTTCAGTTGAAATCATTGTTACTGTGGTCTCACAGATCATCGTGTTGTTCAGTGGAAACAGATTAACTAACACCAATAAAATCACTAATTACAAACTTTATTTAGACAAGTCAGCAAAGCACTTTATTACAATAATTCAAGTTAAATTTGTCCAACAATAAATCTCACCTTATTACAGTTTTGCACTAATTAACGTGAAATCATTTCTCAATAAACCGCAACAATCACTGTGAACTGCACTTGTAAAATCGCCAGGTGTAACAGAACTGAGCTGCTTTGTAATCCAGTATTTATATGTCCACCACCTTGCATGTTATTGAGATAGTGTGCTGGATTCTGGTAGAGTACTCAAGTAAATGTCTGGAAGGGACACGAACAAACTCAAAAAATCTAGAAAGCTATGCAGCTCTACTGTGCAGAATTATCTTCGACAACTGGAACAGCCTTATGTGCCCCAGCATGTCAAGAATCATGTAGGCATTCAGCGATGATATTTATTTCCTCAGCGTAGCATTATTTAAATCTCTTTCAAAATATGTCAATTTTTGTTCTGGTTTGAGCCGTTTCTTTCTGGTCCTTTGTAGCTATGGATTTGTATTCCATTGCTGCCACCATCTAAAGTAAGCTATTAAATTTACAAGTAAATTACATTTGACAGACAACAACATGTATTCCCAGAATGATCAGTGATAACATAACAGTGACATTGCTATATAACATAAATCTTTTCACATATCATACTCATCGTGATGATCTATTGTGTCACTGCATCCACTTGCTTCTGACTCAAGAAGTATATTAGATAGGTGAACATGTCATCAAGTTGGAAGGGTGTACTTTATTTCTAAGGTCTATAACTGCATAGTGTGACTTCATTATTTTGAATATTTGTATTTTTCAGGTGCTGTGACAATATTAAAATTATAACCATAGGAAGTAAAGATACCCCAAAACCTACCGCATACCGTACAAAGCCCTCCTGCCCTAAAAAAACAAAGCCCAGAATTGCCATATGCGTTAACCAATCACTCTCCCCCATTATTTGATTTTAATTTTCTTTAATAGAAATCTCCTCCTGCCCCATTCATTTGGGCAAACCTGTGAAGCACACAGTGGATTATGGTATGGTGCACTGAAATAACTTAAGTCATAATACCCAAATAACTATACATTATATCATATAACTTTTGCTTAATTACATTATTTAAAGTGGTATATTCAAATTACAACTTCAATTCTTGTACATTTTACAATTATGCCAAATCCCATTGTAAAGTGATAACCTTGACTTTCTTTTTCTTTCTCTCTTTAAATTAGGTGCACCTTTAAATTGTTGCTTTATGCTACAACTGTTTAAATCATGGGTTCTCAACCTGAGGGGGTGTAGGAGAATTTTAGGGGAGGCGTGGTAAGCAATGAAAATATACATAAATTAGCAAAACAATAAAAAGTTGTAACAAACACAAACCACTCATGCATGGCCTTAGAAAAGGAACTTCTGCAAATAGTTCTCTCAGTCACCGCTAGATCTAACTGCATTCAGGCACACGTCTTATTTACACTGGCCTATACCCAAATAGTTCGCCCTGATACTGCTAGATCCCTCTACATCTCTGTTGGAAGCAGACAAACAGTGTTTCTAGGGAAAACACTACCGTGGCTAGGGTAATTTTACTACCGGTTGGTGGCTACACTGCACAAAACAGACGATTGATGATTGTTATTGTGTTCCAGTCGTTTGTGCGAGTGATTGTCATGCATAGTAGTGCTAAACATGGCTAAATCATTACCAAAGAAAAGACTGTACAGTGATGACTATATAAGTTTCGGCTTTACGTACATTGAGAAGAACCATTGTCATTTACCTCAGTGTGTTATTTGTCACAATGTTCTGAGTAATGACACAATGCGATCAGGGTGTTTAGAATACCATTTGACTACCATTCATCCCAGTTTGAAAGACAAACCAAGGGAGTTTTTTGATGGAAAGAGAAACTCACTTAAACGAATGAAACTCGATTCAACTGGAAGTTTTCAAGTCGAGAACGAAAGGGCCGTTGAAGTTTCTTACAAGCTCGCTTTGCTTATAGCAAAAGACAAGACACCACATACCATTGGTGAGTCACTTATAAAACCATGTGTACTAACTGCATGCAGTACTGTACTTGGAGAGGAAAGTTGCAATAAAATTGCAAAAATACCGGTCTCAAATGACACAGTAAAGTGTAGAATTGATGAAATGGCACAAGATTTAAAAAAACAAGTAATAGAAAAGTTAAAGAAATCTCCGTTCTTTTCTCTGCAATGTGATTAGACAACTGACATTTCAAAGCACTCTCAGTTGTTGTTTTACTGTAGATATATTGACGGAAAATGCTTCGTAGAGGAAATATTATTTTCCCAAACTCTTCAACACAAAATCTGAGGATGGTTTTTCTGTTCTGTGTAACTTTTTGACAGCTAATAATCTTCCTTGGGAGAATGTTGTTGGAATATGCACTGATGGGGCACAAGCTATGACAGGATGCCGTTCTGGATTTGTTGTGCTTACAAAAAACAGAACCCTAACATCATTGGTTCTCATTGTATCATACACAGACAAGCTTTGGCTTGTAAGACTCTGCCTGAAACACTTAATACTGTTTTGAAATTGGTAATCAAAGTAGTAAACTTTGTCAAATCTAGTGCTCTGAATACTAGACTTTCTGAGGCTTTATGTTACGAATTGAATAGTGACCAACAAACTCTTCTTTACCACACTGAAGTTTATTGGCTCTCAAAAGGTTATGTGCTCGCTAGGCTATTCAATCTGAAATCAGAAGTTGAAATCTTTTTGATGAGTTCAAATAAAGATCTGTACATGCAGTTTGCAGATGAGAAATGTATCCACCACTTGGCGTATTTATCAGACTTCTTTGAATCGATCAACCTTTTGAATTTGAAACTGCAAGGACAGAAAAACATTTTGAAGACTTATGATGCAATGAAAGGTTTCCTGGAAAAAATATCTTTGTGGCAACGTCGCCTTTAGAGTTCAGAACCCAACTTTTCATCCTTCCCATGTCTTAACGACCTTCTTGATGACACACAAAATCTTCCATTAAATTTGAAAAGTGAATTAAAGAACTTGATTTCAGAACATTTGGCATCCTTGAAAACCAAAATTAGATGCTACTTTCCAGATCTTTCTTCAGATAGCTAGCAATTTCAGTTGACACAAGATCCGTTCAAAATCAAGGTGGACATGCTTCCCGATTCCCTTCAGGAGCAGGCAGTCGACCTAAAATGTGATTCTGAAGCAAAAGCGGAGTTCCCAAACATGACTGTTGAAGATTTTTGGTTAAGCTATTTTCCTGTGTACCCACAAGATGCTATGGAAGCTGCAAGGTTGTTGGTGCAGTTTTCATCAACGTATCTATGTGAGTCTGGGTTTTCTACGCTGGCTTACATCAAATCAAAATACCGAGCACGGCTGGATGTTGAAAGTGATCTGAGGTGTGCATTATCACAGTTGGAACCAAACATTCAAAAACTTGTGAAAGAAAAACAGTGCCAGCCCTCTCATTAATTGTGTTCTTAAGAAATAAAACCAAATAATGTAGCCTGAAATTTTAACTGCAGTGAGGGCAGAATCCTTTGTAATGTAGTCCTATTAAGTACTTTTAATTAATTAAAATGTTCTCTCAACAAAACAATTATTAGTATTTTTTTTATATCTGTAATAATAAAAGCGTTATAAAACATTCTTTGAGTTAGATTTATTAACCCTAATAGCACAGTAGAACTTTTTTACTTCAATTCATTAGATCTAGGGGGGCGTGGCCTAATTCGATGACGTAAAGGGGAGCACAGGCCCAAAAAGGTTGAGAACCACTGGTTTAAATAATGTTGAATAACTATGAAACCCAACAAATGTTATTAATCAATTAATGTTAATTTTCAGTTGTGTAAGTTACTTTACAAAACATATTTTAGAACAGGATTAGAAATTACAAATGAATTTTACTGGATGTCAACTCCTCGTAATTTAACTTATAAGAAAACAAATTAAATAGACCACAAATGCTTTTATAAGCATTCAGGTTACCCCCCTTTTACATATCACACAAGTACACAAGATGTCTGCTACATCTTCATAAGAAAATTATTGACACTGATTTCTCCTCGCACTTCTTGTTCATTCACAGATTTAATTCTATTTATCTGTTTTGGCCCATTCTGAAAATGAAAAACAAGACAAAGGTTTATGCAGCAACTGAAACATAAAAGGTGCACACTAATTTTCTCTCTATCCTTGGGATAAGGATAATACTGTGAATAGCATGGTGTCTTTCTGATGACTTAATAACAGCTTGACATACCACTGATAACTCCAATCAAGTGCTGCTGTGCCTTGTTCCAGGTCATCATTCACATGTAGTTAAAAACAGTAAATTTTAAGCATTTTTGGTGTGTGTGTAAACTTTTTTATATGTCAATCAGAGCACAACGTTATTAATGTGTGGTTCTAACACTCCTGAAGTTGTTCACTTTCTTCAAGATTACTGCATAAATAATTGAAGTAAATGTGATTCCATACCTGTACCATAAATCTCCCATTACAAAATGTGGAGTACTAACTGCTGTAAAGTGACTAAATAATTAAACAAAGATAAGGAAATTTACCTAAAACATAAGAAACAAGAAAAATAAGTGCATAAGTAACTAAAGCAGTCGTGGAAAATTGAGAAAAATTATGAAACAGATCATAATTGTTTAGACAAAAACAAAACCATGGCTATATAAAAAGGCCATGTTTGAAGTTTCTATGTTACTGTACAAGGAAAAACATTTCATTTGTATGAGATTACAGTAATGTAAATATCTCCCCTCTGTCTAGCCTTATGAGTATAGAGGTCTGTGGCCACTGAGCCGTCATCTGGTTTCTGGTCACAGACGTGATGCTTGATTTAGCAAGTGGAGCCACTGTGTGTTAACCATATGACCATATCACCAGGTTGTCACTTTACAGTAGTAACGTGAACATCTTAGAAGTCGCACACAAATATTGTACACAACTTTCTCTTCATTTATTTCTCAAGGATAATAAATTAATCCAAACAATTTTGTTACCATGGCAACCATACTGTAGTCTACAAACAGACATGCCACCTAACCATAATATCATCTTCTTTGTTTAGTTTAGTTTATTCAAAATTTGTCCATTGTAGTCATATTTTTGTGCACTCTTTCTTATACAACCACAGTCTGACCATTATCAAATCTGACCACATTTCACACAATATGGTGTGTAACCTCACCTTTTTAGTTTTTTCTAAAATTTCATATTCTCATTGACTTTCTTAATTCCAAACTAGTAGTTGACAACTCATTTGTGAAAAATTGGTCCAGCCGTGTTTAGACTTATAAGGTAACCACCTAAATGTAATACCATCTTACTTGCATAATTGGATTAAAAAAATTGGCATATATGACAGAGATCTTTAAAAGGTGATGTGACTTAAACATCTGAACCCTGGTGGTGACGATTCTAACAATTTATTGTCACAAACAAATTGAATACCTTACTGGTTGATTCTGTTAAATGCTATACCCAATGCCTTTTCTACTTGTGTTTTTATCCGATACTGGCTTTTCAGATTTACAACTTGTTCAATACTAGTATTCATTTTTAACTTACCCTTAGAATTAGTTGTTAAACAAAAATAAAAACACAAAAATTGAATTTGCACAGGAACAAATTTAGAAAAGATACAGTGTGCTGACAACTTGCCAGAATACATAGATGCGATTTACCTGTGAAACAGGGGTTTATCTATAGTATGGCTAGACTGGCAAATAGCAATTCTTTTCTGTTATATTATATGTAAATATTCATTTATATTGTAAGATATTTACTGTCTTAAGAGTAAATTGGGTTCCTTGCAACCTTCGATCGAACTGGTGAGTTGAAGATGATAATCCACTGCTGGGGAGGTCCATTGTTCTAGACACAGCAGGTGTGCCACAAGACATGCTACATTTCATTGTTAATGTACAAGGAACTTTATAGACATCCATAGAATATAGCATAGTAACCTCCTCAATTTCCAGAACATTTTCAGTTTTTCAACTCACCAGTTCAATTACAAACTGATTCAAGAGTGTTGACTTCAGTGCGAGTACAATGAAATATGTTTCATTATGTAGGCACAATGTTGGAGCCTGACCTGGCCTTTGGCTGGATCAGGAGATTCAGATAGATTCATAATGGTATAGACATTATTTAGACAGTACAAAACATGTAAGAGTTACAATTTACAGAAATCAAAGGGGGCCACCTTGACATATTGGCAGGAACCCGTAAGTGTCTAGTACCTCCACTGCTAAAAAATGTATGGTGCAATAATTAATAAAGTAAATGTAGCAGTTTAGCTTTATTTGAAATTAGGGCACCGATGTAAATGAAATTATATAAAATGTAATGTAAATAATGTTTTTGATTTTACAAAAATCAAACAGAATAATGATATTACAAGCAGAGTAATTAATGTAATAGCATACAAAGGAAATTCTGAATTTAAATTTAGAAGCATGTAAAAATATGTAAATTGTAATGCCGCTGATCATTGTAATATATAATTTGTTTTATTATTGTATATAATATAGACAAATAAGTTGAAAACATGTTTATATTGTGATATTAATTATAGTTAATTTATTATAGTCTAATCTTGATTTATAGTTTTCAGTGTGTAATGTTTTTATGTTTTTCCTGTGTAAGAAAAGCATTATTACTTTTATTTTATATGTTAATAAATTTATTTTCTGTAATTTTTATTCAATTTAAAATTTTACCTTATTCCCTTCCAGCTGGTAGATTGTGTGTGTGTGTGTGTGTGTGTGTGTTTAACATATTCTTATAGTATATGTTGGCAAAAATATATTTTTTGATAATTACTTGTAGCAAAAAACTGTTTGTACTTTGTGACTTATTGAACCATATAACTTGTATCATAAATTATAAACGAAGTTCACTGACTGATTTGCTTCTTACTTTTGTTGTACCTTCATGTGTACAAATCTGTGGTATTATGGCTATGTACATTGTTTTCCATCAAATATGGTCTTGTGTCCATTGTTCCCTTCTAAACATCTCCAATGGCATTTCCAATACCTCTCCCAATCAACTTCTTCTTAAACACCCTAGTGAATATTTCCAAGGCTTAGACGGATGGCTCTAAAATTTCCAGTCCCCATAACACTTCCTTTCTTATATAGGGATTATTAGGTTGTGTTCACAAACATTAACAGGCTGGATGGGATTCTTCAAGTTTTCTACACTATTCAAATTGACTGTGCAAAATTTTAAACCTATGTTTATGAAAAAAACAAATTCTAAAAAAATGCTGGAACACCTGAAAAGTAGTGATGGTTGAAATTTCAACATCAGAAGCATCAATATGAAATTTTATGTTTGGAATACGACTTTTGGCTGTTTGAATATGACTAGCCTGGAATTCATTAAAATCCAATTTTCAGACATAGAGAGAAGTGTTGAAGGTCCATCACCTTGTAGAACTTCATACATGTTTCTGTACTTGAGTTCTCCTGATGGTCCCACACATACTTATTAAACACTGTAGTTTGTCAGCAATGAGTTTTATTTACTTTAAAAAATAAACTAAAAACAAAACATTTTTACCTGACCTCAAGCATTAACACATTATATCTGTATATTGGTATTACATTCAGCAATAAAATTATTTGCAATTGGTATACTTCTTCTCCACTGCACATGTATCGATACTATCACGGCGTACTTAAAACATCGTAAATTTAGTGTAGGCAAGGTTACTGAGAAGGATCCGAAATTTCTTTTCGTCCATAGGCCTATTGTGTTCTGTTGCTACATTTCATTTTTATGTCATTGCAACGATTACTTCTTCTTCTCCTCAATCCAGAGGTTGGTGTCAAGGTTAGTCTACTATAAGGTTGGGCCTGAACCGAAACGAATTGCTATTGGTTGTTGAAATGACGTCACCATCGAGGAATGAGCTGCGCGGTAAATACCTCTCAATACAAATATGTTATTATTTTTTTATTAACTACAGTTTTTTTGTTATTTATATTTTTATTTATGGAACTTATTTTATTGAATGAAGTACGTAATAATGTTACATGAAGCGAATGTTTGTGTAATTTAAATGTGTACGCTTTTAATATTAATCGTATAGCAACTGAAGAAGCAGTACGGATTTCCTATACATAATTTTTACTAAACCGATTGATAGTCGGTTTATACCGATACAAATAATACTGAAACACCTTGCTAAAAATTAAATTTAGTAATTCGATCAGTCTAGACCGATATAAACAAAGCCCGAATACTAATGAAGCAAATTTTAGTAGACTAATTATAGAAATGACTCGTTTCATCAAACTATACACTTATTTGTTAGAACATTACCATTCGCCTGCATACAATAGACACGGTTTGAAAAAATTGAAAGTAATGACCATTAAATGCTCTGTACTATTTTTAGTTCCTATTTTCTACACCCTTTTTTTATAATTTTTTAAAGCCCGTGTTAGACTTTAGAAATCAAATTGCAGTATAATAGGCTTTGTAACTTCTCTTTTTTTATCATAGCATTCTTTATAATTTGATGAAAATATATCATTATTTGGTAGCGCTCATGTGCGCGCGCACACATATATATTTTTTTCAACCACAACTTCCCCTCACGCTTTATCTAGGCTTTGGACTACCTATATTCTGTACAAAATTAATTTAAAATTTTAATTTTACAGAATATAGGCGGTTTAAAAATTGGCTAATTATACATTGAACCTGTTTGTTTATAGACGGAACCCAGAGTCCACTGGCTAGTTACTTATCAGACCTCTACTCAGTTCAAAGTCCAAACCAGACAGTGGCTGTCTTAAGTTCCGCCTTCCTGCAAAGAACAATGATGCCTATAATACCATCCTAATTAATACAAAAGTAGAAATATATTAATTAATTTGTGGGTTTAACTATGGACGATGCGTGCCACTGGCGTGATTTTCTCTTCTGTGCTTCTGCTGCTTTCATGCGGCCATTCATGAAACAAAGGCGAATGAACATTCTCGTCCTGGCATATATTTTTACAACTTCTGTTGGCATCTCAGGAAATTTACTTAAATTCTTGTAGTCATATTTTTTATAATATTTACCTTTATACAAACTATCCGGCCCATTGATGTCCCTAAAAATTATTTCACACTGTGAAATCTTGTGTACCCAGTCTTCTGAAGGAACAAGAAGACCTCCTCGAGATAAAAACTCTATCCAGCCTCCAGCAGAAGTACCAACGGGAGGGGGATATACATTTTCTGAAGGTGTTCCCATTGTAGGATCATGCTTTCTCCCATGATAGGCAATGTAGCCAGCTAGGTAGCGGAACCCCTCAGTAGAGCAGTCTGCTCCATCACTGATCGCAGGAATGTCAACGTCTGCATTAAATGACAAGGAGAAATCTTGCATTTCTGTTGACCCTTCAATCATAGATAGCCGCTCGGTCATGTCAGGTAAGATACCTCAAGAGATGAGAAGTCATAATTTCCTGATCATCATCTTGGACAACAGGTGCTTCCTTCGAAAAAGGTATTTTATTTGTATTTTGCACCAACCAAAAGCAAACAAAGTCGATGTTTAACTTCTGTCGGTCGTGGGTTAATAAAAAACTGCCCAATGCCTCATATTTGGGAGAAAAGATTTTTCAGGCAGTCTTGATTTAGTCGTGCAGTTAAAATGTATTTAAGATTGTTTTTTTTTTGTATATGACTAAAAAGGCCAAATAACGAGTTGATGGTCATCATGAAACCTTTTTGAAATGGCAACAAATTCAGAGATTTTCCTACGTGCATTGTTTCACAACAAGTATACATTTTTTTAAGTACGCCTTCTTGTACTTCGTGGTGAGTGCCATACCCGGAAGCCAAAGGTTTATTATCTACACATCTTGAATTTAAAATATCAAAAGAATCGTTAATCAGTTTAAAAAAGTTAGCCACATGTTCTTCTTCAGGAAATAAATATCGAATTGCTTCAGCCATTGTGTTTGAGAATAACTGCGTCGCCAAAAACACGCGCTGATGTTCCCTACCTTTGACGGTGAGATGGACATGTGAGAGCTTAGGGCACAATTTGAATTCACCATTATCCAATGCCAACAATTTTTCAATGGTCGTCTTTGTGATGTGTTTGTTGTTGGAGAGTGTCAGACTGTCATCTAGAAAATGGTTTCATAAAAGCTTGTAAAGGTGGGGAACATCTGCCAAAAACCCATATGACTTTTTCTACATCGTGTGGGTTTGGGAACCACGAATTTGTATACGTAACATTTAGTTCATTCCACACTTGTCGATTTTTTGTCCCTAGATCTGCTACAGTGGCAACAACATTGTACCCTACATCTTCCACGCAACAAATAATGTTTTTTAACAATTCAGCCGACATTTGGACATCGAAATCATAATATATTGGCTGCTTCCAACCAGCTACGAGGCCACGAAGCATGGCAATCTGACAATTGCTGTGAGGCCCTACAACACAATCTTCCTTCTGATCGTAACTGACGCTACTATCCACATTCATTTTGTCAAAAGAAATAACACACATTCTTTCAGCAGTGGTCAGTGTGTTCACCTGGGCCTTCATGAAACACAGAACATCATGGAGTATGCCCGGCTGACAGCAAAATGAAGCAGATGTCCATCTATTCAAAGTCGATAGTCCTGGCAAGGGAAAACCTAGGGATGGCAACGATATATTGATAGTTGAAATTTATCGATACATTTCTAAATATATCGATATATTTTTTATCGATATACGTTATTTATATATTTTTGGATTATATCGATACATCTCTAAAAACGTGATGTATATCGTTTTTTTTTTGTTATTGATTTAAAAAATGTAACACAAATTCACTTCTCTTAAAATGATGTTTTAATAAGGTTGTAACAAATTGTGTTTTAGTACATCAACCCTCTAACGGTAAGGTGGACTTTTACGCATGCAAGGTAAGCTCTCGAAACGCCGCAAATTTATCCTTCCTTGGATCTCTCGTAGTTTTGTCGTCAAATCGTAAGTTCTGGATTAGAAAAGAGAATCTTTTCTGTGACATTGAACAGCGAAATACAGCCTGTCCATAGATTACAGAAAACATATCATCAAGACATAAACCGGAGTTCTTCAAAACACCGCTCATATACAACAGCCCAATAAGAGCTTTTGTCTCTATCAGGTTTGTGGGAGATGTAAACCACTGTACAGACTGGTATTTGATCTTCGATCTTTCTATTTCACTGTTAGTGTGGAGAACAATTTTTTCCAGCATCTAATCGGTTACAAATAAAGAAAACAATTGTACCTCATCAACGACCCCTCGAGCATCGCCTTTTGGTCCGGGCAGGTGTGTGATAACATTTAAAGATGAGGTTTGTGAAAATTTGGAACGTACCGGTTTGTTCGTCCAGATGGTTTCTTCGTCTTTCCCCAATTCAAAAATCCTGTCGTCATCAGTGTTTTCATAGGCAGTGTTGCCAGGTCAATCGGTCCTCTTTTCCCCACATGGCTACTCAATATTTCTCCACTTTGCTATCAAAATCCCCACTGCCACAAATGCGTGTGCTTTATGCAAAGTGTCACCACATTTTATAGAGTCAGAGTGTATTCTAAATGTTTTAACATTATTACAAGAATGACAAATATTAAAAACTTGTTTGAAGTACAATAAAAAAAATCATCAGCACTGCTACAATCCTGTGTCCCTTCAGCTAAGTCGAACTCGTGATCTTCGTTATCGCTGTCTATAAGAATGTTATCTTCAGTCTCGGAAACTTCTTTGTCAAAATCTTCTTCTAAGTCTGAGTCTTCTTCTTCTTGCCTTTGAAACTCTGCTAATATTTCTTCAGCAGTGTACAATATTTTGTTACAAGCCATTATGCAAAAAATAAAAAATGGATAGAAAATCTAAATTCAATGAACAAAGTCACAGTAATTAGAGTAAATTGTATTCTATTGTCCACTCAATGGTACTGTCTGGCTCTTACACGTGTTAGTATTGCTATGATGCCAGAGCAATGTCAACCATATACTACTACGCTTTTTCGTGAATCGTAACATGTACACAAAGTGTAGACATTCCAAAATATACGATTGTTGATGTCTAGGCTCGACTTTGGAGAACCATTGCAACAGATACAACTCGACAAGTCACTGGTTACAAAATTACAAAACAATGGCAAGTGTTGTGTTCATGTTTAGTCTACAAAACAAGGCTAAACATTAGTTACAGTACTACGTATGTATAAAGTTCAAAAGCCATACATTCTTACGAAACTGCAAAAAATATATAGGAAGCGTTGAAAAATTTTAAAGCATTTTTGGTAAGGTCGGGTTGCATCCGACCCAAAAAGAGAAGTGCCCGGAAAAAACAAACAGTGATCGAGGAACAATTACCTGGAAACTGGGGTTATTCCTATGCCTTCCCTATGAATGACTGAGAGGGTATCTTAGTGTTAAACCGTTTGGAGAAAAGTTAGAATGGAGAGATGTTCGGAACAATTGCGCATGGGTCGGATCCGACCCGCACCTTACCATTAGAGGGTTAATAATGAGATTGGTTAATAATGAGATTAATTTATTACTATCTGCTATAAACAACGTCGGGATTTTGTAGAGATTTTTTGTTGGATTGGAATTGGAGTTGGACAGCAGTGCAGTCTGAGAGCTTGCGGTCATTGGCTCATATATCGGTCTTACCGATATATCGTAATATATCGATATATTTCAAGCAATATATCGGATATATCGATATAGCTGTTACGATATATCAGAAGACCGATATCTCGATATACCAATCAATGTTGCCATCCCTAGGAAAACCACATTTATTTCTCAAGAATAAGAAATGTTTTCTTGATACAGTGCGTAGTGTAACTGCCTTTGCGATGTCTTCATAGTTCCATTTTGCACGGTTTTTATTTGACAGTAAGCAGTTAATTTGTGTTTCAGTAAAAATTTGTCCTAAAACCTTTTTATCTTATCGTCAACAAGTTTTTTCAGATTCTCGTCTTGACTTTTTAAATTTTCAAGACCAACCTTTCTCTGTTCCTTCAGAAGTGTATTTCTCAGCTTCAAAGTCCCGCACATAGATTTCAAAATACGGTTTTCACTTTCAAACTTTTTTACATGCTTCTTAAGTGATTGTATATCTTCGAGCTCAATATTGCAGTTTGTAATAGTGCTTTGGTCCATTTTAATTTTTTTGGGTGACAAAGCAGATAGGGTTTTTAAGGCTCTTTTCCTGACCTCTCTCGCATGACATCTCTCTCTTCTGCTACTGACTTTATTACTTTCAAGAACGCCTGATACCCCTGTATTATCATCACTGCGGCAAGGCATACCGTCATTACAAGCAGTGATAATGACGGGAAGATTCATATTGGGGACAGCTTCTTCTCTGAGAACCTTCTTGATTCATTAACTCAGCACATAAGTCACGAACATAATCTGTTGTAGAAAAGTGTTTTGAGCAAACCGTAGCATTTGAAATATTAATATTATCTTTTCTGTAGCACTTCGAAATCCATATTTTTTGTACTTTGGGGTCTTTTGGAAATGAATGATATTTAATATCTGTCCCCTTCGTTATTTTGTTGTGTGAATTACAACCGGCTACAGCACACGAAGGCATATTGGCAGTAAAATAAGGACAAGAGTAAGATCAAACAACGGAAATAATAGCTATGGTCAATAATGAAAAATCAAAATGAGACGAAACAACAAAGTTTACCTTGGTGTCACAACAAAAAACAAATATGACTTGAAAACTAAAAACTATCGCAACAACAAGCAACAAGAAATCTAATAATAAATAGAAAATTAAGAGAAAGTAACTATACAAGAATAAAAGTACAACAACTAAAGTAATAGCTATGTTCAACAACGGCAAAAAAAAAAAAATGATAAAACAACGTTTACCTCGCTGTCACAACAAAAAACATACACGTATTAAAAAACCCAAAACAATGGTATGTCAACAAACAAAAGAATAAAGAGAAAATTAAGAAAGGTAATTGAAAATAATTAAATTTTTGTAAACACCTATACAAACATATTGGTAACCTAACACTGTTACTGTCGGAATGTTCTTGTGAAATGTTACGAGATAAAACAAACACTCAGCTCACAGAAATACACCAACAATAACTGAAGTGTTTACCACTGAATTTAAACAGTTCTGTACCACTTTTTTTTTTGCAAAACGCTACACGTATTTGTTCTAAATCTGTATTGCTATACCTACGAACAAATGCATAAATTAACAGTGATTAAACTCACAATTTATAACACCCGGATAACACCTATATAACAATGTAACAATACTAAGCAAGCAGTAATTCCGCCTCGATGGTGACGTCATGCGCAGTAGCGTGGATTGAGAATGCGTACTGCGCAACCCATTCGATCCCCCCTGGGTTGGTGCACTTTCCTTTCCGTAGATAATTTTTTTCCTTCCTTAGACAGTCTCTTAATCATCATGTACCTTCTTCCTTCTCCTATCTCATCCATGGACTCCTGTTTGGCCCTTCTCCTTCCACTACGCTCCTCGATCATTTGAGGGTGCTGAACCAGTTTGAATGGCATATCAGATGACCTACAATACTGTTTACGTTTCTGCAATGACCCCAGTCATTCACTCTTTTTTCATCTACTCTCTTCAGAACCTCATCAGCATGGCTGGCATGGGCTTAAAGCATGGCTGGCTCTACTAGAGTTGGTAATACTTAAGGCTCCCTTCCAGCATCACATTTGAAAGCTTCAAGGTAGCTCTTCTCCACTTTCACCAAAGTCTAGGTTTCCCTCCATGAATTGAGGCAGTACCATAGTACAGTTTGTATGTTGTCAGGAGAGGGAGAGGAAGACAGTGAGAAATGGCACAAATGCCATTTCAAGGTAGGCCTACTAAACGATATACAGAATTGTAGTGGTTGGCAAAAATGGAAAAGATCCAAAAAATTGCTTGTGCAATTACAATTTTTACATTACTGGTGCTGGAACGATGTACAGAACTTAAAAGGGCTTGCGCATACAAACAATACATTAAAGATAACAATATCAGTAAAACAACAACATTTCTTATAATAATAGAAGTTAGGGAAGCTCCTGTTGACTTTCTTATTGCAAGAAAATTGATTGAAGCCTTAGAAACAGTTAAGTGGATGTAGTATGTAATCTATAACGTCTGATTGACATAGTTGATCTACACCAGTTTAATATGCGTTGCATGGGTACATAAAGCTGTTGCCGGTTGTGATAAGCCTAAAACTTAGCGTAATAATTAATTCGAATTTTTTCTAGTACCAAGTGTTATTAGAGCCAAAATATTTTTTAGGGTGTTTTCTATCATTCGCTGGCAGAAGAAAAGGATCCCGGTTCAACGGAATCTGACTCCATTATACTTGCACAGAATAAATCAGAACACAAATAATCGAATTAAATATAATAAAGACAAACAGAGAAACACATAACTAGACGAACAAAACACAAATAGGTATGTAGTAACTGCTGCACGTTGGTTCCGAAAACAAACAAAGCTGCTAACTGAGCGTTTTGCCGGTTTATACAGAGCCAACAAATTGGATGGACAAATGTGTCTTCTCTCCTCCAGTCGATACTGTGACATCTACTACGAGGTCAATGACCATACGTAGTAAAACATTACCGATGCCTGAGCCGGCAACACAAGACGGTGGAAGTGCACAGCAGTTCGAAAGCAATGCTATGCTTTTCTTCAAGTTTCCCTTCCAATATCGTTCGGATTTAAATGATTCAATAACTAAAGTATTTATTCGGTGATATAATTAATTTATTTTATTTATTGTTATATATAATAATATTATATATATGTATTCTATATTTGTGTTGTCTATAATAATATTGTATATGTATTAATGATGATCTATGATACAATAAAGCATGGCCATGGCTCGCAGTATTAACCTCAACCAATCAGGACCGACATGATACTCTCATGTTAGTTTGTACAGTCTTAATTTAAGTGGGTTTCCGAGTTGTAATAGAGACCCAGGATAATACTCCAACTACCACGGTCTGTATATACAATTCATATAGTGTAGTTATTTAACCCACCATCCTTATATGTATAGAGAAGACATTACAGTGGCGACGAGGTTATAACAAAAATCCATAGGTGCCAATACACGTGTTCAATTGTGCCGTAATTGTGTGAGATTGTGTTTGTGACCCGTAGGACGTTTCTTCACTATTTTTAGATAAGGTGGGTGTGGTACCAACATCGAATATAATGTTCGGGAGTATCAGTGAGTTTGATGCAAGTCAGGAAACGTGGTTGTCTTATATCGAACAGTTTGAATTATTTTGTGACTGTAATAAAGTAGAGAGTGAGAAGAAAGTCAGCACGCTATTGACAGTAATGGGTGTAAAGACATATGCTTTAGTAAGGAATTTATGTACACCTGACAAACCGGCTACAAAGAAATTTGAGGACATTGTCAAGATCATACAAGAACATTTGTATCCAAAACCTTCATTTATAGCTGAGCGATACAAATTTAGCAAGAGAAATCAGTTGGAAAACGAGACTGTTTCAGAGTATATTGCAAGTCTAAAGCAATTGTCGATCCATTGCGAGTTTGGAACATCTCTCAGTGACTACTTGCGAGATCGACTGGTAAGCGGCATACGCAGTGAATCGACCAAGCAGAGACTGTTGGCGGAAGCTTCTTTAACCTATGACGAGGCGGTTAGAATCATCCTATTGGTGGAAACGGCGGAGAGGAATGCGTCTGTTCTGGTGGCCAGTGACAACGCCGGGGGCAGCGGCCAGTTGCAGCAGATGGCAGCATTTCAACGTCGGAATGCCGGGGGCAGTCCACAGCAGAGGAAACCACGATAAAAGGGCAGTGGTCACAACAACCAGCGACCGAGTGACAGCAGTTACAACAAGTAAAGTGTTTTTGTTGTGGTAAAGTAGGGCATGTCTCTAAAGAGTGCCATTTACGCGGTTGTGTGTGCAACAATTGTGGAAAGAAAAATCATATTGCTTCTGTATGTAGTTCCCGCCAGTCTGAAGGTAAATCCATAACATTTCATAGTAGTTATAAGAAGGGGAACAAACATAACTATGTAGGGGTGGATTCTCAACCTGTTGAGACATTCGAAGGTACTGATGAAAACCTAGACGGTGTTGCTAACCTATATGAAATTAAAACAATTGTTTTCAGGGATAGGCCTAGTGATAACCCTAAGTTAACTAGCCTAAACTCCTTAAGAGTTGACCCTATTAAAGTAGAAGTGAACATTGAAGGGAAGAATATAGCTATGGAAGTAGATACTGGGGCTAGTGTAAGTGTATGTAACCAGGACTTTTATAACACTAATTTAAATTCACTGAAATTGTTACCAACTAATCTGTCCCTTAGCTCGTATACTAACGACCCCATTGTGCCTATAGGTAGGTTAGGTGTCTCAGTAGCCTACAAAAATGTTCAAACTAAACTAGATTTGTATGTCATTGAAAAGGGTGCTCACCCTCTCATGGGGTGTGATTGGCTTCAAGCGTTAGGGGTAGAAATTTCATTTAAACCTAACTTGTTTGGGCTAACTAACCCTAAGTCAACTGCGGAAAATGACAAAACATTCATTGAAACCAATGTAAAAAAATTATTTCAAGACTTTCCTGAGGTTTTTACCGATCAACTGGCGAATACAAGGGTGACCCAATTAAACTTAAACTAAAAGAAAACGCAATACCAAAATATTGTAAACCAAGGCCTTTGCCTTTTACTCTGAAGGCCAAGGTAGAGACTGAACTTCAACGCTTAGTTGATGCTGATGTTTTGTGTCCAATAACTAGTAGCGAGTATGCAACTCCTATTGTAGCTGTTTTAAAAAAATGTGGCTCCATTCGTATTTGTGGTGATTATAGAGGCTTAAACAAGAATCTAGAAATAGAACGTTATCCGTTACCTAGAATTGAGGAGTTATTTACGGAATTGCAAAAGGGTAATAGATTTAGCAAAATAGATTTAAGCCAAGCCTACATGCAACTTAAGTTAGACCAAGAGTCACAAAAACTATGTACTATATCTACTCATAAGGGGTTGTTCTCCTATAAGCGGTTGCCATATGGTATAAATAGTGGGCCTAGTATTTTTCAAAAAAAAATTGACCAAACTTTGCAAGGTTTGCCAGGGGTAGTATCTTTTTTAGATGATATCTTGATTTCCGCACCTGACAAGGAAACTCATGTTAGGAGACTTAGAGAAGTATGTAAGCGACTTTCCTCAAACGGTTTTACAGTTAAGGAAGAAAAGTGTGACTTTTTTGCAAAACAATTAGAGTATCTCGGGTTCATTATAGATAAAAATGGTTTACATGCTTGCAAGTCTAAGGTTAAAGCAATCGTTGAAGCGCCTGTTCCTCAAAATGTAACTCAAGTAAAAGCCTTCGCAGGGCTAGTGCAATATTATGGTAAATTTGTACGAAATTTAAGCGGTATTATGAGTCCTATGTACAATCTTTTGAGGAAGGACGTACCTTTTGTTTTCGATGAAAATTGTATGAAAGCCTTTAATAAAGTCAAAGAGTTGCTCACAACAGCACCAATATTGGCTCATTATGACCCCAATGCGCCAGCCGTACTAACAGTGGATGCAAGCTCAACAGGGCTAGGTTGTGTATTAAGTATCATAGATTCTGAGGGCGCTGAGCGTCCTGTTTCATTTGCTTCTCGTACGCTCTCACTCGCTGAGCGCAACTATTCTCAAATTGACAAGGAGGCAACAGTCATAGTTTTTGGTGTCAAAAAGTATCATCAATACTTGTATGGTAGACATTTTACTACCAAATGTGATCACAAGCCGTTACTAAGTATTTTTGGGTCTAGAAAGGGTATTCCAGTGTTTGCAGCAGGCAGACTACAGCGCTATGCTTTGTTTTTATCAGGGTATACCTTTGACATAAAATATGTCAAGTCCGAGGAAAATAGCGCCGATGCACTGTCGCGCCTACTTTTAAATGTAAAGCACAAAGATGTAACACATGACGAGTTAGCTTGGGTAGGGACGTATTTGCATTGTATTAAAGAAAGTTCAGTTCCTATCGATTGTGAGCAAGTAAAAGTAGAGACACAAAAAGACAAACTGTTAAAAAAAGTGTACAACTTTGTTATGTATGGTTGGCCTAACTTCCTGTTGGGGGAAGATAGGGATCTTCAGGCGTTCTATCAAAGACGAGACGAGCTAACTGTGGAAATGGGTGTAATTATGTGGGGATATCGGGTTGTAGTGCCTAAATCCCTTCAGGAATTCATTTTAAAAGAGCTTCATGTCTCTCACATGGGCATTGTTAAGATGAAGGGTGTTGCCCGTAGTTATGTTTATTGGCCAAATATTGATTCAGACATTGAGAGTATTGCAAACAGTTGCTCTTCTTGCCTTATGGAACGACCCAGACCAGCAAAAGCAGAATTACATGTATGGCATTATCCCAGAAAACCATGGGAGCGTCTACATTTAGATTTTCTCGGTCCAATCAAAGGAAAAATGTATTTAATAATAATTGATGCTCATTCTAAGTGGCTTGAGGTTTTCGAAACGGCCTCAACTGTGGCCCATCGGCCTCAACTGTGGCCCATCTGGCAATTGACAATTTAAGGTCATTATTTGCAAGGTTTGGTTTGCCCCTGGTGGTTGTCAGTGATAATGGCCCGCCATTTAATTCTGCTGAATTTCAAAAGTTCCTGGGAAACAATGGTATAAAACACAAAACGTCTGCACCGTATCATCCACAGTCAAACGGGCAGGCTGAGAACTCAGTGAAATATATTAAATACAAATTACGAGGTGCATTTAGAGACAGTGTAAATGTATCAGTAGTGCTAAGTCGAATTCTATTCGATTATCGCAACTCAATTCATGTAACCACTAACGAGACGCCGGCTAAATTAATGTTTGGCAGAAATTTAAGAAACAGGTTTGATTTGTTGAGACCCAATCTCAGCAATACTGTAGCACAAAAACAAGAAAAACAGAAATCTTACTTTAGAGGTAATAAAACTAGGTATTTGTACTTAAACCAATCTGTTTTAGTAAGGGATTATCGTTCAAAAAATAAATGGGTTGAAGGCATTGTGATAAAACAACTTAGCGATGTCATGTACATAGTAAAAATAAGTATTGGTATATTGTGGAAAAGGCACATAGACCAAATAGTTGCTACAGATACGGGTGGAGTAGGCTTAGATGTAAATATCAGACAAGGGATGTCGGCGAGCAGCTGGAAATTGACTATCCTAGTCAGTCAGCTGATGGTCCTTCTGCTCATGCAGCCTCACCCCGCACACCAACCAATCATAGACCCGCTGACGTCACTCCTCGTCCCTTACGACATTCGGTCACAGCTGTTCACTCTCCTAACCCCTCTCCAACTCGACCTATCAACCGATCAGCTAACAAAGCCAGGGGGGGCCATTCCGGCTTCCCCCGCTAACCTAGCTATCAGCTGTTGTTGCCGCGTGACGTCGACTGGTGGAAGAAATACGCGCGAGTCTTGATTTACCATGCAATCTTACCTGAGACCATGTCCTACTTAGCATCTCTCTGCTGTTTACACGAAATATTAACAATAATTGTAATGAGCTATTCATATAGAAAAAGGATTAAACAACAAGATTAAATGGTTTGCGGCAAAAAATAATGGTAAAATCTATTTCTACATTTAATAGAAAAGTAAGCAAGTCTGTCCACATATAACATTGACAAAATGGCACAAGATGTAAAATTAAGTCGGAAAGGAGGCGATATTATATATATATATATATATATATATATATATATATCATTTTTTATTATTCGTTAATTTTATATTAATAGAATTATTTCGATTGTTAATAATTTACTTAGAAACCTCTGATGATACTGATATTTTTCAGTGAAACGTGCGTCAGGTGTTAAAAAAAATATACGAAATTATACTACTTGCAGAAGAACAAATTGAAAACATCACAAATTATATATATATAATTATATATATATATATTGTAACGGTACATAACCCGGTCCCAATAAATTAAATCATGATAACATAAAGGTCAGAAATGGGTAACCTATAACTAGCTCCAAAATTAATCTGTATCACTAAACATTGTAAACAATTCGAGTGATATACAGTGACAAGTGAGTTATAGTGTACCCATTGAGGTAAAAAGTGAAAGTGAAGGTAACTTATTACAGAATTGTGCTGTAGGTTTGGGAATTATAAAACTATGATGGTAGACTATAATGCTACTAACTGATTCTGTATTTTTATTAATTTATTGTAATATTTATATTGTGTAGACAACCAATTGTAATACCTAAGTTCATGTTATATTTTTTCAAATATTTGTGTTATAATATAAGATAACCCAGGGTTCGTTTTAAAAAACATAAAAAGTTTAAATATCAAAGGATAATAAAAAATTAAAATAATTCTATATGAGGGAAATGGCAACAGGAAGTAGTGCAGTGTAGGAATACTATGAGAGACTAATAAATACTATATAAATTCATTTAGAGATAATAAAAATATTAAATAAATACTTATATACCAGGTCATAAGAAAATGAACAGAAACCTCTTATGTACAACAAATTGGTAAAGAAACCGGAATTAAAAAGAATTATTTTTCGGTAAATAAAATATAAATTTATAATAATTACAAACTGCCTGTATAATAAAAATATTTTGGGTTACTAAGAGTGACTAAAATAACAAGTATTGTTAATAATCGAATTGGGAAAATTAAACCTGGCGAGTTGACAAAATGATGCTACCACAATTCTATTAAAATATCTTTTTTGAAACTGGGGAGAAGTGTAAAATTAGTACAAAATTAAAAGGCAATATGAACACTATATAATCATACCTTATTTATCAAAATTAAATGGTTATACTCCCTAATAAACAGTGAAAGAAAACCTTCTGATGATTCGGCCTAGTTTCGCCATGTTTCAAGTTGACAATAGAATATGAGCCAGACGGTAATGAAATTACAACTCAAGACGGACCTCACTAGAGAAAAGGCTTCCTTCCAGTAAGAACTATAAGAAGAGAGGTAATATAAACATTTAGTTTAATAGTTGACGAAGAAAACGCATTCCGAATGGTTATATAGAACACACAAACTAGTCAAAATTAATCACATGTTCTAAAGTAAACAAACGCGCGCTGCTCTCTTACGGACATTTATGGAACTACATACTAAACGAAAAAATAAACAAATTTATTTAATATTTTTCAGTATTTGTAAAGCTTAGTAATTATCCATTTCTGACCATCTCATAACAAAAAGAACTTACCCTTAACCCTGGGGAAATAAAAAGAATTATATATTGATTGATGTTTTAAAAAATAGTATAAAATTTGGTAAACAAAACCATATGTTTTTTTCTTTTGACAATTCCATGTTTATTCGAGGAAGTCGATATTATGTTTTAATTAAGTAAAGATCGATTGTGATACTTGTATTTTGGTGGCAGGAAAACAAAAAACAATAATATAATTAATAAATATTATTGAAAAATTATATTGAATAATAAAAATGTGTTATATTTTTTGTAGTTGGTAGTTGTAATTGATTTCAGCACAAAATAGAAGAGATTGATACATTGGGTCATATTTCGCCATAGGGTAGGCTGGTTGAACTATGTGTGGAAACTCGTCTCACAATCAGCTGATTTAAATCACAGCGAACAATTAGAAAAATTTCCAAAATCGCCTAAACCGAGTGTAAATAATTGGTACTTACTCTCTCTTCCTCATAAGGCTGAACAACTTCCCTACTTGACCCCAAATCACACACTCTCGATTTCTGCTTAGATTGAGTAACATTACAAAATACTTTATTTTTTAAAACTTCAGTTATTATAATTCATAAGTGGCGACTGCGGAGAGGCGGAAACTTTAATATCTCAAGGCAGTACGTTACAGATTGGCGCTTACAATAGTGGGGCTGAATTAACAATATACCTGTAACTGTGTTTCGCTAAAACCTCTACAAAAACCGCTACGTTACAGATTGGCACTCAACGTAAAAGGGCGGTAATTAGGAAAAAATTTTGATATATTTAATAAATTAATACACCAAAAAATCTAATTATCGTTGGCAGTTATGAGAAAACAAGAAATGCATAGTACTAGAGGCAGATCGAAGAAGAGGGCAGAAGAAAAAGAGAAGGAAGAAGGTGGACAGGAACGAGAGTTAGAAATAGTCACGGACAGTGAAATGGAACAACCGGTAGGTGATAAAGAAGAAACTGAAGCAATTATGAGCACGGAAAAGGAAATAGTGGAAGAGGATGCCCAAGGGGACCAACCAGATAAAGCGGAGGCCAGGAGAGAACCAAATTGGCAAGACATGATGAGATTTATAGCCGAGAAGTTTGATAAAATAGATGAGAATTTTAAGAAACAGGAGGAAAACTCGAAGCAAACCAATGAGGAAAATAAGGAGAATTTTAAGAAACAGGAGGAAAACTTGAAGCAAACCAATGAGGAAAATAAGGAGAATTTTAAGAAACAGGAGGAAAAAAATAGACAGACCAATGAGAAAATAGATAGCATCCAGGAAAGTTTAGTCAAACAATTAAATGAAAAAATAGAGACCATTCATGGAAATATCAAACAAACCATGAATGAACAATACCATAAACTGAAAGAAACTGTTGAAGGACAAAGAGAAGAGATGAATGCAAAATTTGAAGAGAATAATAAGAATTTAAAACAATTTGAGGGTAAAATGGAGAATTTCAATAAGGAGATATGGGAAACTTTCGGGGAGAAGTTTGAAAATGTTAATACACTTAGCCAAAAAGCAGATACATACAAGGAGGAGACAAATAAACAAATGGACCATAGTGTCATGAATTTGGATGAAACATCAGACAGCACTTCAGAAGGTATTAAAGTAAGTCCGAATACAGAAGAGAGCAGAAAGGAAATAGAAATTACAGAATACCAAGGTGTAATGCCATCGGAAAATAAAAATAGCCAGGACAAAGAGAAGATCCAAACCGTGGAAAAGAAGACCAAGGAAATAAGAAAAACATGTAGAAAGAAAATAATAAATACAAGGGAAGAGTGGGAGGTGATTACAGATGGATTAATTAATGTATTTAACCTCCCAATTAATGAACAAAGGGAGTTAATTAAGTTTAGATCTCAATTAAATATGTCGACGATTGAAGTGTATCAGACAATATCAGTCATATCTTCAAGACAGAATATAACATTCAAATATTTGGTAAATAATCCAGAGGTAAAAGGGAATGAAATGAGATTAAATATGAGCAAATATGTTATGTCAGAGGAGGTGCAATACCTGTTAGTTAAAAAAGAACTAACAATGACGGAAAACAGTGACTTCAATGAAGACTTTGTATCAGCTGAGTTACGATGCCAGGTGAAAGAGAGGTATTTAACAAATACCAAAATCATTATGAATACCCCAGTAATCCGAGTAAAGGGAGTACCTGAATTAATGGACCATGGTTAAACTAAACAATAACCAACCAGAAAAAAGGGGACTGATTTTCTGAAAACTGACCCAGCAATCCATTGGATAGCGGAAGAAAAACCCCAAAATTCTAAAAGCATGTAAGGACATCTTACTCAAGTTATTTTGAAACCATATAATTTAAAGTGAAGAAACTAATACCCCAAAATTCAAAAAGTATGTAAGTACAACTTACTTAAGATATTTCGAAACCATTTAATTTAACAAAAAATAAGAACAGATTATTCAATAATATTTATAAAGAATGGATTTAAAATGAAATAATAAGAAAAAGTAATATTTTATGGTAACAAACAGAAGAATAAATAAAACCAATTGATGGTAATGTGCTCAGATAAGAAGAATAAAGAATAATTTAATGACTCCAATGAAACTGAAGGAGGATGATAATTAATACAACAATAATTAGAATTTCTCGGAATTGAAGATTATATAAGAAGAAATGATACGGAGAAATATGTCACAAGAAGGAAAGTCAAAAGGATTTTAAAATAATGCCTATCAATAATGTTATATGCTATTAGTTAATGGAAAAGAAGAAGGAATCAAGAAGAAGAAGAAGAAGAAGAAGAAGAAGAAGAAATATATAATTTAATGCAAACAGCAACAGTATGAAGAATCCCAAAAGTGTTTAGTATTAGTCGCTAATTGACTACTTATAATCTTTTTATTTTAATGTATTGACTGTAGAAATGTTCCGGCAATAATTTTTATGAGCAGGGATGATGTTCCCCTGGTCTCAGAAGGTGTAAGGATGGACAGCGGAGAATGGACCCAGAGTGGCCACCCGACTGGTACCACCGCACAGGATAGGGAAAAATGTTAGGGAAATTGAATATTTAAGGGTTAATAATTATAAAATAGCTGTATAGATTGATATTATATTCCAGAAGTATAGATGAAGAAAATAGAAGGAAGATAGCAGACCGAAGCTTAATTGATAAAGATAATTTATAGAAGTAAATAGAAATGAGTGTTAAAACAAGTTTAATATGATTAGTGTGACCAGTCCTTATCAAATAAAATGTGGAAGTACCACTACCCAGAGAAATAAATAATTGATGAATTTGCCAGCAATTACCACCAGTCTGAATTACCAGTCAGAGTTTACAACCAGTTTGAAAATGAAACACTATTATGAAGAATAAAACCAAGACTATTAGGAGAATTGAAACAATCAACTATTTATTTTAACAGACGAGTAACCAAAATAAATTTGTTCTAGTGGGGGGGCTTTATATAACGGTACATAACCCGGTCCCAATAAATTAAATCATGATAACATAAAGGTCAGAAATGGGTAACCTATAACTAGCTCCAAAATTAATCTGTATCACTAAACATTGTAAACAATTCGAGTGATATACAGTGACAAGTGAGTTATAGTGTACCCATTGAGGTAAAAAGTGAAAGTGAAGGTAACTTATTACAGAATTGTGCTGTAGGTTTGGGAATTATAAAACTATGATAGTAGACTATAATGCTACTAACTGATTCTGTATTTTTATTAATTTATTGTAATATTTATATTGTGTAGACAACCAATTGTAATACCTAAGTTCATGTTATATTTTTTCAAATATTTGTGTTATAATATAAGATAACCCAGGGTTCGTTTTAAAAAACATAAAAAGTTTAAATATCAAAGGATAATAAAAAATTAAAATAATTCTATATGAGGGAAATGGCAACAGGAAGTAGTGCAGTGTAGGAATACTATGAGAGACTAATAAATACTATGTAAATTCATTTAGAGATAATAAAAATATTAAATAAATACTTATATACCAGGTCATAAGAAAATGAACAGAACCTCTTATGTACAACAAATTGGTAAAGAAACCGGAATTAAAAAGAATTATTTTTCGGTAAATAAAATATAAATTTATAATAATTACAAACTGCCTGTATAATAAAAATATTTTGGGTTACTAAGAGTGACTAAAATAACAAGTATTGTTAATAATCGAATTGGGAAAATTAAACCTGGCGAGTTGACAAAATGATGCTACCACAATTCTATTAAAATATCTTTTTTGAAACTGGGGAGAAGTGTAAAATTAGTACAAAATTAAAAGGCAATATGGACACTATATAATCATACCTTATTTATCAAAATTAAATGGTTATACTCCCTAATAAACAGTGAAAGAAAACCTTCTGATGATTCGGCCTAGTTTCGCCATGTTTCAAGTTGACAATAGAATATGAGCCAGACGGTAATGAAATTACAACTCAAGACGGACCTCACTAGAGAAAAGGCTTCCTTCCAGTAAGAACTATAAGAAGAGAGGTAATATAAACATTTAGTTTAATAGTTGACGAAGAAAACGCATTCCGAATGGTTATATAGAACACAAAAACTAGTCAAAATTAATCACATGTTCTAAAGTAAACAAACGCGCGCTGCTCTCTTACGGACATTTCTGGAACTACATACTAAACGAAAAAATAAACAAATTTATTTAATATTTTTCAGTATTTGTAAAGCTTAGTAATTATCCATTTCTGACCATCTCATAACAAAAAGAACTTACCCTTAACCCTGGGGAAATAAAAAGAATTATATATTGATTGATGTTTTAAAAAATAGTATAAAATTTGGTAAACAAAACCATATATGTTTTTTTCTTTTGACAATTCCATGTTTATTCGAGGAAGTCGATATTATGTTTTAATTAAGTAAAGATCGATTGTGATACTTGTATTTTGGTGGCAGGAAAACAAAAAACAATAATATAATTAATAAATATTATTGAAAAATTATATTGAATAATAAAAATGTGTTATATTTTTTGTAGTGGGTAGTTGTAATTGATTTCAGCACAAAATAGAAGAGATTGATACATTGGGTCATATTTCGCCATAGGGTAGGCTGGTTGAACTATGTGTGGAAACTCGTCTCACAATCAGCTGATTTAAATCACAGCGAACAATTAGAAAAATTTCCAAAATCGCCTAAACCGAGTGTAAATAATTGGTACTTACTCTCTCTTCCTCATAAGGCTGAACAACTTCCCTACTTGACCCCAAATCACACACTCTCGATTTCTGCTTAGATTGAGTAACATTACAAAATACTTTATTTTTTAAAACTTCAGTTATTATAATTCATAAGTGGCGACTGCGGAGAGGCGGAAACTTTAATATCTCAAGGCAGTACGTTACAGATTGGCGCTTACAATAGTGGGGCTGAATTAACAATATACCTGTAACTGTGTTTCGCTAAAACCTCTACAAAAACCGCTACGTTACAATATATATATATATATATTTAATATGCCTGCGTGTATAAACATTTCTATGTAGTATAATATATTTGAAACAAGCTTCCAATTATTATAATTATAATCAATATCATAATCATTTTCTTTATCTACATTTTCATTGTTATAACGTTAAAAACTGAAGCTAGTACGTTTAGTTGTAAACATAAATACTTTTATCAACGAAATGAAAATGGTTATTTAGTTGATACATACCTTCATAGGTGACTTAAATTTTTGAAGACGAAGCTACCCAGAGCCGACTCTTTGTTGCTGCATACTTTTCAAGTGACTTGAGTTTGAGCTGTTTGTTCAGATGGCGGAGTCTGATGAATGTTCTTGTCCTGACGTACAGACAAATGACTTTCTCGTCCACCTCTGGAAATTTAGATTTGAGTAAGGTGACCAAATAAGAGATAACTTTCACTTGTTTTGATACTGTACGTCCGTGGAAAGAAGTAAAAACTATCTCAAACTGAATCAGTTTTTGGTAACCACTCGTCTGACGGATGGGTAAGCCCCCCCCCTTTGATATACCGGTAATCGATATCCAGTCATGACTATGTTCCCCGGAAAGACACAATGTTTTGCCTGTCACACCTAGACTTTCATCAATGAAGCGGCACTTGAATGCGATGTACCCGGCCAGATATTTTAAGGCATCTTGAAGAACATCGTTGTCACTTGCAGACGGGGCCAAGTCCTCTGTTTTTAACAATTCTGCTTCGTCGGTGTCATTATTCGGAGAACTTGGTATTCACGTATGTTCCACTATGTCTATGCATAGTTCATTGGTAACAAACTGGATGAAATCCTCGTCAGAGTCATTTGATTCCATAACTTCGGTGGAATGAATGCTACCATCCTCAGCCACAGACGCACTTCCAGATAACGGTATATCGTCCGTGCTACCCGTTAAAAGCAAGAGCCGAATTCTGTTGCGCACTTCAAAGGGAGTGGGATAAAAAACGCCTAACCCCCCCCCCCCGTGGGATATAAAAGACGCCTAATCCCCGAATTCGTGAAAAAAAGTTTTCATGGCAATCTTGATTGAATCTAGCGGTCAAAATGTACGTTGGACGTGTGTGCTACGATTCATCAGATGACGTAATTCTGGGGCCCCACAGTAATGTTCAGGTGGTCATGATTAGAGGTCTGTTTGCCAAGTGGAAGCAACCCATTTATTATGATTTTGATGTGACCATGACAGATGTATTGCTTAAAAGCATTATCAGTGCCGTTGAGAGCAGTAATATTCATGTAGCGGCTGTGACGTGTGATATGGGGGGAAAGAATTCAAAAATCTGGAAGGAATTAGATGTAAACACAGAAAAAAATTTCTTCATTAACCCAACTACAAACGATAAGGTGTGGGTTTTCTGTGACGTACCTCATCTTTCAAAGCTGCTTAGAAATCATTTTCTAGACCATGGGTTGTTACTTTGCGACGGCACTGAGCTTTAAAAGGATAGGGCTACAATCGAAAATCTGTTACAGCAACAGAAAGGAGAATTGACGATTTTACCCAATATTAGTCAGATACACCTTAACGTAACTGGTCGATCTCGTCAAAATTTAAGATTTACTGCACAGTTAGTTTTCTAATCATACAGCAAAGGCGCTGAAGTATGTTGCAAATAAAGAGCGCGAAAGCAGCTTCATCGAACTGGTAAACGATGCATTTGATGTTTTAAACTCGAGACTTCCAAAAGACCAGAAAACGCCCCTCAGAAGTGGGTACGGCATGAATTTAAGGAGCCAAGAAAATACTTTGAAAAGGTTTTTGGAAGTAATAACTAACATGCGAGTAGCAAGTAAAAAAATTTTACTACCTTTTCAGAAAGGTTTCGTTATATCTTTAAATTCATAGTTCGGTCTTTATGAACAAATGACAATGATTCATGGGGTGACGTACATTTTGACCGCTAGATTCAATCAAGATTGCCTTGAAAACTTTTTTTCACGAATTTGGGGATTAGGCGTCTTTTATAATAATCCCACTCCCTTTGAAGTGCGCAACAGAATTTGGCTCTTGCTTTTAACGGGTAGCACGGACGATATACCGTTATCTGGAAGTGCGTCTGTGGCTGAGGATGGTAGCATTCATTCCACCGAAGTTATGGAATCTAATGACTCTGACGAGGATTTCATCCAGTTTGTTACCAATGAACTATGCATAGACATAGTTGAACATACGTTAATACCAAGTTCTCCGAATAATGACACCGACGAAGCAGAATTGTTAAAACAGAGGACTTGGCCCCGTCTGCAAGTGACAACGATGTTCCTCAAGATGCCTTAAAATATCTGGCCGGGTACATCGCATTCAAGTGCCGCTTCATTGATGAAAGTCTAGGTGTGAGAGGCGAAACATTGTGTCTTTCCGGGGGACATAGTCATGACTGGATATCGATTACCGGTATATCAAAGTGGGGGCTTACCCATCCGTCAGACGAGTGGTTACAAAAACTGATTCAGTTTGAGATAGTTTTTACTTCTTTCCACGGACGTACAGTATCAAAACAAGTGAAAGTTATCTCTTATTTGGTCACCTTACTCAAATCTAAATTTCCTGAGGTGGACGAGAAAGTCATTTGTCTGTACGTCAGGACAAGAACATTCATCAGAATCCGCCATCTGAACAAACAGCTCAAACTCAAGTCACTTGAAAAGTATGCAGCAACAAAGAGTCGGCTCTGGGTAGCTTCGTCTTCAAAAATTTAAGTCACCTATGAAGGTATGTATCAACTAAATAACCATTTTCATTTCGCTGATAAAAGTATTTATGTTTACAACTAAACGTACTAGCTTCAGTTTTTAACGTTATAACAATGAAAATGTAGACAAAGAAAATGATTATGATATTGATTATAATTATAATAATTGGAAGCTTGTTTCAAATATATTATACTACATAGAAATGTTTATACACGCACTCGTGTGCGCACCCACCCACGCAGGCATATTATATATATATATATATATATATATTGTAACGCAACATAGTTGAGGTTCCCCAACGTTACATAAAAGACTGAATGAAATATGGTCAAAGACCATACCCTGACTTAAGGTTGTTCGATAGTTGATATGTTTGAGAAGGACCTCAAGTAAAAAGGAGGCAATGACTAATATTAAATGTAAAAGAGCCAGACCAATGAATGATTGGATGTAATGAAATGTTTGTTTTGTACTGTGACATGTTAAGGTCTACAGAATATTTATATTGTATGTTGAATGTGTTAAAAATGAAATGATGTTGTTTGATAATAATACTTACTCAATAATTATGTTTATATTTTATATTAGATTTGTTTTTATACAGCACAATATAGTTACCAATGTTAGGCACGGTACTAAGTTGTCAGTATTGTATAAAATTGAAAGATACTGTTGTTCTAATTAATGTTTATAAACTGGATCAGGAGTGTGACCAGTGTTTCAAGTCTAACAAGTAGTTCTGACAATTATGTCACAAATTAATAAAGGGTTCCAGAACCAATTGATTAATGTAAAAACAAATAACCACCAGTAAATTAAAATTCATGTAATTAACTATGTAATCAATAATTAATTGTACAGTAGGTCAGGTAAAAAGAAAATTAAGTTAAAAACCAAATAATGTTATAATGGTTGAAAATGAATCTATAGGCCTAAATTCCATATTAGTGAAAGGAAATTAATACCTTTTTAGTAAACTCAGTCCAACGAAACTCTAGTAAAACATTTACTGTTTAATAAGGAAGGTTAGGGGAGAATTTTATGTGATTCAATATTAATCCAAGCATGGAGTATTTTATTGGAAAGGAGTAGTAATATTCTATAATGCCGGCTCAAGGATATATAGAAAACCTGGTTGTTAAGGGCAACTGATTTTTAGTAACTTGTTGATTTTGAATAGATGGTACTGATTGTTACAAGCTATTAGGTTGAAATGAACCGATATATTTAAAATATATGAATAAATATAAAGAAAATATATATCCAAATTGAAAAAAAAAGCATTTTGCAAAACAATTATACTGGAATGTTAATGAATCATACAAATTAAATCACCCTATAAATTATCAATGAATACAATAAAAAAGAACTGAAAGCGTCTCACCTCATTCACTAAACAATTCCGCTGAATTTGGTATCAAACCAATTCATGCTATAAATTGAAGACCAATAAAGAGTTGAAGCCTGAATTAACGGAAATATTTGGAAATACAGAAGATTCGGTTGACGAAATAACCTTCATTGACAGCGGAAGCTGAGATCCTAATTCCAGTTCGTTGGGACCAAGAATTGTGAAGACGCAAAAGAAGACTCGAAGCACCAGAGTTCCCGTGGGATTATCATCATCCATTCATTGAAGACCAGAGCAGTTTTACTGGGTGAAGACGATATAACCTGCATTTTGATCGTAGTTGACAAACATTCACCGCCTAATGAAGCTTTCGCCGCTTGGGTAAAAAACAAATTATTTTCATATCATTGTATTTTAAGTAAATAATTTTATTCTTTTTGTAAATTGAACAACCTTAATCATGCGTTTTACCTGGCCTTACTAATGGTTCAAAGAACTACACGAACCCTGGTATAAGAATTAATTGTCATTATTTTCAAGTATATATGTTTTAGAGTTTGAATAATTAAGAATCGATATATGTTGGGATAGTCGATTGGATCGTCTTATTGTTTGTCTGAGATAACGTAACTTGTTAAATACCAGAGAAAAATAAATAAAGTACATTTGTTGTATGAGACAACGTTTTAATCATTGCAGAGAAAATACTATATGTAATTGGCGTAATAATTTATTAACAGATTGATACAAACACTCAGAATAACTAACCTATAAGTTCACTTATTTCTGGTAATAGCGCTCCAAGTTTACAGCTGGTGGGACGGAAGATTGCTGAACTAACGGGTTTTGTCATACTAAATTTGAATGAAATTTTTATCGTTGAGGGACTAGGGTTGAGACAAAAACCACTTACATTCAGTAAATACTCCGTATATATTGCTCATATTAAACAACCACTGAGAATTAAATTAAGCCTATAGAATAATACCATTATAAATTCAGGTACATAATTCTAAGTTTGTGGACTTAATAATCTGTGTTCTGAGGGTTTCACTGGTCACAACCGCAAGGTATATTAGTTAATAACATATTAATTAAACCAGGTAACAGCACTTTAATTGTTACGAATCGCCACCTACAACGTATTACTTGGCGTTTATTACACCGGAGTATCTTATAACTAATTACACTCATAGACAAGATTTCTTTATAATTTGACGTCTCCAGCTGGTATCACACATTATAACATACGTCCTCACATAATTAACAAGCAGTTCGTTACTAAATTGATTACAACAGTGGGGTTTGAATAAGACGGACATTTTCGCTAGCACCGGCACATATTGGTTTCTTTACAAATTGGCGCATAACAACGTGGAACTTATTTAAACACGTACTCAACACATTCTCTATATATATATTTGCCAACATCTTTACAAATCGACGCTCGCAACGTGAGGCATCATCGTCGCATCTTAACACACACCTTAGATCTCTTTTTGTTTCAATATATATAATTTGTGATGTTTTCAATTTGTTCTTCTGCAAGTAGTATAATTTCGTATATTCTTTTTAACACCTGTCGCACGTTTCACTGAAAAATATCAGTATCATCAGAGGTTTCTAAGTAAATTAATAACAATCGAAATAATTCTATTAATATAAAATTAACGAATAATAAAAAATTATATATATATATATATATATTGTATATTCTTTTTAACACCTGACGCACGTTTCACTGAAAAATATCAGTATCATCAGAGGCTTCTAAGTGAATTAATAACAATCGAAATAATTCTAATAATATAAAATTAACGAATAATCGAATTTGTATCGATTTTAATGTAAAATAAAATAACTGATAATCGATTTAGGTCGATTAGTTAACGATTGTTTTAATGTTTATTTTCTCCAGCAGCTGTTTTCTCGGTTATATTTGAAATTTTGTTTATATTTTATTCATTTTTATTTTTATTTTTTAGTAAATTTATAATTTTAAATAGATCGTCTTGTTTTGTTTTTATTTGGGTTTGTTCTTTAATTAATAAATTATTGTTATTGTGTTTGTAAATGTTAAGATTTTCCCAAATATTCATTTTTTGACCTTTTTGTATGTTTTTAATTAATTTTAAATTTTAAATGTTTGGAAACTGGTGGTTATTATTTAGACAATGTGTGGCTAAATTAGATTTATAAATATTTGGTTTTAAATATGCATTGCGGTGTTGAACAAATCTATCTCGTAGTTTTTTCTTCGTCTGGCCCACATAAAATTTATTGCAATCTGGACATTCTATTTTATATATTCCATTTTTATTGTGAGTATTGGATTTAGTTTTAGGTTTTATTTTATTAAAAATTATATTATCTGTGTTATAAGATATTTTTAAATTAGTATCTTTAAATATTTTATTTAGTTTTTGAGTTATATTTCCGTAATAAGTGAAGGTTGTATATTTTATATTATTATTAATAAATGAATTTTTAAATGTAGTGTTTTTAGGGATTTTATTAGTGATTTTATGTTTAATTTTATTTTCTAATTTATTAATATTAATATATTATATATATATATGTATATATATATATATAAAATATCGCCTCCTTTCCGACTTAATTTTACATCTTGTGCCATTTTGTCAATGTTATATGTGGACAGACTTGCTTACTTTTCTATTAAATGTAGAAATAGATTTTACCATTATTTTTTGCCGCAAACCATTTAATCTTGTTGTTTAATCCTTTTTCTATATGAATAGCTCATTACAATTATTGTTAATATTTCGTGTAAACAGCAGAGAGCTGCTAAGTAGGACATTGTCTCAGGTAAGATTGCATGGTAAATCAAGACTCGCGCGTATTTCTTCCACCAGCGACGTCAGAGTGAAGCAACCAATGGGAGCGTAATTGGCCGGAGTGGCCTACCTTATTATTCTAGTTACATTGTAACAAAGCTCCTTCACCTTTTGTTGTTAGACGCTCACACAGAGCTCGTAAGCCAATTGACAGACTGGATCTGTAATTACTTATTGTTATCATTTTGTGCTATTTCTATCATGTTATTGTCTTGGTGAATAATTATGTTGTTTATTACTTTATTGTGCTAAGGGTTATTTCATTCAGTATGTATCCTACTTGGAATTGAACATTAACGTAACTCAAAGTAATTTTCAATTTGTTCTAAATTTGGTAGGAAGGTGTTATATATAATAATATTATATATATGTATTCTATATTTGTGTTGTATATAATAATATTGTATACATTGTAACGGTACATAACCCGGTCCCAATAAATTAAATCATGTAATAACATAAAGGTCAGAAATGGGTAAACTATAACGAGCAAAATTAAATGATATCACTAAACATTATAAACAAACTGAGTGATATACAGTGACAAGTGAGTTATAGTGTACCCATTGAGCTAAAAAGTGGAAGTGAGGGGAACTTCTTACAGAATTGTTGTAGGTGGGAGAATTATAAACGATGATAGTAGACTATAATGCTACTAACCGATGATGTATTTTGTTAATTTATTGTAGTGTTTATATTGTATAGACAACCAATTTTAATACCTAAGTTAATTTTATATTTTTTCAAATATTTGTGTTATAATATAAGATAACCCAGGGTCATTTAAAAAAAAAAAAAAAAAAATATTTAAATATCAAATGATAATAAAAAATTAAAATAATACTGTATGAGGGAAATGGCAGAAGGAAGTAGTGCAGTGTAGGAATACTATGAGAGACTAATAAATACTACTCGTACATAAATTCATTTAAAGATAATAAAAATATTAAATACTTATATATAAGGTCATAAGAAAATGAACAGAAACCTATTATGTAAACCAAATTGGGAAAGAAACCGGAATTAAAAAGAATTATTTTTCGGTAAATAAAATATAAATTTATAATAATTACAAACTGCCTGTATACTAAAAAAATTATGGGTTACTAAGAGTGACTAAAATAACAAGTATTGTTAATAATCGAATTTGGAAATTAAACCTGGCGAGTTGACAAAATGATGCTACCACAATTCTATTAAAATATCCTTTTTGAAACGTTGGAGAAGTGCAAAATTAGTACAAAATTAAAAAGCAATATGAACATTATATAATCCTACCTTACTTATCAAAGTTAAATGGTTATACTCCATAATAAAAAGTGAAAGAAAACCATTTTGATGATCCAGCCTAGTTTCGCTATATTTCAAGTTGACGATATAATATTGGCCAGACGGTAATGAAATTACAACCCAAGACGGACATAACTAGAGAAAAGGCTTCATTCCAGTAAGAACTATAAGAAGAGAGGTAATATAAACATTTCGTTTAATAGTTAACGAAGAAAACGTATTCCGAATGGTTGTATAGAACAAAAACCTAGTCAAAATTAATCACATGTTCTAAAGTAAACAAACGCACGCTGCTCTCTTACGGACATTTCTGGAACTACGTACTAAACGAAAAATAAACAAAATTTTTAATATTTTTCAGTATTTGTAAAGCGTAGTATTATTATCCATTTCTGACCATCTCATAACAAAAAGAACTTACCCTTAACCCTGGGGAAATATTAAGAATTATATATTGATTGATGTTTTAAAAATAGTATAAAATTTGATAACAAAACCATATATGTTTTTTCTTTTGACAATTCCATGTTTACTCGATGAAGTCGATATTATGTTTTAATTAAGGAGAGATCGATTGTGATATTTGTATCTGAGCGGCAGAGAAAGAAACCAATAATATAAATAATAAATATTATGGAAAAATTGATATTGAATAATAAAAATGTGTTACGTTTTTTTAGCGGGTAGTTGTAATAGATTTCAGCATAAAAATAGAAGAGATCGACCCATCGGGTCATACTTTGCCATAGTGTAGTCGGGTTGAACTATGCGTGGAGACTTGTCTCCTAATCAGCTGATTTAATTCACGGCGAACAATTTGAAAAAATTTCAGAAATCGTATAAACCAAATGTAAACAATTGGTACTTACTCTCTCTTCAACATAAGGCTGAACAACTTCTCTACTTGACCAAAATCACACACTCTCGATTTCGGTTTAGATTGAGTAACATTACCAACTACTTTATTTTTAAACTTTGGTCATTATAATTCATAAGTGGCGACTGCGGAGAGGCGGAAACCTCTGATCAAAAAACCGCATGTTACAGAATTGGCAAACCCAACAGTGGGGCTTGAATCAGACGGACGTTTCGTTAATACCTCTACAAAAAACCGCTACGTTACAGAATTGGCGCTCAACGTAAAAGGGCTGTAATTAGAAAAGAATTTTGATATTTAATAAATTAATATACCAAAAAATCTAATTATCGTTGGCAGTTATGAGAAAACAAGAAATGCATAATACCCGAGGCAGATTGAAGAAGAGGGCAGAAGAAAAGGAGAAGGAAGAAGGTGGACAGGAACAAGAAATAGAATTAGTCACGGACAGTGAAATGGACCAACAGACAGGCGATAAAGAAGAAACCGAAGTAGTTATGGACCCGGAAACGGAAATAATTGAAGATGATGCCCAAGGGGACCAACCAGATAAACCCAACCAAAAAGAAGATATAAGCATACAGGAGCTGTTAAGAATTATAATGGAAGGGAATAACAAGATCCAGGAAGATAATAAGCGAACCAATGACAAAATAGATGAAAATTTTAGAAAACAGGAGGAAGCCTTGAAACAAACCAATGAGGAAAATAAGGAGAATTGTAAGAAACATGAGGAAAACTTAAAACAAACCAATGAGGAAAATAAGGAGAATTTTAAGAAACAGGAGGAACAAAATAGACAGACCAATGAGAAAATTGATAGCATTCAGGAAAGTTTAGTCAAACAATTAAATGAAAAAATAGAGACCATTCATGGAAATATCAAACAAACCATGAATGAACAATACAATGAACTGAAAGAAACTGTTGAAGGACAAAGAGAAGAGATGAATGCAAAATTTGAAGAGAATAATGAGAATTTAAAACAAATTGAGGGTAAGATGGAGAACTTCAACAAGGAATTAAGAGAAAATCTAGAGAGTAAAATTGAAAGTGTCAGTCATACGCTTAGCCAAAGAGTAGATGAATATAAGGAAGAGGCAGAGAAGAAAGTAATAGAACCAATCAAAGGTTAGATAAAGCTGAAGAGAAGATGGAACTAATTAAAACCGGAGTCGAGGCACGAATGGAAAAGGAAGAACAAAATAATCAAGTTCGGGTATTGGCCATACGACAAGAAAACAATGACCAATTAGATAGTATCAAAAGCAGTCTGAACTGTAAATTTTCAGAGTTTCATAAAACAGTAGAGAATGTAAAAAATCAGTGTGATAGCCAAGCAGAGAAATTAGATAATTTGCAACAAATACAAACCAATTTTCAATGTGATGTAGATAGAATAAGTTCTAGATCTGCATGCAGCAGTCCTCATGTTTATCAAGATAGTAAGGAAAGTGTAAACTTTCGGGATTATCGCAGAAACCCACTTGAATTTTTAGGGAGAGTAGATGAAATTTTGAACAGATCAAAGGAGAATCGATGGAATATGATAAAAGGTATATTAGACGAATCGTTCAAAAATATCAATGACAATTGGTGGACAGCAATTAGGAACGAAGTGTGTGATTATGGGGGTTTCAAAACAATGTTCAAACTTAAATACTGGTCAGAGTCAGTACAAAACATTATTAGGGACGATATTTGTCATGGTAGGTATGACCGTACAGTGGGACAAACACCTACTGCTTACTTTTTGGGGAAGGTGTGTATAGCAAAGTATTTAGACCCTAAGATACCTGAAGAGTGTCTAGTGACCAAAATGGCGTATCATTTCGAAGAGAAGATCATCAGTGCCCGATTAAGTGGACAAATAAAAACTATTGGAGGCATGGAAACGCTACTAGAAAATTATGAACAGGAATCTTATTATAGGAGAAGTAGATGGAGGTCAGGGAATACTGAGGAGCGAAAGAATGAACCACCAAGAGAGAATCGACCTAGAGTCAATTATGTACATGCTAATAACAATTATTACAGTAATAGTTACCAAGGAAAACGTCCGTATTTTAACCAGAGACAAAATTATGATCGAAGAGATGAGAGAAACAACTACAACAGACAACAATGGAATGATCATGACGAATATAGGAGGTCCAGAAGTGGAGATAGAAATAGGGACATACCCTCGGGAGATCCACCAAATGACAATCAGGGAACTAATCAAGCCCAAATAAATTATCTAATGGCTGATGAGAGGGATTCGAGGAGACCCGATGAACAGCAACAAAGAAAAGGGGACAAACGAGTTGACCGTGGGAAAAATCAAGGGTCTAATCCTGGTCCCAGTAATAAAGATGAGAGGCTATATACATACGATAATATTGAAATGTATGGTAGTGATCCGCAATGGGGCAATCCAATAGCGAATTTTATTGACAAGTTTAATCAACAGAATCCTCGGGAAAAATATAAGAGTGGATCAATCCGTGTTGTGAATGATACCGAAAACGGTTAAACTAATGTTAAATGAAATATTGAGAAAAAGTATTGAAAGACTAAAACCCCAAAATTCTAAAAGCATGTAAGGACATCTTACTCAAGTTATTTTGAAACCACATAATTTAATAAAAAATAATAACAGATTAGTAAATAAGAGTTATAAAGAATTGATTTAAAATGAAATAATAGGAAAAAGTAATATTTCTAATGGTAACAAACAGAAGAAAAATTAAATGAACAATAACAATTGATGGTAATGTGCTCAGATAAGAAGAATAAAGAATAATTTAATGACTCCAATGAAACTGAAGGAGGATGATAATTAATACAATAATTAGAATTTCTCGGAATTGAAGATTATATAAGAAGAAATGATACGGAGAAATATGTCACAAGAAGTAAAGTCAAAAGGATTTTAACATAAGACCTATCAATAATGTTATATGCTATTAGTAATGGAAAAGAAGAAGGAATCAAGGAGAAGAAGAAATATATAAATAAATACAAACAGCTACAGTATGAAGAATCCCAAAAGTGTTTAGTACTAGTCGCTAATTGACTACTACTTATAATTTTTTTATTTTTATGTATTGACCGTAGAAATGTTCCGGCAATAATTTTTATGAGCAGGGATAATGTTCCCCTGGTCTCAGAAGGTGGACCCAGAGTGGCCACCCGACTGGTACCACCGCATAGGATAGGGAAAAATGTTAGGGAAATTGAATATTTAAGGGATAATAATTATAAAATAGCTGTATAGAGTGATATTAGATTCCAGAAGTATAGATGAAGAAAATAGAAGGAAGATAGCAGACCGAACCTTAATTGATAAAGCTAATTTATAGAAGTAAATAGAAATGAGTGTTAAAACAAGTTTAATATGATTAGTGTGACCAGTCCTTATCAAATATAATGTGGAAGTACCACTACCCACAGAAATAAATAATTGATGAATTTGCCTCCAAGAGAGAGAGAGAGTAGAGTTAGAAAACAGCAATTACCACCAGTCTGAATTACCAGTCAGTGTATAATCAGTCGGAAATGAAACACTATTATGAAGAATAAAGCCAAGACTATTAGGAGAATTGAAACAATCAACAATTTATTTTAATCAACGAGTAAAACCAAAATAAATTTGTTCTAGTGGGGGGGCTTTATGTAACGGTACATAACCCGGTCCCAATAAATTAAATCATGTAATAACATAAAGGTCAGAAATGGGTAAACTATAACGAGCAAAATTAAATGATATCACTAAACATTATAAACAAATTGAGTGATATACAGTGACAAGTGAGTTATAGTGTACCCATTGAGGTAAAAAGTGAAAGTGAGGGGAACTTCTTACAGAATTGTGTTGTAGGTGGGAGAATTATAAACGATGATAGTAGACTATAATGCTACTAACCGATGATGTATTTTGTTAATTTATTGTAGTGTTTATATTGTATAGACAACCAATTTTAATACCTAAGTTAATTTTATATTTTTTCAAATACAGTCGACTCTCGATAATTTGACACTTGTTAATTTAAATCTCTCGATAATTTGAAATTTTTTCCCGGTCCCTTGAAAAATACTCGATAAATTGAATAAAATCAATATTAATTGGTCCCCTCGGTAATTTGAAGTTGAAGGAATAGTATCTTGCCCGCCAACATGCAATAATTTGAAGTCCGGGCTTCCCTACTCTCTATAATTTGAAGCGATTATCATGCACAGACCTGTCGTTTGTTTACATACATGTACAGACCTGTCGATTGTTTACATAAATGAGATATGAGTGAGTTTGCAGTTCGCATTCCAGTCTTCCTTCAAACGTTAAAGTGAGTCATGTTAATGTTTGATTTGTGTTATTAAAATGAATTCAAGAAAGAACAAGTGTCTTTCCATAAGTGAAAAAAAGCGTGTGATTCAAGCTGTGGAGGATGGACAATTAAAAAAAGATGTCGCTAAACAGTTTGGCATTTTACCATCGACATTGTTGATGATTTTGAAAAACAAAGATCGCATCACCGGAAGTGCCTTAATTGCGAGTAGAAAAAGGTCACGCCAGGGTGAATTTCCCCGTCTTGAAGAGTGCTTGCTTAAGTGGATTCGTCAGTGTAGAGGACAAAACGTTCCCGTCGGCGGTTTCATGTTGAAGGAAAAAGCCAAGTCTTTTGCGCAGTCTCTTGGAATTAAAGGATTTGCAGCAAGTGAGGGGTGGCTCTCAAATTTCAAAAATCGACACGGCATCACATTTAAAAAAATCTGCGGAGAGAGCGCCAGCGTGGATATTTCCATTTGTTCTCAATGGATTGATGAACTAAACCAACTTTTGAATGGCTATGACCCAAGGAACATATTCAACACAGACGAAACCGGGCTTTTTTATAAATGTCTTCCTGATCGCACTCTGACGTTCAAAGACGAAAAGTGTCATGGAGGGAAACTCAGCAAGGATAGATTAACTGTTCTTTTAGCGTGTAACATGGACGGTTCTCAAAAATTGAAACCACTTATTATAGGGAAATCTGCGAAACCACGCTGTTTTAAAGGAATAAAATCGCTGCCCACAGCTTATAGGTCAAACAAAAAATCGTGGATGACGACAGAGTTGTTTAATGAACGGCTGACCTCAGTGAACAGTGACATGAAAAAGGAAAAATGCAAAATCTTACTGTTTTTGGACAACTGCACCGTGCATAATAACCCACCACCATTAGACCACGTAAAATTGATTTTTTTTCCAGCCAACACGACATCAAGATTGCAACCGTTAGACCAAGGCATAATTCAAAATGTTAAAACTCTCTACCGTAGAGAAATTGTTTCTCTTGTGCTGGATAGCATTGAAAAAGGTGAGAAGGTAATCAACAGTTTTGACCGCTATAATCATGATTGATAAGGCCTGGAGAAATGTCAACCCTACCACTATTTATAACTGATTCAGAAAGTGCGGGTTTAAGCAAACCGAAAACGTAGAACAGTCATCGGAGTCGCCAAAAATTACAAATTCTGACTCAGGGTGGGGACTTCTACCTAACTATGGAGAATTAATATTTGAGGATTATGCTCATGTTGACGATGACATCAGTGTCCACGGTGCTTTAACCGATGCCGAACTGTTGAATTTGGTCCCTCTGGATGAGGACGAGGAAGAAAACGAAGAAGAACAACCGCCAATTCCAGTCACATTGAGCGAGGCAAGGAGATCTCTTACTACCCTACGCTTCTACGCCCTCAGAACCGACACAAGTGACGATTTCTTCGCAGCTCTCACCACTATCGAAAATTCATTGGACAATGATAGACTGAAGTCGCTCACTCAACAGAAAATTACGGACTTCTTTTCAAAATGAACATTTGTGAATAATTGTACAAATGTTTAAAATAACAAATCACGAATTTTGATCAAACTCTTGTTTACTTGATTTTTTCCTCCCTCCCTCTTGGTTATTTAAACTCCTGTTATTTTGAACTCTTGGTAATTTGAAATTTTTCTCTGGTCCCTTGAGTGTCAAATTATCGAGAGTCGACTGTATTTGTGTTATAATATAAGATAACACAGGGTTCGTTTAAAAAAAAAAAAAAAAAAAACATAAAAGATTTAAATATCAAATGATAATAAAAAATTAAAATAATACTGTATGAGGGAAATGGCAGAAGGAAGTAGTGCAGTGTAGGAATACTATGAGAGACTAATAAATACTATATAAATTCATTTAAAGATAATAAAAATATTAAATACTTATATATAAGGTCATAAGAAAATGAACAGAAACCTATTATGTAAACCAAATTGGGAAAGAAACCGGAATTAAAAAGAATTATTTTTCGGTAAATAAAATATAAATTTATAATAATTACAAACTGCCTGTATACTAAAAAAATTATGGGTTACTAAGAGTGACTAAAATAACAAGTATTGTTAATAATCGAATTTGGAAATTAGACCTGGCGAGTTGACAAAATGATGCTACCACAATTCTATTAAAATATCCTTTTAAATTTGTACTCAACCCACTGAAGAAGAGAAACAACATCTTGAAACGTTTGGGAAGTGACAATAGTAAGTTTCATAAGTGAAAGTATATATATATTATTAAATTAACAAGTGAACGAAGAGGATGCAACAACAAGATAAAATATCCTTTTTGAAACGTTGGAGAAGTGCAAAATTAGTACAAAATTAAAAAGCAATATGAACATTATATAATCCTACCTTATTTATCAAAGTTAAATGGTTATACTCCATAATAAAAAGTGAAAGAAAACCATTTTGATGATCCAGCCTAGTTTCGCTATGTTTCAAGTTGACGATATAATATTGGCCAGACGGTAATGAAATTACAACCCAAGACGGACATAACTAGAGAAAAGGCTTCATTCCAGTAAGAACTATAAGAAGAGAGGTAATATAAACATTTCGTTTAATAGTTAACGAAGAAAACGTATTCCGAATGGTTGTATAGAACAAAAACCTAGTCAAAATTAATCACATGTTCTAAAGTAAACAAACGCACGCTGCTCTCTTACGGACATTTCTGGAACTACGTACTAAACGAAAAATAAACAAAATTTTTAATATTTTTCGGTATTTGTAAAGCGTAGTATTATTATCCATTTCTGACCATCTCATAACAATAAGAACTTACCCTTAACCCTGGGGAAATATTAAGAATTATATATTGATTGATGTTTTAAAAATAGTTTAAAATTTGATAACAAAACCATATGTTTTTTTTTCTTTTGACAATTCCATGTTTACTCGATGAAGTCGATATTATGTTTTAATTAAGGAGAGATCGATTGTGATATTTGTATCTGAGCGGCAGAGAAAAAAACCAATAATATAAATAATAAATATTATGGAAAAATTGATATTGAATAAAAAAATGTGTTATGTTTTTTGTAGCGGGTAGTTGTAATAGATTTCAGCATAAAAATAGAAGAGATCGACCCATCGGGTCATACTTTGCCATAGTGTAGTCGGGTCGAACTATGCGTGGAGACTTGTCTCCTAATCAGCTGATTTAATTCACGGCGAACAATTTGAAAAAATTTCAGAAATCGTATAAACCAAATGTAAACAATTGGTACTTACTCTCTCTTCAACATAAGGCTGAACAACTTCTCTACTTGACCCAAATCACACACTCTCGATTTCGGTTTAGATTGAGTAACATTACCAACTACTTTATTTTTAAACTTCGGTCATTATAATTCATAAGTGGCGACTGCGGAGAGGCGGAAACCTCTGATCAAAAAACCGCACGTTACAGAATTGGCAAACCCAACAGTGGGGCTTGAATCAGACGGACGTTTCGCTAATACCTCTACAAAAACCGCTACGTTACAACGTATTATTGATGATCTATGATACAATAAAACATGGCCGTGGCTCGCAGTATTAACCTCAACCAATCAGGACCGACATGATACTCTCATGTTAGTTTGTACAGTCTTAATCTCAGTGGGTTTCCGAGTTGTAATAGAGACCCAGGATAATACTCCAACGACCACGGTCCGTATATACAATTCATATAGTGTAGTTATTTAACCCACCATCCTTATATGTATAGAGAAGACATTACATTTATTTATATTATTTTCTTTCGTTTCATGTATCGTTGCCGCCGGCAACATCGATTAGGTGGACGCCACACTACTGCCAGTTTTTACTTTTTACAACTCCGTATGAGAAATACACAACAGATCAGGGAGTGCTGTGTCGAAAAATTCTAACTGTTGGCAACCCTGAGTCGGTAGCCGCCACAGATTAACGCTACGAAAGTTTAGCGTAAACTTACTTTGTCCTGCGTACCGTATCTGTTCGAACCTGCAAATAGTATAAAACTTGTATAAAACATTTAAGATTTTCGTTTATAGACAACTATGTCTTCATCTGAAGTGAGTATACGTTTAAAAATTCACTTTTTACAGTAGTGGGTTTATGAGATATAAACCTTTTAAGAATCATTTTTTTGTTTTTGAGTCACTATTATGTAGGTTAAAAGAAAAGCTACAGGTTTAATAGAAAAGTGGTCATAATTTCTTGTTACCGCAGAATCAATTTGGCAACAGACTAATTCAAGCCGTTTTACTCATTTATTTTAATTTTACGTTTGTTAGAATGATGCAACATGATGCTTAAATCTATTGTTATAAACAAATTAAAAATAATAAAGACAAACAGAGAAACACGTGTCCATTTATATTATAAACAAATCGTAGTTTGCATTTTGTACCAAAAAGACAGTTGTAATAATTCACTGTAGTCTACCCTGTAGCAAGCGCGAAATTTTAGTAGACTTCCATTTTCTTGTATACTGTGGACCTACCAAACTGATGGAGCATTTTTATGCTATTTTGTAAGTATACATTTTCTGTTTAAGCATTTCGTTTTCAGAGGAGAAATTTAGAACAAGTTGTCATCCTAACCTTATTTAGTCTACCCCATTTAAAAATATGTATTCACTTTTTTGTGTAAAGAAAACTGAAAGTCGCATAATAACCATGTCTAACCTTTGTCGTTTTCCTTTCTCATGGTTGTTTTTGCAGTTTCAGCAACATAAGTCATTATGCAAAATGATGTGTTAATGCATTTTTTTTTTTTTGATTTCTGCACTGTTATTTGTACTGAAGATAATCTTGAATCTAAGAATGGAGAATTCATTGTGTTACTAAGGAATGGAGAATTCATTGGTGTTTTTATGTGACTATGACATATGTAACATCAGTTTCACTAGGACAATAAAAAGCAAAAACCAACACGGTCATATACAAAAATTTAATATTATTATATACACACCACCAAAATCAGTAAAATTCCATTTTTAAAATAATGAATAAGGCCTTTTCCAAATATTAAAATTTCATCATCAGTTCATACACTGTAATGTTCCTGTTATGATGTTTTTCTTTAAATGTATAACTGTTTTTAACTGTGTCTACTACCTCTTACTGTACGTCATTTTGAACTTTCCACTGCCATCATTAATACACATATCAATATCTCCAATACATTATAAAGAATACAAAATTGGATAAACATAAATATAAATATGCATACAAACCAAATAAAAGTATATATAATATAATAATAAATAGAAAAGACTGTGATATATACAAATTAAGTGGAATATACAGAATAAAATGTAATAACTGTGACTACATATACATCGGAAGAACACATAGAAATTTCAAACAGAGATTTATGGAACATTTCAGAGCTTTTAATAATAAAAAAACAGGAATCTCCAACATAGCAGATCACCTTATTAGTATGAATCATAGTATAACAAATATAACCAACAATATGGAAATAGTGGAAATAAACAATAATAAAAATGACATTATACAGTTGGAAAAATTATATATATACCTTCGTAAAAAAGATGACAAATTGATGAATCAACAGACAATATTTGAAAATGATCAATTATTTCAATACATATCTGGCTTGGTTTCACCCAATAATGATGGCAGTGGAAAGTTCAAAATGAAGTACAGTAAGAGGTAGTAGACACAGTTAACAACAGTTATACATTTAAAGAAAAACATCATAACAGGAACATTACAGTGTATGAACTGATGATGAAATTTTAATATTTCGAAAAGGCCTTATTCATTATTTTAAAAATGGAATTTTATTGATTTTGGTGGTGTGTATATAATAATATTATAACAAGTCAGTGGCATAATGTTTGGCAAAATAATAAACAAAAATTTAAATCACTCATTTAAATTACTCCGTGTTTTGGTTATGAAGTGTGCACTTTTCTCCAGAATGTACTGTCTTCAGCCATCGCACCATGCATTTGTATATTCTAAAAGTTTTTTTAAGGTTTGCAGCTACACTCTTGTTGCACATTGCTTCAGATGTGTTGTAAGGTCACCTATCAGCTGCTGTTCATATGTAAAACTGTCTTGTGAATTCTGTTGACCACTATTTTTAGAAGGGGCTAAGCCATCTTTCTTGACTCTCCTCCCCTTTATTATGCGTGTCCATATTTCATGGTTTACAATTCGACGTGCCTTTGTTTCACTCTCTATTCGCCTAAGTTATTTGAAGATTGAAATATCGGTATGGAGAACCATACATGACTTCCATGTTCTAAGATTTATATTTAAAATCATATTCGAAATGAAATATTTCCATAGAAACTACGTCTTTCTACTTATTGCTTCAGCATTAACCACAGTACTGTGGTCACTAACGTATACCACCTCACGTTTTCGCACTCGATTTTCACCGATGATGGCAGTCGATGGCACTGCCGAAAAGTCTGGTTTTGCAGAAAACATTGGACTACGGCTAAAGAGCCCGGGAAGCAGTTTTAACAAAAAACTACTTCTTTGTTGCCGATAACGTAGTAAACATATAAAAAATTCTCCCCTCCACCTTCAACTATAATTTTTAATAATAGAAAATTACCCCCACCCCGTTCACCTAACTTCTTCATTTATAGATATTTCATCTACGTTTCTACAGTGGATTACTATGAGCTTCTTATCAGGATACTTTATTTATAAAAATTAAGTACTTTACTCTTGTTAAATCATAAAATGTTTCAGGTAAACTACCCCTTTCTCTTAACCGATCTCCAAAATCAACAGACCTTCCGTTCTCTACAATTCAGCGAAGCATGCAAAAAAATATTTGATTCTGTTTGAATGTGTGGCAGTTATCGTTCGTCATGGAAACATTTCTCTTGTTACAACATAAAATGTTGCAGGTAAACTACCCCTTTCCCTTAACCGATCTTCACAAAATCAATAGACCTTGAGCTCTCTGCAACTCAGGGGGTGCAAAAAATTATTTGATTCTCATTGAATTTTCGGCAGTTATCGTTCGTCATAAAAAAATTACCCTTTTTAAAACATAAAACGTTGCTGATAAACTACCCCTTCCCTTAACCGATCTTCAACAAAATCAACAGACCTTGAGTTCTCTTTAGTTCAAAAAGGTATGCAAAAACCTAGTTGATTCTGTTTGAATTTACGGCAGTTATCGTTCATCATATAAAAAATTACCCTTGTTAAAACATAAAATGTTGCTGGTAAACTACCCCTTTCCCTTAACCGATCTTCACCAACACCAATATGTATTGAGAACTCTACAATACAGGGCTGTATGCAAAACATCATTTGATTCTGTTTGAATTAGCGGGTGTTATCGTTTACGAGAGAAAAAAATTACCCTTGATAAAAAACCGTTGCAGGTAAACTACCCCTTTCCCTTAACCGATCTTCACCAAAAACGACAGGTTTTAGGTACTCTACAATTCAGGCCTGTATGCAAACAATTATTTGATTCTGTTTGAATTTGCGGCTGTTATTGTTTGCCATAGAAAACACCCTTGATAAAACATAAAACGTTGCTGGTAAACTACCCTATTCCATTAACCGACCTTCACCAAAAACAATAGGTCTTGAGAACTCTACAATTCAGGGCTGTATGCAAAACATTAGTTGATTCTCTTTGAATTTACGGCAGTTATCGTTCGTCATATGAAAAATACCCTTGTTAAAACATGAAACGTTGCAGGTAAACTACCCTTTTCCCTTAACCGATTTTCAACAAAATCAACAGACCTTGAGTTCTGTATAATTTAAAAAGGTATGCAGAAGAGTAGTTGATTCTGTTTTAATTTACGGCAGTTATCGTTCGTCAAAAAAAAAAATACCCTTGATAAAACATAAAATGTTGCTGGTAAACAACCCTATTCCCTTAACCGATCTTCACCAAAACCAGCAGGTCTTGAGGACTCTACATTTCAGGGCTGTATGCAAAATATTATATGATTCTGTTTGAATTTGCGGTTGTTATCGTTTGCCATATAAAATTCCCTTGATAAAACAAAAAACGTGTAAGGTAAACTACCCCTTTCCCTTAACCGATCTTCACCAAAAACAATAGGTCTTTAGTACTCAACAAAACAGGGCTGTATGCAAAAACGTATTTGATTCTGTTTGAATTTGCGGCTCTTATCGTTTGCCATATAAAATACCCTTTTAAAACATAAAACGTTGCAGGTAAACTACCCCTTTCCCTTAACCGATCTTCACCAAAACCAAAAGGTCTTGAGAACTCTACAATTCAGGGCAGTATGCAAAACATTATTTGATTATGTTTGAATTTGCGGCTGTTATCGTTTGCCATAGAAAATACCCTTGTTAAAACATAAAACGTTGCAGGTAAACTACCCCTTTCCCTTAACCGATGTTTACCAAAATCAACAGATCTTGCGAACTCTACAATACAGGGCTGTATGCAAAACATCATTTGATTCTGTTTGAATTTGCGGCTGTTATTGTTTACCATAGAAAAAATATCGGTATGGAGAACCATACATGACTTCCATATTCTAAGATTTATATTTAAAATCATTTTCAGCCAAACAGCCAGGCTGTGTCTTACCTGCCTTTTTATTGCTGTATTAAATGAAAAATATTATATTACATTAAAATGAAAAAATTATAATTTTATTGCCTGGCAACAAAATTATTTTATTTTTAACAATTACCATTGTTTCAAAAAGTTTAAATAAATTTTCAAGTACTTTACTCTTGTTAAAACGTAAAAGGTTGCAGGTAAACTACCCCTTCCCCTTAACCGATCTTCACCAAAATCGAAAGTCATTGAGACCTCTACAATTCAGGGACGTATGCAAAAAATTATTTGATTCTGTTTGAATTTGCGGCTGTTATCGTTTGCCATAGAAAATACGCTTGATAAAAAAACGTTGCAGGTAAACTACCCCTTCCCCTTAACCGATCTTCACCAAAAACAATAGGTCTTGAGTACTCTACAAATCAGGGCTGTATACAAAACATTATTTGATTCTGTTTGAATTTGCGGCTGTTATCGTTTGCCATAGAAAATAAAACGTAAAAGGTTGCAGGTAAACTACCCCTTCCCCTTAACCGATCTTCACCAAAAACAATAGGTCTTGAGTACTCTACAAATCAGGACTGTATGCAAAACATTATTTGATTCTGTTTGAATTTGCGGCTGTTATCGTTTGCCATATAAAATACCCTTGTTAAAAAAACGTTGCAGGTAAACTACCCCTTTCCCTCAACCGATCTTCACCAAAAACAATAGGTCTTGAGAAATCTACAATTCAGGGCTGTATGCGAAACATTATTTGATTCTGTTTGAATTTGCGGCTGTTATCGTTTGCCAAAAAAAAAAAAAATTTCCCTTGATAAAAAAAACCGTTGCAGGTAAACTACCCCTTCCCCTCAACCGATCTTCACCAAAAACAATAGGTCGCGAGTACTCTACAAATCAGGGCTGTATGCAAAAAATTATTTGATTCTGTTTGAATTTGCGGCAGTTGTCGTTTGCCATAGAAAATACGCATGATAAAAAACGTTGCTGGTAAACTACCCCTTCCCCTCAACCGATCTTCACCAAAAACAATAGGTCTTGAGTACTCTACAAATCAGGGCTGTATGCAGAAAATTATTTGATTCTGTTTGAATTTGCGGCTGTTATCGTTTGCCATAGAAAATACCCTTGTTAAAAAAACGTTGTAGGTAAACTACCCCTTTCCCTTAACCGATCTTCACCAAAAACAAAAGGTATTGAGAACTCTACAATTTAGGGCTGTATGCAAATAATCTTTTCATTCTGTTTGAATTTGCGGCTGTTATCGTTTGCCATAGGAAATACCCTTGTTAAAACATAAAACGTTACAGGTAAACTACCCCTTTCCCTTAACCGATCTTCACCAAAAACAATAGGTCTTGAGAACTCTACAATTCAGGGCTGTATGCGAAACATTATTTGATTCTGTTTGAATTTGCGGCTGTTATCGTTTGCCAAACAAACAAAATTTCCCTTGCTAAAAAAAAAACCGTTGCAGGTAAACTACCCCTTTCCCTCAACCGATCTTCACCAAAAACAATAGGTCGCGAGAACTCTGCAAAACCGGGCTGTATGCAAAAAATTATTTGATTCTGTTTGAATTTGCGGCAGTTATCGTTTGCCATAGAAAAAAAATCTACAGACACACAGACAGACACACAGACACTTTTCGGAAAACGACTTTTTTTCATGTTTTGAGTGTAGTAGAATCAGAATCTGCAATAATCTCGAACACGATTTTTTTTGCCATCACCATACTTCCATTCCTTAAGGAATATGGAAGTAAAATATCGGTATGGAGAACCATACATGACTTCCATATTCTAAGATTTATATTTAAAATCATTTTCAGCCAAACAGCCAGGCTGTGTCTTACCTGCCTTTTTATTGCTGTATTAAATGAAAAATATTATATTACATTAAAATGAAAAAATTATAATTTTATTGCCTGGCAACAAAATTATTTTATTTTTAACAATTACCATTGTTTCAAAAAGTTTAAATAAATTTTCAAGTACTTTACTCTTATTAAAACGTAAAAGGTTGCAGGTAAACTACCCCTTCCCCTTAACCGATCTTCACCAAAATCGAAAGTCATTGAGACCTCTACAATTCAGGGACGTATGCAAAAAATTATTTGATTCTGTTTGAATTTGCGGCTGTTATCGTTTGCCATAGAAAATACGCTTGATAAAAAAACGTTGCAGGTAAACTACCCCTCCCCTTAACCGATCTTCACCAAAAACAATAGGTCTTGAGTACTCTACAAATCAGGGCTGTATGCAAAACATTATTTGATTCTGTTTGAATTTGCGGCTGTTATCGTTTGCCATAGAAAATAAAACGTAAAAGGTTGCAGGTAAACTACCCCTTCCCCTTAACCGATCTTCACCAAAAACAATAGGTCTTGAGTACTCTACAAATCAGGACTGTATGCAAAACATTATTTGATTCTGTTTGAATTTGCGGCTGTTATCGTTTGCCATATAAAATACCCTTGTTAAAAAAACGTTGCAGGTAAACTACCCCTTTCCCTCAACCGATCTTCACCAAAAACAATAGGTCTTGAGAAATCTACAATTCAGGGCTGTATGCGAAACATTATTTGATTCTGTTTGAATTTGCGGCTGTTATCGTTTGCCAAAAAAAAAAAAAATTTCCCTTGATAAAAAAAACCGTTGCAGGTAAACTACCCCTTCCCCTCAACCGATCTTCACCAAAAACAATAGGTCGCGAGTACTCTACAAATCAGGGCTGTATGCAAAAAATTATTTGATTCTGTTTGAATTTGCGGCAGTTGTCGTTTGCCATAGAAAATACGCATGATAAAAAACGTTGCTGGTAAACTACCCCTTCCCCTCAACCGATCTTCACCAAAAACAATAGGTCTTGAGTACTCTACAAATCAGGGCTGTATGCAGAAAATTATTTGATTCTGTTTGAATTTGCGGCTGTTATCGTTTGCCATAGAAAATACCCTTGTTAAAAAAACGTTGTAGGTAACTACCCCTTTCCCTTAACCGATCTTCACCAAAAACAAAAGGTCTTGAAGGATTGTGCACCAGTTTCCTGGTCAATGTGAGCTCGCAGAATACTGGAAAATGGTCACTTCCCAAGTCCTCCCCAATGCACCAGTTTTTTATTGACCTTTCGAATGCTGGGGATGCCAGAGTCAGGTCCAGGGTGCTTAATGTCCCTGTGGAGGGAGATTGGTAGATAGCTTTTTAGTTTTGGTTTAGGAGGATGACTTTGTGTGTTTGGATCCACCTGAAGAGTACTGTACCATTTCTGTTTTCTGGCCCATTGTTCCAGCTGAGGTGTTTGCTGTTGAAGTAGCCCACCAGCATGAAGTTTTTACTATCTGGAACAAGCACATTTAGGTCCTTTTCTTGAATGCCTTGGGAAGGTATATACACGTTTATTAAAGTAAAAACATAATCCTTGGTTACTCTTATTTTTATCTTCATATATTCAATGTTGTTGTTTGTCTTCATAGCACAGTCCTACACATGCAGGGAATCATGGATAAGTGTAACCAGTCCGCCTCCAAAGTTATCTTCTCGTGATAAGTTGAACATGCTGAAGTTTTTAAATTTAGAATGAAAGGATGTATCTTTTGGCAAGGAGGACTCCTGTATACAAATGATCTTTACATTCTTTTCAGTGATTTCCCTCTTGAGTTCTTCTGTTTTTTTCTTTAATGATCTGGCATTCCAATGCATCAGGAGAACCTTTTCTTCGAAGGTCTTTACTGAACTTGCATTTGGAGGCAAAGTTTGTTTGGCTGGATTTGTACTTCTCTTCTTTCTTTCTTTCGTAGTAGGACTGTCCTAGGGAGATGTCCCCTTCTTTCTTGTTTGCTTTCCTTGTTAGTTTTTGGTGAAGATCTCTTGCTGAAGCCATAGTGGGGCACCATATTTCTACTCTCTTTAGTACGCCGACTCCTCTTTTCCTCATAATGAGGTCTTTGTCAATTTAAAATTTTTCCCGTATAGATTTTATACTTTGTTCTCTCTTTGCCCATATGATTATCTTTAGTCTGTCAGGGTGTTCTCGTTTCGAAGTTGAAACTCGTCATGAGCCCTGAAAAGGGCTGTTTGTAGTGTTCTGCGTTTGTGGAATTCTATGGGGCTTCCTCAAAGAAAGCAACTGCTGGCGTTTGGTTCACTGACAAGCAGCTATCCAGGGGCAGGACGAGGACCAACCAGCTCACCCCCAAATCCAGATAATAATCTGTCACTTTCAGAATGTAAAATAGTGATGTATGTGTTTCTGTATGTGAGCAGTACTGCAACAAGAAGCTGTGTTGTCTGGGGCAAAGAAGGGTTCAGGCAACCATAGACGAGGGGATTGTTAGGAAGTGTTAATATAATAATAAGAAACACTTACATAATATATATAAAATAAAAACTTTTAATCTTGACCAAATAAAATCAAGTAAAGAGTATGCGTTTTAAACATATCATTTGCATTTTGAGTTATGTTTGAAAGTAAATTAACAAAAAAGTTGTGTATAGATCAGTGAACAGACCTTAATTAAACACAATTATAAAAACACACCATCAGTGTCCAATTGGTGTTTCAAATTTGTTTAATAATTAGAAAAAGTAATTCTTTAAGAACATTACTAGGTAGTAATTTTTCATTAAAAAATTAGAATTTCTATATTTTTACTTTTAATTTGAACAATTTTAAAATCAGTCTGTAATTTTCTTCGCTGACAGATAGAAGTAGAACGGGGTGTCTTCCACCCAGGTTTGTTTGCGTTGTCGAAGCCTGATGCATGCCAGGTTCAAACGAGTACAGCTCAGATGTTTTTGTTGCACAAGGAGTTAGGATGAGGTTCCCATATGCATAATGAGCATTCATGAGGGGAGTTTGCGAATTCTTCCAGTCTGTCTCCACATCTGGGGTGTAACTCCAAGGCTTCCTTAAGAATTCAACTGCAGGAGCTTAGAGATGCAGTAGTGTTGTCGACAATCTCTGCCACCTATAGGCAATACCAGCAAGAATGATGAACTCCCACGGCTAAGTGGATGGCTCCTACAATTAGACACTTGCACACCTCGCGGTTTCCATACCTGGGATAACAGCTTAGCCAATGCGGCAAAGCAGATGCTGTCTGCACTTTGTCAGCCATAGACCTGTGTTTTAGTACTATGATTGGCTTCAGTTCACTTCCTGTTTAATGTTAGTTCCAAGTAACTAGATTTTGTATAGTTTTAAATTAATTATTTAGGATAAGATTCTGAAAAGTAATCAATAAATACATCACAATATTATTAATTAGTAATTAGTAATTGCTCTAAAAGACATTTTTAATAAAAAAAAAAAAAATCTTATTATGAATAGCGGACTTTATATACCTAACATGTATTTAGTTACTCTGTTGCAAGAAACAGAGAGTGTTATGAAGAAACGGGGGCAGAACACGAAATAATAAATTTCAATAAACAATAAAAAGGATAATGCTTTCATGTGTTTCATTCAGTTAGTACTTAAATCTGAAAGTATTTTTCTTAAGTAATTTTTGTATTGTTTACAATTTCCTCAACCTGGTTTCACCTGAAGCATCAGAATGTACGAAGAGTAAGGTTGTCAGAATATCTGTATGGCTGTTGTTGAGCATCTTAATCCATTTTTATTAATCCGATTCAAGATGTATGAACAGTTTACACAGTTGTGTCAGCTACTAAGGCATGATACTGTTACGACGGTCTCCTTGATCGTCGTAGGTACAGTGGAAACAAAATAAGTACAAGACATCAATTAAGTCACTAATCACACCTTTAATTTTTACAGTAAAACAGTTCGTAATTAACAACACAGTCTACTACAACAAATCAAATAAAAATTGTTCACACGCAATAAAATGTCACTAATATTAAACGCAATTGTATTACAATAAATTGTAATTATACCGCCCGATTATAAAATGCAACACTTCGCTAATAACCACTTGAACGTACATAGTAATGTCACTACTATAACTCTCGAACCGCACTTGTGAATATCTCGCACTAAACTAAAACTAAGGCCATTACTGCCATGTTTTTATAGCCCCACTCACACACCAGAAGCTTCCGAACTGCGTCTGATCTCTTGTGTGAACTACGTAATTAACTGCGGCCTTGACATAGTCCGCATGCCCGAGCGAAGCCCGGCACAGTCGAGAAGATTCTCGCAAAATGCGTCTACAAGCACGTACGCCACATGCGTTACACCGAGACTCTTCTGGCACATTTGATAAACACGTAAATTGTTCTGTGACGTCGTAACAGTACGTTACGTGGAAATTTGAAGGTCATATGATAAGTCCTTCTGCCATTCTGATCAGATGTGATATCCAGAAGTATACAGTGTGTACACAGGCACTTGCTCTGTGTATGTAATTGTAAATATAAGAATACATGTATTTTACATTAAAAACTAAAAATGGTAACGTAATTATGTATAATACACTTGGATTAATGTGATATAACCTGCCCATTGCCTCTCACAAGAACAGATTTATGTATTTATGGAGGTAATGTATGCCGGTGTTACTACTTCCAGTGGTGTAGCATCCTGTCTACCATATTCAGCCATTATATCTTATCCAACGTATATTTGCAATGAATTTAACCCTCTAAGCGGCAACTATAATTTCTGAGCAGCAAAGGATATTTCATTATTACTCATCCTTAAAGTAAAAAGTTCCTGAAACTTTTACTTATAGTGGGAATGTGTCACATTATATATCAGATTAAAGGTAACATTTAGGAGAATACAACAAAGGACACAAATATCCAAATATGAAATGTTATGACTTAGGAAATAAACTTTTTATGGATAGGAAAAATATTATTATAATTGACACCTATTGGAAAGAAAATTGTTGATACCACCAATGTTTTTCATAATATAAAAAGCGTTTTTCAAAATTTAGTTTTTAGAACAAAATAAAAAATTGCAAAAAATTATTAAAATTTATTGAATATCTACAAAATCTTATTGTAACTGTTCATAACCAAAAATATAGTTCCAATAACTTATTATTTAGTACAAGTTGTTTTCTATTTTCACACTTTTTAGGATTTCTTTAAATATAACACTTAAAGGTGGTATATTTACTTTAAAATGTTAACACCACCCCAGTAAAAAGCACACTTTAAACAAACAGCACAGTAAATATGTAAAACAAACAAAAATGCAGTCCCAATCACTTATAAGGTTACATGTTCAGATTTTAGTTTTTTCACAATTTTATACTTTGTTTAAATACACATTAAACATAGTTACTTTAAAATATTAAAATAGACACAGCAAGACCACTTTAGAAAAACAATGTAAACAAACACACTTTACACTTTGTTATATAAATACCTACAGCATAACAAACAAAACTCATTAGGCGACACTGCTTTTGGAATAATTTTAATGCAGAACTAACAGAAATAAATATCATATTATATACTAAAATTTCTCTTACAAGTTTTTAAAATTACTGTATAAGAATGAGGTGGAACCTAGTCAGTTACAAACAAACAAAAGCAATTAAATACTGAGATGGGAGAACAAATCCGACTTTGAGACAGTGGCATTTTAGAATTAGGCAACAACACATCAAAATCGATGTTCACCGCTTCAGAGGTTAAAAGCCTATAGAATTCTATTTTTTTATACTGTTGCCAAAGGAATATGTTTTCACAAGCCACTTATGCCCAGAATTACTAGATTTTTTCAGTATGACACAGTTTTTCAGTAAATTAGTAGTTTTTCAGTACCCAGGACAACACATAAACACATACCATATGCTAGGATCCACTGCTTTTTTAGGCAAGTTTATTTAGCAAATAATTTGTTAGCATGTTTTTTTTACTCACAACAGTTCTAAAACATGGCTTTGTTGCGTGTGACCTGATATTAAAAAAAATTTAATATGAAACTAAAACCATCTAAGATACCAGGATTTAGACAGTAATACATTTTTAAATTTGACATACATATTAAACATACATATTCCATTTTCACAGATGATGGCGGCATTTAATTGTTTCATAGATAGACTATTATCATTACCTCTCAACGAGGATGATTTCCTTGTTGAGTTAAACACTATAAAATATATAGCTTTGGCTAATGGTTACAACAGCTCATTAGTTGATAACCTTCTCAAAAAACATAAAAATAGGAGGTTAAAACCCCAATTAGGACAAGACGTAAAACCAACGTTTGTTACAACCGCTTATACTGATATAATGCCAAAACTTTTAACCTCCACATTAAGTAAAATTAACACCACTACACTTTTCAAGACAAATAACAATATACTGAATATATTCTGCCATAATAATAGTATCACACCATTAGAGAAGAAAACAGGTGTATATAAATTGTCGTGTGAAGATTGCAATTGTTTTTATATTGGCCAAACTGGGAGGGGTTTCCCAAAGAGATTTAACACACACACACCGAAACATAACTTTAAAAATCGGACTGCACTTAATAACATAAAATCCAACTATGCGCGACATTTAATTTCAAGCAATCATACTTACGCAGACTTCACGTCAAATTTAAAACCCTTACTTATTTGTAATAAAGGCCAGTACATGAATGCTTTAGAGGAGTTCGAAATTTAAAAAGCATACAATAACACACACAGTTGCAATTTCATATTGAATGACCATCTGAACTTTAAATCGAACCCACTGGACAGTAGAGCCTTGAACTTGCAAGAACATTCATAGACAACTTCAGTATCTGGTCAGCCTTCAAATTGTGTGCACCCATACTGACGTGTGTTTTTAACATTTGAGTAATATGATTTTAACATTTAACGATCTCAGCTGAGTGAAGTAATCTGATGATGGAACATATGTTCTGAAACGCGTCATTTTAAATGTAAAACAAAGTCACACAACGGATCTAAGGTAATTTATTAATTTATACATTTTCAAAGCTGTGTATTGGTTTTCAGGTATGCGCTAGACGAGGATTTGTCAGATTCTGACTCATTGAGCTGGTCTTTGTCTTCGGTAAGCAAAGACATGAGTCCAGGCAAAGGTACATTATTCCATGTTGAGAACAAAATGAAAAGTGCCATGAAAAATGCCACTGCTGCTTCGTCTGGGAGCATCTCCAAAAAGAGAGTGCTGTTTGCTGAAGACTCTCATGTGCATCCATGATGCTCAGGTGTGTAGCATGTGCATAGTTTACACCCAAGGGGATTTCAGATGAACTTGTTCAAATATTTCACCTCACTGTTGTTGTTTATGTGTCTAAGAATATTGGTTGTGAAGACACCTATGACATAAGTGTAATATTAAACTTCTCCTTGTGCACTTCAGGAATAAATACTTGTTCCATCTTCAAAGTTTTCAAACAGTAGTTTGTCCATCTTTTGCCTAGGCATTCCCCAAGCTTTCCTTCACCAAGAGATTATGTTGTTGTACTGTCTTTTATGATTTGTTTTCTATGTGGGTTCTTGACTCATTATCTTTCTTTCTAATTTGTTATTATGTTGTTTATGCTATAAGTTTTTTAATTTATCCTTATGTTTTCATTTTGTATTCTATTATTGTTGTTCACCCCAGTGACAATCTAGGAGGAGCTCCTGGGAAAAATAAGAAATTCAGGATTTTTCAAAATTATTCATGTGTCTCAAAGATATTGAGTAAACCAATGTGAAGTATAAGAGTTGAAAACATGTGGAAAAGCATTGATTTCAAAATATTCTACCTTGACTAATTGTTATTTAAATTAAATGTAAAACCCTCATGTCATTAGGAATCATATATTTTTAAAAATCTGGTTTTATAACCCCTTCAAATTTTAATTTAGAACGCTGTTCCAAGAATGTTTTAACCAACTTGTAGTTTATGTTACAACACATTATTTTTAATATAAAATATGGCAGTAAAATATCCTCATTTTTAAAAATCAAAGTCAAGAAACCAATAAATTGCTAGTTTACATGTACAAAGACAATGGCTTAAACCATAGAGATATGAGGGTGAGTGAAATATAAACCGAAATTTTAATTTTATATTTTATTGAACCAATAAAAAAATACAAAATTATTATATAATTTTCTACATAATCTCCTGATTTAGGACAATCTATATTTGTTCCATCAAATTGGGAATTTTTGGATTCCTTCCTCGAAGAAATAAGGGGGCCGTGTTTACAGCCAGTTGCGCACAAACTCCTGTACTCCTACACTGTCATGAAATTGCTGTCCTCCCAATGCTTCCATAAGTGGTCCAAACAAATGATAGTCATAAGGTGATAAATCTGGACTGTAAGGAGAATGCTCCAGCAGAATTTTTCGAGCTTCTCATGCATTAATGCAGCAGTATGGGGCCTTGCGTTCTCATGAAGAAGAATGACGTCTCGCATTGGTTTCTGTACAATGCCATTTATTATGATAGACTGCTTTTGCATAATCCAGAAGGTTACAGTAATAGGGGGAATTCACTGTTCTTCATTCATGAAGAAAATCTATCAACAGAACGCCGCAGAATATGGCCGCAAGCACCTTTCCAGCTGACAAACGTGTTTCGTCTTGACTGCACAGCTTATCTTTCTTCCACCACTCTATGCTTGCTTGTTTTGATTCAGGGGTGTAGTGACAGATAGGTGCCCACATTCATCACAAGTCAGAATATGGTGCAAAAAATCCTCCCCTTCCTCCTCATAGCGAGTCAGGAGGCTTTCACAAACATCCAGATGAACACGTTTTTGTTCCTGGGTAAGGAGATGAGGAACCCATTTGGCAGACACTTTCCAAAAATTTAAGTTATTGCTGATAATCACTTGAACAATCCATAGCTTACTCCTACTGTGGAAACAATTTCAGAAATCTTTATGTACTGATCTGAATCGATAAGGTTATGAACAGCACAAATATTCTCTTCTGTGACACTTCATTGGTGGGGTTAGTTTTCCACAGTTTTCTGTCAAAAAAAAAAAATTGTGCCAATGGAACACTTGTGTCTTTCAAAGTGTTTGTTTACCATATTGTGCTTCAAGTCTCTTCATAATTTCAGCAGGCTTAATGCCTTCTGTAGCAAGAAATTTGATTATGATGTATTGTGCAATGGCCGAGTGTACCTCTTGCTCAGTCATTGTGGTACTGATGAGATGTGAGACTTGCACCACGAGCCCGGGAGAGGGCCCAACTTCAGACATCACCACCATTATCCACTCAAGGCCACGCTGTGTTCCATTCACTTACTGAGTCGCTGGACAATAATTCCAGTTCATATTTGATCTACCCTCGTATTAGACTAGAGGAGTCATGACACCAGACAACCTTGTGAAGGGAAGTATGGGTGAAAAAGATAAAGCACTATGTTGGAGCAGAACTAGCCTGTGTCCAAAAACACAACTTTTCAGGAGAGCAATTTGGAAAGTTTAATTTGTCTGTAGTTTTTCCAAGAAATCTGATCGAATGTTTTATACCCACTTTTGTAATAGTCTTATACACATCTTAGTTATTAATTTAGTAAGTATACCTGCTCAGAGCACTGAAAAGGTTAGTAGCTTCTGATCAGTTAAACAACGTTTACTGACTTCTACTGTCAAGACTAAATTTGTCGGTTTTGTACAATAAAAAGTTCTAATTTTACTATAAATTCAAAATCAGTTAGTGCAGACAAGTTTTGTGAGATATTAAATTGCTCTTGAGTTCCTTGTGTTCTGTTAAATGATTATCAACTTGCAAATTGTATTTTGTGTGTTTATAAGTTTAAATTATTTTAATATGTCTGACAACATAATGTGTATTTTGTTTTCAGATACTGTATTTGGTTTGTTGTTGACCACTTGTAGCCTGGGAAGAGAAGACGAATGTACATGAAGTTGGTCAGATAACATTGTTGTTATCAGTGGCTTGTAATTTTGATCAATAGTAAATGGTTTTACAAGATATGTTCTGTAGAAACCACAACGCATACCATTGTCAGAAATAAGAATATTTAATTTTATATAATCATAAAATACATGTAAAGAATATCTACCTGTACATACAACATTGTTTCTGTACTTGCGATATTTTGTCGTTATATTAGATAATTTTTTAAAAATCGTATTTATTTTAAGATCTAGTTTGGTGGTTAATTTATTATCAGCAGCATATGCGTATGGTTCGTTTTGTATATGGTATATATTTCTAAATTTACTATAAAGAAAAAAATTTATTTTAAGAGTTGTTTTTAAACCCATCTATGTTCTTTGTTTCTTATAATTTTTGAATTATCTTTTGTGATTTTCAGTGTATTACTAAACATTTTGTTTTGATTAGAAAGTTTAAGTTTGAAGGTTAGAATGAGTTTTGTAAATTGAATTGAGGAGAGATTGTACAAAATTATATGAAAAATTATATTATTAAGTTTGTTCAAGTTTAAAGCGAAGAGTATATTGTTTTGGTCATTAATACTGTGGTCAGTTGGAAGATGAAATGGACTAAGGCAGGTGTATATATTCATGAGTTTAATAACACTAATTAATAATTTATTAACCACACCAATATGAGTGTGTAATTGTTTCAGTTTTTGGTATAAGATACAATTCACAGTGTGATCGTGACTAAATGAAAGTTTTATGTTGTTTAATATCTTGTGTTTCCTGTACAAGTTTAACATTTTAATCACTATAATATGCTCTAGATATAAGGCGTGGACACCAGATTTCTGCATTTTTATACTACAGTCATACTGCTGGTCTTTACAAAAAATCTGTACACTCTACAGAAGATAAAAACAGACATATCTTCGTTTTTGACTGACTATTCATTTAGTGACTTCACTTGGAAATTCTGGAGTAAAAAAAACAGTTTTCAAATTAAATACAATTCGCAGTACAACAACATTTATTCTCAAATAGGTTAATGGTAACTAACCAAACAGAAACGCTGACAACAGAAAACATTCTGTAGCAACCAAGTTCTCTACGCGTATAGACAAATACATTATATATACAAGGCAGGTTTCAAAAGTAAGATCTGGTTGGTTGTAAAAGGAGAACAGATGAGAAAATGAAAAATTTGTTAGTGGTTCCAAATAAGTACAAACTTACTTAATTTTTTACATAATCACCGTTTCGTTCCAAACACTTTTGATGTCATGAAGCAAGCTTTTTTAAACCATCTGCATAAAATTCCACCATTTGGGATTTCAGCCAGTTTTGCAGTGAGGTTTTCAACTCTTCAGTTTCCTTGAATCATTGAGACACAAGCCATTTGTTGAGATGTAGGTTAGGTTAGGTTGGTAGTCACTGGGTGCAAGATCAGCAGATGATAAAAAATCTCCCATTGGAATTTTTGAATTGTTTCTATCGTGTTGGCGGCCATGTGGACGTGCATTATTGTGAAGGAGAATGATTCCTCCTGAAGGACCTCAGCATTCCCTATCATCAGTTTTGAATGGCACAGCACGTTTTAGAAAGTGTTTCACAATAGATTTGCGATGTGACAAAGTGCGATGTTCCAGGCTCCATGAAAGTGACCAAAAGCTCACCCTTTTGGTCCCAGAACACGGTTACCACGATTTTCCTGTGGAACTGGGTTTGCTTGAATTTTTTCAATCTGGATGAATTGTAATGATGGCACTGCATGGATTGTTGTTTCAACTCCGCTATGATGTACGAAATCCATATTTCATTACCAGTGACATATGGGAAGAAACGTTTTGTCTGCCCTTCTAATAAAGCAGTCCAAAGAAGCACTCTCTGGTCTTTTTAAGCACTTGTCAACATTTTCATCACCCATCATGCACACAGTTTACAATAACCTAGAGTGCCAGTCATAACAATCTGAACAGTATTGTCTTTGAAGCTTCTGGAAATTATATGGAGAGCGATCTAATAAATTAAATTCTAATCTTAAAGCGACGATATTATCTCACTTTCGCATTCACACACTCAGCGAAATTGTCAGTCTGGATGCTATAGGCCTGCCACTCCTCTTCTCTTCATAGTGAACATTTGAATGGGCTTCTCTAAACTTACGATACCATTGCCTCACTTTACCTTCACTAATTGAGGTTGGCCTATATGTTTCACACAATTGTCAGTGAATTTCAGCAGCATTATACCCTAGTGAGTTTAGAAACTAATCACTGTTCAGACTTCACAACTGGTGAGTTTGTTTACTTTTCACTCATAACCCATGGACTGGCGACACTATGGCAGTTACATGCCTAACAGACCAGATAGAGCTACTGTGAATGTGTAAACTAATCACTGTTAGCAATCTCTCTTTATAACCGATTGGATTGGCCCTTACTTTGAAATATGCGTGATCAATAACGTTACATGACATTCTCCCCCTCTTTGGATAAGGAAAGTTAATTGTGTGAAATTTCAATCACAGCACAACTGTCAATGTTTTCTTGAGTAATCCTCTGTTTTTCATTCTGCTTTTCTCTGCAACCTGATCTTCATATTTTGGAAATGGATTTTGCTTCACTGAGGGGAGGAGGTGCTGCTGTTCAAATTCCATTGAAACATCATGTTTTCTGTCTTGAATAAACTCCTCTAAATGTCTTAATCTAGATGAGGAGTGTTGGAGTAAAAAGTAGTCCATTCTTCCCTTGCACATTCTGTTTCTGTCACTTCAGTTGAAATCATTGTTACTGTGGTCTCACAGATCATCGTGTTGTTCAGTGGAAACAGATTAACTAACACCAATAAAATCACTAATTACAAACTTTATTTAGACAAGTCAGCAAAGCACTTTATTACAATAATTCAAGTTAAATTTGTCCAACAATAAATCTCACCTTATTACAGTTTTGCACTAATTAACGTGAAATCATTTCTCAATAAACCGCAACAATCACTGTGAACTGCACTTGTAAAATCGCCAGGTGTAACAGAACTGAGCTGCTTTGTAATCCAGTATTTACATGTCCACCACCTTGCATGTTATTGAGATAGTGTGCTGGATTCTGGTAGAGTACTCAAGTAAATGTCTGGAAGGGACACGAACAAACTCAAAAAATCTAGAAAGCTATGCAGCTCTACTGTGCAGAATTATCTTCGACAACTGGAACAGCCTTATGTGCCCCAGCATGTCAAGAATCATGTAGGCATTCAGCGATGATATTTATTTCCTCAGCGTAGCATTATTTAAATCTCTTTCAAAATATGTCAATTTTTGTTCTGGTTTGAGCCGTTTCTTTCTGGTCCTTTGTAGCTATGGATTTGTATTCCATTGCTGCCACCATCTAAAGTAAGCTATTAAATTTACAAGTAAATTACATTTGACAGACAACAACATGTATTCCCAGAATGATCAGTGATAACATAACAGTGACATTGCTATATAACATAAATCTTTTCACATATCATACTCATCGTGATGATCTATTGTGTCACTGCATCCACTTGCTTCTGACTCAAGAAGTATATTAGATAGGTGAACATGTCATCAAGTTGGAAGGGTGTACTTTATTTCTAAGGTCTATAACTGCATAGTGTGACTTCATTATTTTGAATATTTGTATTTTTCAGGTGCTGTGACAATATTAAAATTATAACCATAGGAAGTAAAGATACCCCAAAACCTACCGCATACCGTACAAAGCCCTCCTGCCCTAAAAAAACAAAGCCCAGAATTGCCATATGCGTTAACCAATCACTCTCCCCCATTATTTGATTTTAATTTTCTTTAATAGAAATCTCCTCCTGCCCCATTCATTTGGGCAAACCTGTGAAGCACACAGTGGATTATGGTATGGTGCACTGAAATAACTTAAGTCATAATACCCAAATAACTATACATTATATCATATAACTTTTGCTTAATTACATTATTTAAAGTGGTATATTCAAATTACAACTTCAATTCTTGTACATTTTACAATTATGCCAAATCCCATTGTAAAGTGATAACCTTGACTTTCTTTTTCTTTCTCTCTTTAAATTAGGTGCACCTTTAAATTGTTGCTTTATGCTACAACTGTTTAAATCATGGGTTCTCAACCTGAGGGGGTGTAGGAGAATTTTAGGGGAGGCGTGGTAAGCAATGAAAATATACATAAATTAGCAAAACAATAAAAAGTTGTAACAAACACAAACCACTCATGCATGGCCTTAGAAAAGGAACTTCTGCAAATAGTTCTCTCAGTCACCGCTAGATCTAACTGCATTCAGGCACACGTCTTATTTACACTGGCCTATACCCAAATAGTTCGCCCTGATACTGCTAGATCCCTCTACATCTCTGTTGGAAGCAGACAAACAGTGTTTCTAGGGAAAACACTACCGTGGCTAGGGTAATTTTACTACCGGTTGGTGGCTACACTGCACAAAACAGACGATTGATGATTGTTATTGTGTTCCAGTCGTTTGTGCGAGTGATTGTCATGCATAGTAGTGCTAAACATGGCTAAATCATTACCAAAGAAAAGACTGTACAGTGATGACTATATAAGTTTCGGCTTTACGTACATTGAGAAGAACCATTGTCATTTACCTCAGTGTGTTATTTGTCACAATGTTCTGAGTAATGACACAATGCGATCAGGGTGTTTAGAATACCATTTGACTACCATTCATCCCAGTTTGAAAGACAAACCAAGGGAGTTTTTTGATGGAAAGAGAAACTCACTTAAACGAATGAAACTCGATTCAACTGGAAGTTTTCAAGTCGAGAACGAAAGGGCCGTTGAAGTTTCTTACAAGCTCGCTTTGCTTATAGCAAAAGACAAGACACCACATACCATTGGTGAGTCACTTATAAAACCATGTGTACTAACTGCATGCAGTACTGTACTTGGAGAGGAAAGTTGCAATAAAATTGCAAAAATACCGGTCTCAAATGACACAGTAAAGTGTAGAATTGATGAAATGGCACAAGATTTAAAAAAACAAGTAATAGAAAAGTTAAAGAAATCTCCGTTCTTTTCTCTGCAATGTGATTAGACAACTGACATTTCAAAGCACTCTCAGTTGTTGTTTTACTGTAGATATATTGACGGAAAATGCTTCGTAGAGGAAATATTATTTTCCCAAACTCTTCAACACAAAATCTGAGGATGGTTTTTCTGTTCTGTGTAACTTTTTGACAGCTAATAATCTTCCTTGGGAGAATGTTGTTGGAATATGCACTGATGGGGCACAAGCTATGACAGGATGCCGTTCTGGATTTGTTGTGCTTACAAAAAACAGAACCCTAACATCATTGGTTCTCATTGTATCATACACAGACAAGCTTTGGCTTGTAAGACTCTGCCTGAAACACTTAATACTGTTTTGAAATTGGTAATCAAAGTAGTAAACTTTGTCAAATCTAGTGCTCTGAATACTAGACTTTCTGAGGCTTTATGTTACGAATTGAATAGTGACCAACAAACTCTTCTTTACCACACTGAAGTTTATTGGCTCTCAAAAGGTTATGTGCTCGCTAGGCTATTCAATCTGAAATCAGAAGTTGAAATCTTTTTGATGAGTTCAAATAAAGATCTGTACATGCAGTTTGCAGATGAGAAATGTATCCACCACTTGGCGTATTTATCAGACTTCTTTGAATCGATCAACCTTTTGAATTTGAAACTGCAAGGACAGAAAAACATTTTGAAGACTTATGATGCAATGAAAGGTTTCCTGGAAAAAATATCTTTGTGGCAACGTCGCCTTTAGAGTTCAGAACCCAACTTTTCATCCTTCCCATGTCTTAACGACCTTCTTGATGACACACAAAATCTTCCATTAAATTTGAAAAGTGAATTAAAGAACTTGATTTCAGAACATTTGGCATCCTTGAAAACCAAAATTAGATGCTACTTTCCAGATCTTTCTTCAGATAGCTAGCAATTTCAGTTGACACAAGATCCGTTCAAAATCAAGGTGGACATGCTTCCCGATTCCCTTCAGGAGCAGGCAGTCGACCTAAAATGTGATTCTGAAGCAAAAGCGGAGTTCCCAAACATGACTGTTGAAGATTTTTGGTTAAGCTATTTTCCTGTGTACCCACAAGATGCTATGGAAGCTGCAAGGTTGTTGGTGCAGTTTTCATCAACGTATCTATGTGAGTCTGGGTTTTCTACGCTGGCTTACATCAAATCAAAATACCGAGCACGGCTGGATGTTGAAAGTGATCTGAGGTGTGCATTATCACAGTTGGAACCAAACATTCAAAAACTTGTGAAAGAAAAACAGTGCCAGCCCTCTCATTAATTGTGTTCTTAAGAAATAAAACCAAATAATGTAGCCTGAAATTTTAACTGCAGTGAGGGCAGAATCCTTTGTAATGTAGTCCTATTAAGTACTTTTAATTAATTAAAATGTTCTCTCAACAAAACAATTATTAGTATTTTTTTTATATCTGTAATAATAAAAGCGTTATAAAACATTCTTTGAGTTAGATTTATTAACCCTAATAGCACAGTAGAACTTTTTTACTTCAATTCATTAGATCTAGGGGGGCGTGGCCTAATTCGATGACGTAAAGGGGAGCACAGGCCCAAAAAGGTTGAGAACCACTGGTTTAAATAATGTTGAATAACTATGAAACCCAACAAATGTTATTAATCAATTAATGTTAATTTTCAGTTGTGTAAGTTACTTTACAAAACATATTTTAGAACAGGATTAGAAATTACAAATGAATTTTACTGGATGTCAACTCCTCGTAATTTAACTTATAAGAAAACAAATTAAATAGACCACAAATGCTTTTATAAGCATTCAGGTTACCCCCCTTTTACATATCACACAAGTACACAAGATGTCTGCTACATCTTCATAAGAAAATTATTGACACTGATTTCTCCTCGCACTTCTTGTTCATTCACAGATTTAATTCTATTTATCTGTTTTGGCCCATTCTGAAAATGAAAAACAAGACAAAGGTTTATGCAGCAACTGAAACATAAAAGGTGCACACTAATTTTCTCTCTATCCTTGGGATAAGGATAATACTGTGAATAGCATGGTGTCTTTCTGATGACTTAATAACAGCTTGACATACCACTGATAACTCCAATCAAGTGCTGCTGTGCCTTGTTCCAGGTCATCATTCACATGTAGTTAAAAACAGTAAATTTTAAGCATTTTTGGTGTGTGTGTAAACTTTTTTATATGTCAATCAGAGCACAACGTTATTAATGTGTGGTTCTAACACTCCTGAAGTTGTTCACTTTCTTCAAGATTACTGCATAAATAATTGAAGTAAATGTGATTCCATACCTGTACCATAAATCTCCCATTACAAAATGTGGAGTACTAACTGCTGTAAAGTGACTAAATAATTAAACAAAGATAAGGAAATTTACCTAAAACATAAGAAACAAGAAAAATAAGTGCATAAGTAACTAAAGCAGTCGTGGAAAATTGAGAAAAATTATGAAACAGATCATAATTGTTTAGACAAAAACAAAACCATGGCTATATAAAAAGGCCATGTTTGAAGTTTCTATGTTACTGTACAAGGAAAAACATTTCATTTGTATGAGATTACAGTAATGTAAATATCTCCCCTCTGTCTAGCCTTATGAGTATAGAGGTCTGTGGCCACTGAGCCGTCATCTGGTTTCTGGTCACAGACGTGATGCTTGATTTAGCAAGTGGAGCCACTGTGTGTTAACCATATGACCATATCACCAGGTTGTCACTTTACAGTAGTAACGTGAACATCTTAGAAGTCGCACACAAATATTGTACACAACTTTCTCTTCATTTATTTCTCAAGGATAATAAATTAATCCAAACAATTTTGTTACCATGGCAACCATACTGTAGTCTACAAACAGACATGCCACCTAACCATAATATCATCTTCTTTGTTTAGTTTAGTTTATTCAAAATTTGTCCATTGTAGTCATATTTTTGTGCACTCTTTCTTATACAACCACAGTCTGACCATTATCAAATCTGACCACATTTCACACAATATGGTGTGTAACCTCACCTTTTTAGTTTTTTCTAAAATTTCATATTCTCATTGACTTTCTTAATTCCAAACTAGTAGTTGACAACTCATTTGTGAAAAATTGGTCCAGCCGTGTTTAGACTTATAAGGTAACCACCTAAATGTAATACCATCTTACTTGCATAATTGGATTAAAAAAATTGGCATATATGACAGAGATCTTTAAAAGGTGATGTGACTTAAACATCTGAACCCTGGTGGTGACGATTCTAACAATTTATTGTCACAAACAAATTGAATACCTTACTGGTTGATTCTGTTAAATGCTATACCCAATGCCTTTTCTACTTGTGTTTTTATCCGATACTGGCTTTTCAGATTTACAACTTGTTCAATACTAGTATTCATTTTTAACTTACCCTTAGAATTAGTTGTTAAACAAAAATAAAAACACAAAAATTGAATTTGCACAGGAACAAATTTAGAAAAGATACAGTGTGCTGACAACTTGCCAGAATACATAGATGCGATTTACCTGTGAAACAGGGGTTTATCTATAGTATGGCTAGACTGGCAAATAGCAATTCTTTTCTGTTATATTATATGTAAATATTCATTTATATTGTAAGATATTTACTGTCTTAAGAGTAAATTGGGTTCCTTGCAACCTTCGATCGAACTGGTGAGTTGAAGATGATAATCCACTGCTGGGGAGGTCCATTGTTCTAGACACAGCAGGTGTGCCACAAGACATGCTACATTTCATTGTTAATGTACAAGGAACTTTATAGACATCCATAGAATATAGCATAGTAACCTCCTCAATTTCCAGAACATTTTCAGTTTTTCAACTCACCAGTTCAATTACAAACTGATTCAAGAGTGTTGACTTCAGTGCGAGTACAATGAAATATGTTTCATTATGTAGGCACAATGTTGGAGCCTGACCTGGCCTTTGGCTGGATCAGGAGATTCAGATAGATTCATAATGGTATAGACATTATTTAGACAGTACAAAACATGTAAGAGTTACAATTTACAGAAATCAAAGGGGGCCACCTTGACATATTGGCAGGAACCCGTAAGTGTCTAGTACCTCCACTGCTAAAAAATGTATGGTGCAATAATTAATAAAGTAAATGTAGCAGTTTAGCTTTATTTGAAATTAGGGCACCGATGTAAATGAAATTATATAAAATGTAATGTAAATAATGTTTTTGATTTTACAAAAATCAAACAGAATAATGATATTACAAGCAGAGTAATTAATGTAATAGCATACAAAGGAAATTCTGAATTTAAATTTAGAAGCATGTAAAAATATGTAAATTGTAATGCCGCTGATCATTGTAATATATAATTTGTTTTATTATTGTATATAATATAGACAAATAAGTTGAAAACATGTTTATATTGTGATATTAATTATAGTTAATTTATTATAGTCTAATCTTGATTTATAGTTTTCAGTGTGTAATGTTTTTATGTTTTTCCTGTGTAAGAAAAGCATTATTACTTTTATTTTATATGTTAATAAATTTATTTTCTGTAATTTTTATTCAATTTAAAATTTTACCTTATTCCCTTCCAGCTGGTAGATTGTGTGTGTGTGTGTGTGTGTGTGTGTTTAACATATTCTTATAGTATATGTTGGCAAAAATATATTTTTTGATAATTACTTGTAGCAAAAAACTGTTTGTACTTTGTGACTTATTGAACCATATAACTTGTATCATAAATTATAAACGAAGTTCACTGACTGATTTGCTTCTTACTTTTGTTGTACCTTCATGTGTACAAATCTGTGGTATTATGGCTATGTACATTGTTTTCCATCAAATATGGTCTTGTGTCCATTGTTCCCTTCTAAACATCTCCAATGGCATTTCCAATACCTCTCCCAATCAACTTCTTCTTAAACACCCTAGTGAATATTTCCAAGGCTTAGACGGATGGCTCTAAAATTTCCAGTCCCCATAACACTTCCTTTCTTATATAGGGATTATTAGGTTGTGTTCACAAACATTAACAGGCTGGATGGGATTCTTCAAGTTTTCTACACTATTCAAATTGACTGTGCAAAATTTTAAACCTATGTTTATGAAAAAAACAAATTCTAAAAAAATGCTGGAACACCTGAAAAGTAGTGATGGTTGAAATTTCAACATCAGAAGCATCAATATGAAATTTTATGTTTGGAATACGACTTTTGGCTGTTTGAATATGACTAGCCTGGAATTCATTAAAATCCAATTTTCAGACATAGAGAGAAGTGTTGAAGGTCCATCACCTTGTAGAACTTCATACATGTTTCTGTACTTGAGTTCTCCTGATGGTCCCACACATACTTATTAAACACTGTAGTTTGTCAGCAATGAGTTTTATTTACTTTAAAAAATAAACTAAAAACAAAACATTTTTACCTGACCTCAAGCATTAACACATTATATCTGTATATTGGTATTACATTCAGCAATAAAATTATTTGCAATTGGTATACTTCTTCTCCACTGCACATGTATCGATACTATCACGGCGTACTTAAAACATCGTAAATTTAGTGTAGGCAAGGTTACTGAGAAGGATCCGAAATTTCTTTTCGTCCATAGGCCTATTGTGTTCTGTTGCTACATTTCATTTTTATGTCATTGCAACGATTACTTCTTCTTCTCCTCAATCCAGAGGTTGGTGTCAAGGTTAGTCTACTATAAGGTTGGGCCTGAACCGAAACGAATTGCTATTGGTTGTTGAAATGACGTCACCATCGAGGAATGAGCTGCGCGGTAAATACCTCTCAATACAAATATGTTATTATTTTTTTATTAACTACAGTTTTTTTGTTATTTATATTTTTATTTATGGAACTTATTTTATTGAATGAAGTACGTAATAATGTTACATGAAGCGAATGTTTGTGTAATTTAAATGTGTACGCTTTTAATATTAATCGTATAGCAACTGAAGAAGCAGTACGGATTTCCTATACATAATTTTTACTAAACCGATTGATAGTCGGTTTATACCGATACAAATAATACTGAAACACCTTGCTAAAAATTAAATTTAGTAATTCGATCAGTCTAGACCGATATAAACAAAGCCCGAATACTAATGAAGCAAATTTTAGTAGACTAATTATAGAAATGACTCGTTTCATCAAACTATACACTTATTTGTTAGAACATTACCATTCGCCTGCATACAATAGACACGGTTTGAAAAAATTGAAAGTAATGACCATTAAATGCTCTGTACTATTTTTAGTTCCTATTTTCTACACCCTTTTTTTATAATTTTTTAAAGCCCGTGTTAGACTTTAGAAATCAAATTGCAGTATAATAGGCTTTGTAACTTCTCTTTTTTTATCATAGCATTCTTTATAATTTGATGAAAATATATCATTATTTGGTAGCGCTCATGTGCGCGCGCACACATATATATTTTTTTCAACCACAACTTCCCCTCACGCTTTATCTAGGCTTTGGACTACCTATATTCTGTACAAAATTAATTTAAAATTTTAATTTTACAGAATATAGGCGGTTTAAAAATTGGCTAATTATACATTGAACCTGTTTGTTTATAGACGGAACCCAGAGTCCACTGGCTAGTTACTTATCAGACCTCTACTCAGTTCAAAGTCCAAACCAGACAGTGGCTGTCTTAAGTTCCGCCTTCCTGCAAAGAACAATGATGCCTATAATACCATCCTAATTAATACAAAAGTAGAAATATATTAATTAATTTGTGGGTTTAACTATGGACGATGCGTGCCACTGGCGTGATTTTCTCTTCTGTGCTTCTGCTGCTTTCATGCGGCCATTCATGAAACAAAGGCGAATGAACATTCTCGTCCTGGCATATATTTTTACAACTTCTGTTGGCATCTCAGGAAATTTACTTAAATTCTTGTAGTCATATTTTTTATAATATTTACCTTTATACAAACTATCCGGCCCATTGATGTCCCTAAAAATTATTTCACACTGTGAAATCTTGTGTACCCAGTCTTCTGAAGGAACAAGAAGACCTCCTCGAGATAAAAACTCTATCCAGCCTCCAGCAGAAGTACCAACGGGAGGGGGATATACATTTTCTGAAGGTGTTCCCATTGTAGGATCATGCTTTCTCCCATGATAGGCAATGTAGCCAGCTAGGTAGCGGAACCCCTCAGTAGAGCAGTCTGCTCCATCACTGATCGCAGGAATGTCAACGTCTGCATTAAATGACAAGGAGAAATCTTGCATTTCTGTTGACCCTTCAATCATAGATAGCCGCTCGGTCATGTCAGGTAAGATACCTCAAGAGATGAGAAGTCATAATTTCCTGATCATCATCTTGGACAACAGGTGCTTCCTTCGAAAAAGGTATTTTATTTGTATTTTGCACCAACCAAAAGCAAACAAAGTCGATGTTTAACTTCTGTCGGTCGTGGGTTAATAAAAAACTGCCCAATGCCTCATATTTGGGAGAAAAGATTTTTCAGGCAGTCTTGATTTAGTCGTGCAGTTAAAATGTATTTAAGATTGTTTTTTTTTTGTATATGACTAAAAAGGCCAAATAACGAGTTGATGGTCATCATGAAACCTTTTTGAAATGGCAACAAATTCAGAGATTTTCCTACGTGCATTGTTTCACAACAAGTATACATTTTTTTAAGTACGCCTTCTTGTACTTCGTGGTGAGTGCCATACCCGGAAGCCAAAGGTTTATTATCTACACATCTTGAATTTAAAATATCAAAAGAATCGTTAATCAGTTTAAAAAAGTTAGCCACATGTTCTTCTTCAGGAAATAAATATCGAATTGCTTCAGCCATTGTGTTTGAGAATAACTGCGTCGCCAAAAACACGCGCTGATGTTCCCTACCTTTGAGATGGACAGTGAGATGGACATGTGAGAGCTTAGGGCACAATTTGAATTCACCATTATCCAATGCCAACAATTTTTCAATGGTCGTCTTTGTGATGTGTTTGTTGTTGGAGAGTGTCAGACTGTCATCTAGAAAATGGTTTCATAAAAGCTTGTAAAGGTGGGGAACATCTGCCAAAAACCCATATGACTTTTTCTACATCGTGTGGGTTTGGGAACCACGAATTTGTATACGTAACATTTAGTTCATTCCACACTTGTCGATTTTTTGTCCCTAGATCTGCTACAGTGGCAACAACATTGTACCCTACATCTTCCACGCAACAAATAATGTTTTTTAACAATTCAGCCGACATTTGGACATCGAAATCATAATATATTGGCTGCTTCCAACCAGCTACGAGGCCACGAAGCATGGCAATCTGACAATTGCTGTGAGGCCCTACAACACAATCTTCCTTCTGATCGTAACTGACGCTACTATCCACATTCATTTTGTCAAAAGAAATAACACACATTCTTTCAGCAGTGGTCAGTGTGTTCACCTGGGCCTTCATGAAACACAGAACATCATGGAGTATGCCCGGCTGACAGCAAAATGAAGCAGATGTCCATCTATTCAAAGTCGATAGTCCTGGCAAGGGAAAACCTAGGGATGGCAACGATATATTGATAGTTGAAATTTATCGATACATTTCTAAATATATCGATATATTTTTTATCGATATACGTTATTTATATATTTTTGGATTATATCGATACATCTCTAAAAACGTGATGTATATCGTTTTTTTTTTTGTTATTGATTTAAAAAATGTAACACAAATTCACTTCTCTTAAAATGATGTTTTAATAAGGTTGTAACAAATTGTGTTTTAGTACATCAACCCTCTAACGGTAAGGTGGACTTTTACGCATGCAAGGTAAGCTCTCGAAACGCCGCAAATTTATCCTTCCTTGGATCTCTCGTAGTTTTGTCGTCAAATCGTAAGTTCTGGATTAGAAAAGAGAATCTTTTCTGTGACATTGAACAGCGAAATACAGCCTGTCCATAGATTACAGAAAACATATCATCAAGACATAAACCGGAGTTCTTCAAAACACCGCTCATATACAACAGCCCAATAAGAGCTTTTGTCTCTATCAGGTTTGTGGGAGATGTAAACCACTGTACAGACTGGTATTTGATCTTCGATCTTTCTATTTCACTGTTAGTGTGGAGAACAATTTTTTCCAGCATCTAATCGGTTACAAATAAAGAAAACAATTGTACCTCATCAACGACCCCTCGAGCATCGCCTTTTGGTCCGGGCAGGTGTGTGATAACATTTAAAGATGAGGTTTGTGAAAATTTGGAACGTACCGGTTTGTTCGTCCAGATGGTTTCTTCGTCTTTCCCCAATTCAAAAATCCTGTCGTCATCAGTGTTTTCATAGGCAGTGTTGCCAGGTCAATCGGTCCTCTTTTCCCCACATGGCTACTCAATATTTCTCCACTTTGCTATCAAAATCCCCACTGCCACAAATGCGTGTGCTTTATGCAAAGTGTCACCACATTTTATAGAGTCAGAGTGTATTCTAAATGTTTTAACATTATTACAAGAATGACAAATATTAAAAACTTGTTTGAAGTACAATAAAAAAAATCATCAGCACTGCTACAATCCTGTGTCCCTTCAGCTAAGTCGAACTCGTGATCTTCGTTATCGCTGTCTATAAGAATGTTATCTTCAGTCTCGGAAACTTCTTTGTCAAAATCTTCTTCTAAGTCTGAGTCTTCTTCTTCTTGCCTTTGAAACTCTGCTAATATTTCTTCAGCAGTGTACAATATTTTGTTACAAGCCATTATGCAAAAAATAAAAAATGGATAGAAAATCTAAATTCAATGAACAAAGTCACAGTAATTAGAGTAAATTGTATTCTATTGTCCACTCAATGGTACTGTCTGGCTCTTACACGTGTTAGTATTGCTATGATGCCAGAGCAATGTCAACCATATACTACTACGCTTTTTCGTGAATCGTAACATGTACACAAAGTGTAGACATTCCAAAATATACGATTGTTGATGTCTAGGCTCGACTTTGGAGAACCATTGCAACAGATACAACTCGACAAGTCACTGGTTACAAAATTACAAAACAATGGCAAGTGTTGTGTTCATGTTTAGTCTACAAAACAAGGCTAAACATTAGTTACAGTACTACGTATGTATAAAGTTCAAAAGCCATACATTCTTACGAAACTGCAAAAAATATATAGGAAGCGTTGAAAAATTTTAAAGCATTTTTGGTAAGGTCGGGTTGCATCCGACCCAAAAAGAGAAGTGCCCGGAAAAAACAAACAGTGATCGAGGAACAATTACCTGGAAACTGGGGTTATTCCTATGCCTTCCCTATGAATGACTGAGAGGGTATCTTAGTGTTAAACCGTTTGGAGAAAAGTTAGAATGGAGAGATGTTCGGAACAATTGCGCATGGGTCGGATCCGACCCGCACCTTACCATTAGAGGGTTAATAATGAGATTGGTTAATAATGAGATTAATTTATTACTATCTGCTATAAACAACGTCGGGATTTTGTAGAGATTTTTTGTTGGATTGGAATTGGAGTTGGACAGCAGTGCAGTCTGAGAGCTTGCGGTCATTGGCTCATATATCGGTCTTACCGATATATCGTAATATATCGATATATTTCAAGCAATATATCGGATATATCGATATAGCTGTTACGATATATCAGAAGACCGATATCTCGATATACCAATCAATGTTGCCATCCCTAGGAAAACCACATTTATTTCTCAAGAATAAGAAATGTTTTCTTGATACAGTGCGTAGTGTAACTGCCTTTGCGATGTCTTCATAGTTCCATTTTGCACGGTTTTTATTTGACAGTAAGCAGTTAATTTGTGTTTCAGTAAAAATTTGTCCTAAAACCTTTTTATCTTATCGTCAACAAGTTTTTTCAGATTCTCGTCTTGACTTTTTAAATTTTCAAGACCAACCTTTCTCTGTTCCTTCAGAAGTGTATTTCTCAGCTTCAAAGTCCCGCACATAGATTTCAAAATACGGTTTTCACTTTCAAACTTTTTTACATGCTTCTTAAGTGATTGTATATCTTCGAGCTCAATATTGCAGTTTGTAATAGTGCTTTGGTCCATTTTAATTTTTTTGGGTGACAAAGCAGATAGGGTTTTTAAGGCTTTTTTCCTGACCTCTCTCGCATGACATCTCTCTCTTCTGCTACTGACTTTATTACTTTCAAGAACGCCTGATACCCCTGTATTATCATCACTGCGGCAAGGCATACCGTCATTACAAGCAGTGATAATGACGGGAAGATTCATATTGGGGACAGCTTCTTCTCTGAGAACCTTCTTGATTCATTAACTCAGCACATAAGTCACGAACATAATCTGTTGTAGAAAAGTGTTTTGAGCAAACCGTAGCATTTGAAATATTAATATTATCTTTTCTGTAGCACTTCGAAATCCATATTTTTTGTACTTTGGGGTCTTTTGGAAATGAATGATATTTAATATCTGTCCCCTTCGTTATTTTGTTGTGTGAATTACAACCGGCTACAGCACACGAAGGCATATTGGCAGTAAAATAAGGACAAGAGTAAGATCAAACAACGGAAATAATAGCTATGGTCAATAATGAAAAATCAAAATGAGACGAAACAACAAAGTTTACCTTGGTGTCACAACAAAAAACAAATATGACTTGAAAACTAAAAACTATCGCAACAACAAGCAACAAGAAATCTAATAATAAATAGAAAATTAAGAGAAAGTAACTATACAAGAATAAAAGTACAACAACTAAAGTAATAGCTATGTTCAACAACGGCAAAAAAAAAAAAATGATAAAACAACGTTTACCTCGCTGTCACAACAAAAAACATACACGTATTAAAAAACCCAAAACAATGGTATGTCAACAAACAAAAGAATAAAGAGAAAATTAAGAAAGGTAATTGAAAATAATTAAATTTTTGTAAACACCTATACAAACATATTGGTAACCTAACACTGTTACTGTCGGAATGTTCTTGTGAAATGTTACGAGATAAAACAAACACTCAGCTCACAGAAATACACCAACAATAACTGAAGTGTTTACCACTGAATTTAAACAGTTCTGTACCACTTTTTTTTTTGCAAAACGCTACACGTATTTGTTCTAAATCTGTATTGCTATACCTACGAACAAATGCATAAATTAACAGTGATTAAACTCACAATTTATAACACCCGGATAACACCTATATAACAATGTAACAATACTAAGCAAGCAGTAATTCCGCCTCGATGGTGACGTCATGCGCAGTAGCGTGGATTGAGAATGCGTACTGCGCAACCCATTCGATCCCCCCTGGGTTGGTGCACTTTCCTTTCCGTAGATAATTTTTTTCCTTCCTTAGACAGTCTCTTAATCATCATGTACCTTCTTCCTTCTCCTATCTCATCCATGGACTCCTGTTTGGCCCTTCTCCTTCCACTACGCTCCTCGATCATTTGAGGGTGCTGAACCAGTTTGAATGGCATATCAGATGACCTACAATACTGTTTACGTTTCTGCAATGACCCCAGTCATTCACTCTTTTTTCATCTACTCTCTTCAGAACCTCATCAGCATGGCTGGCATGGGCTTAAAGCATGGCTGGCTCTACTAGAGTTGGTAATACTTAAGGCTCCCTTCCAGCATCACATTTGAAAGCTTCAAGGTAGCTCTTCTCCACTTTCACCAAAGTCTAGGTTTCCCTCCATGAATTGAGGCAGTACCATAGTACAGTTTGTATGTTGTCAGGAGAGGGAGAGGAAGACAGTGAGAAATGGCACAAATGCCATTTCAAGGTAGGCCTACTAAACGATATACAGAATTGTAGTGGTTGGCAAAAATGGAAAAGATCCAAAAAATTGCTTGTGCAATTACAATTTTTACATTACTGGTGCTGGAACGATGTACAGAACTTAAAAGGGCTTGCGCATACAAACAATACATTAAAGATAACAATATCAGTAAAACAACAACATTTCTTATAATAATAGAAGTTAGGGAAGCTCCTGTTGACTTTCTTATTGCAAGAAAATTGATTGAAGCCTTAGAAACAGTTAAGTGGATGTAGTATGTAATCTATAACGTCTGATTGACATAGTTGATCTACACCAGTTTAATATGCGTTGCATGGGTACATAAAGCTGTTGCCGGTTGTGATAAGCCTAAAACTTAGCGTAATAATTAATTCGAATTTTTTCTAGTACCAAGTGTTATTAGAGCCAAAATATTTTTTAGGGTGTTTTCTATCATTCGCTGGCAGAAGAAAAGGATCCCGGTTCAACGGAATCTGACTCCATTATACTTGCACAGAATAAATCAGAACACAAATAATCGAATTAAATATAATAAAGACAAACAGAGAAACACATAACTAGACGAACAAAACACAAATAGGTATGTAGTAACTGCTGCACGTTGGTTCCGAAAACAAACAAAGCTGCTAACTGAGCGTTTTGCCGGTTTATACAGAGCCAACAAATTGGATGGACAAATGTGTCTTCTCTCCTCCAGTCGATACTGTGACATCTACTACGAGGTCAATGACCATACGTAGTAAAACATTACCGATGCCTGAGCCGGCAACACAAGACGGTGGAAGTGCACAGCAGTTCGAAAGCAATGCTATGCTTTTCTTCAAGTTTCCCTTCCAATATCGTTCGGATTTAAATGATTCAATAACTAAAGTATTTATTCGGTGATATAATTAATTTATTTTATTTATTGTTATATATAATAATATTATATATATGTATTCTATATTTGTGTTGTCTATAATAATATTGTATATGTATTAATGATGATCTATGATACAATAAAGCATGGCCATGGCTCGCAGTATTAACCTCAACCAATCAGGACCGACATGATACTCTCATGTTAGTTTGTACAGTCTTAATTTAAGTGGGTTTCCGAGTTGTAATAGAGACCCAGGATAATACTCCAACTACCACGGTCTGTATATACAATTCATATAGTGTAGTTATTTAACCCACCATCCTTATATGTATAGAGAAGACATTACAGTGGCGACGAGGTTATAACAAAAATCCATAGGTGCCAATACACGTGTTCAATTGTGCCGTAATTGTGTGAGATTGTGTTTGTGACCCGTAGGACGTTTCTTCACTATTTTTAGATAAGGTGGGTGTGGTACCAACATCGAATATAATGTTCGGGAGTATCAGTGAGTTTGATGCAAGTCAGGAAACGTGGTTGTCTTATATCGAACAGTTTGAATTATTTTGTGACTGTAATAAAGTAGAGAGTGAGAAGAAAGTCAGCACGCTATTGACAGTAATGGGTGTAAAGACATATGCTTTAGTAAGGAATTTATGTACACCTGACAAACCGGCTACAAAGAAATTTGAGGACATTGTCAAGATCATACAAGAACATTTGTATCCAAAACCTTCATTTATAGCTGAGCGATACAAATTTAGCAAGAGAAATCAGTTGGAAAACGAGACTGTTTCAGAGTATATTGCAAGTCTAAAGCAATTGTCGATCCATTGCGAGTTTGGAACATCTCTCAGTGACTACTTGCGAGATCGACTGGTAAGCGGCATACGCAGTGAATCGACCAAGCAGAGACTGTTGGCGGAAGCTTCTTTAACCTATGACGAGGCGGTTAGAATCATCCTATTGGTGGAAACGGCGGAGAGGAATGCGTCTGTTCTGGTGGCCAGTGACAACGCCGGGGGCAGCGGCCAGTTGCAGCAGATGGCAGCATTTCAACGTCGGAATGCCGGGGGCAGTCCACAGCAGAGGAAACCACGAAAAAAGGGCAGTGGTCACAACAACCAGCGACCGAGTGACAGCAGTTACAACAAGTAAAGTGTTTTTGTTGTGGTAAAGTAGGGCATGTCTCTAAAGAGTGCCATTTACGCGGTTGTGTGTGCAACAATTGTGGAAAGAAAAATCATATTGCTTCTGTATGTAGTTCCCGCCAGTCTGAAGGTAAATCCATAACATTTCATAGTAGTTATAAGAAGGGGAACAAACATAACTATGTAGGGGTGGATTCTCAACCTGTTGAGACATTCGAAGGTACTGATGAAAACCTAGACGGTGTTGCTAACCTATATGAAATTAAAACAATTGTTTTCAGGGATAGGCCTAGTGATAACCCTAAGTTAACTAGCCTAAACTCCTTAAGAGTTGACCCTATTAAAGTAGAAGTGAACATTGAAGGGAAGAATATAGCTATGGAAGTAGATACTGGGGCTAGTGTAAGTGTATGTAACCAGGACTTTTATAACACTAATTTAAATTCACTGAAATTGTTACCAACTAATCTGTCCCTTAGCTCGTATACTAACGACCCCATTGTGCCTATAGGTAGGTTAGGTGTCTCAGTAGCCTACAAAAATGTTCAAACTAAACTAGATTTGTATGTCATTGAAAAGGGTGCTCACCCTCTCATGGGGTGTGATTGGCTTCAAGCGTTAGGGGTAGAAATTTCATTTAAACCTAACTTGTTTGGGCTAACTAACCCTAAGTCAACTGCGGAAAATGACAAAACATTCATTGAAACCAATGTAAAAAAATTATTTCAAGACTTTCCTGAGGTTTTTACCGATCAACTGGCGAATACAAGGGTGACCCAATTAAACTTAAACTAAAAGAAAACGCAATACCAAAATATTGTAAACCAAGGCCTTTGCCTTTTACTCTGAAGGCCAAGGTAGAGACTGAACTTCAACGCTTAGTTGATGCTGATGTTTTGTGTCCAATAACTAGTAGCGAGTATGCAACTCCTATTGTAGCTGTTTTAAAAAAATGTGGCTCCATTCGTATTTGTGGTGATTATAGAGGCTTAAACAAGAATCTAGAAATAGAACGTTATCCGTTACCTAGAATTGAGGAGTTATTTACGGAATTGCAAAAGGGTAATAGATTTAGCAAAATAGATTTAAGCCAAGCCTACATGCAACTTAAGTTAGACCAAGAGTCACAAAAACTATGTACTATATCTACTCATAAGGGGTTGTTCTCCTATAAGCGGTTGCCATATGGTATAAATAGTGGGCCTAGTATTTTTCAAAAAAAAATTGACCAAACTTTGCAAGGTTTGCCAGGGGTAGTATCTTTTTTAGATGATATCTTGATTTCCGCACCTGACAAGGAAACTCATGTTAGGAGACTTAGAGAAGTATGTAAGCGACTTTCCTCAAACGGTTTTACAGTTAAGGAAGAAAAGTGTGACTTTTTTGCAAAACAATTAGAGTATCTCGGGTTCATTATAGATAAAAATGGTTTACATGCTTGCAAGTCTAAGGTTAAAGCAATCGTTGAAGCGCCTGTTCCTCAAAATGTAACTCAAGTAAAAGCCTTCGCAGGGCTAGTGCAATATTATGGTAAATTTGTACGAAATTTAAGCGGTATTATGAGTCCTATGTACAATCTTTTGAGGAAGGACGTACCTTTTGTTTTCGATGAAAATTGTATGAAAGCCTTTAATAAAGTCAAAGAGTTGCTCACAACAGCACCAATATTGGCTCATTATGACCCCAATGCGCCAGCCGTACTAACAGTGGATGCAAGCTCAACAGGGCTAGGTTGTGTATTAAGTATCATAGATTCTGAGGGCGCTGAGCGTCCTGTTTCATTTGCTTCTCGTACGCTCTCACTCGCTGAGCGCAACTATTCTCAAATTGACAAGGAGGCAACAGTCATAGTTTTTGGTGTCAAAAAGTATCATCAATACTTGTATGGTAGACATTTTACTACCAAATGTGATCACAAGCCGTTACTAAGTATTTTTGGGTCTAGAAAGGGTATTCCAGTGTTTGCAGCAGGCAGACTACAGCGCTATGCTTTGTTTTTATCAGGGTATACCTTTGACATAAAATATGTCAAGTCCGAGGAAAATAGCGCCGATGCACTGTCGCGCCTACTTTTAAATGTAAAGCACAAAGATGTAACACATGACGAGTTAGCTTGGGTAGGGACGTATTTGCATTGTATTAAAGAAAGTTCAGTTCCTATCGATTGTGAGCAAGTAAAAGTAGAGACACAAAAAGACAAACTGTTAAAAAAAGTGTACAACTTTGTTATGTATGGTTGGCCTAACTTCCTGTTGGGGGAAGATAGGGATCTTCAGGCGTTCTATCAAAGACGAGACGAGCTAACTGTGGAAATGGGTGTAATTATGTGGGGATATCGGGTTGTAGTGCCTAAATCCCTTCAGGAATTCATTTTAAAAGAGCTTCATGTCTCTCACATGGGCATTGTTAAGATGAAGGGTGTTGCCCGTAGTTATGTTTATTGGCCAAATATTGATTCAGACATTGAGAGTATTGCAAACAGTTGCTCTTCTTGCCTTATGGAACGACCCAGACCAGCAAAAGCAGAATTACATGTATGGCATTATCCCAGAAAACCATGGGAGCGTCTACATTTAGATTTTCTCGGTCCAATCAAAGGAAAAATGTATTTAATAATAATTGATGCTCATTCTAAGTGGCTTGAGGTTTTCGAAACGGCCTCAACTGTGGCCCATCGGCCTCAACTGTGGCCCATCTGGCAATTGACAATTTAAGGTCATTATTTGCAAGGTTTGGTTTGCCCCTGGTGGTTGTCAGTGATAATGGCCCGCCATTTAATTCTGCTGAATTTCAAAAGTTCCTGGGAAACAATGGTATAAAACACAAAACGTCTGCACCGTATCATCCACAGTCAAACGGGCAGGCTGAGAACTCAGTGAAATATATTAAATACAAATTACGAGGTGCATTTAGAGACAGTGTAAATGTATCAGTAGTGCTAAGTCGAATTCTATTCGATTATCGCAACTCAATTCATGTAACCACTAACGAGACGCCGGCTAAATTAATGTTTGGCAGAAATTTAAGAAACAGGTTTGATTTGTTGAGACCCAATCTCAGCAATACTGTAGCACAAAAACAAGAAAAACAGAAATCTTACTTTAGAGGTAATAAAACTAGGTATTTGTACTTAAACCAATCTGTTTTAGTAAGGGATTATCGTTCAAAAAATAAATGGGTTGAAGGCATTGTGATAAAACAACTTAGCGATGTCATGTACATAGTAAAAATAAGTATTGGTATATTGTGGAAAAGGCACATAGACCAAATAGTTGCTACAGATACGGGTGGAGTAGGCTTAGATGTAAATATCAGACAAGGGATGTCGGCGAGCAGCTGGAAATTGACTATCCTAGTCAGTCAGCTGATGGTCCTTCTGCTCATGCAGCCTCACCCCGCACACCAACCAATCATAGACCCGCTGACGTCACTCCTCGTCCCTTACGACATTCGGTCACAGCTGTTCACTCTCCTAACCCCTCTCCAACTCGACCTATCAACCGATCAGCTAACAAAGCCAGGGGGGGCCATTCCGGCTTCCCCCGCTAACCTAGCTATCAGCTGTTGTTGCCGCGTGACGTCGACTGGTGGAAGAAATACGCGCGAGTCTTGATTTACCATGCAATCTTACCTGAGACCATGTCCTACTTAGCATCTCTCTGCTGTTTACACGAAATATTAACAATAATTGTAATGAGCTATTCATATAGAAAAAGGATTAAACAACAAGATTAAATGGTTTGCGGCAAAAAATAATGGTAAAATCTATTTCTACATTTAATAGAAAAGTAAGCAAGTCTGTCCACATATAACATTGACAAAATGGCACAAGATGTAAAATTAAGTCGGAAAGGAGGCGATATTATATATATATATATATATATATATATATATATATATATATCATTTTTTATTATTCGTTAATTTTATATTAATAGAATTATTTCGATTGTTAATAATTTACTTAGAAACCTCTGATGATACTGATATTTTTCAGTGAAACGTGCGTCAGGTGTTAAAAAAAATATACGAAATTATACTACTTGCAGAAGAACAAATTGAAAACATCACAAATTATATATATATAATTATATATATATATATTGTAACGGTACATAACCCGGTCCCAATAAATTAAATCATGATAACATAAAGGTCAGAAATGGGTAACCTATAACTAGCTCCAAAATTAATCTGTATCACTAAACATTGTAAACAATTCGAGTGATATACAGTGACAAGTGAGTTATAGTGTACCCATTGAGGTAAAAAGTGAAAGTGAAGGTAACTTATTACAGAATTGTGCTGTAGGTTTGGGAATTATAAAACTATGATGGTAGACTATAATGCTACTAACTGATTCTGTATTTTTATTAATTTATTGTAATATTTATATTGTGTAGACAACCAATTGTAATACCTAAGTTCATGTTATATTTTTTCAAATATTTGTGTTATAATATAAGATAACCCAGGGTTCGTTTTAAAAAACATAAAAAGTTTAAATATCAAAGGATAATAAAAAATTAAAATAATTCTATATGAGGGAAATGGCAACAGGAAGTAGTGCAGTGTAGGAATACTATGAGAGACTAATAAATACTATATAAATTCATTTAGAGATAATAAAAATATTAAATAAATACTTATATACCAGGTCATAAGAAAATGAACAGAAACCTCTTATGTACAACAAATTGGTAAAGAAACCGGAATTAAAAAGAATTATTTTTCGGTAAATAAAATATAAATTTATAATAATTACAAACTGCCTGTATAATAAAAATATTTTGGGTTACTAAGAGTGACTAAAATAACAAGTATTGTTAATAATCGAATTGGGAAAATTAAACCTGGCGAGTTGACAAAATGATGCTACCACAATTCTATTAAAATATCTTTTTTGAAACTGGGGAGAAGTGTAAAATTAGTACAAAATTAAAAGGCAATATGAACACTATATAATCATACCTTATTTATCAAAATTAAATGGTTATACTCCCTAATAAACAGTGAAAGAAAACCTTCTGATGATTCGGCCTAGTTTCGCCATGTTTCAAGTTGACAATAGAATATGAGCCAGACGGTAATGAAATTACAACTCAAGACGGACCTCACTAGAGAAAAGGCTTCCTTCCAGTAAGAACTATAAGAAGAGAGGTAATATAAACATTTAGTTTAATAGTTGACGAAGAAAACGCATTCCGAATGGTTATATAGAACACACAAACTAGTCAAAATTAATCACATGTTCTAAAGTAAACAAACGCGCGCTGCTCTCTTACGGACATTTCTGGAACTACATACTAAACGAAAAAATAAACAAATTTATTTAATATTTTTCAGTATTTGTAAAGCTTAGTAATTATCCATTTCTGACCATCTCATAACAAAAAGAACTTACCCTTAACCCTGGGGAAATAAAAAGAATTATATATTGATTGATGTTTTAAAAAATAGTATAAAATTTGGTAAACAAAACCATATGTTTTTTTCTTTTGACAATTCCATGTTTATTCGAGGAAGTCGATATTATGTTTTAATTAAGTAAAGATCGATTGTGATACTTGTATTTTGGTGGCAGGAAAACAAAAAACAATAATATAATTAATAAATATTATTGAAAAATTATATTGAATAATAAAAATGTGTTATATTTTTTGTAGTTGGTAGTTGTAATTGATTTCAGCACAAAATAGAAGAGACTGATACATTGGGTCATATTTCGCCATAGGGTAGGCTGGTTGAACTATGTGTGGAAACTCGTCTCACAATCAGCTGATTTAAATCACAGCGAACAATTAGAAAAATTTCCAAAATCGCCTAAACCGAGTGTAAATAATTGGTACTTACTCTCTCTTCCTCATAAGGCTGAACAACTTCCCTACTTGACCCCAAATCACACACTCTCGATTTCTGCTTAGATTGAGTAACATTACAAAATACTTTATTTTTTAAAACTTCAGTTATTATAATTCATAAGTGGCGACTGCGGAGAGGCGGAAACTTTAATATCTCAAGGCAGTACGTTACAGATTGGCGCTTACAATAGTGGGGCTGAATTAACAATATACCTGTAACTGTGTTTCGCTAAAACCTCTACAAAAACCGCTACGTTACAGATTGGCACTCAACGTAAAAGGGCGGTAATTAGGAAAAAATTTTGATATATTTAATAAATTAATACACCAAAAAATCTAATTATCGTTGGCAGTTATGAGAAAACAAGAAATGCATAGTACTAGAGGCAGATCGAAGAAGAGGGCAGAAGAAAAAGAGAAGGAAGAAGGTGGACAGGAACGAGAGTTAGAAATAGTCACGGACAGTGAAATGGAACAACCGGTAGGTGATAAAGAAGAAACTGAAGCAATTATGAGCACGGAAAAGGAAATAGTGGAAGAGGATGCCCAAGGGGACCAACCAGATAAAGCGGAGGCCAGGAGAGAACCAAATTGGCAAGACATGATGAGATTTATAGCCGAGAAGTTTGATAAAATAGATGAGAATTTTAAGAAACAGGAGGAAAACTCGAAGCAAACCAATGAGGAAAATAAGGAGAATTTTAAGAAACAGGAGGAAAACTTGAAGCAAACCAATGAGGAAAATAAGGAGAATTTTAAGAAACAGGAGGAAAAAAATAGACAGACCAATGAGAAAATAGATAGCATCCAGGAAAGTTTAGTCAAACAATTAAATGAAAAAATAGAGACCATTCATGGAAATATCAAACAAACCATGAATGAACAATACCATAAACTGAAAGAAACTGTTGAAGGACAAAGAGAAGAGATGAATGCAAAATTTGAAGAGAATAATAAGAATTTAAAACAATTTGAGGGTAAAATGGAGAATTTCAATAAGGAGATATGGGAAACTTTCGGGGAGAAGTTTGAAAATGTTAATACACTTAGCCAAAAAGCAGATACATACAAGGAGGAGACAAATAAACAAATGGACCATAGTGTCATGAATTTGGATGAAACATCAGACAGCACTTCAGAAGGTATTAAAGTAAGTCCGAATACAGAAGAGAGCAGAAAGGAAATAGAAATTACAGAATACCAAGGTGTAATGCCATCGGAAAATAAAAATAGCCAGGACAAAGAGAAGATCCAAACCGTGGAAAAGAAGACCAAGGAAATAAGAAAAACATGTAGAAAGAAAATAATAAATACAAGGGAAGAGTGGGAGGTGATTACAGATGGATTAATTAATGTATTTAACCTCCCAATTAATGAACAAAGGGAGTTAATTAAGTTTAGATCTCAATTAAATATGTCGACGATTGAAGTGTATCAGACAATATCAGTCATATCTTCAAGACAGAATATAACATTCAAATATTTGGTAAATAATCCAGAGGTAAAAGGGAATGAAATGAGATTAAATATGAGCAAATATGTTATGTCAGAGGAGGTGCAATACCTGTTAGTTAAAAAAGAACTAACAATGACGGAAAACAGTGACTTCAATGAAGACTTTGTATCAGCTGAGTTACGATGCCAGGTGAAAGAGAGGTATTTAACAAATACCAAAATCATTATGAATACCCCAGTAATCCGAGTAAAGGGAGTACCTGAATTAATGGACCATGGTTAAACTAAACAATAACCAACCAGAAAAAAGGGGACTGATTTTCTGAAAACTGACCCAGCAATCCATTGGATAGCGGAAGAAAAACCCCAAAATTCTAAAAGCATGTAAGGACATCTTACTCAAGTTATTTTGAAACCATATAATTTAAAGTGAAGAAACTAATACCCCAAAATTCAAAAAGTATGTAAGTACAACTTACTTAAGATATTTCGAAACCATTTAATTTAACAAAAAATAAGAACAGATTATTCAATAATATTTATAAAGAATGGATTTAAAATGAAATAATAAGAAAAAGTAATATTTTATGGTAACAAACAGAAGAATAAATAAAACCAATTGATGGTAATGTGCTCAGATAAGAAGAATAAAGAATAATTTAATGACTCCAATGAAACTGAAGGAGGATGATAATTAATACAACAATAATTAGAATTTCTCGGAATTGAAGATTATATAAGAAGAAATGATACGGAGAAATATGTCACAAGAAGGAAAGTCAAAAGGATTTTAAAATAATGCCTATCAATAATGTTATATGCTATTAGTTAATGGAAAAGAAGAAGGAATCAAGAAGAAGAAGAAGAAGAAGAAGAAGAAGAAGAAATATATAATTTAATGCAAACAGCAACAGTATGAAGAATCCCAAAAGTGTTTAGTATTAGTCGCTAATTGACTACTTATAATCTTTTTATTTTAATGTATTGACTGTAGAAATGTTCCGGCAATAATTTTTATGAGCAGGGATGATGTTCCCCTGGTCTCAGAAGGTGTAAGGATGGACAGCGGAGAATGGACCCAGAGTGGCCACCCGACTGGTACCACCGCACAGGATAGGGAAAAATGTTAGGGAAATTGAATATTTAAGGGTTAATAATTATAAAATAGCTGTATAGATTGATATTATATTCCAGAAGTATAGATGAAGAAAATAGAAGGAAGATAGCAGACCGAAGCTTAATTGATAAAGATAATTTATAGAAGTAAATAGAAATGAGTGTTAAAACAAGTTTAATATGATTAGTGTGACCAGTCCTTATCAAATAAAATGTGGAAGTACCACTACCCAGAGAAATAAATAATTGATGAATTTGCCAGCAATTACCACCAGTCTGAATTACCAGTCAGAGTTTACAACCAGTTTGAAAATGAAACACTATTATGAAGAATAAAACCAAGACTATTAGGAGAATTGAAACAATCAACTATTTATTTTAACAGACGAGTAACCAAAATAAATTTGTTCTAGTGGGGGGGCTTTATATAACGGTACATAACCCGGTCCCAATAAATTAAATCATGATAACATAAAGGTCAGAAATGGGTAACCTATAACTAGCTCCAAAATTAATCTGTATCACTAAACATTGTAAACAATTCGAGTGATATACAGTGACAAGTGAGTTATAGTGTACCCATTGAGGTAAAAAGTGAAAGTGAAGGTAACTTATTACAGAATTGTGCTGTAGGTTTGGGAATTATAAAACTATGATAGTAGACTATAATGCTACTAACTGATTCTGTATTTTTATTAATTTATTGTAATATTTATATTGTGTAGACAACCAATTGTAATACCTAAGTTCATGTTATATTTTTTCAAATATTTGTGTTATAATATAAGATAACCCAGGGTTCGTTTTAAAAAACATAAAAAGTTTAAATATCAAAGGATAATAAAAAATTAAAATAATTCTATATGAGGGAAATGGCAACAGGAAGTAGTGCAGTGTAGGAATACTATGAGAGACTAATAAATACTATGTAAATTCATTTAGAGATAATAAAAATATTAAATAAATACTTATATACCAGGTCATAAGAAAATGAACAGAACCTCTTATGTACAACAAATTGGTAAAGAAACCGGAATTAAAAAGAATTATTTTTCGGTAAATAAAATATAAATTTATAATAATTACAAACTGCCTGTATAATAAAAATATTTTGGGTTACTAAGAGTGACTAAAATAACAAGTATTGTTAATAATCGAATTGGGAAAATTAAACCTGGCGAGTTGACAAAATGATGCTACCACAATTCTATTAAAATATCTTTTTTGAAACTGGGGAGAAGTGTAAAATTAGTACAAAATTAAAAGGCAATATGGACACTATATAATCATACCTTATTTATCAAAATTAAATGGTTATACTCCCTAATAAACAGTGAAAGAAAACCTTCTGATGATTCGGCCTAGTTTCGCCATGTTTCAAGTTGACAATAGAATATGAGCCAGACGGTAATGAAATTACAACTCAAGACGGACCTCACTAGAGAAAAGGCTTCCTTCCAGTAAGAACTATAAGAAGAGAGGTAATATAAACATTTAGTTTAATAGTTGACGAAGAAAACGCATTCCGAATGGTTATATAGAACACAAAAACTAGTCAAAATTAATCACATGTTCTAAAGTAAACAAACGCGCGCTGCTCTCTTACGGACATTTCTGGAACTACATACTAAACGAAAAAATAAACAAATTTATGTAATATTTTTCAGTATTTGTAAAGCTTAGTAATTATCCATTTCTGACCATCTCATAACAAAAAGAACTTACCCTTAACCCTGGGGAAATAAAAAGAATTATATATTGATTGATGTTTTAAAAAATAGTATAAAATTTGGTAAACAAAACCATATATGTTTTTTTCTTTTGACAATTCCATGTTTATTCGAGGAAGTCGATATTATGTTTTAATTAAGTAAAGATCGATTGTGATACTTGTATTTTGGTGGCAGGAAAACAAAAAACAATAATATAATTAATAAATATTATTGAAAAATTATATTGAATAATAAAAATGTGTTATATTTTTTGTAGTGGGTAGTTGTAATTGATTTCAGCACAAAATAGAAGAGATTGATACATTGGGTCATATTTCGCCATAGGGTAGGCTGGTTGAACTATGTGTGGAAACTCGTCTCACAATCAGCTGATTTAAATCACAGCGAACAATTAGAAAAATTTCCAAAATCGCCTAAACCGAGTGTAAATAATTGGTACTTACTCTCTCTTCCTCATAAGGCTGAACAACTTCCCTACTTGACCCCAAATCACACACTCTCGATTTCTGCTTAGATTGAGTAACATTACAAAATACTTTATTTTTTAAAACTTCAGTTATTATAATTCATAAGTGGCGACTGCGGAGAGGCGGAAACTTTAATATCTCAAGGCAGTACGTTACAGATTGGCGCTTACAATAGTGGGGCTGAATTAACAATATACCTGTAACTGTGTTTCGCTAAAACCTCTACAAAAACCGCTACGTTACAATATATATATATATATATTTAATATGCCTGCGTGTATAAACATTTCTATGTAGTATAATATATTTGAAACAAGCTTCCAATTATTATAATTATAATCAATATCATAATCATTTTCTTTATCTACATTTTCATTGTTATAACGTTAAAAACTGAAGCTAGTACGTTTAGTTGTAAACATAAATACTTTTATCAACGAAATGAAAATGGTTATTTAGTTGATACATACCTTCATAGGTGACTTAAATTTTTGAAGACGAAGCTACCCAGAGCCGACTCTTTGTTGCTGCATACTTTTCAAGTGACTTGAGTTTGAGCTGTTTGTTCAGATGGCGGAGTCTGATGAATGTTCTTGTCCTGACGTACAGACAAATGACTTTCTCGTCCACCTCTGGAAATTTAGATTTGAGTAAGGTGACCAAATAAGAGATAACTTTCACTTGTTTTGATACTGTACGTCCGTGGAAAGAAGTAAAAACTATCTCAAACTGAATCAGTTTTTGGTAACCACTCGTCTGACGGATGGGTAAGCCCCCCCCCCTTTGATATACCGGTAATCGATATCCAGTCATGACTATGTTCCCCGGAAAGACACAATGTTTTGCCTGTCACACCTAGACTTTCATCAATGAAGCGGCACTTGAATGCGATGTACCCGGCCAGATATTTTAAGGCATCTTGAAGAACATCGTTGTCACTTGCAGACGGGGCCAAGTCCTCTGTTTTTAACAATTCTGCTTCGTCGGTGTCATTATTCGGAGAACTTGGTATTCACGTATGTTCCACTATGTCTATGCATAGTTCATTGGTAACAAACTGGATGAAATCCTCGTCAGAGTCATTTGATTCCATAACTTCGGTGGAATGAATGCTACCATCCTCAGCCACAGACGCACTTCCAGATAACGGTATATCGTCCGTGCTACCCGTTAAAAGCAAGAGCCGAATTCTGTTGCGCACTTCAAAGGGAGTGGGATAAAAAACGCCTAACCCCCCCCCCCGTGGGATATAAAAGACGCCTAATCCCCGAATTCGTGAAAAAAAGTTTTCATGGCAATCTTGATTGAATCTAGCGGTCAAAATGTACGTTGGACGTGTGTGCTACGATTCATCAGATGACGTAATTCTGGGGCCCCACAGTAATGTTCAGGTGGTCATGATTAGAGGTCTGTTTGCCAAGTGGAAGCAACCCATTTATTATGATTTTGATGTGACCATGACAGATGTATTGCTTAAAAGCATTATCAGTGCCGTTGAGAGCAGTAATATTCATGTAGCGGCTGTGACGTGTGATATGGGGGGAAAGAATTCAAAAATCTGGAAGGAATTAGATGTAAACACAGAAAAAAATTTCTTCATTAACCCAACTACAAACGATAAGGTGTGGGTTTTCTGTGACGTACCTCATCTTTCAAAGCTGCTTAGAAATCATTTTCTAGACCATGGGTTGTTACTTTGCGACGGCACTGAGCTTTAAAAGGATAGGGCTACAATCGAAAATCTGTTACAGCAACAGAAAGGAGAATTGACGATTTTACCCAATATTAGTCAGATACACCTTAACGTAACTGGTCGATCTCGTCAAAATTTAAGATTTACTGCACAGTTAGTTTTCTAATCATACAGCAAAGGCGCTGAAGTATGTTGCAAATAAAGAGCGCGAAAGCAGCTTCATCGAACTGGTAAACGATGCATTTGATGTTTTAAACTCGAGACTTCCAAAAGACCAGAAAACGCCCCTCAGAAGTGGGTACGGCATGAATTTAAGGAGCCAAGAAAATACTTTGAAAAGGTTTTTGGAAGTAATAACTAACATGCGAGTAGCAAGTAAAAAAATTTTACTACCTTTTCAGAAAGGTTTCGTTATATCTTTAAATTCATAGTTCGGTCTTTATGAACAAATGACAATGATTCATGGGGTGACGTACATTTTGACCGCTAGATTCAATCAAGATTGCCTTGAAAACTTTTTTTCACGAATTTGGGGATTAGGCGTCTTTTATAATAATCCCACTCCCTTTGAAGTGCGCAACAGAATTTGGCTCTTGCTTTTAACGGGTAGCACGGACGATATACCGTTATCTGGAAGTGCGTCTGTGGCTGAGGATGGTAGCATTCATTCCACCGAAGTTATGGAATCTAATGACTCTGACGAGGATTTCATCCAGTTTGTTACCAATGAACTATGCATAGACATAGTTGAACATACGTTAATACCAAGTTCTCCTAATAATGACACCGACGAAGCAGAATTGTTAAAACAGAGGACTTGGCCCCGTCTGCAAGTGACAACGATGTTCCTCAAGATGCCTTAAAATATCTGGCCGGGTACATCGCATTCAAGTGCCGCTTCATTGATGAAAGTCTAGGTGTGAGAGGCGAAACATTGTGTCTTTCCGGGGGACATAGTCATGACTGGATATCGATTACCGGTATATCAAAGTGGGGGCTTACCCATCCGTCAGACGAGTGGTTACAAAAACTGATTCAGTTTGAGATAGTTTTTACTTCTTTCCACGGACGTACAGTATCAAAACAAGTGAAAGTTATCTCTTATTTGGTCACCTTACTCAAATCTAAATTTCCTGAGGTGGACGAGAAAGTCATTTGTCTGTACGTCAGGACAAGAACATTCATCAGAATCCGCCATCTGAACAAACAGCTCAAACTCAAGTCACTTGAAAAGTATGCAGCAACAAAGAGTCGGCTCTGGGTAGCTTCGTCTTCAAAAATTTAAGTCACCTATGAAGGTATGTATCAACTAAATAACCATTTTCATTTCGCTGATAAAAGTATTTATGTTTACAACTAAACGTACTAGCTTCAGTTTTTAACGTTATAACAATGAAAATGTAGACAAAGAAAATGATTATGATATTGATTATAATTATAATAATTGGAAGCTTGTTTCAAATATATTATACTACATAGAAATGTTTATACACGCACTCGTGTGCGCACCCACCCACGCAGGCATATTATATATATATATATATATATTGTAACGCAACATAGTTGAGGTTCCCCAACGTTACATAAAAGACTGAATGAAATATGGTCAAAGACCATACCCTGACTTAAGGTTGTTCGATAGTTGATATGTTTGAGAAGGACCTCAAGTAAAAAGGAGGCAATGACTAATATTAAATGTAAAAGAGCCAGACCAATGAATGATTGGATGTAATGAAATGTTTGTTTTGTACTGTGACATGTTAAGGTCTACAGAATATTTATATTGTATGTTGAATGTGTTAAAAATGAAATGATGTTGTTTGATAATAATACTTACTCAATAATTATGTTTATATTTTATATTAGATTTGTTTTTATACAGCACAATATAGTTACCAATGTTAGGCACGGTACTAAGTTGTCAGTATTGTATAAAATTGAAAGATACTGTTGTTCTAATTAATGTTTATAAACTGGATCAGGAGTGTGACCAGTGTTTCAAGTCTAACAAGTAGTTCTGACAATTATGTCATAAATTAATAAAGGGTTCCAGAACCAATTGATTAATGTAAAAACAAATAACCACCAGTAAATTAAAATTCATGTAATTAACTATGTAATCAATAATTAATTGTACAGTAGGTCAGGTAAAAAGAAAATTAAGTTAAAAACCAAATAATGTTATAATGGTTGAAAATGAATCTATAGGCCTAAATTCCATATTAGTGAAAGGAAATTAATACCTTTTTAGTAAACTCAGTCCAACGAAACTCTAGTAAAACATTTACTGTTTAATAAGGAAGGTTAGGGGAGAATTTTATGTGATTCAATATTAATCCAAGCATGGAGTATTTTATTGGAAAGGAGTAGTAATATTCTATAATGCCGGCTCAAGGATATATAGAAAACCTGGTTGTTAAGGGCAACTGATTTTTAGTAACTTGTTGATTTTGAATAGATGGTACTGATTGTTACAAGCTATTAGGTTGAAATGAACCGATATATTTAAAATATATGAATAAATATAAAGAAAATATATATCCAAATTGAAAAAAAAAGCATTTTGCAAAACAATTATACTGGAATGTTAATGAATCATACAAATTAAATCACCCTATAAATTATCAATGAATACAATAAAAAAGAACTGAAAGCGTCTCACCTCATTCACTAAACAATTCCGCTGAATTTGGTATCAAACCAATTCATGCTATAAATTGAAGACCAATAAAGAGTTGAAGCCTGAATTAACGGAAATATTTGGAAATACAGAAGATTCGGTTGACGAAATAACCTTCATTGACAGCGGAAGCTGAGATCCTAATTCCAGTTCGTTGGGACCAAGAATTGTGAAGACGCAAAAGAAGACTCGAAGCACCAGAGTTCCCGTGGGATTATCATCATCCATTCATTGAAGACCAGAGCAGTTTTACTGGGTGAAGACGATATAACCTGCATTTTGATCGTAGTTGACAAACATTCACCGCCTAATGAAGCTTTCGCCGCTTGGGTAAAAAACAAATTATTTTCATATCATTGTATTTTAAGTAAATAATTTTATTCTTTTTGTAAATTGAACAACCTTAATCATGCGTTTTACCTGGCCTTACTAATGGTTCAAAGAACTACACGAACCCTGGTATAAGAATTAATTGTCATTATTTTCAAGTATATATGTTTTAGAGTTTGAATAATTAAGAATCGATATATGTTGGGATAGTCGATTGGATCGTCTTATTGTTTGTCTGAGATAACGTAACTTGTTAAATACCAGAGAAAAATAAATAAAGTACATTTGTTGTATGAGACAACGTTTTAATCATTGCAGAGAAAATACTATATGTAATTGGCGTAATAATTTATTAACAGATTGATACAAACACTCAGAATAACTAACCTATAAGTTCACTTATTTCTGGTAATAGCGCTCCAAGTTTACAGCTGGTGGGACGGAAGATTGCTGAACTAACGGGTTTTGTCATACTAAATTTGAATGAAATTTTTATCGTTGAGGGACTAGGGTTGAGACAAAAACCACTTACATTCAGTAAATACTCCGTATATATTGCTCATATTAAACAACCACTGAGAATTAAATTAAGCCTATAGAATAATACCATTATAAATTCAGGTACATAATTCTAAGTTTGTGGACTTAATAATCTGTGTTCTGAGGGTTTCACTGGTCACAACCGCAAGGTATATTAGTTAATAACATATTAATTAAACCAGGTAACAGCACTTTAATTGTTACGAATCGCCACCTACAACGTATTACTTGGCGTTTATTACACCGGAGTATCTTATAACTAATTACACTCATAGACAAGATTTCTTTATAATTTGACGTCTCCAGCTGGTATCACACATTATAACATACGTCCTCACATAATTAACAAGCAGTTCGTTACTAAATTGATTACAACAGTGGGGTTTGAATAAGACGGACATTTTCGCTAGCACCGGCACATATTGGTTTCTTTACAAATTGGCGCATAACAACGTGGAACTTATTTAAACACGTACTCAACACATTCTCTATATATATATTTGCCAACATCTTTACAAATCGACGCTCGCAACGTGAGGCATCATCGTCGCATCTTAACACACACCTTAGATCTCTTTTTGTTTCAATATATATAATTTGTGATGTTTTCAATTTGTTCTTCTGCAAGTAGTATAATTTCGTATATTCTTTTTAACACCTGTCGCACGTTTCACTGAAAAATATCAGTATCATCAGAGGTTTCTAAGTAAATTAATAACAATCGAAATAATTCTATTAATATAAAATTAACGAATAATAAAAAATTATATATATATATATATATATTGTATATTCTTTTTAACACCTGACGCACGTTTCACTGAAAAATATCAGTATCATCAGAGGCTTCTAAGTGAATTAATAACAATCGAAATAATTCTAATAATATAAAATTAACGAATAATCGAATTTGTATCGATTTTAATGTAAAATAAAATAACTGATAATCGATTTAGGTCGATTAGTTAACGATTGTTTTAATGTTTATTTTCTCCAGCAGCTGTTTTCTCGGTTATATTTGAAATTTTGTTTATATTTTATTCATTTTTATTTTTATTTTTTAGTAAATTTATAATTTTAAATAGATCGTCTTGTTTTGTTTTTATTTGGGTTTGTTCTTTAATTAATAAATTATTGTTATTGTGTTTGTAAATGTTAAGATTTTCCCAAATATTCATTTTTTGACCTTTTTGTATGTTTTTAATTAATTTTAAATTTTAAATGTTTGGAAACTGGTGGTTATTATTTAGACAATGTGTGGCTAAATTAGATTTATAAATATTTGGTTTTAAATATGCATTGCGGTGTTGAACAAATCTATCTCGTAGTTTTTTCTTCGTCTGGCCCACATAAAATTTATTGCAATCTGGACATTCTATTTTATATATTCCATTTTTATTGTGAGTATTGGATTTAGTTTTAGGTTTTATTTTATTAAAAATTATATTATCTGTGTTATAAGATATTTTTAAATTAGTATCTTTAAATATTTTATTTAGTTTTTGAGTTATATTTCCGTAATAAGTGAAGGTTGTATATTTTATATTATTATTAATAAATGAATTTTTAAATGTAGTGTTTTTAGGGATTTTATTAGTGATTTTATGTTTAATTTTATTTTCTAATTTATTAATATTAATATATTATATATATATATATATATATATATATATATATATAAAATATCGCCTCCTTTCCGACTTAATTTTACATCTTGTGCCATTTTGTCAATGTTATATGTGGACAGACTTGCTTACTTTTCTATTAAATGTAGAAATAGATTTTACCATTATTTTTTGCCGCAAACCATTTAATCTTGTTGTTTAATCCTTTTTCTATATGAATAGCTCATTACAATTATTGTTAATATTTCGTGTAAACAGCAGAGAGCTGCTAAGTAGGACATTGTCTCAGGTAAGATTGCATGGTAAATCAAGACTCGCGCGTATTTCTTCCACCAGCGACGTCAGAGTGAAGCAACCAATGGGAGCGTAATTGGCCGGAGTGGCCTACCTTATTATTCTAGTTACATTGTAACAAAGCTCCTTCACCTTTTGTTGTTAGACGCTCACACAGAGCTCGTAAGCCAATTGACAGACTGGATCTGTAATTACTTATTGTTATCATTTTGTGCTATTTCTATCATGTTATTGTCTTGGTGAATAATTATGTTGTTTATTACTTTATTGTGCTAAGGGTTATTTCATTCAGTATGTATCCTACTTGGAATTGAACATTAACGTAACTCAAAGTAATTTTCAATTTGTTCTAAATTTGGTAGGAAGGTGTTATATATAATAATATTATATATATGTATTCTATATTTGTGTTGTATATAATAATATTGTATACATTGTAACGGTACATAACCCGGTCCCAATAAATTAAATCATGTAATAACATAAAGGTCAGAAATGGGTAAACTATAACGAGCAAAATTAAATGATATCACTAAACATTATAAACAAACTGAGTGATATACAGTGACAAGTGAGTTATAGTGTACCCATTGAGCTAAAAAGTGGAAGTGAGGGGAACTTCTTACAGAATTGTTGTAGGTGGGAGAATTATAAACGATGATAGTAGACTATAATGCTACTAACCGATGATGTATTTTGTTAATTTATTGTAGTGTTTATATTGTATAGACAACCAATTTTAATACCTAAGTTAATTTTATATTTTTTCAAATATTTGTGTTATAATATAAGATAACCCAGGGTCATTTAAAAAAAAAAAAAAAAAAAATATTTAAATATCAAATGATAATAAAAAATTAAAATAATACTGTATGAGGGAAATGGCAGAAGGAAGTAGTGCAGTGTAGGAATACTATGAGAGACTAATAAATACTACGAGGGCTATCCAGAAAGTAACAGACATTTTGAAATAAAAAATTTACAAAATGAAAAAAAAATTTTTATTATATACATTTGAAAGGTACACTCTTAAGCTATTTTTCTACATAATCGCCATTCAAATTAAGGCACTTATCATACCGTGGCACAAGTTTTTCAATACCGTCTCTGTAGAAATCTGCCGCCTGCGATTTCAACCACTGGTTTACACCGGCATGCAGTTCGGCGTCAGTATCAAAGCGTTGTGTAGCGAGCCATGTCTTCATCGCTGGGAAGAGGTGATAGTCGCTCGGTGCCAAATCCGGGCTGTATGGTGGATGATCGAACACCTCCCATCCAAAACTATCGAAGAGCTCTCGGGTACGATTGGCCGTGTGTGGACGTGCGTTGTCGTGAAAAAACAAAACCTTCGCACTAAGTTTTCCCCGACGCTTGTTTTGTATCGCGCGCCTTAACTTTCTCAGTGTTTCACAATACCTCTCTGAGTTAATTGTTGTGCCACGTTCAAGAAAATCAACGAGAATCACTCCTTCAGAGTCCCAAAACACAGTAGCCATGATCTTTCTTGCTGACAGCGTTTGCAAACACTTCCTTGGTTTCTTGGGAGAATTTGTGTGTCCCCATTCCATCGACTGCCTTTTTGTTTCACTATTGACATGCTTCACCCAAGTCTCGTCCCCAGTTACGATACGATCGATAACTTTGTTACCATTTTTGTCGTAATCTTCGAGGAAAGTTAGTGCTGCAGCCAGTCTCTGTTTTTTGTGGTCTTCCGTTAGGATTTTCGGAATCCACCTAGCACAAAATTTGTGGTAACCAAGCTTTTCCGCCACAATTTCATGCACCAAACTCCGTGAAATTTGGGGAAATTGTTTCGAAAGTTCCGTAATCGTGAAACGACGATCTTCACGAATTTTGTCGTTGATTTTCATCACCAGTTCATCAGTCACATGGCTAGGTCTACCACTGCGGTCCTCATCGTGAACATTGGTACGGCCATTTTTAAAATCAATGCACCATTGCCTCACTCGGCTTTCACTCATTATTCCTTTTCCGTACACATCACAAACTTGGCGATAAATTTCAATTGGTTTGTGATTTTTTGCGAACAAAAACCTAATCACAGAACGCACCTCACAAGTGGCGGGATTTTCTATTGCAGCGCACATTTTAACACGTCACAGAGAGCAAAGTAAGAGGGGCACAGACCGCACGCTACCACAGCTGGTTGCGTACTGAGTGTAGGAACGTTCCGACACCAAGATGGCGGCTCTATCCCCGCCCACCGCCGCGGTCGGTCAAAACGTCTGTTACTTTCTGGATAGCCCTCGTACATAAATTCATTTAAAGATAATAAAAATATTAAATACTTATATATAAGGTCATAAGAAAATGAACAGAAACCTATTATGTAAACCAAATTGGGAAAGAAACCGGAATTAAAAAGAATTATTTTTCGGTAAATAAAATATAAATTTATAATAATTACAAACTGCCTGTATACTAAAAAAATTATGGGTTACTAAGAGTGACTAAAATAACAAGTATTGTTAATAATCGAATTTGGAAATTAAACCTGGCGAGTTGACAAAATGATGCTACCACAATTCTATTAAAATATCCTTTTTGAAACGTTGGAGAAGTGCAAAATTAGTACAAAATTAAAAAGCAATATGAACATTATATAATCCTACCTTACTTATCAAAGTTAAATGGTTATACTCCATAATAAAAAGTGAAAGAAAACCATTTTGATGATCCAGCCTAGTTTCGCTATATTTCAAGTTGACGATATAATATTGGCCAGACGGTAATGAAATTACAACCCAAGACGGACATAACTAGAGAAAAGGCTTCATTCCAGTAAGAACTATAAGAAGAGAGGTTATATAAACATTTCGTTTAATAGTTAACGAAGAAAACGTATTCCGAATGGTTGTATAGAACAAAAACCTAGTCAAAATTAATCACATGTTCTAAAGTAAACAAACGCACGCTGCTCTCTTACGGACATTTCTGGAACTACGTACTAAACGAAAAATAAACAAAATTTTTAATATTTTTCAGTATTTGTAAAGCGTAGTATTATTATCCATTTCTGACCATCTCATAACAAAAAGAACTTACCCTTAACCCTGGGGAAATATTAAGAATTATATATTGATTGATGTTTTAAAAATAGTATAAAATTTGATAACAAAACCATATATGTTTTTTCTTTTGACAATTCCATGTTTACTCGATGAAGTCGATATTATGTTTTAATTAAGGAGAGATCGATTGTGATATTTGTATCTGAGCGGCAGAGAAAGAAACCAATAATATAAATAATAAATATTATGGAAAAATTGATATTGAATAATAAAAATGTGTTACGTTTTTTTAGCGGGTAGTTGTAATAGATTTCAGCATAAAAATAGAAGAGATCGACCCATCGGGTCATACTTTGCCATAGTGTAGTCGGGTTGAACTATGCGTGGAGACTTGTCTCCTAATCAGCTGATTTAATTCACGGCGAACAATTTGAAAAAATTTCAGAAATCGTATAAACCAAATGTAAACAATTGGTACTTACTCTCTCTTCAACATAAGGCTGAACAACTTCTCTACTTGACCAAAATCACACACTCTCGATTTCGGTTTAGATTGAGTAACATTACCAACTACTTTATTTTTAAACTTTGGTCATTATAATTCATAAGTGGCGACTGCGGAGAGGCGGAAACCTCTGATCAAAAAACCGCATGTTACAGAATTGGCAAACCCAACAGTGGGGCTTGAATCAGACGGACGTTTCGTTAATACCTCTACAAAAAACCGCTACGTTACAGAATTGGCGCTCAACGTAAAAGGGCTGTAATTAGAAAAGAATTTTGATATTTAATAAATTAATATACCAAAAAATCTAATTATCGTTGGCAGTTATGAGAAAACAAGAAATGCATAATACCCGAGGCAGATCGAAGAAGAGGGCAGAAGAAAAGGAGAAGGAAGAAGGTGGACAGGAACAAGAAATAGAATTAGTCACGGACAGTGAAATGGACCAACAGACAGGCGATAAAGAAGAAACCGAAGTAGTTATGGACCCGGAAACGGAAATAATTGAAGATGATGCCCAAGGGGACCAACCAGATAAACCCAACCAAAAAGAAGATATAAGCATACAGGAGCTGTTAAGAATTATAATGGAAGGGAATAACAAGATCCAGGAAGATAATAAGCGAACCAATGACAAAATAGATGAAAATTTTAGAAAACAGGAGGAAGCCTTGAAACAAACCAATGAGGAAAATAAGGAGAATTGTAAGAAACATGAGGAAAACTTAAAACAAACCAATGAGGAAAATAAGGAGAATTTTAAGAAACAGGAGGAACAAAATAGACAGACCAATGAGAAAATTGATAGCATTCAGGAAAGTTTAGTCAAACAATTAAATGAAAAAATAGAGACCATTCATGGAAATATCAAACAAACCATGAATGAACAATACAATGAACTGAAAGAAACTGTTGAAGGACAAAGAGAAGAGATGAATGCAAAATTTGAAGAGAATAATGAGAATTTAAAACAAATTGAGGGTAAGATGGAGAACTTCAACAAGGAATTAAGAGAAAATCTAGAGAGTAAAATTGAAAGTGTCAGTCATACGCTTAGCCAAAGAGTAGATGAATATAAGGAAGAGGCAGAGAAGAAAGTAATAGAACCAATCAAAGGTTAGATAAAGCTGAAGAGAAGATGGAACTAATTAAAACCGGAGTCGAGGCACGAATGGAAAAGGAAGAACAAAATAATCAAGTTCGGGTATTGGCCATACGACAAGAAAACAATGACCAATTAGATAGTATCAAAAGCAGTCTGAACTGTAAATTTTCAGAGTTTCATAAAACAGTAGAGAATGTAAAAAATCAGTGTGATAGCCAAGCAGAGAAATTAGATAATTTGCAACAAATACAAACCAATTTTCAATGTGATGTAGATAGAATAAGTTCTAGATCTGCATGCAGCAGTCCTCATGTTTATCAAGATAGTAAGGAAAGTGTAAACTTTCGGGATTATCGCAGAAACCCACTTGAATTTTTAGGGAGAGTAGATGAAATTTTGAACAGATCAAAGGAGAATCGATGGAATATGATAAAAGGTATATTAGACGAATCGTTCAAAAATATCAATGACAATTGGTGGACAGCAATTAGGAACGAGGTGTGTGATTATGGGGGTTTCAAAACAATGTTCAAACTTAAATACTGGTCAGAGTCAGTACAAAACATTATTAGGGACGATATTTGTCATGGTAGGTATGACCGTACAGTGGGACAAACACCTACTGCTTACTTTTTGGGGAAGGTGTGTATAGCAAAGTATTTAGACCCTAAGATACCTGAAGAGTGTCTAGTGACCAAAATGGCGTATCATTTCGAAGAGAAGATCATCAGTGCCCGATTAAGTGGACAAATAAAAACTATTGGAGGCATGGAAACGCTACTAGAAAATTATGAACAGGAATCTTATTATAGGAGAAGTAGATGGAGGTCAGGGAATACTGAGGAGCGAAAGAATGAACCACCAAGAGAGAATCGACCTAGAGTCAATTATGTACATGCTAATAACAATTATTACAGTAATAGTTACCAAGGAAAACGTCCGTATTTTAACCAGAGACAAAATTATGATCGAAGAGATGAGAGAAACAACTACAACAGACAACAATGGAATGATCATGACGAATATAGGAGGTCCAGAAGTGGAGATAGAAATAGGGACATACCCTCGGGAGATCCACCAAATGACAATCAGGGAACTAATCAAGCCCAAATAAATTATCTAATGGCTGATGAGAGGGATTCGAGGAGACCCGATGAACAGCAACAAAGAAAAGGGGACAAACGAGTTGACCGTGGGAAAAATCAAGGGTCTAATCCTGGTCCCAGTAATAAAGATGAGAGGCTATATACATACGATAATATTGAAATGTATGGTAGTGATCCGCAATGGGGCAATCCAATAGCGAATTTTATTGACAAGTTTAATCAACAGAATCCTCGGGAAAAATATAAGAGTGGATCAATCCGTGTTGTGAATGATACCGAAAACGGTTAAACTAATGTTAAATGAAATATTGAGAAAAAGTATTGAAAGACTAAAACCCCAAAATTCTAAAAGCATGTAAGGACATCTTACTCAAGTTATTTTGAAACCACATAATTTAATAAAAAATAATAACAGATTAGTAAATAAGAGTTATAAAGAATTGATTTAAAATGAAATAATAGGAAAAAGTAATATTTCTAATGGTAACAAACAGAAGAAAAATTAAATGAACAATAACAATTGATGGTAATGTGCTCAGATAAGAAGAATAAAGAATAATTTAATGACTCCAATGAAACTGAAGGAGGATGATAATTAATACAATAATTAGAATTTCTCGGAATTGAAGATTATATAAGAAGAAATGATACGGAGAAATATGTCACAAGAAGTAAAGTCAAAAGGATTTTAACATAAGACCTATCAATAATGTTATATGCTATTAGTAATGGAAAAGAAGAAGGAATCAAGGAGAAGAAGAAATATATAAATAAATACAAACAGCTACAGTATGAAGAATCCCAAAAGTGTTTAGTACTAGTCGCTAATTGACTACTACTTATAATTTTTTTATTTTTATGTATTGACCGTAGAAATGTTCCGGCAATAATTTTTATGAGCAGGGATAATGTTCCCCTGGTCTCAGAAGGTGGACCCAGAGTGGCCACCCGACTGGTACCACCGCATAGGATAGGGAAAAATGTTAGGGAAATTGAATATTTAAGGGATAATAATTATAAAATAGCTGTATAGAGTGATATTAGATTCCAGAAGTATAGATGAAGAAAATAGAAGGAAGATAGCAGACCGAAGCTTAATTGATAAAGCTAATTTATAGAAGTAAATAGAAATGAGTGTTAAAACAAGTTTAATATGATTAGTGTGACCAGTCCTTATCAAATATAATGTGGAAGTACCACTACCCACAGAAATAAATAATTGATGAATTTGCCTCCAAGAGAGAGAGAGAGTAGAGTTAGAAAACAGCAATTACCACCAGTCTGAATTACCAGTCAGTGTATAATCAGTCGGAAATGAAACACTATTATGAAGAATAAAGCCAAGACTATTAGGAGAATTGAAACAATCAACAATTTATTTTAATCAACGAGTAAAACCAAAATAAATTTGTTCTAGTGGGGGGGCTTTATGTAACGGTACATAACCCGGTCCCAATAAATTAAATCATGTAATAACATAAAGGTCAGAAATGGGTAAACTATAACGAGCAAAATTAAATGATATCACTAAACATTATAAACAAATTGAGTGATATACAGTGACAAGTGAGTTATAGTGTACCCATTGAGGTAAAAAGTGAAAGTGAGGGGAACTTCTTACAGAATTGTGTTGTAGGTGGGAGAATTATAAACGATGATAGTAGACTATAATGCTACTAACCGATGATGTATTTTGTTAATTTATTGTAGTGTTTATATTGTATAGACAACCAATTTTAATACCTAAGTTAATTTTATATTTTTTCAAATACAGTCGACTCTCGATAATTTGACACTTGTTAATTTAAATCTCTCGATAATTTGAAATTTTTTCCCGGTCCCTTGAAAAATACTCGATAAATTGAATAAAATCAATATTAATTGGTCCCCTCGGTAATTTGAAGTTGAAGGAATAGTATCTTGCCCGCCAACATGCAATAATTTGAAGTCCGGGCTTCCCTACTCTCTATAATTTGAAGCGATTATCATGCACAGACCTGTCGTTTGTTTACATACATGTACAGACCTGTCGATTGTTTACATAAATGAGATATGAGTGAGTTTGCAGTTCGCATTCCAGTCTTCCTTCAAACGTTAAAGTGAGTCATGTTAATGTTTGATTTGTGTTATTAAAATGAATTCAAGAAAGAACAAGTGTCTTTCCATAAGTGAAAAAAAGCGTGTGATTGAAGCTGTGGAGGATGGACAATTAAAAAAAGATGTCGCTAAACAGTTTGGCATTTTACCATCGACATTGTTGATGATTTTGAAAAACAAAGATCGCATCACCGGAAGTGCCTTAATTGCGAGTAGAAAAAGGTCACGCCAGGGTGAATTTCCCCGTCTTGAAGAGTGCTTGCTTAAGTGGATTCGTCAGTGTAGAGGACAAAACGTTCCCGTCGGCGGTTTCATGTTGAAGGAAAAAGCCAAGTCTTTTGCGCAGTCTCTTGGAATTAAAGGATTTGCAGCAAGTGAGGGGTGGCTCTCAAATTTCAAAAATCGACACGGCATCACATTTAAAAAAATCTGCGGAGAGAGCGCCAGCGTGGATATTTCCATTTGTTCTCAATGGATTGATGAACTAAACCAACTTTTGAATGGCTATGACCCAAGGAACATATTCAACACAGACGAAACCAGGCTTTTTTATAAATGTCTTCCTGATCGCACTCTGACGTTCAAAGACGAAAAGTGTCATGGAGGGAAACTCAGCAAGGATAGATTAACTGTTCTTTTAGCGTGTAACATGGACGGTTCTCAAAAATTGAAACCACTTATTATAGGGAAATCTGCGAAACCACGCTGTTTTAAAGGAATAAAATCGCTGCCCACAGCTTATAGGTCAAACAAAAAATCGTGGATGACGACAGAGTTGTTTAATGAACGGCTGACCTCAGTGAACAGTGACATGAAAAAGGAAAAATGCAAAATCTTACTGTTTTTGGACAACTGCACCGTGCATAATAACCCACCACCATTAGACCACGTAAAATTGATTTTTTTTCCAGCCAACATGACATCAAGATTGCAACCGTTAGACCAAGGCATAATTCAAAATGTTAAAACTCTCTACCGTAGAGAAATTGTTTCTCTTGTGCTGGATAGCATTGAAAAAGGTGAGAAGGTAATCAACAGTTTTGACCGCTATAATCATGATTGATAAGGCCTGGAGAAATGTCAACCCTACCACTATTTATAACTGATTCAGAAAGTGCGGGTTTAAGCAAACCGAAAACGTAGAACAGTCATCGGAGTCGCCAAAAATTACAAATTCTGACTCAGGGTGGGGACTTCTACCTAACTATGGAGAATTAATATTTGAGGATTATGCTCATGTTGACGATGACATCAGTGTCCACGGTGCTTTAACCGATGCCGAACTGTTGAATTTGGTCCCTCTGGATGAGGACGAGGAAGAAAACGAAGAAGAACAACCGCCAATTCCAGTCACATTGAGCGAGGCAAGGAGATCTCTTACTACCCTACGCTTCTACGCCCTCAGAACCGACACAAGTGACGATTTCTTCGCAGCTCTCACCACTATCGAAAATTCATTGGACAATGATAGACTGAAGTCGCTCACTCAACAGAAAATTACGGACTTCTTTTCAAAATGAACATTTGTGAATAATTGTACAAATGTTTAAAATAACAAATCACGAATTTTGATCAAACTCTTGTTTACTTGATTTTTTCCTCCCTCCCTCTTGGTTATTTAAACTCCTGTTATTTTGAACTCTTGGTAATTTGAAATTTTTCTCTGGTCCCTTGAGTGTCAAATTATCGAGAGTCGACTGTATTTGTGTTATAATATAAGATAACACAGGGTTCGTTTAAAAAAAAAAAAAAAAAAAAACATAAAAGATTTAAATATCAAATGATAATAAAAAATTAAAATAATACTGTATGAGGGAAATGGCAGAAGGAAGTAGTGCAGTGTAGGAATACTATGAGAGACTAATAAATACTATATAAATTCATTTAAAGATAATAAAAATATTAAATACTTATATATAAGGTCATAAGAAAATGAACAGAAACCTATTATGTAAACCAAATTGGGAAAGAAACCGGAATTAAAAAGAATTATTTTTCGGTAAATAAAATATAAATTTATAATAATTACAAACTGCCTGTATACTAAAAAAATTATGGGTTACTAAGAGTGACTAAAATAACAAGTATTGTTAATAATCGAATTTGGAAATTAGACCTGGCGAGTTGACAAAATGATGCTACCACAATTCTATTAAAATATCCTTTTAAATTTGTACTCAACCCACTGAAGAAGAGAAACAACATCTTGAAACGTTTGGGAAGTGACAATAGTAAGTTTCATAAGTGAAAGTATATATATATTATTAAATTAACAAGTGAACGAAGAGGATGCAACAACAAGATAAAATATCCTTTTTGAAACGTTGGAGAAGTGCAAAATTAGTACAAAATTAAAAAGCAATATGAACATTATATAATCCTACCTTATTTATCAAAGTTAAATGGTTATACTCCATAATAAAAAGTGAAAGAAAACCATTTTGATGATCCAGCCTAGTTTCGCTATGTTTCAAGTTGACGATATAATATTGGCCAGACGGTAATGAAATTACAACCCAAGACGGACATAACTAGAGAAAAGGCTTCATTCCAGTAAGAACTATAAGAAGAGAGGTAATATAAACATTTCGTTTAATAGTTAACGAAGAAAACGTATTCCGAATGGTTGTATAGAACAAAAACCTAGTCAAAATTAATCACATGTTCTAAAGTAAACAAACGCACGCTGCTCTCTTACGGACATTTCTGGAACTACGTACTAAACGAAAAATAAACAAAATTTTTAATATTTTTCGGTATTTGTAAAGCGTAGTATTATTATCCATTTCTGACCATCTCATAACAATAAGAACTTACCCTTAACCCTGGGGAAATATTAAGAATTATATATTGATTGATGTTTTAAAAATAGTTTAAAATTTGATAACAAAACCATATGTTTTTTTTTCTTTTGACAATTCCATGTTTACTCGATGAAGTCGATATTATGTTTTAATTAAGGAGAGATCGATTGTGATATTTGTATCTGAGCGGCAGAGAAAAAAACCAATAATATAAATAATAAATATTATGGAAAAATTGATATTGAATAAAAAAATGTGTTATGTTTTTTGTAGCGGGTAGTTGTAATAGATTTCAGCATAAAAATAGAAGAGATCGACCCATCGGGTCATACTTTGCCATAGTGTAGTCGGGTCGAACTATGCGTGGAGACTTGTCTCCTAATCAGCTGATTTAATTCACGGCGAACAATTTGAAAAAATTTCAGAAATCGTATAAACCAAATGTAAACAATTGGTACTTACTCTCTCTTCAACATAAGGCTGAACAACTTCTCTACTTGACCCAAATCACACACTCTCGATTTCGGTTTAGATTGAGTAACATTACCAACTACTTTATTTTTAAACTTCGGTCATTATAATTCATAAGTGGCGACTGCGGAGAGGCGGAAACCTCTGATCAAAAAACCGCACGTTACAGAATTGGCAAACCCAACAGTGGGGCTTGAATCAGACGGACGTTTCGCTAATACCTCTACAAAAACCGCTACGTTACAACGTATTATTGATGATCTATGATACAATAAAACATGGCCGTGGCTCGCAGTATTAACCTCAACCAATCAGGACCGACATGATACTCTCATGTTAGTTTGTACAGTCTTAATCTCAGTGGGTTTCCGAGTTGTAATAGAGACCCAGGATAATACTCCAACGACCACGGTCCGTATATACAATTCATATAGTGTAGTTATTTAACCCACCATCCTTATATGTATAGAGAAGACATTACATTTATTTATATTATTTTCTTTCGTTTCATGTATCGTTGCCGCCGGCAACATCGATTAGGTGGACGCCACACTACTGCCAGTTTTTACTTTTTACAACTCCGTATGAGAAATACACAACAGATCAGGGAGTGCTGTGTCGAAAAATTCTAACTGTTGGCAACCCTGAGTCGGTAGCCGCCACAGATTAACGCTACGAAAGTTTAGCGTAAACTTACTTTGTCCTGCGTACCGTATCTGTTCGAACCTGCAAATAGTATAAAACTTGTATAAAACATTTAAGATTTTCGTTTATAGACAACTATGTCTTCATCTGAAGTGAGTATACGTTTAAAAATTCACTTTTTACAGTAGTGGGTTTATGAGATATAAACCTTTTAAGAATCATTTTTTTGTTTTTGAGTCACTATTATGTAGGTTAAAAGAAAAGCTACAGGTTTAATAGAAAAGTGGTCATAATTTCTTGTTACCGCAGAATCAATTTGGCAACAGACTAATTCAAGCCGTTTTACTCATTTATTTTAATTTTACGTTTGTTAGAATGATGCAACATGATGCTTAAATCTATTGTTATAAACAAATTAAAAATAATAAAGACAAACAGAGAAACACGTGTCCATTTATATTATAAACAAATCGTAGTTTGCATTTTGTACCAAAAAGACAGTTGTAATAATTCACTGTAGTCTACCCTGTAGCAAGCGCGAAATTTTAGTAGACTTCCATTTTCTTGTATACTGTGGACCTACCAAACTGATGGAGCATTTTTATGCTATTTTGTAAGTATACATTTTCTGTTTAAGCATTTCGTTTTCAGAGGAGAAATTTAGAACAAGTTGTCATCCTAACCTTATTTAGTCTACCCCATTTAAAAATATGTATTCACTTTTTTGTGTAAAGAAAACTGAAAGTCGCATAATAACCATGTCTAACCTTTGTCGTTTTCCTTTCTCATGGTTGTTTTTGCAGTTTCAGCAACATAAGTCATTATGCAAAATGATGTGTTAATGCATTTTTTTTTTTTTGATTTCTGCACTGTTATTTGTACTGAAGATAATCTTGAATCTAAGAATGGAGAATTCATTGTGTTACTAAGGAATGGAGAATTCATTGGTGTTTTTATGTGACTATGACATATGTAACATCAGTTTCACTAGGACAATAAAAAGCAAAAACCAACACGGTCATATACAAAAATTTAATATTATTATATACACACCACCAAAATCAGTAAAATTCCATTTTTAAAATAATGAATAAGGCCTTTTCCAAATATTAAAATTTCATCATCAGTTCATACACTGTAATGTTCCTGTTATGATGTTTTTCTTTAAATGTATAACTGTTTTTAACTGTGTCTACTACCTCTTACTGTACGTCATTTTGAACTTTCCACTGCCATCATTAATACACATATCAATATCTCCAATACATTATAAAGAATACAAAATTGGATAAACATAAATATAAATATGCATACAAACCAAATAAAAGTATATATAATATAATAATAAATAGAAAAGACTGTGATATATACAAATTAAGTGGAATATACAGAATAAAATGTAATAACTGTGACTACATATACATCGGAAGAACACATAGAAATTTCAAACAGAGATTTATGGAACATTTCAGAGCTTTTAATAATAAAAAAACAGGAATCTCCAACATAGCAGATCACCTTATTAGTATGAATCATAGTATAACAAATATAACCAACAATATGGAAATAGTGGAAATAAACAATAATAAAAATGACATTATACAGTTGGAAAAATTATATATATACCTTCGTAAAAAAGATGACAAATTGATGAATCAACAGACAATATTTGAAAATGATCAATTATTTCAATACATATCTGGCTTGGTTTCACCCAATAATGATGGCAGTGGAAAGTTCAAAATGAAGTACAGTAAGAGGTAGTAGACACAGTTAACAACAGTTATACATTTAAAGAAAAACATCATAACAGGAACATTACAGTGTATGAACTGATGATGAAATTTTAATATTTCGAAAAGGCCTTATTCATTATTTTAAAAATGGAATTTTATTGATTTTGGTGGTGTGTATATAATAATATTATAACAAGTCAGTGGCATAATGTTTGGCAAAATAATAAACAAAAATTTAAATCACTCATTTAAATTACTCCGTGTTTTGGTTATGAAGTGTGCACTTTTCTCCAGAATGTACTGTCTTCAGCCATCGCACCATGCATTTGTATATTCTAAAAGTTTTTTTAAGGTTTGCAGCTACACTCTTGTTGCACATTGCTTCAGATGTGTTGTAAGGTCACCTATCAGCTGCTGTTCATATGTAAAACTGTCTTGTGAATTCTGTTGACCACTATTTTTAGAAGGGGCTAAGCCATCTTTCTTGACTCTCCTCCCCTTTATTATGCGTGTCCATATTTCATGGTTTACAATTCGACGTGCCTTTGTTTCACTCTCTATTCGCCTAAGTTATTTGAAGATTGAAATATCGGTATGGAGAACCATACATGACTTCCATGCTCTAAGATTTATATTTAAACTCATATTCGAAATGAAATATTTCCATAGAAACTACGTCTTTCTACTTATTGCTTCAGCATTAACCACAGTACTGTGGTCACTAACGTATACCACCTCACGTTTTCGCACTCGATTTTCACCGATGATGGCAGTCGATGGCACTGCCGAAAAGTCTGGTTTTGCAGAAAACATTGGACTACGGCTAAAGAGCCCGGGAAGCAGTTTTAACAAAAAACTACTTCTTTGTTGCCGATAACGTAGTAAACATATAAAAAATTCTCCCCTCCACCTTCAACTATAATTTTTAATAATAGAAAATTACCCCCACCCCGTTCACCTAACTTCTTCATTTATAGATATTTCATCTACGTTTCTACAGTGGATTACTATGAGCTTCTTATCAGGATACTTTATTTATAAAAATTAAGTACTTTACTCTTGTTAAATCATAAAATGTTTCAGGTAAACTACCCCTTTCTCTTAACCGATCTCCAAAATCAACAGACCTTCCGTTCTCTACAATTCAGCGAAGCATGCAAAAAAATATTTGATTCTGTTTGAATGTGTGGCAGTTATCGTTCGTCATGGAAACATTTCTCTTGTTACAACATAAAATGTTGCAGGTAAACTACCCCTTTCCCTTAACCGATCTTCACAAAATCAATAGACCTTGAGCTCTCTGCAACTCAGGGGGTGCAAAAAATTATTTGATTCTCATTGAATTTTCGGCAGTTATCGTTCGTCATAAAAAAATTACCCTTTTTAAAACATAAAACGTTGCTGATAAACTACCCCTTCCCTTAACCGATCTTCAACAAAATCAACAGACCTTGAGTTCTCTTTAGTTCAAAAAGGTATGCAAAAACCTAGTTGATTCTGTTTGAATTTACGGCAGTTATCGTTCATCATATAAAAAATTACCCTTGTTAAAACATAAAATGTTGCTGGTAAACTACCCCTTTCCCTTAACCGATCTTCACCAACACCAATATGTATTGAGAACTCTACAATACAGGGCTGTATGCAAAACATCATTTGATTCTGTTTGAATTAGCGGGTGTTATCGTTTACGAGAGAAAAAAATTACCCTTGATAAAAAACCGTTGCAGGTAAACTACCCCTTTCCCTTAACCGATCTTCACCAAAAACGACAGGTTTTAGGTACTCTACAATTCAGGCCTCTATGCAAACAATTATTTGATTCTGTTTGAATTTGCGGCTGTTATTGTTTGCCATAGAAAACACCCTTGATAAAACATAAAACGTTGCTGGTAAACTACCCTATTCCATTAACCGACCTTCACCAAAAACAATAGGTCTTGAGAACTCTACAATTCAGGGCTGTATGCAAAACATTAGTTGATTCTCTTTGAATTTACGGCAGTTATCGTTCGTCATATGAAAAATACCCTTGTTAAAACATGAAACGTTGCAGGTAAACTACCCTTTTCCCTTAACCGATTTTCAACAAAATCAACAGACCTTGAGTTCTGTATAATTTAAAAAGGTATGCAGAAGAGTAGTTGATTCTGTTTTAATTTACGGCAGTTATCGTTCGTCAAAAAAAAAAATACCCTTGATAAAACATAAAATGTTGCTGGTAAACAACCCTATTCCCTTAACCGATCTTCACCAAAACCAGCAGGTCTTGAGGACTCTACATTTCAGGGCTGTATGCAAAATATTATATGATTCTGTTTGAATTTGCGGTTGTTATCGTTTGCCATATAAAATTCCCTTGATAAAACAAAAAACGTGTAAGGTAAACTACCCCTTTCCCTTAACCGATCTTCACCAAAAACAATAGGTCTTTAGTACTCAACAAAACAGGGCTGTATGCAAAAACGTATTTGATTCTGTTTGAATTTGCGGCTCTTATCGTTTGCCATATAAAATACCCTTTTAAAACATAAAACGTTGCAGGTAAACTACCCCTTTCCCTTAACCGATCTTCACCAAAACCAAAAGGTCTTGAGAACTCTACAATTCAGGGCAGTATGCAAAACATTATTTGATTATGTTTGAATTTGCGGCTGTTATCGTTTGCCATAGAAAATACCCTTGTTAAAACATAAAACGTTGCAGGTAAACTACCCCTTTCCCTTAACCGATCTTCACCAAAACCAAAAGGTCTTGAGAACTCTACAATTCAGGGCAGTATGCAAAACATTATTTGATTATGTTTGAATTTGCGGCTGTTATCGTTTGCCATAGAAAATACCCTTGTTAAAACATAAAACGTTGCAGGTAAACTACCCCTTTCCCTTAACCGATGTTTACCAAAATCAACAGATCTTGCGAACTCTACAATACAGGGCTGTATGCAAAACATCATTTGATTCTGTTTGAATTTGCGGCTGTTATTGTTTACCATAGAAAAAATATCGGTATGGAGAACCATACATGACTTCCATATTCTAATATTTATATTTAAAATCATTTTCAGCCAAACAGCCAGGCTGTGTCTTACCTGCCTTTTTATTGCTGTATTAAATGAAAAATATTATATTACATTAAAATGAAAAAATTATAATTTTATTGCCTGGCAACAAAATTATTTTATTTTTAACAATTACCATTGTTTCAAAAAGTTTAAATAAATTTTCAAGTACTTTACTCTTGTTAAAACGTAAAAGGTTGCAGGTAAACTACCCCTTCCCCTTAACCGATCTTCACCAAAATCGAAAGTCATTGAGACCTCTACAATTCAGGGACGTATGCAAAAAATTATTTGATTCTGTTTGAATTTGCGGCTGTTATCGTTTGCCATAGAAAATACGCTTGATAAAAAAACGTTGCAGGTAAACTACCCCTTCCCCTTAACCGATCTTCACCAAAAACAATAGGTCTTGAGTACTCTACAAATCAGGGCTGTATGCAAAACATTATTTGATTCTGTTTGAATTTGCGGCTGTTATCGTTTGCCATAGAAAATAAAACGTAAAAGGTTGCAGGTAAACTACCCCTTCCCCTTAACCGATCTTCACCAAAAACAATAGGTCTTGAGTACTCTACAAATCAGGACTGTATGCAAAACATTATTTGATTCTGTTTGAATTTGCGGCTGTTATCGTTTGCCATATAAAATACCCTTGTTAAAAAAACGTTGCAGGTAAACTACCCCTTTCCCTCAACCGATCTTCACCAAAAACAATAGGTCTTGAGAAATCTACAATTCAGGGCTGTATGCGAAACATTATTTGATTCTGTTTGAATTTGCGGCTGTTATCGTTTGCCAAAAAAAAAAAAATTTCCCTTGATAAAAAAAACCGTTGCAGGTAAACTACCCCTTCCCCTCAACCGATCTTCACCAAAAACAATAGGTCGCGAGTACTCTACAAATCAGGGCTGTATGCAAAAAATTATTTGATTCTGTTTGAATTTGCGGCAGTTGTCGTTTGCCATAGAAAATACGCATGATAAAAAACGTTGCTGGTAAACTACCCCTTCCCCTCAACCGATCTTCACCAAAAACAATAGGTCTTGAGTACTCTACAAATCAGGGCTGTATGCAGAAAATTATTTGATTCTGTTTGAATTTGCGGCTGTTATCGTTTGCCATAGAAAATACCCTTGTTAAAAAAACGTTGTAGGTAAACTACCCCTTTCCCTTAACCGATCTTCACCAAAAACAAAAGGTATTGAGAACTCTACAATTTAGGGCTGTATGCAAATAATCTTTTCATTCTGTTTGAATTTGCGGCTGTTATCGTTTGCCATAGGAAATACCCTTGTTAAAACATAAAACGTTACAGGTAAACTACCCCTTTCCCTTAACCGATCTTCACCAAAAACAATAGGTCTTGAGAACTCTACAATTCAGGGCTGTATGCGAAACATTATTTGATTCTGTTTGAATTTGCGGCTGTTATCGTTTGCCAAACAAACAAAATTTCCCTTGCTAAAAAAAAACCGTTGCAGGTAAACTACCCCTTTCCCTCAACCGATCTTCACCAAAAACAATAGGTTGCGAGAACTCTGCAAAACCGGGCTGTATGCAAAAAATTATTTGATTCTGTTTGAATTTGCGGCAGTTATCGTTTGCCATAGAAAAAAAATCTACAGACAGACAGACACACAGACACACAGACAGACACACAGACACTTTTCGGAAAACGACTTTTTTTCATGTTTTGAGTGTAGTAGAATCAGAATCTGCAATAATCTCGAACACGATTTTTTTTGCCATCACCATACTTCCATTCCTTAAGGAATATGGAAGTAAAATATCGGTATGGAGAACCATACATGACTTCCATATTCTAAGATTTATATTTAAAATCATTTTCAGCCAAACAGCCAGGCTGTGTCTTACCTGCCTTTTTATTGCTGTATTAAATGAAAAATATTATATTACATTAAAATGAAAAAATTATAATTTTATTGCCTGGCAACAAAATTATTTTATTTTTAACAATTACCATTGTTTCAAAAAGTTTAAATAAATTTTCAAGTACTTTACTCTTATTAAAACGTAAAAGGTTGCAGGTAAACTACCCCTTCCCCTTAACCGATCTTCACCAAAATCGAAAGTCATTGAGACCTCTACAATTCAGGGACGTATGCAAAAAATTATTTGATTCTGTTTGAATTTGCGGCTGTTATCGTTTGCCATAGAAAATACGCTTGATAAAAAAACGTTGCAGGTAAACTACCCCTCCCCTTAACCGATCTTCACCAAAAACAATAGGTCTTGAGTACTCTACAAATCAGGGCTGTATGCAAAACATTATTTGATTCTGTTTGAATTTGCGGCTGTTATCGTTTGCCATAGAAAATAAAACGTAAAAGGTTGCAGGTAAACTACCCCTTCCCCTTAACCGATCTTCACCAAAAACAATAGGTCTTGAGTACTCTACAAATCAGGACTGTATGCAAAACATTATTTGATTCTGTTTGAATTTGCGGCTGTTATCGTTTGCCATATAAAATACCCTTGTTAAAAAAACGTTGCAGGTAAACTACCCCTTTCCCTCAACCGATCTTCACCAAAAACAATAGGTCTTGAGAAATCTACAATTCAGGGCTGTATGCGAAACATTATTTGATTCTGTTTGAATTTGCGGCTGTTATCGTTTGCCAAAAAAAAAAAAAATTTCCCTTGATAAAAAAAACCGTTGCAGGTAAACTACCCCTTCCCCTCAACCGATCTTCACCAAAAACAATAGGTCGCGAGTACTCTACAAATCAGGGCTGTATGCAAAAAATTATTTGATTCTGTTTGAATTTGCGGCAGTTGTCGTTTGCCATAGAAAATACGCATGATAAAAAACGTTGCTGGTAAACTACCCCTTCCCCTCAACCGATCTTCACCAAAAACAATAGGTCTTGAGTACTCTACAAATCAGGGCTGTATGCAGAAAATTATTTGATTCTGTTTGAATTTGCGGCTGTTATCGTTTGCCATAGAAAATACCCTTGTTAAAATAACGTTGTAGGTAACTACCCCTTTCCCTTAACCGATCTTCACCAAAAACAAAAGGTATTGAGAACTCTACAATTTAGGGCTGTATGCAAATAATCTTTTCATTCTGTTTGAATTTGCGGCTGTTATCGTTTGCCATAGGAAATACCCTTGTTAAAACATAAAACGTTACAGGTAAACTACCCCTTTCCCTTAACCGATCTTCACCAAAAACAATAGGTCTTGAGAACTCTACAATTCAGGGCTGTATGCGATACATTATTTGATTCTGTTTGAATTTGCGGCTGTTATCGTTTGCCAAACAAACAAAATTTCCCTTGCTAAAAAAAAACCGTTGCAGGTAAACTATCCCTTTCCCTCAACCGATCTTCACCAAAAACAATAGGTCGCGAGAACTCTGCAAAACCGGGCTGTATGCAAAAAATTATTTGATTCTGTTTGAATTTGCGGCAGTTATCGTTTGCCATAGAAAAAAAATCTACAGACAGACAGACACACAGACACACACACAGACACTTTTCGGAAAACGACTTTTTTTCATGTTTTGAGTGTAGTAGAATCAGAATCTGCAATAATCTCGAACACGATTTTTTTTGCCATCACCATACTTCCATTCCTTAAGGAATATGGAAGTAAAATTACCCTTGATAAAAAACCGTTGCTGGTAAACTACCTCTTTCCCTTAACCGATCTTCACCAAAAACGATAGGTCTTGAGAACTCTACAATTCAGGGCTGTATGTAAAATATTATATGATTTTGTTTGAATTTGCGGCTGTTATCGTTTGCCATACAAAATACCCTTGATACAACAAAAAATGTGGCTGGTAAACTACCCCTTTCCCTTAAACGATCTTCACCAAAAACAATAGGTCTTTAGTACTTAAGAAATCAGGGCTGTATGCAAAAACTTATTTGATTCTGTTTGAATTTGCGGCTCCTATCGTTTGCCATAGAAAATACCCTTTTAAAACATAAAACGTTGCAGGTAAACTACCCCTTTCCCTTAACCGATCTTCACCAAAACCAAAAGGTCTTGAGAACTCTACAATTCAGGGCAGTATGCAAAACATTATTTGATTATGTTTGAATTTGCGGCTGTTATCGTTTGCCATAGAAAATACCCTTGTTAAAACATAAAATGTTGCAGGTAAACTACCCCTTTCCCTTAACCGATCTTTACCAAAATCAACAGATCTTGAGAACTCTACAATTCAGGGCTGTATGCGAAACATTATTTGATTCTGTTTGAATTTGCGGCTGTTATCGTTTGCCAAACAAACAAAATTACCCTTGATAAAAAAAAACCGTTGCTGGTAAACTACCCCTTTCCCTCAACCGATCTTCACCAAAAACAATAGGTCGCGAATACTCTACAAATCAGGGCTGTATGCAAAAAATGATTTGATTCTGTTTGAATTTGCGGCTGTTATCATTTGCCATAGAAAAAAAATCTACAGACACACAGACACACAGACAGACACACACACACAGACACTTTTCGAAAAACGACTTTTTTTCATGTTTTGAGTGTAGTACAATCAGAATCTGCAATAATCTCGAACACGATTTTTTTTGCCATCACCATACTTCCATTTCCTTAAGGAACATGGAAGTAAAAAACAAATCTTATACTAGTGTTTCTAGGGCGTGCTGAAAATGTATTAACAGTTTGGCACTTTGGTTACTTTGTGCTTTCTGAAGGCATGTCTATTTGTGTCAGTAGAAAATATATTACATAAAACCTGCAAGCTGCAGGACCTGAAACATAATCTCTCATATATTTAGTTTATGAAACAAAAACAGATTGCAGCACTTTTGTGTTGTACGTTCCTTGTTTGCGAATAGGAATCATATGTTTTATAGGCGTATTTATCTTGTGACTAGTTTAGATGTATTATTAATTTTAATTAGATTTTATATAACACTTATAAGTGCAAACTGACACAAAACTTTTGTTCATAAAAAAATTCATTTTAACAAACTAATTAAAAATATTTTACATCATATTGTAAATTTGTTTATATCAATTTAAAAAGAAAGAATTTAACTTTTACAACCTGTATGTAAGTTTTGGTCAATGTTAAACTCATCTTTGGAGAAGAAATTATCAAGTACATGAAAAATCATGCATATCCAAAGTTTTGAAAAAAATTTTCATTACTCCTGTCAATGAACTGTCACAAATAAATACAATATGTTGACACATGGAAATAAGGTGATTGTAGTAGTAATTCTAAGATGTAAAGGATATATAGGAACTGTGTTTGCATATTTTAAATGTGTACTGTTATTAAGTTGATGTTTGTTAGAACCCAGCTTGATAAATTACAGTGTAACAGTGAAATCTCGATATGATACTTTGTGGGCCTGAAAAAAAAGTATGTAGGGAGTTTTTTTTTATCAGAGAACCTTACCATATGAAGGTTAGTTAAAAAGACCACAGCGGGACAGTGGAAAGTCTGTAGATTAGTTGTAGAACTAAAATTTTTAATGATTATGTCCTATTTCCATGACTTCCTCACTGTCACTGTCATGTTCCATCTTCTAGTTGAAACCCTGTGTAACAGCTTTTTGTATCAACGACTTTCAGGTATTCATTCCTCATGACCACGTCACATGAGTCCCTTCATATTTATGATGACTGAGATTGTTTGTCCACATGAACTTGGCCTTCATTTCTAATGTACTGGAGCCTGGACACCCCACAAAAGACCTACAGAAGTTCATTTACACTGCATTGAGTGTCTAGGAGTTTCTTCAATTTATTTCCAAGTTTTGGAGCCATATGTGACTATGCTTCGTACGATGGCAAAGAGTAAATAATTTTCTTGGTTTTATGGGTTGTTTTCCCACCTCGAAGTATAGAATACAGCTGCACTCACTCAGGTAGGAAGGTGGATGGCATAGTAAATTCAGAAGAAATGGAAAGAAAACCCAGAAAAATAGCTAAGAAGAACAGAAGATCCACCAGCAAAGAGTTAAAAATGAGTATGGGAAAAGTATGGGGTAAATGTTATTTTCTATCTGTTGAAGACTGATTGCTACTGGACTTCCTACATATTTTCATCAGAATTCTAAAATCACACTGCTATGGCAAAGGAGAGTCTTATCTGACAAAAAGAAACCCATGAGAAATTTATAGACAAGAAATCAAGATGAAAATGGTTAAATTACCTTTGTTTAATTGCCAAATTTAAAGTTTCAATTTTGTTCTAAAATCATGCACACAACATGAACTAATAAAACTGAAATTTTGATTTCTGGATTTTGTTGTCCATGACGTTTCTGTTGATTAATTAATTATAAATATTAAACTACCGACTCAAACACTAATTTTTTATTGGTAAAAAATGGTAAACTTTTACCTGATAGCCTAAACCAGTTTTTGCTCCATTGGAGCTTCATCAGAGGGTGCTGCTAGGATTGATGTGTTGTAATATGTTAAAATAGTATGTTTGATTTAAATTGTGTCTGTTCGTTTAAGATGTTGTTTCTATGCGTTTTTGTGAGTTTTAATATTTCTAGTTGTTTGTTCAAGAGTGTCTAGTTTTCGGCCTTTTGTGTGTATGTGTAGAATTTCCTGTTGTTTATGTTTGTGTATGTGTGGTCCGCTCAATGAGGTGGTTTGCAAAAGGTGGATTCGGTGGTGGAGTGTAGTGCCTTTGTGTGTTCAGTACATCTCTATTGAAGCTGCATCATATTTGGCCTATGTAGAATTTGTTACAGCCTGAGCAGTTTAGTTTGTATATTTGTATGTATGTATGTATGTATGTATGTTTGTGTTTATGTTTAATTTGTACTTTACTGATCTATTTGTGTAGTATCTGGAGTGGTGTCAAGGATTATTGAATAAAATGATGCCTCTCTGATATTATTCAGAATAGTTTTTTTTCATCTATTTCAAGAAGTTGAATGAGCTCATTCTGTACATTTTACCTCATCCTTAGATTTTTGTATGAGTTCCTGTACACTGGGTCATAATTTGATAACAGTTTATTTACAGAAATTGCGCTGTCTCATACTTCCACCATGTTCTCTGTGATTCCTAAATGATAAATTTTGCTGGGCCAGACAAAGAGACTTATTCAACAGACAAAAAACCGACCTCCAGAAGTTTTCCTCTTTTTTTCTCATCTCTAACTGTAATGACTCATTCAATACGTGGCCCCTTTTTCAAGAGTCGTAAACAGTGCGTGCTTTCAGGTGAAGTACTTATGGTTTATGTTGACTAATTCTTTTACTGAGACCCTCCCAAACATTAACATTATCTATCCAAGAATAGGAACCAATTTACTCCTGTTGGAGTAAAGGCTCACAGTAACACCTATCAACTTGGGAGAGTAACAAAGCCTGGGTCACTAAAGTTCCACACCTCCTTTGCTCTTAAATTTGTAATAATATTCCGAAAAAGATTGTTTTCACAGGACTCACCTAAAGGAAACGGTCTTCTTGGTCAACGTAATACACACAGTACAATACATTTTTTTTTAAAATTATTTTGTGTGTCTAATATTACCTGAGTCAAGTTCATGGTCACCTGGATGTTTCGTATTTGCGACATCTATTAAAAATTGTTGTGTTTTGGTTTCTTTAACTTGAGCCAATAATCAGGGTCTGGTCTTCTATTACTGTAGCACTTCTAAAGGCAGCAGATGTAGTTATGCTGGATTTGTCATGTTGGAGATAATGCCATGTTGCTGCCAGCAGAGGAGATCACAGTAGGGATCAGGTGGACAGTAGGTACATTGCTGCTACAGTAACTGACACTGTCAGATGTTAGGTCTGTTTTGGAAGAGTCACTCACAAGTGATTGGTTTATGAAAAGTCTACCAGTCTCCTAGTTTTGCAGTTTGTTCGACTTTTTCTTGTTCAGAATTCTGAATGACTTGGTTTTCTCTTCTTGGACATCCATTTTAAGTGTACACTGTATATACAGCATTTACCATTTACATGATTTGTTTATGATGTAATTTTGAAATATGATTTTATGATGGAATTCTAACACACACAAGCGCGCGCGCACACACGCAGCCCTTTTCCATAACCACACAGAGACAGTGGCACACATAAAAAAACAGTGCATGCATGAAACTGAGCCACTACAAAAATAACTTTACACACAAACTACTGATGAGCACAGACAAATTAGTGTTTAAATTGTTTACGGGAGTATGTATGGCTCTGTTCAAGTGCTGTTCCAGGAAATATAAAGAATCGTTATCGGCAGTGTGTCTTGAAAGGAAGAATTGTAAAGTTGCAAAGAAAGCCCAACGAAACAAGGAGTGGTAATGTCATAGTTTTGTGAAGTTATGTACTTATCAGCATTTCATCCTAAGGAAACTGATGACAATAAAACAAGACAGCAATGCATGCTGTTTGTCTTTGTTCATCTTTGTCACACTGCCTTTAGCCAGGGTAGTAGGCTATACATACATCCTGCCTATAGTCTAAAGTTTCTCATGCACTACATTTCACTCTTAACCGACGAGGGTCAACCCAAATTAGTCCAGCTAAATGGGATATTCCCTACTCTATTCAGGGTCATTCCATATCAACTGAACCACGGCATGCAACCCACCGACTCGGATTTTCATGAAATTTGGTACACATGGTTTGTTTACATATATAATGACTGGTTTAAAATTTCAGACCTCTATCTTAAGCTGTTTCAGAACTAGAGCAGCCTGATTTTCAGCCTAAAATACTAAAAAAATTCATCCGTGGCTGTCGCGAATTCAATAAGTAGTTTTAAATTTATTTAATTTCTCCTAAAATTGAAGTAGGAAAGATTTGAAATTTTCCATACTTATGTAAAATTTTCTGCAGAATGCAAATATTGTATCAGATTTGTTGTAATCACATTATGAAGGTTCATTTGAGCCTTCAAAATAGAAATATTACTTTCTTTTAAATGTCCACAACTTAAATTACAAATTCCTGTGTACAGACTGTAGTTACAGTGTCCCAATATTATGGCTGGTATCATTGGAAAGAGAAGAATATTTCCTTTAAAACAGACTTAAAAAATCTTTGGGGAAGTGACAACTAGGCTGTGATAGAAATAAACAGGGTAAGTTAAAAAAAATATCACTTCATCATAGAAGACTTTTCAAATTTCCTACCAGGTGTCACTACTGATCATGCATCTTTCAAAATGGCTGCCATGAGAAGTTGCAGCTAGTGTAGTTAGTGCACAATTTGAACATTATATTTTCATTACATTGGTAAGTTACAATTGAATACTTATAAAGCAGCATGATTAATTTACTGTTGTTCATTTTATAGGAGAAGTAAACCCCTGTTGTAAAAAATTAACTTTTGCAGGAGTATGGCAAGTAGACCTGTAGATGGCACAAGTTATCCACCATGCAGCATTGGTACTTTTCTGCAAGCAGAGTGCCATAAGACTATCTATTCACCTGTTGTGACCAACATTGTGGCTACCACATTCACTGATGTACAGAAAGAACTGTTGCTTTGGCAAACAGGAATTGAGCAACAGGGTGATTTAAGTAATGTTTGCAATCACCATAAAATTGAGTACCTGGATCGGTATGAAAGTTATGCTCATTTGCGTTGTTGTGATCCATTTAAAAGACACACAAAAGCAATAAAGCGTGATTTGCGAGTTGTTTCACTTGATCTTGCTAAGCAGTTCCGTGAGATATTACATGTTAGGCCCACTGTGATTCCTGGGCAGAAGTTGTGTTCAACATGCCGTAAGCATGCCTTAAGTGAAATTTCAAGTGCAGATCAAAAGGAGGCAAACAAAGACAGCAGTGATGAAAACAACAGTGAAGTGAAGACTACGTCTGATGAAGGTACGAAAGTGGAAGCAGCAGAAGATACAGAAGAATTGGATAAACTTAATACAAGTTTAACAGGTATAGATGACTCACCAATGAAAATGCATTCTCTAGCTCCACACCAAAAAGTAAGTTATGGGAAACATAAAATAAAGGCAGCTAGGCAAAATCTCCGAAAGAAAGTGGTTCGTGTGCTTCATGTTCCAGAAGAAAAATTATGCAAAGACAGTAGTTCCGATGATGAAAGTATAGCAAGTAAACGTGAGGAAAAACAAAAGGCTAATGATTTAGATAGACTGGTTGAATTAATGAAAGAAAAATTACCAACTGTAAGTAGGCGGGAAAAGATTCGTATTCTTACTTTTGCTCCTCCATCATGGACAAGAGAAAAAATTCAACGAACTTTTGGTGTATCACAAAGAATGGTGCGTGAAGCTAGTGAGATTCTTAATACAAAAGGAATCTGTTCACTGCCTGACCCAAAGCAATGCAGAAAGTTACCTAATGAAACTGTATTACTTGTAAGGAATTTTTATGAAGACGATGAGTACAGTCAACTGATGCCCGGTACGAAAGATTATGTCAGCATAAAAAAGAATGTTCATGCTCAGAAACGTTTAATACTTAGTAATTTAGAAGAGTTGTATGCAACATTTAAGCAAATTCATCCTAACATTAAATTGGGATTTTCAAAATTTTGTCAAATGCGTCCTAAATGGTGTGTACTTGCTGGTTCATCAGGAACGCATGGTGTTTGTGTATGCACCATACACCAGAATGTTGACTTGCTTTTACGTGGCCTAAATTTAAATACGAAAGATGATGTAAATTCTTTCATAGATAAAATTGTTTGTAGTAAAGAAAACAGGGATTGCATGTTAAGAATTTGTGATAAATATCCTCCTTCAACAAATTTAACAAATTACATTGAAACTAAATTTCAACTTGAGGAAGATGATGAAATAAATTTCCATCAGTGGGTATCAGTCGACAGAACTCAGCTTATTGATATGACCCTACCATTTATTTAATTTACTTATATGTTAGTAACTAAACTAGAAACTTTAGTTCCACATGGTTATATAGCAAAAAGTCAAGCTGCATATTTGAAAGAGAGAAAAAATAATATAAACGAAAATGAGGCATTAGAATTAATGGATTTTGCTGAAAATTATAGTTTTGTGCTACAAGATGCAGCACAAAGCTACCATTGGACTCACATGTCGTGCACTATACATCCTGCTGTTATATACTACAAAAATCCTGATACTGAAGAACTATGTCATTTATCATTATGTTATATTTCTGATGATTTAAATCATGATGTTGCTTTTGTCTATAAAATTCAGTCAAAAATTGTAGAGTCAATTAAGCATCACTGTCCTACTGTTAATAAAATAGAGTATTTTACAGATGGGTGCAGTGCTCAATACAAAAATTGCAAAAGTTTTTTAAATTTGTGCCATCACGAGGTTGATTTTGGGATCACTGCCACATGGTCTTTCTTTGCAACAAGCCATGGAAAATCACCTTGTGATGGTATTGGAGGCAGTGTGAAACGGATGGTGACAAAGGCCAATTTACAGAGACCATACAAGGAGCAAATTTCTGATCCTAAAAAAATGTTTGAGTTTTGCAAAGAAAAATTTTCTAAAATCCATTTTTTTATATAGAAGAAAAAGAAGTAAGTTCTACAAGAACTAATCTGCAACAGCGATTTACAAAATCAAAAACTGTGGCTGGCACTAGAAGTTTCCACTAATTCATACCTTTATCAACCAATACTCTGGCTCCAAAAAGAGTTAGCAGTGACAATAACTATGCTTTACAATTTAACTTTTCTGATGTGCAAACACCTATTGCAGACTCCTTGAAAGTAAATTCTTTTGTTTGCTGTAAATACGATTCTAAATGGTATATTGGTCTTATTGAAATTATAAATTTAGATCAGGGAGATGCCAGAATTAGATTTATGCATCCAGCAGGTCCATCAGTATCTTTTTATTGGCCAGATAGGGTTGATATTTGTTGGATCCCATTTCAAAATATATTATGTACTATAGAACAACCAAGAACAATGACAGGCAGGCAATATCAAATTTCAGTAGAGTGCCAAAAATTGATAAATGAGAAATGGAATAATTTGTAGCTAATTTATATTTTTAGAATACTTTGTAGCCTAAATTGTATTTTTAGATAATCAGTTGAATAAATTTCTATTCCTGTACATGTAAATATGGATATTATTTTGAATAAATTTTTGTTTCTGTGTGTAAAAGTGGATTAATTTGTTAATATGCCCTAAATATTTTATGACTACTAGTATATAAATATGTTTTTTTTATGACTACTAGTGTAGTTGTCATTTCCCCAAAGATTTTTTAAGTCTGTTTTATAGGAAATTTTCTTCTCTTTCCAATGATACCAGCCATAATATTGGGACACTGTAACTACAGTCTGTACACAGGAATTTGTAATTTAAGTTGTGGACATTTAAAAGAAAGTAATATTTCTATTTTGAAGGTTCAAATGACCCTTCATAATATGATTACAACAAATCTGATATAATATTTGAATTCTGCAGAAAATTTTACATAAGTATGGAAAATTTCAAATCTTTCCTACTTCAATTTTAGGAGAAATTAAATAAATTTAAAACTACTTATTGAATTCGCGACAGCCGTGGATGAATTTTTTTTAGTATTTTAGGTTGAAAATCAGGCTGCTCTAGTTCTGAAACGGCTTAAGATAGAGGTCTGAAATTTTAAACCAGTCATTATATATGTAAACAAACCATGTGTACCAAATTTCATGAAAATCCGAGTTGATGGGTTGCATTTTGCCATTTTTCTGGTTCATTTGAGATGGAATGACCCTTCAGTCACCCTTTCTTACATGACTGAAACTTTATATTTGTGTGTGGGGCCTTTCTTACATGACTGAAACTTTATATTTGTGTGTGGGTGTGTGTGATTTTGTTGACAAGACTCTGTAATGATTGCAGGAGACCAAAGACAGTGAGCCTCCCCCGTGTGGAAGAAAGGACAGGCCATTTGACTTCACTGTATCTGATTTTGCTGAACTCGTGGCAACAACTGCATTTGTAGACAAAACCTTGATGATACGTGACATTTTCAGCAATTCTTCAAGACTTCTGATTACAGCTCCACGACGGTTTGGTAAATCAACGATTATTGACATGGTGAGACGATTCTTAGAAATCGAAGTGAATGCAGCTGGCACGCCCAAACAGATACAAAGTACAAACAACTACAGGTTATTTAAGGATTATAATTTAGACATTTTTAACGATCAAAAGTTTTTTATTGAACATTTTGGCAAATACCCTGTTATTCATGTAAACTTAGAGCCACTTGCTGAAGCAATTGATTTTGTAAACATGTTAGAAGTTTTAAAAACTATAGTACAGAAATCATTTAATTCACATAGTTACCTGTTAAACGTACCAGCCTTTACGATTGATGCAACATACTTTGAGACAGAAAATACAGTAGAATCAGTTTTAGCACACAGATTTGATTATTTATCCACAACTTTGTACAGGCACTTCAGGAGTAAAGTTTGTGTTCTGATTGACAACTATGATTCATTCGTTAACAGCACGTTTTTAAAAAAAAATAATGGAGATACTATAAAAACAATTAATTTCATTAAAAGAACCATTGGTAGTGTGTTGAACAGTCAATGCGTGAGATTAGTGCTAATAACAGGCGTGCTTCCGTTGACAGGCGCTGGATTCCCTTTACATAAACGTAACATAAGGTGTTATTCTTTTCTGGGTGATCACTGTTTCAGCAAATATTATACTTTAACCTCTGATGAGCTTGAAGAAGTTATGAAGAAACTTATAACTGATAGCGAAGACAGAATCAAAACAAAAAGGATGATTGAAGAATATTATAGTGGGTACAAAATACAGAACCATTCTGTTCAAATGTATAATATTTGGTCTGTATTTCAGTATATACACAGTCGAGAAATACAGAGTTACTGGCATAGCCATGAATGCATTGAAATATTCAAACCGGTTTTCAAGAACTCTCAGGTTCGTGACAAGATAGAAAAGTTAGTATTGGGTGATGATGAGTTACGATTGGATACGTCACGGCCATTCTCAACTTTAGACTTTTTAGAACTTAACAGTGCAGTCGACAGCACTGAATCTGAAGATCCATCTGTATCTTCAGTCGTAATAGACGCATTCTTTTTAACACTTTATCATTTTGGATATCTATCTGTAAACAATGTTTGTGGTAGAGGATTTGTATATTTAAAAATTCCGAATGAAGAAATCAAATATGAATTGACAAAAGTACTTTTAGACTCGAATCATGTATATTATAACAGTCTAGAAGAGGCAGATGATGTCAGATGTGTTTTCTGTTCAGTCAAATTTGATGAAAACGTTTTGAGTGATATGATGTACAATTTTTGTGATAGTTTGAAAATTTGGTCAGGTCCAGTTATACTGCCATCTTATAAGTTTGACACTGACCTCTTTTTTATTTTATTAATAAACCCAGAGTATACACATGCTGTGTTTCATAAACTAGGACGTTTTAGAAGAGATCCTAGGGTTATACTGTTTAAGAACAAACATGACGTAGCATTTTGTATAACAGTAAATGAGATTGTACCATATTATCGATACAAAGAACGTAAAAATCTTGTTTCGTGCTGCACAACTCGTGACACATTGACATATGCAGCAGGGGAAGAGCACAAAAAACTTACTGGCCACAGTAATTTTGAACAAGTTTTTAATGAGTAATGTACATCGCAAAGCTGTCATTGCAATTACCTATGGGTACTATAAATTAGCTAATAACATTTGTTATGGAATTTCTATCGCGTACTCTTTTCAATTGAACGAAGATGATGATAGCTTACAAAACTACAAGACTGTAGAACGTGGCTTCGTAAAGCAGACTGTCACATGATCCAGTACCGCTACTATTCATCCACTCTCTTATTCGTGTGTGCATTTTTTTATGGTAGGCCTACATATCTTTTTTTTAGGTTTATTGATGTTATTTAATGATATACACATGAATGACATTCATGCAGTTTTTAAACCAGCAGAAATAAATGCTCATGAAATAGAAGTATCCATCAAACCAGTTTACCGTGCAACCCCCCCCCTCAGTACACAGAGTTCACCTTAACATACAGAGCTGTCATTAACAAATGGTGCAAATGTTTTTCATAAGACAAGTATAGAAGTGTTTGAGTGAATAAGTAACATGTTTATGTGGCTAAGGTGAGGAGGAGAGGTCACTGTCACATCTATAGGATGGACGTGAAGTACCTGAAATGTGGGAGGGGGGGTGCAAGATCCAACATAAAGCGTGAGGGAGAAGTCAAAGGTTAATTAGAAAATCAAAACATAATGAACATAAGCAGTGCTAAAACTGCTCTTAAGTAAGTAAGGCTGCATTATATACCATCTCAATGTTCTTTTCCTGATGCCAGGGTGTTGGATGTACACATATCTCTTATCACTTATCTCAATTTATTTACTGATTTCTCTTATTTTCTATAAATTTTGCTATCTTTAACCCCTGGTTCCTTGCTCTCGCTCTTTTATATTTTCTTTGCCTACCCACTTCTGGTATTGTTTTGAGAAGTTAATCGAAGTCCCAATATATTTGCTCGTATGATTCCACTTTACTGTTTTTCTAAAATATTTTTGTGACTCATCTCAATGATTATAAGGATAAATTTAATGGTAGACACAACTTACTGATGTTGAAGATAAACAACAGTTGCTTTTATTAAAATTATAAATTCTTAGAATACTTGTGCTTAACTTTCTTGTTAATGCTACAAAGTCATCATGACAGTGCACTATATTCCAGTGCTATGCAACCTGTTTTCACGGTATTAGAATATTTTGTTGTTCCTTTTTATTGTGTCATTTTGGGACGTACACAGTTCTCAGCTTGTCTAATATTGCATTCCTGTATATGAACGGGTGCTGAGGACAGGTGCATATAAAATCAGATCAGTATCATCTGGTATTTGATCAGTTAATGGTATCGCTGCAGGAAAAAAAACAGATAGCGACATAATCTAAGCATAATCCTTTAATTTTGAAGGGGGGATCACTGTGAGGCATGAGGGACATTCAAATTAATGCCTAAATCAAGCCTCATGAGTATATGAGAACACAGCTTGACTTATATAGCATTACATATAAAACACAATAGCATACAGATGTGCTTGCTGCTTTGAACCAGTCATAGATTTCTTTCAAGAGCTAATACTTTACAGATATTCAACTATTCAACAGAACTGAACCAGTTTTTATGAAGAACTATGTTCAAAATTAAAATTATATAATAAGTAAAATACTACCAAATTATCATTCAAACTGCCTAATTGGAAGTTGCCACATTATGTATTCTGTAAAAAGAAGGTAATTTCGGGCTTGCCATAAATTCCTGGCCGACTCCGGTCGTGCCTTTCACACGTTCCCCCTTCCTGAGGAGAGGGAACTCAAGATTGTGGTGTCTGGGATTCCCCACGACACCCCGGTCTTGTGGATCTGGGAGGATCTGGCGGAGAAGGGATTCTTCCCTACCTCCATCGTGCCTCTCCTATCCGGTGATCATAAAAGGAAAATGGATTCCTTTTACATCAGGATCCAGAAGGTTGGTTCCTTCCCTGAAGTCTATCATCTGGAAACCATTCTGTGCCTCCGGGTATAGGTTAGGGCATTCAGTAGTAAGCCTGGGCCTTCCCAGTGCTTCCAGTGTCAGCGATTTGGCCATTCATCGGCCTTTTGTAAGATGCCGCTGCGTTGTGTACGCTGCAGGGAGGCCCACAATGAGAATTGTCCCGTTGTGAAGCCTCAACCTGTGACATGCTGCAACTGCGGAGGCAGTCATCCGGCCAACTTTAGGGGTTGTCCTCATTTTAAGAAGGCCCTCAAGAAGCACCAGCGGGAACCTCAGCACAGTCAGGTTGAACCTCCTCGCCTTGCTCCTCGACCCTCGAAGGGGGCGGCAGCCCAACCACCCACCTCGGCATCTACGGCTCTTCCTGTGGCGCCTGCCGCTGGAGGAACCATATCTTATGCTGCAGCGGTCGCCTCGGCGCCCCCTGTGACCCCCATACTCTTGGCACCTGCCAGAGTGCTATCTCCTCAAGCGGCATCGCCCGCAGTACCCCCCCTCACAGACCCAGCCGCCTAAGAAACGGCGCTCTGAGCGTAAGGCTAGACTGCCATTAGTGGCCAAACAACTATACCCGGAGGCTACAAACTCACCTCCGGCTGCCCAGCATCTACCCGGCCAGGAGCGTGCTTCTGTCGCCCAGTCCCCTGCGACTTCCTCGGAAGTCTTGCTAGCCCCTGAGCAGCCAGCTCCAACTGCCCAACCTCCCCTGAAGGCAGCATCTGCACCTTCCGCGGCCCCAGCGCCGGCTAGTCAGGCCCTCACTGGGGGCCTACCACTAGTGGTTTACCACTGGTCACTGAGGCTCAGCTGATGGCCTGGGTCAGCGGCATTGTTCCGCAAATTCTTGCTGCTCGGGATGTCCCGTCCATGCTGATGGTCATCCTCACATCTCTGATTGCTTTGATTGTCCCGACATCTACCCATGGCTAGACAGTTTTGATTCGTCGCATGGAATGCTGATGGTGTTCCGGCGCGTCGGGCCGAACTGGCAGCTTTTCTTGTGGAGTACGATGCAGTTGTCGTACTCCTCTCTGAAACTCATCTCGCTCCCAACCGTCGATTCTCCCTGCCAGCCTATGCTTGATACAGGAAAGACAGGAATGGTCCCGATCGCCACCGAGCATCTGGCGAGTGGCGATCTTAGTCCACAGGCAGAACTCATCGAGAACTCCCTGCCCCTGCAACGACCCTAATCGAAGCATGTGCTGTGGCGCTCGATGTTGCCGGCCTGGAGGTGCGCTTTGTTTCTGTGTACCACCCGCCCGGCTATTGAGCTCCGCCGCACGAGGAGTGGGACGCCCTCCTAGACAGCGATCTCCCAACCGTCGTTGCCGGAGACCTTAACGCTTAGCATCCCTCGTGGAACAGCAGAACGTCAAACCCCTACGGTAATTCTCTCCGTAGGGCTGTTGAAGATGATCCCAGTGTCCTTATCATCGGCCCGTCTGATCCGACATACTTTTCCCGTGCGGGTCATCCGCCGGACGTCCTTGACATTGTAATTGTCAAGGCCGTCCCCTTTCATCTACAAGTCAGCGCGGTGTCGGATCTCTCGTCCAATCACGACCCCCTGCTTGTAACTGTCTTGCTGCCGTCGGTCTCACCCTGACTTCCCGATCGTCCTTTTAGGAGAGTCAATTGGCGATCCTACCACGACGATCTGGCTAGGCAGTTGCCGTCTGTCCCTCCGGACCCACTCGTCTCTTGTGACGACGTGGATCTCCGGGTAAATCAACTTCAGGATCTCATCCAGTCCGCAATGGACAGGCACACCTACACTGTTCTGGTGAGTAATCAACGCTCTGACCTTCCTGCGGAAGTTCTCCAGGCCATCCGATTATGGTGCCAGCTCTGCCGCAGATGGCAGCATACCCGTGACCCTGCCGCTAGTCGGCGTTTTCGAGCCCAGTCGGAACACGTCTCACAGCTTCTGCTTGACATAAACGCGGATCGATGGGACTCCTATTTGTAGTCCTTGGAAGTCGACCACCCCTCTGTATGGAGAGCTGCTGGTAGACTGAAAGGCGAAAAGAGGAATCGCCATCCCTTGAATACCCTGGACGGCGCTGTATACTCTGCAGAAGGCAAGGCGGAAGTCTTTGCTGACTGTATTGAGGAACAGTTCACCGTCCATAGAGGCATCTCTGACCCGGATCATACGGCCATCGTCAGGGTTTTCCTATCTGAATACTTCTCTGGTCCCCCCAATGACCTTCCTAATTCGATCGATGAGGAAGACCTTGCGTCTGTCCTTAGCCGACTGAAGAAGAGAAAGGCCCCTGGCCCCGATCGCATTGGTGCCGCTGCATTGCAGAATCTCCCGCCTTCGGCAGTTGACGTTCTTCTTGAGCTGGTCAACTCCTGTCTCCGGCTGAGGTACTTCCTCCGACTGTGGAAAACCGCCAACGTCATCATGATCCCGAAATCCAAAAAGCCGTCCACTCTTCCTGGAAGCTACCGCCCGATATCGCTATTGCCAGTAATATCGAAGGTATTTGAGCGTCTTCTCCTGGCCCGTATTCGGCCCCTGGTGGATGGTTTCATCCGCGAGGAGTAGTTTGGGTTTAGGCCGAGGCACTCGACTACTCTTCAGCTAGTACGGGTTGTCACCTGTCTAGCCGACGCCGCCAATAATCATCAGGCAACAGGCGCCGTCCTGTTGGATGTGAGCAAAGCCTTCGATAATGTCTGGCACGAAGGCCTGCTCTACAAACTGGCGCATTCGCCACTCCCGGCATCTATCGTCCACTTGCTCCGATCCTATCTGACGGATCGCACCTTCAGGATCAGCGTAGATGGGGCGTTCTCTCGGGTTCGCCCTGTCGCCGCCGGCATCCCTCAAGGATCTGTCCTCGGCCCCGTTCTGTACATCATGTACACAAACGATCTGCCTGTTTATCCTGGGGTCACGTTAACTCTATTTGCCAATGACACGATGTTTCATTTTAGCTCGCTTTCGCCTTGGCGGACGAGCGTAATGTTACAGCGCCAGTTGGCTATGCTTCCGGACTGGCTAAGGAAATGGCGGGTAGCGATCAATATGGAGAAATCCGAGGCGATCTGCTTTACTCATAAGTCCATTTCCCGATGCTGATCCCTCTCCTTAGAGGGGAGACCCATCAATTGGACCGCGACGGTGAAGTACCTAGGCGTCCGGCTTGATCGGCGCCTAAACTTCAACGCCCACGTACCACAACCCTCAACAAGGCTCGTGGTGTCAGAGCCAAGCTCACCTATGCTTTCGCAGAACAGCCGCCTGGCTGTCCGTACTAAACTGACATTATATGTACTGTTCCTCCGGACAGTACTTATGTATGCGGCGGCCACTTGTTGGCCTCTCCTGTCGGCCACCAACAGGCATAGGCTGACGACGTTCCAAAACTGGACCTTACGCTCCCTCACGGGGTCCCCGTGGTGTGTACGCAATTCCGCCATTCACCGGGGTCTCCGTGTTCCCACCTTAGAGGCCTTTGTCTGGTCCTTGGCATCGAATTTGTTCGCCAAGGCCAGTGAGTCCCCTTATCCGCACCTCCAAAGGCTGAACAGCACGGAAAATACACCGCCCCCTCGCCGCGTCTGGTGCCCTAGGGCGCTCTTAGACGACCCCCCTTAGTTCATCACATAAACCCTTCAGCAACGAACCCCCCAACCTTCTGGAATTCTGAAACGATCACCAAAACATTCCCTACCTGCGACTGCCAACTCTGTAGTCAATCATGCTGCGGCAGATTGGATTGGATAGACATAATATTGCCAGCATCGGCTTTGCCGACTCGGCAGGGCTGTGATCCGGGACATGGGCTCCTGCGAGGTTGTGTAAACGCCTTCCTTGCGTGAGCCGACTGCCCTGGTTATGAGTCCCTTCTACTCGGCCGCCACCTTTGGGCAGAATATTTCCAGATGGCAGTCAGCCAGTGTCGAATCACTCCCAACTAAATTTTTCATTTTACTTCTCTGAAAACTACATGTTTACATGTCTGTTTAGTGCACAGAAAATTGCTTCGTGCACAGAAAATTGCTTCCTTCTATGCACCTGCACCAAAAATTTTTTTCTGTGCGCTAACTTTCAACCCTGAAATAGTACTTAATTTAAACTTAGTTAAAAATAATTATAATATTTAACAAAGTAGAATAAACTCATCTAATATTGCACTATGTAACATTCAGAATTATGAAAGTTTTAAATTTCAGCCTAAATTTTTCAATTATTTATTATTTGTTTTTTGGCTTTACCTGTTATTAGTATAATGACGCCGCCTACTTTCCAGTCCTTAGTGACTCTAAACAACACTTGTTTATTTTCCTTAGCAATGCTAAACAACGCTTGTGTGTTTGTGATTATTTTTGAATTTTTATTCAGAATAATTTTTAAATGATTTCTCCAGAAGAAGAAATATTACTCAAAGCAGCAAAAGAAGTATAGTGAAAGACATGAAAATGAATACTGTCTATCTTGCGAATGGCACCAACAAAAAAGTTAACACCATAAGTGATGATAATATTCAAAGAGATATAATGAAAAATATTGTTTATTACACATCCATAAATGCTTTTCTCATGCTTGCATGACTTCCCGTGCTCGGCTTCACCTCACACGGGAATTTGTCACGCATGCATGGAAAAAGCCTATTTTCTGGACTCCTAATGAAATATACTTTTCAGTTCTTTACAATACCATTTGGGTTTTCTATATATAAAAACAAATGCGTAAATATGACTACTTTATTCTTCGTATTGTTTAAATTAGCAGCCATCCTTACTTTTCTTTTATAAAATTGCTAAACTGCTACAATTGTTATTTTTTAGACAAAGCTTTTCGTCATCACTGACATCTTCAGGTCTTAAACAACCTCCAAGATTAAACTGACCTGAAGATGTCAGTGATGACGAAAAGCTTTGTCTAAAAAATAACAATTGTAGCAGTTTAGCAATTTTATAAAAGAAAAGACTACTTTATTGCTTTACTTTATGTGAAATGGTTTTTATACTTTCTGTTATTAAAATAATTTATGTTTGAAAATCTGAACAGATCAGTAATTTCAGTTACTCTTTGTTCACAGTTAGTTTAAATTATTAATACTGTATTATAAGTATCCACCAAGGCACTGTTGCCTAGTTTATGCAGGACAATACAGCAACATGTTTGTGTTTTGTCTGTTGTACTGGCCAGCTAGCTAAAACATTGCATCTGCAACAAATTTACATTTTGATTTTTATATGTTTTCTGAAGTCCTTGACCATGGTGATGAATTCAGTTTACCAGTAAAGAAGTGTGTGATGTCTCCAAAGCCATCATTTGGTTAAAGAGCTGTTTTGTTGTTGCTACATTTGATGTAAAAATAAGCCAAAAACTTGTTTTTCTCAATATCAGTTTCTGCACTTTCCTTCGCAGAGTTGCATATTATACTGTTAAGATAATTTGTATTTTTATACTATTTTTATGTTTGTTTTGTATCAGTTTATTGTTTTCACTATATTGAGTATTTCCTCAGGGAGCAAAAATAACACTTGTAGTATAAAAATAATATTGCGATATTTTGTGTCTACATGAAACAAATCCGACCATCAGCCCCTACCCTCCAAGCGCTTCCCAAAATCCATAAAGAAGATATTCCAATCCACCCCATTATCAACTACCGTAATGCCCCTGCACACAAACTCGCAAAACATCTAGACAAAATTATCAGACAACACACACAACTAGACAACAACATTGCAATAAAAAACAATACAGACCTAGTAACAAAAATAAAAGACATACACATCCCCCATAATGCCACATTAGCTTCCTTTGACATTAAAAACCTGTACACAAACATCCCCATCTCTGATACAGTCACCATCCTACAAAACAAACTCAAACAGAACAACACACCAGACGAACTTATCAACGAAATAACAGAAACTCTGAACATTATCACAAAACAAAACTACTTTACTTATAACAATAAATATTGCACACAGAATGATGGTCTACCCATGGGCTCCCCCATATCCAGCATTCTAGCAGAAGTCTTCCTCCAACACTTAGTAAAAACAAAAATACTCACAAACAATGACAGACACTCACATAAAATACTATATTGGCACAGATACGTTGATGACATTCTAATACTATACAGGGGAAACAAAAGACAATGTGAATAGTTACTAACGCACATAAACAAAATACATAAAAACATAACCTTTACTGCCGAATACGAACACAACAATACCGTAAACTTCTTAGACCTCTCCATCACAAAACTTGGACACAAGCACAAATTCAGTATATACAGAAAACCGACTACAACTGACACACTAATACACAACTCCTCCAATCACCTAATACAACACAAACTAGCTGCCTTCAGAACCATGATACATAGACTTAACAACATCCCCCTAGATGAAAAAGATTACAAAGATGAACTAAACATGATAAAATATCTAGCAGAATCTAACGGATATGACAGAACAATAGTCAGTAAACTCCTACACAAAACACAAAACAAACAACAGACAAAGACAGAAAACAACAAATTCATAACACTAACATACATCAACAAACAAACTGAAAAAATAGCCCACAAATTCAAGAAAGCAGGATACAGAATTGCTTACAAAACTACTAAGAAAACAGAACACACACTATCAAAACACACACACAAAGCACAAAACAAATTCGATCTACCCGGTGTTTACAAATTAAATTGCTCAAATTGCAACAAATTCTGCATAGGCCAGGCAGGACGTAGCTTCAAACAGAGATACATTGAACACACAAAGGCGCTCCACTCCACTACAGAATCCACCTTTGCAAACCACCTCATTGAAGCAAACCACACATACAAAAACATCGACAATAAGATGAACATTCTACACGTACACACAAAAGGCCGAAAACTAGACACTCTAGAACAATTGGAAATATACAAACACACGAAACGAAATAAAAACAACATCCTAAACGAACAGACACAATTCAAATCGCACGCATTATTCGAACATATCTCACCCCACACACACAACATCAATCTTTCGAAATTCGATTCTGTCGCCCACAACAGGATGGACAGCGCTACCAGCGGCAACCTCTGAAGAAGCCTTTTAAAGGTGAAAACTGGTTCAGGTTGTAAGGTAAAACTTTATGTTTTTACTTATAAAAAACTTTGTGTTCCGAGTCGTTAATGTAATTGTTATATTTAGTTAAGTAACGGACACGTCATGGACAACGAAATCCAAGTTTTTAACATTGTTCTTGTAGGAAATGTTGCTACTGTTTGTAACAGTAAGGTTTGTATTCCTTTACTAAAATTATTAATTGATTCTGTTTGGATAGTTTTTGAACAGTGTTTTTATTATTTGTAATGTGTGTAACTGGTGAATCTTTTCTTTATGATTGATCACTTTTAGATGAAGTACTCTGTACATTGATAACACTAGTTCAAGTCAGTTGCTTGAACTTTCATCAAAATACAACGGTTTTGTAAAATAAAAAAAAAAAATAAAAAAAAACTTACATAGTTAACAGTTTAAAACAAAAAATTAATTCAAATAGTTTAGTGGTTTGCAAAGCTGATAAAGGCAATACGATTACAATAATAAATAGGAGCGAATATATTGAAAAGACAGAACTTCTCTTCAGGAATGACAATTTCAAGATATTAAATGATCCCACTAATAAATTTCAAAAACAAATAAAATCACTTATTAAAAATTGCCCTAATATATTTTCAGACACAAAAAGTTTCATGCTAACTATGATGAACCCAAAAGCTCCTGTTTTGTATAGTTTACCAAAAATACATAAACCTAATTGTCCCATGCGCCCAGTTGTTTCTATGTAACTGCACCTGCATATAAAGTCTGTAAAAAACTTAATGAATTATTGCCAAAATATATTAACTTTAACCCAAAGTATGCTATTAAAAACACTGTACAATTAGTTAATAATATAAAAAATGTACATTTACCACTGAATGCAAAATTAGTTTCATTGGATGTTAAGAATTTATTTCCGTCTATACCTGTAGATGTTCTGTTGTCTATCTGTTCCTCACATATACAAAATACTTTAACCTTAAATAGTGATCAGAAAAAAGAATTATTCTCGGCCTTAGATATTTGCATAGGACAAAATTATTTTTAGTTTAATAATAAAATCTATAAACTATTAAATGGCTTACCTATGGGCTCTCCTTTATCACCTTTATTAAGTGAAATCTTTATGACATTTTTGGAAGAAAACATTTTTACATCCGATAACCCCAACATAAAATATGTTTTTCATTGGGCAAGGTATGTTGATGATATATTTTGTATCTGGACGGGAACAGATAGACAGCTCCATATGTTCTTAGATTATATTAATTCCTTTTATAGTAGCGTGCAATTTACACTTGAAACAGAAAATATGAAAAGTTTAAATTTTTTGGATCTTACCATTACTAGATCACAAAATAATTTTAGTTTTCAGATATATAGAAAACCTACTTTTACAGATACCGTTATACATAAACAATCACTAACATCATGGCACATAAAATTAAGCAGTTTTCATGCAATGGTTAATCGTCTCCTTATAGTTCCTTTATCCAAAGAAAATTTCAATAAAGAGGTAGATATTATAAAAGCCATAGCACAAAATAACGGTTATGATGAAAGAATAATTAACTCTTTAATTAAAAAAAAAACAGAAGAAAATTACTTTAAAAGAATTTTATTCCATAGAGCCAGATCAGGGTAACAAAAAATTTCACTTAACAAATTACATTCCGTGTATAACAGATAAGATTAATAATATGTTAAAAAACCATGGTCTTAACATGGTATCAGTAAACAAACGTAATCTTTTTTCACTACTAGTCAATAATAAAGAAAAATCTAACACACTGGAGAAAAATGGAGTTTATGAAATACACTGTGCAGAATGCGATGCTATTTATATCGGACAATGTGGCCGTGCTCTGAAACATCGCATTTCTGAACATAAGAAGGCGATTTTAACTAATACGTCTAATACAGGTTTTGCAGATCATTGCTTACAACACAATCGCTTCATAGACACAAAAAACATAACACTACTCCACAACATACAAAAAGGTAAAAAAAATGGATTTGTTAGAAATTTTAAAAATTTAAAAAGCAATAAAAAATAACAAAAATTTAACCAATGAACTGACTGAATTTTGTGTATCCTCTTTATTAAAATCTGTTATTTAGTTCAGTTTATTTTATATTATTTGAATGTTCATCATTATTTTAAATTTTGCATTCAGTTTATATTTAGTTCAGTTAGTTTTATATTTTGCATTCATGATTGTATTTAGTTTTTCAAGACACCTGACCTTCCCTTGTCTCATGCACACACTGCCCCCCTCGCCATCACAACACAGATGTTCCAGATACGCCCTAAACAGATGTCCACCACCTACACTCCACTAACATCCTGTGTTAAGTAATTTCATTCACTCCCTCTTTGACAATGGCTTAAGTTAGTCGAAACAGCTGTCAGAGTTAATTAAAAAATTTGTGAAACTTACCAAGTGTTTTTTTATATATTTTATAAAACCTTTGTATTAATATGTTTCACCAAGTGCCCAGCGAGTCATCATTAATTTCATCAAAATGTTTTGTTTATAACAAAACAGAGGACTCACTTCATAAGACTGTATGGAACTAAGAAAGATAAAGCCCCTTTTTTGCCTGGACTGTGATTCTAAGCCATGGTCATAAGAGGGAAAAACTTAAGGTAATTGAAGTCAGTGGTTAATCTATTGTTGACAAAAAAAATGTATTGTTTGGTTCTTAGAATCTTATATTTCAATAAACTATAAGAAGAATATTTTCACAATAATGAGTTCTGTCTGGACAGATTAGAAAATAGATTTCATGTAAATACAGTAAAATCAATTATCACTGTTAAGCCTTATTTCACTGACATTTCATGTACAAAATTTCTTGACCTTTCACCTTTTCATTCCAAACCAAACGATTGTGGATGGTATTCAGTCATCAGAAATACAGCAGAACACACACAATCCTAGATGGATCATTATAGCACATATATTTAGGTAATTTATAAAATTCACATTGTTTTATTTATAATGTAATTATCATTATAAAATAGGTTTCATATTTTATTACAATTAATATTCGTCTCTATATTACAGTATTAAGTAACTTTATTAAACAGTATTATTTGGTAATTTCAGCTTAAAGTGAAAACTACTTTTTTGCAATTTGTGTTGGAGTAGTGTGAGAGTAGTGAAGGGGTTGGTGAGGGGCCAATTTGCATTAAGTTCATTAATGTAAGTTGAAATTTCAATAATTTGGAATTGTCTCTCTCCCACCTAATTGTGCAAATTAGCAAGAGTTTACTGTATCTATACACTAGAATCTACTAACTATCAATCCACCTCCAAAATCGTTGTGTTAAATAATGTGCTGAACATTGTAATAGCTTGTTTCTTCTGAATTGGGCAAAAAGTGCACAGAAAATATTGTCCAACAAAGAAACAATAAATTTCATTTTTGGAACTCCTGGCACGTTATCCAAAAACTCATCGATGATTATTTTAAAGCCTGACTTGATTTGATTAATTGCAACAACTTCTTCGTCATTTAGAAACAGTAATTTGTACAAAATGTGGAAAGGCTGATCCTTCTTCTGTTTCTGACTGAATCCACATGATGGCAGGTGTCTTGCAGCAGCAACGGCGTTGTCGTTGAAATCATCAAAAGTGGGCAACATTCCCATATACCTACCAAAACACACCGCTATATGGAATTCTGGTTCTATAATAACATAATAGCCTTTTAAAAGTTTGACTAAAGTTTTAAACGAACTAAATAATAATCTTGGCACGTGTATAGACTGTAAAATTCTAAATTCAGGATGCACTTGGATCCATCTTTGTGACCCTACAGTATCGGTGCTGTTGGCAGTCTGTATTCTTCCTGAAGTTGTGGCATTTTCTTTCCTGTAATGTAAAACCAACTATCAGCAAAATAATTTTAGACAAAACCGACTCCCATTATTGTAGCCGTAGGTATAAATGATAAATAATTTTAAGAATAATTCTTACATGGTTTTCATTTGTTTAAGAATTACTCTCTTCCTACAATGTTTTACAATCCTCTGTTACAATAAATACACTACAATTGAGCCCCTTGGTTGCCAAGCAATGTAAGTTTAGTAACTTTCATGAATTAAGGATTTTGTGAAATTTAATTCATTGAGAAATATAGGAATGTGTGATGTGTCTTTGAATTTCATGGTTTGGACAATTTTAAATAAAAGTAACCAAAAACAATAAGAAATAAAAAACAAACAAAATATTTTAAGAATCATTGGGAAAATGCTAATAAGTTGTAAAAAGAACTCTTATCTTTGAAGTTAAAATTAAAAAACAAAATATATATGGTGGTATGAATAAAAAATATACTACAAAGGTTTTTAAAACACACAAACACTTGGCAAGTTTCATAATTTATTCTTAACCTGTAACAAGTCAGGAATAAATTGTGAAACTTACCAAGTGTTTGTGTGCTTTAAAAACCTTTGTAAACATAATTAATGCGGTCCAAATCACTGTATGATAATGATATAATTTACCTTATGATTTCCGTCAAGTGACTTCTAACGTAATTTGAGCTGGGTTACTACGCATTTCAGGCCATATGACCCATCTTCAGACCTTCACTCCAAAGGAGCTCGTTATATATTAAAATCCATGGTAAAACAAACACACAATAAATAAACACATAAAATACAATGAATGAACATATTATAAGCGTACTAGTAACCGACACGGTGCACCACGTGTAGCATGTCAAGACTGTGTCGATGGGTACTATTATTTAGTTTTATCTTTAAGCGATCACAGCGCGGTATCATACAGTGGGTTGGACCTGAAGTTGAGTTTATCATTGAGTATGTCGTCACATATATCGGGGTTATTATGACCTCTATATATCTCGAATTCTTCGAGTGCATCCATGTAACAGCCCTTACTACAATAATGTAGAGGTATAAGGTTAGCGTTGAAATTGGTATATGAATGATTGCTTGAAATTAGATGCCGTGTAAAATTAGATTTAATATTTTCTAGGGAAAAACCACCCCTGTTAAAGTGGCTGTGTGGTGTGTGTTCACGGAATCGTTTGATAAAAGGTCTACCCGTTTGGCCGATATAAAAACGGTCACAATCGTCGCATATAAGCTTATAAACACCGGTTTTGGATTCAATGTTGGTCTGAACGACTGGACGAACCAAGTTCCGTAGACGGTTATTTGTTTTAAAGGTAACGGTGTAACCTATTTTACTTAAGGTGGATGTTAGGATCTTAGGCATCAACTCGGTGAATGTTGTTGAGATGAATTTGTTATTAGGTGTATTATCTTGTCTCTGTCTGGAACGACGGGCTTTGTGTTTTTTAAGGATGTTGTCAATCATTTGGCACTCATAGCCGTTGGCCATAGCTATGTGTTTAATTATGTTGAGTTCACTCTCGAAAGATCGCACTCGTCGTTTCTTAAAACCTATTAACGCGCGCGCCCCAAAACTTACCGGCTTACCCAAGGTCCACAAAAATGACATTCCTATCAGGCCATTAGTCAATTTTACCACAGCGCCGGGTTTCAAAACAGCCAAGAAACTTGTCACGCTAATTAAGGACATCTTTCTAAAAAAACAACCATAATATCGTTAACAATATTGATTTCATAAACAAGGTCAACGACAAAATTACAACCCAGTTACAAACTAACCTCTTTTGACATCGTCAATTTATACACGAATATACCCGTGAACCAAACTTTGGATATTTTGAATGACAATCTCCACGATACTAACAAACTGGACACACAACTCATTAAAGAACTAATTACCATACTAAGGCTCATCCTTCAACAAAACTATTTTACTTTCAACGGGAATTACTGTATTCGAACAGATGGCCTGGCTATGGGTTCACCGTTATTCGGCCTATTGGCTGATATATATCTTGATTTTTATGAAAACAACTACATCCTTAATAATAACATCTTCGCCAATAATATTATCTTCTATGGCCGATATGTTGATGACACTTTCCTGATTTTTAATGGTACTCTACGCCAAATCAGTAATCTTAAAAACCATATGAATACTGTTACTCACAATATTCAGTTTACTATGGAAACTGAAACCAACAATGAACTCAACTTTCTCGATCTTACCGTTACTAGGCGACTTAACAACTTAAATTTTAAAATTTACAGAAAGCCTACCACCACAGACGTGACCATACATGCAGACTCACACCACCCTTTCTCTCAAAAATTAGCGGCCTACAACAGTTTCATTCACAGGCTTTTGATGATCCCCCTAAATAATGATGATTTCGAGAGTGAACTCAAACATAATTAAACACATAGCTATGGCCAACAACTATGAGTGCCAAATGATTGACAACATCCTTAAAAAACACAAAGCCCGTCGTTCCAGACAGAGACAAGATAATACACCTAATAACAAATTCATCTCAACAACATTCACCGAGTTGATGCCTAAGATCCTAACATCCACCTTAAGTAAAATAGGTTACACCGTTACCTTTAAAACAAATAACCGTCTACGGAACTTGGTTCGTCCAGTCGTTCAGACCAACAGTGAATCCAAAACCGGTGTTTATAAGCTTATATGTGACGATTGTGACCGTTTTTATATCGGCCAAACGGGTAGACCTTTTATCAAACGATTCCGTGAACACACACCACACAGCCACTTTAACAGGGGTGATTTTTCCCTAGAAAATATTAAATCTAATTTTACACGGCATCTAATTTCAAGCAATCATTCATATACCAATTTCAACGCTAACCTTATACCTCTACATTATTGTAGTAAGGGCCGTTACATGGATGCACTCGAAGAATTCGAGATATATAGAGGTCATAATAACCCCGATATATGTGACGACATACTCAATGATAAACTCAACTTCAGGTCCAACCCACTGTATGATACCGCGCTGTGATCGCTTAAAGATAAAACTAAATAATAGTACCCATCGACACAGTCTTGACATGCTACACGCGGTGCACCGTGTCGGTTACTAGTACGCTTATAATATGTTCATTCATTGTATTTTACGTGTTTATTTATTGTGTGTTTGTTTTACCATGGATTTTAATATATAACGAGCTCCTTTGGAGTGAAGGCCTGAAGATGGGTCATATGGCCTGAAACGCGTAACCCAGCTCAAATTACGTTAGAAGTCACTTGACGGAAATCATAAATGAAATTATATCAAACCTTTGTAGTGACATGTTTCACCAAGTGTCTAACGAGCTCAAATAACTGCTTTGAAAGACAAATGTACAAGGGTAGGCCTATTCCATAGAATTCAAGTGTCCGAATTCGTTTTGTTAACAAAGAAGTGTTTGACACTAACTCTTTGATGTAGTTAGAGGTAAGAGAGGTCTGAGTTGATGGCTATGAGTGGGAGAATGGCGCTAGGCACACACTTCTCGGTGTAGATTCTTTCCTCTGTATCAGTTTCAGTGGTGGCCGGTGAGTCCTGAGGATGGGGAGGTTACAAGGCATTCATGTGAGCCGCTCTCAGTCGTAGCACCCCCCCCCCTGACACTCGTTATTTCACTATTAATATGGTAGAGCTATTTGATTTCAACAGTATACACGTCCTAGAAATATATGCTTATCTTTAACAAGATAAATCAAAGATTAACTTACTTTTGTTCTAGCAAAGAAGTAAACTTCTGAGTAGAAATACGGTATATTTTGTAAACTGCAATGAATTTACTTGTAGACCTACAGTAAATACATTCAACGATTCTTATTCTCAACATTGTCGGTAAGTCGGTAACATCATCATGCCATCTCGGTCTACTTTACAATTTGCAGAGTATTTCCTTTTCAGTTGAAACTAAAGCAATGGCGCTGGGACGATCTTGAGTCTTGTGGGCTCGACGTCACTTTACTTAAGGAAGTAAATACTGATTCTCTTAAGACAAGAAAAGCTTCTATCTACGTAAGAATAATTACAAGGAAGAATTGTTGCAATAGAGTAAATAATTTATACGCTTCGGGAAGAATTTCGTTTACACGAAAGTCATCGTCATCTTTCATCTTTTTTATTAATCTGGTTAATTTCACTGTGTAATGGCAAGAAAATTGTTTCAAGACCTGTTCTTAATTTTTATTTTTTAAAATGCTGAGTATATATTTCCATTAATGGAACAAAAGAATCAGTCATGAATATTTTATCCTATAGTAAGAAAAGTTTCCAGTGTCACCTAACTTCATAAATTTTAATTCCTTACAGCTGGAAAATCATACTTCTAGTTGAACAGTAATACTGTTTAACAGTAAGCAGGGCCAGCAGAATAATTTTGACTTTACTCCACTACCGCATAGCCATTTATGTTGGTCACACCATAACGACTGGAAAGTTCTAGTTTGGTTTTCGTGCGTTTTAAGAAATAAAAATTATAGGGTACGTCGACCATGTTTCAGCATTTAATTTCTCTCAAAATCACTCAACCGGGAAAATAGTTTTTCCAGTAGTTTAATGAAGAAATTTGTGTTAGTGGTTGAAATCACAAGCAGAATGATCACTGTTGCACACCACTATATAAAAATTATCCCGATGAGCTGTGAAGCTTGAAAGCGCTAATCAGGATAATTTTTATATAGTGGTGTGCAACAGTGATCATTCTGCTTGTGGTTTTTCCAGTAGTGTTGTAATAATGTCTTTGTTCGATACTGCAATATCACTTTTACTTTCTTCTGCCAAAGCCATTTTATCCTCGTGGCAGAGATCAAAAACACACGGCAAGAAGAGTAAAATAATAATAACACACACGCACAAGGAGCACGAGAACGTAAAGGCTGTGTAAAACTAACATAAACCACAATAAATATGCCGAGAGGCTAACTCGCTCGTTGCCTGCGTAGCGTGGTTACATATGCACTAGCGTACCCCCACCACTTGCCGAGCACGTAGTTGTAGGAGTGCTACAGAGGCTACTCATCCCTGCCTCTGTCTGCTGCAATTCTGCACTATTATTGATAACGCGCGATTTAAGTTTTTTTTTTTTGTAAGTAATTACATAATTTAAAATGCCAAATTGTGATTATAGGTTCAGTTACAATAAAAATTAGAGCCTATTACTAGTTATTTATTTTTTAATAATTTTCTAAATATTACTGGGGTCGGAGGCTTAGCCTCCATCGCCTCCCCTGATGACCCGCCGCTGATCAGTTTATATGTATATAAAAGGTATAACGTGATTGAAACAAAAAAAACTTGCTCAAAAAAGAAAGGGCTAAAACATGTTCTCAAGCAAAGGTTTGCTAACTGTAAAAGTTGCTCGACGTCTGTACAGTGGTGCGCACAAACAGAAAGCTAAGTCGAGATGCATAGAATTTTATGTGTAGCCTACATATATAGTGATGCAAATCGTAAAGGTTTCCTTTTAGTTGCAGTAAGTTGCAACAATTGTTCTATTTAAAGAGCAAAACAATACGTTGGCTTTGTTAATTGAATTTAAAATGACAGCCGACATGCTATGATATAAAGTTCTTTCGTTGTTCAGTGATTGTTACAAAGTTTATACCTGAAGGGCTCATGAATATAAATAAGATGGTGAACAATTCACATGCAAAAGAGGTTATAATATTCTTGCTCGAAGCATAATTTGTTTTCTAATTTGGAATCGATAGGCGGTGGTTCGGTAAACTTTAAACGCGTTTTACAAGAAAAAAAGCTTTACTTTCTACTTGTGCGCCAGTCTGTTTTATTGAATACAACACCGGAAGGATAATTATAGGGCGAGATAGGAGTATGCTACATAAGTACCGTACTATTGGCGGGTGAGCTAATTCGTGAAGAAAGTGATGATGAATTGGATCGCTGATCTACAAAACTGCATAAAATATGTGAAAATCTTTAGCGACGCGACAACCCATTACTGAGTCAAAGCCTCCTTTAACAGCCTCAGCCAGTTCCGGGTCCCAAGGATATGGCCCTCATCATAATTCGCCCCGTTTTCCCAACGTAGTTTGGATCTACCAACTCTCCTGGTGCAAACTCTCATAGATCTGTTCTGTGAGTGCCTGTCTGGGTATTTCATTCTCATCCATTCTGATCACATGTCCAGCCCACCTGAGTGTACCAAGTTTTATAACTTTCACAATATCTGGTTCGCTCAGAAGAGTGTTCAGTTCTTGGTTGTTCCTTTTTCTCCATTCTCCTCCCACACATATTGGTCCAAAAATACTGCGGAGGATTTTGCGTTCACGAACCAGCAGATTTGACTCAGACTTTCTAGAAATGGTTCAGGTCTCAGAACCATAGGTGAGAACCTGGCGGTTCAGTGTTTTATACAGAAGCAGCTTGATGCTCCTGGCAATTGTTCTGCACTGGAACAGGGGTCTGAGACCAAAGAAGCACCTATTAGCAGAGGTGATTCTTCGCTTTAGGCTATTTCTTCTGTTATATGTGAAAAGTATTATGTAAAAATATAATAATCATATGATTACAATAAATGAATTGAAGACAAAGGCGACCTTACAGATTTCTTTTGAGAAAGCGGAGTTCATAACGAACAAGCCGGCGCGTCGCGCGTCGTTTAGAGAGCTAGTTGCTGAACAGTCGGGCAGAAAACTGTAAATAATTAGGCGAGTGGATAGATCCCTCGCACCAAGGATCAACAAGATGGACCAGTTAACCAAAGGCATTTACAACAAACGGTCTGTGTCCCTTAGTGTCAAGCTGAGACAGCACTGCACCAATTCATTCGACCAAGATTCTGTACGCAGCAGAATGCCTCGCGATGAATGGAAAAAGTCTGACCGAGAATCTGGAAACCAAAGGAAAAAAGATCCTGAGGAATATCTTGGGCCCGGTCAAAGAAAACGGTGAGTACAGAAGACGATCTCTACCACGAACTACCACCACAAACCACCACCATCACCACGAACCACGGAGGACAATCCGGAATAGAAGGATGCGCTCAGAGAGATTTTGTAGTTTGGATAAAATCAATTGAATTTTTGACATTTATTCTGTCCTTAATAACTTTATTTCTAATTTTCTCACGTCTGGATACTCTTGTCGAACGTCTCCAAAACAAACAGTACTGCTGTTTAACAAAACTAATACTGTATTCTACAAAATACAGAAAACTAAAACTATTCTTTATGCTACAAAAAGCATTCACAGCAGATCCACGTTTAAAATGTTGGCTACACTTTAAACATATTCCCAACATGCTATGTGATGCATTAGTAATTCTATAACATACATCTAAAAATCACACAAGTTGAAATGCCGAAACATTGTTTTATTTCGCTACTTGAACCAACAGGTTTTCAATTCATAGTATATCTTAAATTTTTCCGACTATTCAAATTGAATAAGACTTATAAAAGTACAAACTGTGATTCGAGTATGGCGAAGTTTTTAAAAACAAACGCGTTAATTTATTCTAGGTTGTGCCCCCCCCCCCCCGGATATGGGCCCGCTAAAAACAGTATCATTAATTCTTGAAAATTAAAATATATACAAAACACACTATTTCAATTTTTCGGATGCAGGGTAAACTCGTGGTTTGCTCCGATTACGGTCCTGAAGCTCATTAAATTTCATTAAAGACTTAAGAGCAAAAAGAATACCTGTTATATGTATCGCTGTGAAAGTCCAGTCCGGTGCGAGTCTGCGACGCCAACGTAAACAAACTGAGCAGCAGAACCGAAACATCTGTAACATAATGATCAGCTGAGTCACTGCCTCTAAGACCATGAAATATGATTTATGACGTATACGTAACATATTAATTATGAAATTTAACTAATTTTAATTATTTAATGATTCTATTATTTTTAATATAAGTATATTAATATCAAGATCAGCAAAATGCACCCTCTATAAAACTTTAATAAGACCGGTCTTGACATACGGACCAGAAACATGAACTATCACCAAAGTAAATGAAAGGCATCTTTTAACTTTTGAAGGAACGATAGCCTATTACAGAAATTTTATGGCCTAGTATGTAAATGGGGTGTAGAGCGGGTACATTATAATCAAGAATTATACGTACTCTTTAGGGATGTAGACATAATAAAATATATTAAATTATCAAGGTTGAGGTAAGCTGGGGATTTAATGAGGATGACGGTGGATGAAGTACAGAGGAAAGTCTTGACAATGCAGCTGGGTGGAAGAAAGAGAGGCAGGTCAGAGCTGCGATGGATTAGTAAAAGTGAGCAATGATGTCATACTGCCGTTGTTCATTTTTATTGTAATTAGCTGTCTCTGTAATTTCAACCTAGTCGTGATTACTTGCTCGTCATGTTCCGGACGAGGCGTTTCAGTGTCTCCGCCATTATCAAGTCCTAAACCACGACGAAGTTTGGTCGTGGTCGTCGTTTAGGACTTCATAATGGGCTTCGCCCAGAGCATGACAAGAAGCAGTTCAGCAAGTAAACACGAAAATGTTGGTACTCCAGGATTAAGTGCATTTGATAGTTTTGCGTATAACAGCACGGTAAGGCGGGAGTTAGCTGGATTTACACTCATTCTTCCTCATAATCACTTTGGTTGGCACTACGGATACACCGTAATTGATCATTTGGAGAAATTTAGTTTTAGTTTGTTAGGAAGGTACTTGATGGGTATCCTGCATGCGGCCTACTGTAAACCGGCCAGCCTGGTCTAGAAATAAAATGGTGTTCGGAACAAAACTCAATGTTTACTGCAAGTTCTTCCATCAGGGTATAGGCGAATCGCTTGTTCCGATTGCAAAGGAAACGCATCCACTTCACCAACGCTTCCTAGATCTTCCTACACTTCTTTGTCCAATAGGTTTGTATTGCGTAAACTACTATCTACATGTTATTTAGGTGAGCAACCCTCCTATCTGTTCGTGTGCAGCCTACGGCAACAATCATAATCACTATAGGCTTGACCGAACCATTCTCGTTCTAATCAGTGACTGAAACTACTGGGGGGGGGGGGGGGGCAGAGCTATTAAAAATTATGGGAGCAAAGCTTGAACTCCCACCTCTTTTTGAGCTCTTACGTAAGTAGTTCAACCAATAATACGTTCTTATCAATAAAGTATGTCCTTATCAAATGCCTTAATTTGTAAATGAATAAATGTATAAATAATGGATACACAAGTGTAATAATAAATGTAAAAGTCACACGCACACACACGCGCGCGCATACGTGCGTTTTTAAGATAAGATTCTGATGACGATAATACGGGCTATTTTGCGATATCTTGGGTTACAATTTCTTTTATGAATTTGCTAACTGCTATAATTTTTTATTGTTCGACTAAGCTTTTCGTCATTACTGACATCTTCAGGTCTTAAACAACCTTGGGTTAGTATGATAGTATTTTCAATTGTGATCTTCAGAAATATACAAAAATAATTACTGTTGTAATACTTCAGACAATTAAAAATGTAACATCATATAATAAATTATATACAAAAAATATACTGTTGTGTAAAATAACAAATATTATTTATTATTAATAATAAATATATAAGACCATCTTCAAATATATAATAAGACCATCTTCAGGTCTTAAACAATCTTGGGTTAGTATGATAGTATTTTCAATTGTGATCTTCAGAAATATACAAAAATAATTACTGTTGTAATACTTCAGACAATTAAAAATGTAACATCATATAATAAATTATATACAAAAAATATACTGTTGTGTAAAATAACAAATATTATTTATTATTAATAATAAATTTATATATGAGTAGGTTATTTAATTATTCATGTTGGAGAAAATAAATCGCATTTGATGTTTTTTCTAAAAGATACTTCTCATAAAACATATTTTGATGTTATTTTGGGAATAGGATTGTGTCAAACGATTGTTTGTTTACAGAAGAATTAGAATGTTATATCAGCTGTAACGTATTCCAATTGAGTGCTTACGTTTCCGAGAATTGTATTATGGCATCGACTCCACGGTCAGCCAGCAGCGCGTCTTTCAGTAGTAATCGCTGGAGGACGCGTCATGAAATCAATGTATCAGAGATTTCCGTGCCAAGTCCAAAATATTCATTCACGTTGGCTCTTGTGCGTCAAGTCGTTTGACTCAATTGCATTTTCGGTGTTCATAATCTTTATAATTAGTTAAGAGATCATTAAAGTAATGTAATTGTGCGTTTTTAAAGACGAATGCGGCTGTTGATAGTAAGAACGACTGTCAACGGAAAAACATTGTTGAAAGTAACTAAAGGTACTTTACCTTCGTAAGCTTTTCAGACATTTTGTGCAAGTCAGATTTTTAATGGAAGGAGTCTTACGTAGGTCTAACGTCTTGTACAATGCTTCTATCACTGGCCATGCGACATTTTGTGTTGCCAATTTTACATGATGTTTGGATGTGCAGAATCATAACATGTATTACAGAACAATTTTAAAAGCTTTCTGCATTAATTTACTCAAGGCCTAGAGGCCACTTTTGTATTACTCCATCTAATTTAGGCGTAAAAGTACGCTGACAAAAATCTGTATCTGTACCCATCTACATGTTGAGAAAAAATTCACAAGAAATTTACAAAAGTATGGAAAAGGGTTTTGTTTATTTATTTGTTTTATTTTTTTAAACCTGGCATACAGTTTTTGGTGGTTTTTGAAGCACAGACTTTTTATGGTAAAATCAATTCAAAGTTATGAATAGAACGCCGTGTCACAATCTTTCTCCTTTTTCATACACAAATCCTTTAGTTTTGTAAACTAGTAACGTTTTGAAAATCGAATCAGAAATTTGCAAAAAAACTAACAAAATATCTGTGATTTTTCGTTGTTTTGTGTACGCTTTCGTCATTTAGCAGCTCAAGAAAAAAAAAGGAATTATGAACGCTTATATTATTTATTAATGTTAATGTACACGAATTTTGATAATAATTTACTGTCATTACCTAGTTCCTGACAACCAAGAAACAAGCAAAAAATGTTTTTTTTTTTGGCCTAACATGGTGCGGAGGCGAAAATTTTATCTTTTTTTATTTGCATTTTGCGGAAAAATCGTATGTTTGCTTGTTTGTACTTTTTTTTTAATAAAAAAATTCAAAAATTACCTGACAAATGATAATCCCGGACATTTCCCCTGACAGACATCAAAATATCGGACTGTCCTAAGTAAACCGGGATATGGTTTGGTTCTCTATTAGCCGAGTTCATGCCGCAATTAAATTAAATAGTAAATAGTTTCCATACGCCCGTTGTCTCTGTGCTGTGTGCAAATGTAGGCCTAAATATTATATCACGTCACAAGCACGTTACTGCGGAACACAGATTAAAGTTACTTCCTCCAATTGAGGGAGGTCTGCCGTATCAGTGGCAGAGTAGAACAAAATGAACTTAACTGTAAACTGGGTGTAGACTTAAGTGACTACCCAGACTTGTTATAAATTAAAACGCTAGAGGAAAGAATGATGTAGGTAGGTTTAGATCAAGAAGGTGGTGACATTAAAGAAGCAGAAACAGGAGTAAAGAAGAAGGAGGAGAAGGAGAATGAGAATGAGAAGGAGAATAAGAAGAAGAAAAAAAGAGGAAGAAGAAGAAGATAGGTTACCTTACCGAATACAGGAAGTATATCAAGTCCTGACTTAACGTTAAGCTTAGGTTCACGTTAATTGAAGCGTAGTAAAACGGGACGAGAATTTGTCATACGAGACACAGTAGCAAAGGGATGATGTTGGGCTCTAAAATATACAAAATTTTTTAATCATATTCGCTTTCCTTGTATTTATTTCATGTATTATTTTAAATGTAAAATACTGAAAATACAGGTGGGGTGAAAGTCACTTGTCAAAAATGTAATTTTTTTATAACTTCTAGTGCTGAAGACTTTATAAGGTTCAGTCATTAAGTGGACTCGATTTGGTAATTAAGTGTCAAGATTTTGGTGCTTTATTGTCGTGGTTCAAAATTTATTGTTACAATCAGGACCAGTATATGATTAGTATAGAAATAATTCATGTACATAATAATAAATGTTATTGTTTATGAAATAGTAGATTATTACAATTAATAGAATAATAATATAAGTGTAACAGGGGCGTATTTTTGGGAGGGGGGACGAATGGACCGGCCCCACCCGAGAATCGAAAAAGTTGACGAATTTTGTTAATCTCTTAATTTTTAGGTTACTTTATTATTTTTCAGCTGTGTACACTAATTTAGTAGTAGCTTTTTTTAAATATTGAAACATGTTTATTAACCAGCATTGGCGTATACGTTTGAAACATGAAATATAAGAAAATCAATTCAGTTAATAAGTATCTTCTAAACAGTATTTCAATGACGTGTATTTTTTGTGTGTTATTACCGTTTACTTAATGGGATTGATTTCAGGATGTTACCACACAGTTTTAACCACTTTAAACATAGTAATGTTGATTAGTCTTAACCTGTTTTTTTGTTGTGTGAAACCGACTCGACCGGACCCCCCCCCAGACCAAATTCTAGATACGCCACTGGACGTGTAATAGTTATTATTCTTTATGTAAACACACACACACACACACACACACACACACACACACACACACACACACACACACACACACACACACACACACACACACACACACACACACACACACACACACACACACACACACACACACACACACACACACACACACACACACACACACACACACACACACACACACACACACACACACACACACACACACACACACACACACACACACACACACACACACACACACACACACACATTTGTACAAAACACTCATGATTTATGAATTACTTCCGTACAGTTCTGTATCCAGTCAGTGATGATGACAATAAATTTGTCGAAACATCGACACAAATGCTGTCTAGTTAACGAGCGAACGCCACAGAATCTTTCGTTACTTGTTAACTCATTGGCATTACCAAACTAAGGTTAACTTCCAGTGACCCACTCTGCATGGGTCGACGTAAAAGTAGGAGGGGAGACAATTAGCAACGTTCCTTCGCGGATGACACTGTAATACTGAACTGGCCGAATCCATACAAGAGCTCCAGCGGATTGTGGAAACTATTAAGTCAGAGAGTGAGAAATATGGACTGAAAATTAACATTAATAAAACTAAGTTTAGGTTATAAGTAAAATGGATGTAAGGGCCAGTTATACTTTATCTAGATAACGGACCTGGAAATAATAGGGCTGTTAAAATCATGAGCGAATAGAGATTGGGTAGAAGTAGCATTAATTCCATACGTCACGGAATGTGACATTGTACGTAACAGGTGACAATCACAATGACTAGCGTTCGATTTGCATAATACGTGTAAAGTTTTTAAAGTGAAAATATTAGCAATTATAAAGAAAACACGGAAGCACTTTATACAGCTGAGTGTCTCACTCTGAACAAGAAAATGATGATGGAAGAACTGGAAGTCACGGAAAGGATTAAGAAAAATCTTGGGACCAAATTAAGATAAAGAACAGTACAGAAGACGCCACAGTTATGAGCTCTACACACATTTTGAGAAAATCACAGACGTACTTAGAAAAAGAAGAATTAATTTCTATGGACGTATTCAAAGAATGAATCCTGAGAGACTAACGGGGAAACTTTTAACTATTTCAGGAAGTTCAAAATGCCCAAAGAAACAGAAAAAGACATAGGAAGAACTCCTGGTTACTCAACAAGACATTAAAGAACGCTTACCATTAAAAAATAAATTAAAAAATGAGTATGGTTTTTAGGGAAAACCCAAGAAGGAAACAGGACTGACGAAATGAGGGAGAGACATAAATCAAGAATGAAGGAGATATGGGAGAAGAGGAAGAGAGAGGAGTAGAATGGAGGAACTGGTTGAACTAAACGTAGTCCACAGTGGCTCATACGAAGAAAAAAGAAAACTACCATCTGTACAGTAGAAAACGCTGGTGAACAATACAATAACAAGTTTGGATTTGTTATTAAATAACAATTAAATTAAAGTATACGTGCCCCAAAGTTTAAACGTTTTTATTGTTGATTATGTGTAAGTTATGTTATATGTTTTATGTGTTGATATTTTTACTTAAATGACGACCTCTGCTGAGTGACAATACCTGAGGATGGGGCATATGTCCCGAAACGCGTCGTAATAATGAAGAAGAAGTAAAGCCACCAGACGGACAAACAAAATACTAGATTCTATCAATATATAAATAAGTGGCTTGGACGCCGATAAACATGAATATAAAATTAAATTAAATTAAATCCTATAATATTAAGCGAGCAATAATTGTATGGATGTATGTTTTTTGTTCTCGAAAACGGCTCTAACGATTTTTTGGTACTTAAGGGTATTTTGACACCAGGAATCGATTGGGCTCGGTCTCTTTTTCCTCAAAATTCGTCTAAGGGCCACATTTGAGGGCCTTTATTTTAAAATATCGGGGAACCGATACCGCTAGCGCGCGCGCGCGCGCGCGTGTGTATAACTAATATCGGGGGACCGAGCTTTGCTCAGTTTTGATATTTTTTAAAATATTACGTATGTTTTATTGAAAAAATTGTCTTTAAACAATTAATTATTGCTGGGCAACTTTAATTTCTAATCAGCTTTCTTACCGTACAGATAAACTACAGAAACCATCGATAAATGCAAACGGCGCAGTATCGATATGTTTATATGTGAAGAAGAATAAATAGGTGTTGCAATCAATGTAAATAAACAAAATAAGAGTTGAGACGAGCAGTAATTGTATACCCTATCTAATTATATTAAGCGAGCAATAACGTATTTAATTTATAACGTGTTCCCTGTACGCTGTTGTTTTCTGTGTTCTCTGAGGTAAGTATTAATAGACGGACACATCATGGACAAAAAAATTCAAGGATTGTATTGTAACGTTCGAAAAAGGTTTTTAGTAAGCTAAAGTTAATAATAATTTATGGGTTTTTTGAAACGGTTGCTTTTGCTTCTTTGTGACTTGGAACAGAAAGGTACGTTTTATTATAGAGTAAAACGCTCGGGTTCGTGCGTAGGATATGTATTGTGTATGTATCTTTTAATTTTTAGTATTCGGAGACTGTCTGGCTAATAACGGATATGAAGATATGAAGGACAGGGCTACACTAGCACCATTAAATAAAGATGTTAATAAAATGAATGCAGAAATTATTGAAAAGCTTTCTGGAGGGTACAAGGTTTACAAAAGTTATGATTTCGCCAAAGATCAACGAGAAGGTGTCTCGAATTTACTTCTGAATTCCTGTTGAAGGCTGATCTACCACCACATGAACTGAAATTAAAAAAAAATACAATAATAATGCTTTTGCGAAACTTGGATGTCTCCGAAGGATTATGCAATGGAACAAGGTTAATAGTTACTGAGTTGTGTAACAATATTATTAAATCGAAGGTTATCACTGGAGAGAATGCAGGCCGAGAAGTCCATATCCCAAGAATCACATTAGATTCTAGCAAAAATCAACTTGGATGTACTATGCAACGGCATCAGTTCCCCGTAAGACCTGCTTTTGTTATGACCATCCACAAAGCTCAAGGACAAACATTTGAATTCTTTGGTATCTACTTACTTATATCAGTTTTTATGCATGGAATGTTGTACGTAGCATTTTCTAGAGTAAAAAGACGAAGTAGCTTAAAAGTTCTTTTGCCACCAGAAAATCCTCACCATACACGAAATGTATGGAAAGAAATACTAAATAGTAGAAGACTTTACTATAACTTTCCAATAATTTTGTATTATTTTTGTATTATACTGTATTTTGTATTATTCTATTTACTTGTATTTTTTATATATGTATAATGCTGTTGCTATTATTTTAAATGTTTATACAATATACGTATAGTTCTGTTTACGTTTACAAATTTCTGCTTATGTTTACAAATCTAGACAATTTAATGTAAAAAAATCTGTATATATATAAATAAATATCAAAACCGAGCAAAGCTCGGTCCCCCGATTTTAACAATTTAAGTACATACTGTAGTTGACTAGCCTGGACACCTAGACAGAGAAGTCATTATGCAATAACAGAGTAGTTAGGGCTGCATGAATGACTTTGTGTGGAAAAATAGATAACTCAGAAAGACACGAAAGGTAGAATCGGCAAGAACACAATAACATCTATGTTCACAGAGACTAGATGAGAAACATCTAAAATAAAAAGATACATGCACAATGTTAAGGAGAATTATAGGGAAAGCAAGAGAGTACGCAATGAGAACATAAGAGACATTTGTGGCACGCAATAGAATTCACAAATGAGTAGAAAACGGACGTGGAATGGAGACGTAATCAGGGTGGATCAGATCAGATTATATATACTGAAAATTGCCAGAGGCGACAAACTGTCAAACAGGAGGAGATTGGGAGACCTAACAAGAGATGGCATGGCGTGCAAGCTTGTAGAGAACTGATGGTACTGAGAAGGGAAATCTCCTGAAAGGTGAAGACGAAGAAGAAGAAGAAGATATTCAAATAATTCTCAGCTGTGCTTTAGCAAGAAGTCAACAAGTGAACCTATTATTGCAAATATCAGTCGAGAAACGGTCACACACACACACACACACACACACACACACACACACACACACACACACACACACACACACACACACACACACACACACACACACACACACACACACACACACACACACACACACACACACACACACACACACACACACACACACACACACACACACACACACACACACACACACACACACACACACACACACACACACACACACACACACACACACACACACACACACACACACACACACACACACACACACACACACACACACACACACACACACACACACACACACACACACACACACACACACACACACACACACACACACACACACACACACACACACACACACACACACACACACACACACACACACACACACACACACACACACACACACACAGACGTTCAATGGTCGAATACTTACGGACGTAAAACATCGTCAACAACAGGGTAGGGGCTCAGCTGTTACCGTCGTCGACCACATGTTACAGCAAACTGTACACCTATGGTCAGTCGGTTAACGGTAAGTTGCAGCTATTTCTAGTACACTGCGTAAATCCAGCACACATTGTAGCAGGTTATCCAATGCCTTGCAGGCTGTGGCAACTAGGGGCGAGGGTAGCACGCCTGCCGCGCGTCTATCGTTACTTCACTTTCCCTATTCTTGGACACATACGTTATAGTCAATTTACGACTTTTCTTCTTCTTCTTCTCCTTCATTATTTTTTCTTTTCTTTTTCCTTCTTGTTCGTCAATCTTTCATTTTCTTCATCGCTTTTCCTTTTCACGAATTACTGCTTTTAATTTCCGTAAGTTTCGGTTCTTAGTACAGAAAAATAAGGAATGAATGCAACAAAATAGATAATAAACAAAGATTAGTATCATCACCGTATCTAATATCGGTTTAGACAGCTGTGTCTGTTTCGATTTCAAGTAGACTGGAACTGATCTGTCCATCTGTTCCTAGGGCGGCCAACAACACTTCTTACTTGTGGCTTACACATATACAGAACGAGGGTCGGTTGAAAATCTTCCAGCAGAGCGACGTATATACCTTAACTGTAGAACTCCTCTTCTATAAGTTCATATTTCATGTAAATACCTGTTAATTTCCAAATCTGTCTGCTAGTTTTTCATTATTTACCGGTCGTTTGAAATTTAGGAGTCAGGCGTATTTTAGAAAACGGACAAAATCAAACAAGCGATGCGATTGAATTGTTTCTTTAAAAACGTGTCGCGCCAGTCGACATTCACAAAGCAATGAAAAACATGTTAGAAGAAACTGCGCTTTCACAAGCAATGGTTCGCAAGTGGGAACTCGAGTTTAAACCTGCACGAGCATTGTAGATAATCTCTGTAGTGGACGCCCAAAAAGTGCAACGACTCCAAATATCATACACGATGTTGGAAGAAAGGCGATTGAGAATGGATGACAGTACTGAGACCATAGGCTTGTGCATAGGTATTTCAACTCAAGAACTTGGTGTGAAAAAACGTTTGTGCAAGCTGGGCGCATTTTGAGTTATCGCACGTTTTGGGCGTCCACGTGGAGATCATCTTCAACGCTTGTACGACCACGTTTAAACTCGAATGCCTGCTTGTAAACCATTGGTTTTAAAAGCGCAGCATCAGCTAATATTTACCACTTCGTTGTGCATTTCCATTGGCGCTAGACCATTTTTAACAAAGAATTCGTGATTTTGTCCACTTTTCGAAACAAGCTTGACGAGTAAATTTCAAACAGCTGAGATAGAAAGAATAAACTGACATAGATTTGGAAATTAACAGGGGTTTACATGAAATATGAGTCTTCCAGCAAATGAGAAATTTTAGTTCTACTGCAAAGCTACACATATCGTTCCGCGAACCTTTCAACTGACCCTCACAGTTTACTGATTCACACACACACGCGCGCGCGCACACACACACGCACACACGCACAGATACTTTATTCGAAGAAGTGGTTTTTGAATGATTGGGGGGGGGATGAGGAAGTTAGTGCAAAGGTCAAGTGTCTGTAAAAACTAAGTATATTCGGAAAGCAAAATATAAAAATTAACTAGACTAAATAACAACTTTAGTTAATTTTTACAGTCGCTTGACCTTTCCACTAGCTTCCTCACCCCTTACCCCCTCCATTCACACTCAACACATGTCCAGCAGATACACGCCTTAAACACATGTTCACCACCCTCACATCTTTTGCTTAGTTTAGTTTTTCGCTGATCTCTTTAACAATAGCTTAAAAACCTGAAACAGCTGTCAGAGTAAAAACTGTGAAACGTACCAATGTGTTTATATATTTTTAAAAACCTTTGTAATACAGAATAGTACAATATACTTGCAGAAGTAATTACAATTTATGTATATTTTGGAAGGAATTAGAAATAGGCCTATATCTATGGAAGCATATATAAATTATGTATATAGGGTATATATAGCATATAGGGTCATGTATGGTCACCTCGTTTCTCAGAGTTTCTCGGCTAGAGGTAAGAATCGTTCATTGGAAAAACTTTTCTCACAGAATTAGAAATTAAAATTTATTAAGTTGATTTCATGTTATAATAATTGTGTTTCGTTCAAACTAGTTGTGCGGCGAGATCTGTAGGTTAGTAGGTTAGAGAGCTTACTAGTTACTGAACCCTTTTCATATTTCTGTCTTAAAAATCACTATAATATATGATATTATATATTATGTTAATAGTGTATTTCAGTGGCGGCTGTTGGTTGAAAAATTTGGGGGTTGCAGTTGGATTGGATGGTACTAAATTGTTTTATTCTCTGAATAGAAAATGTACAAGTCTCCTTCCCTCCAAACAATACACAAGGAAAGCAAAATAATGCAATTTTAGTGTCACACTCACATAACCACAAATATTTATTATATAAATCTTTTTTAAATTTACGATTAAATATTCTGTTACCTGATTTTACATTTGATTAAAATTTAAAAGGTCTGGGGTAGGCCTACCTACTCTCTTAACTCTCTTAATTTCAATTTATTCCACAATAGGACGTAAACTGAACAGCGTTTTTGTTAAGTTTACGACAGAATTCATTGCGTCCTACCAGTTAAATTAATAAATATCTTACATTATGACAGCTTAATCCTTTATATGTACCATTATTTACATTTAACGATGAACTGGACTGACACTTAACTGATACTAACAACGAACTTTACAAAAAATTTAGAAATTCCAACCTGGCGCACCATGTGTTATTTACCAACAACCGGACTGGTGGCGCCGTGACGTACAAGCGGGGTTTGCAGTCCCTAATCACACCAACCGAGCCTATACCGCTGTAATAGGAACAACCGAGTCTAGCCAGCCCGAGCACTAGTCCATTGTATGTCCCCATATACAAAGCGCGTCACAGTTGGTGCATACACTGTGGCAAGAGCGTGTACGGTTTGTGCCATGGCAATATTAAAAGTAAACTCCACGGCAAGTTTTCAATGTAATTCGGTACGTTCAGTGCGTTATCGCCACATGTTAGACTGCCCGCTAGCGACAGCGAGATCTGGTCAGCCGCCGTGACCTTGATCTGTGACGTCATTCTGTTGGCCATGCTGCCAGTTCTTTGACAACGAAATCTATTCAGCCGTGTATTTGGGTTTTATAATTTTACGCAGCGATAATTCTCGTCTCTTTCTCTTTCAACACTGGTACAGAGCGGATCGTGGCGGCGTGCTGTTGTTAACATCTACTATGATTCATTAATTTTATAAAGAGCTTCAGGTGAGTCAGTATTCATGATTTAATAATTAATGTTAATTTAATTGGGGCTTGTGTGTGTAAGATATAATAATAGTGTGTGTGTGGCTCCGACTGGCCATGTTCGTTCCGGTATGACTGAGACACATGGTTAAATGACTTAGAATAAACTTAAAGAATCAATTTTAAAAGCAATGAAAACTTAAAGCAGAGGAATTGAATGAATTAAAAATTATAATTGTGATTACACTGAAGTTTAATTGTTAATTGAAATAGTTTGTAAATGTAATTATTTCGGGTATGCCCGAGACCACGTGGCTGTAAGTTATTGGTAATGAGAATTTAAATCTAAAATGTAACCCATGAATATTTAAGCCTGGATGAATTAAGGAATTGTGATGATTTAATTGTGATGAATCGAAATTTAATACTTAAATTAATAACTTGAAGTATGACTTTTACTATGGTTGTAAACTCCACGGCAAGTTTTCAATGTAATTCAGTGCGTTATCGCCACATGTTAGACTGCCCGCTAGCGACAGCGAGATCTGGTCAGCCGCCGTGACCTTGATCTGTGACGTCATTCTGTTGGCCGTGCTGCCAGTTCTTTGACAACGAAATCTATTCAGCCGTGTATTTGGGTTTTATAATTTTACGCAGCGATAATTCTCGTCTCTTTCTCTTTCAACACTGGTACAGAGCGGTATCAGCTCTGGAGTCAACAGACATTTGTTGAATGGAAATTATAGTGGTGTGTGTGATTGGGGTTGCGTGGCGAAAAGATGTGGGGGCGGAATGTTCTGTTTGTCTGGCTCCAATATACAAGTTAAATTTTTACATGGTTCCCCGCATAGTCGGGAGGTGAAAGGGGTCGATGAGCAGTGCGAAAGGATCCCCACCGCCGTCACGCCACGCTAGACCATCATCCACACTCAGACTTGCACGGCAGGAATCTCCTTCTATGTGTTCTCAGAGATCAGGTGGGAAGTTTCTTTTTTATTCATCACACACACAGTACTCCGCCGGTTACCATGTAACCCACACAAAAATTCAGTTCAATAAAATAGACTCATACCTCAGAGTTAAGATTGCCTGAACATGTTTTGTGCAGACATGCTAAATTGTGCTCATAGTGATGACTGTTATTATAAAAATGTTATAATTGTTTAGTATATTAATTGTTCATGATGTTGAGGGTTACAATTGTTACAATGTAGATATTTTCTGTTAATTCCTGCAAGAGGAAGCCGATTTGAAATTTACTTATAAAAAAAGTTAAACTTAAAAATTGCAATATCCAGACAGTGAAGTACTTGCATCTACCTGTCATATTACTTGTGATTTTGTGCGTTCAACATTTTTCCAGTTCGAATGAGTCTAAATCGAAACTCCTTTTGATTTTAATTGAAATTAATTGGTACTGCTTTAATTATAACTTTAAATACAAACAAATTTTTAATGTCTGCATAGCAGTGATCACAGTGTGTGATCTTAAGGTTACTTGTCTTTCGTTTTATTAATCCAAGTGCTGGGGACAGATAGATGGAAGTAGTAGGAAACATTTTCGTAATTATTTTCAAAATTTTAACCGTTATCTACGGATAGTTGGCTCTCATTATTATGTACTTGTAATAATTTCATTGCTGATTAATTGCTCAAGCATTGCGAATGTAAATGAAAAAGCTTTTGTTCATTGAAAGTTGAAATAATCTGTGTCTGGTTGTTATATATGTTGTAATTTAATTGTGAGAGGTATTTTTGAGATGTTATTATTGCAAGCCAGCCACCATGGTCCTTATAAAGAATTTTAATTGATGTTCAGCTTAAAGAAAAATCAAGACGAAGAGAATTGTAATTTGTAAAAAGAATTTGTCTAAAATCAAGTGATGCACTAATAAAATTTTGTTGCTGTTAAACAAGTGTTTCTTTGCAAGAACTGTCACGACGGGCTCAGCGCATTTTATTTCCATCTAGGCCACGCGTCTAGTTTTAAATATTAAGTAAACACCCCCAATAAAAAAAAAAAATTGTAAAAATTTTGGGGTGGCGTTTCAGGTTTTTAGTATTTCTCTGCGCTTTTCAATCGGCAAATGATTAATTACGATGATTTAGCTTGAAAACGCTATTATTCATAATAGCTTGATTGTTTTATTCATAATTCTATAATTTAAAATACAATTCGGGATTTAATGGGGGTTGTACAACCATGCAACCTAAGCACGGGGTGCCACTGGTGTATTTATAATAATGTAACGTAGGACACAATATATTGTTAACCAGTTTTACTACAATACAACTTAAAAAACTTCCGTAGAGATCAGTCAATCGAGACATCGAAATCATTAGACAGACACAGAAAGGGTTTTCTCGGCGGTATCTTCCTGCTCACGATTTTGATAATCTTTTCCTTTACTTTGTCTGCCGTGAATTCGCGGAAAAACTGCACAAACATGTTGACAGCCTTGGACAGGAAGGAAGCGCACATCTTGCCTTCGGCGGCGCTTATCTGGAAATCGATCGGCCCGAACTTGTGGAACTGTATCAGCCTGACGTCCATCAGGCAGGTCTTGTTGTCGCTGGACTCGATTGACACTTCGAACAGATTGTTGGCTACCGTCACGCTCAGGTTTCCCATCACCTTACACCCGATGAACTGGATCACACTGTCCGTGTACTCCAGGTGTAGTTCGGAGAATCTCCCTTTGCCTTTGGCGTACACTTTCTTGTGATTGGTCGTCGGCATCTTGTTGTCGGGGAAAGTGAGTTGGACGTCGCCGACCCGCTCCAGAGTGTGCAGTCTGCCGAATCTGCCGTTCTTGGCGTGCAGCTGGACGCTGCCCTTGAGGAAACTCTTGTCGACGTCACTGACGTTGGTGTAGTCGTTGCGGTTCTGCGTCATGAAGTAGAGCACGGAGTCGACGGCCCTGTTGACGGTCGCCTGCTGCAGGCACAACACCGGCGACTGTTCTGCACACACGCACACGCACGCGCACAGCGACGCCACCAATAACGTCTGCATACCGACTGACTGAATGTTGTCGAAACATCTGCTCACAATGTGTATGTACAACTACAGACGCAGTTGTTATGTAAACGCAAACTTGGAGTACAAAACAAATACACAATTGTTTGTCGTATGTGTGTGATAACGGTAGACCCGCTCTGGCAGCAATGACGCTACAGATAACTAATGTATAATACAAACACTTTTTGCTACAGTCTATTTCTTGATGCATATATAATATATTTAAAATTTATAATTACTTTACCTCAAGGTGTATTTTTCCTTATTTGGGACATGTTTCGGGAAACATGTTGTTCCCATCCTCATGTTGTTCCTGTCTTCTTAATTTTGAATCTTGTTGAGTAGGCCTACTTGTGTTTTGGTTGCTTGTTGTTATGGTTTCCTGTTGGTTTTTGGTATTTTAAGCTGGTATTATTGTGTGACTGTGGTGTATATATTAGCTTTCTGACATATATATACGTATATACATGACACAATTTTCAAAGCACTCAACACCGAAAATATACAAAAACATTAGTTATATATGCTGTCCGTGAAATGCTCAGTATTCTACTGTAAAGCACATTTCGAAAGTTTCCAATTTTTTTAGCTGTAGCTGCAGTCAAAGTCCAAGATTCTACACCGTAGAAGAGGACCGAGAATACGTAGCAGCATAAAAGTCTCATCTTTGTGTTTATTGTTAAATCGTGACTTTTGAATAAACTGCTCGTTCTAGTGTACACTGTTCTTGCCTTTTCAATTCTGCTCTTTATTTCTTGAGAGTAGTTCCGTTGTTCATTGACTATAGTACCAAGATATGTAAATTTGCTTACACATTCAACTGGCCTTTGGTTTATTTTAAGAGTGCAGTTTGTGAACTTGTTCTTAGGTACAATCATTAGCTTCGTTTTATTAACATTGATGTCTAGAGCATATCGACGGCTGCTTTTTGTCACTCTATTAATTAGTTGTTGCAGCTCCTCTAAGCTATCTGCGAATATGACTGTATCATCCGCGTAACGTATGCTATTTATTCCCACGTCACATTCATCTAAATCTTCTCTAAAAATACCTTCCGAGTAGATGTTGAATAAAAGCGGAGATGGTATACATCCTTGTCTTACTCCACGCAGAATCTGTATCTCTTCAGTTTTCTCTTTATCTACTCTAACCACTGCAGATTTGTTCCAATACAGTGTAGCTATTATCCTTAGGTCTTTTCCATCTATCCTTAGGTCATATCCAATAGTTAACATTTAGTAGGCGATAATTTAGTAACTGGGGGACTTTTTAAGTTATTTAATATTATATATGAAACATACATTTTTACGAAAACAGTTTCTTTAGTTATTAAAGTTTGTATTTTAAACCGTCTTATTTTCTTCCGATGAAAGTGTCCTAGAAAGATTTGTCGTTATTTCGTTGAATATCCTACGCGCGCGCGCGTTTTTTCAATTGTTTTTGTGTGGTTTTACTGAACTAATGCGAGTGCATGGGATTTCAATGATTTTCTTCGTTTAACAACTGACAGCTGTTTATTAAAATCGAACAACAAGTAACACTTTCACACACACACACACACACACACACACACACACACACACACACACACACACACACACACACACACACACACACACACACACACACACACACACACACACACACACACACACACACACACACACACACACACACACACACACACACACACACACACACACACACACACACACACACACACACACACACACACACACACACACACACACACACACACACACACACACACACACACACACACACACACACACACACACACACACACACACACACACACACACACACACACACACACACACACACACACACACACACACACACACACACACACACACACACACACACACACACACACACACACACACACACACACACACACACACACACACACACACACACACACACACACACACACACACACACACACAAGTACAAGGAGTTTATGATATGCAGTGTGTTATTGATCAGTTTACCGTACATCAGTGAAGATGTCGCTACAGATAGTGGTCCTCTTGTTACTGGCAGGGCTATACGGGGCCAACAGCGAAGAACGGTGTTCTCAGGAAGCGATGAACACTGCGGCCGATCTAACGCTTTACTACATCGAACAAAACTTCACGGAATTCATCGACATACCGGAGATCAACCAGGTGATCGGCGGCGGTATCGTCAAGATAAAGGCAAGGGACGGGTCGTGCGGGGGCATCCGATCGTTGGTGCGTGCCGGAGATTACTACACCGATTTCAGCGACGAAGAATCTCCTAACGATTCGGAAAAACCGACCAACCCAAAGGTCGTCATGGGTATACGGGGCGAATTCAAACGTCTGTACGTGAATTACGACAGCAGCGAGATCATGTTGGGAGGGTGTCGAAGCAAGGGCGCCATCAGAGTGTCGCTGCATCGAAGTTTGTTCGAGGTGGTGGCGCACTCTAGCGAGAAGCGCGGTTGTCTCGTCGACCTGAAGCTGCTCAAGTTTCACAAGTTCGGACCGATCCACGTCAGGATGAGCCCGGCGGAAGGGTGGTTCTGTGCCGCCATAACGCAGGCGTTGTTCAACTTTATGGTAACCTTTTTCAACGGCTTCACCAGGAAGAAAATCAGAGAGAACATACTGACAGGGATCCGCCAACAGTTCCCCACCGACAACGCCCCTCTGTGCGTGTCTCCTTATTTTGATGTTGTGTTTGTATGACGACAATTGATCTGCGATTGAAATACACCTGTATATATTTGTGTGTGTAATTACTAACTACACATAGATAATTATAACTTCACATTATCCGAAATTACAACATTATAAATATCACAAAATAGTTTTATTTAATGTTTTCCTATTCAAATATTAAAGATGTGTGTATTGCCGAACGTACGAGAGTCAGTTCAAAAGTTCGCGGAGCGACAACTGTAGCTTAGTGGTAAAACTAAAATTTTTCGTGTGTTGCAAGATTTTATTTTGTGTGACTGTTAATTTACAAATTGATCTATCAATTTGTTCGTTGTTTAGAAGCTGTTTAAAATTGACGTGTCATGCGTGTTTTGAAAAACGGACAAAATCAATTATCGTGGTGTGATTCTTTGTTAAAATTGTTTAGTGCAAACGGAAATTCAAAACGAAATTGTAAATGTGACAGGAAATGATGCGAATTCAAAACCAACGGTTTGTAAGTAGCCACGTGAGTTTAAATGTGGTCGCACTCGACGCCCAAAAAATGCAACAACTCCAGCCATCTTGCACAACGCATTTTCAGACTAAGTTTTTGAGTTAAAAGTATGATGTTCACGCTCATATTATGAGATGCCTATGATTTCAGCAACGTCATCCACTCATCAATCTGCGGTCTTCCAACACCCTATGAAATTTTTTCGATACTGTTATTTTTTGTTGCATTTTTTGGACGTCCACTGCTGGGATAGTCTTCAGTGCTTATACTACCACGTTTAAACTCGAGTTTGCCCCACTTATCGTTGTTTATGAAGGCGCAGCACCTCCTAACACATTTACAATTTTGTTTTGATTTTCCATTGGCGCTAAAACGTTTTTAACAGAGAATTCATCACAACACGATGTTTGAGTTTGTCCATTTTAAAAACACGCGTGACAGGAAAATTTCAAACAGCTGGCAAAAAGTGAATACATTTACAGAGATATATCTGGAATGAACAGGTGTTCACGCAAAATGTACGTCTTGCAGCACACGAAATATTTTAGTTCTACCACTGAGGTATAGATGTCGCTCCGCGAACTTTTCAACTGACCCTCGTACGTGTCATTGAATCAATATCCGCGTCAGCAGAAGAATCATGTAGCACGGGTTTTGCCTTTAAATTACGTGGATTCAGTATTTTATCAAGTTGAAACAGACACTATTTTGGTGTTGTGCTGAGTGTTACTCACGATGTAACAAAAACATTTCACACGCGTTCTTCAGGTAAAAAATAAAGAAAAACGTTGGTATAATAACATGTCTGGGAAGCTTTTTTTCAGGTTACTGCCTCTTAGAGATTAATTTTTTTATTTTAAAGAAAATAGTTATTTGTAACTAAACTTTTTCGTATACATGTTAATTTTATGACAAAATCGTGATTTTTAGATTTTAAACAGTAGTAAATTCACATAACGTGATACGCATACATTTTGTTAATTTATCAAAAGAATTCTAAATTAATAAATTTTTTAAAATTTTTGTATCGGCCATCCGAGGACCATATGTCAATTTTAATTCTTTATTCCTTGTTCTTTTCTTTTTCTCCAATATTCTTTCATCTTTTCACCATGTCTCTTCTTCCTGACTTCAGTCCACTTTGAACCTGGTTTTTCTCTCTCCTTTCATTTTTAACACTGGCCAAAAAATTTCTCTTTCAATTGGTTTTTCTGTGTTTATATTATTTTTTCTAGATCCTTTTGTACTTCTTTAATAAAATTTATTAATTTTGTAATTTAATAAAGAACTATTTATTTGTAATATTTTTCTTTTAACAAGTGTAAAAGTTCTCCGAAAGTATAGAGTTCTCCGTAATAACAAAGTTAACTTTCCGTCTAATTTATTAAAAAAAAAAATGGAAAAACAAACGAATAACTGAAAAATATAGTGTTTAGTTTACACAAATGGAAATAATCCGTACGGGCCAATCAAAGACGTATGCACATAAACATATAGATCAACTTACATATGACGTTAATATCGAAGCTATCCGGTTGCTTGACCTACGTGGACTTCAAGCATGGCCGGCTGTAGTAGAAGGACGGAACATTAAACGTGGCAACGTTGCGTCTAAGGCCTATAAGCATTGTGTAATAAAATAGCTAAAGTGAACACGTTATATTTTGATTTAATTTCACAGCATTACTAAAATCATGAGTAGGCATATTTGTAGCTAAATCAAAATTCTAGGTCTGTGCCCACTTTGTACTATACGTTTAAGTTGAAAACATTAGTGAATTAATGTTAGGCGTAATGAATTAATTTTGTTCGAATTACTGAATTCGTATCATATGAATGAGTTAGTTAGTATATTTCTTAAACAATATAACAGTGTTTTACATAATAAACTATTAATTTGGAACAAATGAAAAATTATAAAACTGCTGTGGCAATTAAAAAATATCGGTATGGAGAACCATACATGACTTCCATATTCTAAGATTTATATTTAAAATTATTTTCGAAATGAAATATTACCATAGAAACTACTTCTTTCTACTTACTGCTTCAGCCTTAACCACAGTGCTGTGGTCACTAACGTATACCACCTCACGTTATCGCACTCGATTTTCACTGATGATGGAAGTCGATGGCATTGCCGAAACGTCTGGTTTTGTAGAAAACATTGGACTACGGCCAAATATCCCGGGAAGGAATTTTAACAAAAACTACTTCTTTGTTGCCGATAACGTTGTACACATATATATAAAACATATGCATAAAATTAATGGCTTGTATAAGTTAATGATTGATCTCCATTAAGTAGTGCTCAAGTTTCCAAAGTTTTAATATTATGATGTCCGTAATTAAAACATCAGAGCAGGTTTAGTGTGAATGAGGGTACACCGTGGACAAAAATTTTCAACATTTCCTATTGAGCGTTGCTTAGAGTAAAGCTGCGAATCTACAGTGTATGTTTTACAGAACAAACACGCGAAAAAGAAGGAGCGCTCCGAAGTCACTCATGGACCCTCAGCATCTTGCAGAGGGTTCATTCCCTAAAGACGAAAAGTCTGTCTATGAATCGTTCCTCTGTAAACACGTGCAGTTACACTGCCCAGCGATCCACAGGAAGCAAATTGAAGTCCATTTTTTCGGCTTGCACGCGTTATGTTGGTGTGGGTTTCGGCACTTTCCACTTAAAAAGCGTGCAAATGTAAGAAAATAAACATGAGTGAGGCCAGAAATAACGCGAATTTTGTGTGTGTGTGTGTGTGTGTGTCTCTTCCCTGCATTTTTATTGCTGTAGTCATAATAATAAAATGGAAACGTAAACATTACATAACTGAGATATGCTTACCTGCCACGAACGATATATTATTTTATACATGTATATTAACTCCTACATAATTTACATTAAAATGAAAAAATTATAATTTTATTGCCTGGCAACAAAATTATTTTATTTTTAACAATTACCATTGTTTGAAAAAGTGTAAATGAATTTTCAAGTACTTTACTGTTGTTAAAACGTAAAAGGTTGCTTCCCCTTAACCGATCTTCACCAAAATCGAAAGTCCTTGAGATCTCTACAATTCAGGGACGTATGCAAAAAATTATTTGATTCTGTTTGAATTTGCGGCTGTTATCGTTTGCCATAGAAAATACCCTTGATAAAAAAACGTTGCAGGTAAACTACCCCTGCCCCTTAACTGATCTTTACTAAAAACAATAGGTCTTGAGTACTCTACAAATCAGAGCTGTATGCAAAAAATTATTTGATTCTGTTTGAATTTGCGGCTGTTATCGTGTGCCATAGAAAATACCCTTGTTAAAAAAACGTTGCCGGTAAACTACCCCTTTCCCTTAACCGATCTTCACCAAAAACAATAGGTCTTGAGAACTCTACAATTCAGGGCTGTGTGCGAAACATTATTTGATTCTGTTTGAATTTGCGGCTGTTATCGTTTGCCAAAAAAAAATTTCCCTTGATAAAAAAAACCGTTGCAGGTAAACTACCCCTTCCCTCAACCGATCTTCACCAAAAACAATAGGTCGTGAGTACTCTACAAATCAGGGCTGTACGCAAAAAATTATTTGATTCTGTTTGAATTTGCGGAAGTTATCGTTTGCCATAGAAAAAAAATCTACACACAGATAGACAGACACACACACACACACACACACAGACACTTTTCGAAAAATGACTTTTTTTCATGTTTTGAGTGTAGTACAATCAGAATCTGCAATAATCTCGAACACGATTTTCTTTGCCATCACCATACTTCCATTTCCTTAAGGAATATGGAAGTAAAAATGACGGGATTTGATTATTGAAACACATAAATTAAGAGATCGTCTAGTCTGCTTCAAATATCAGCTGGTTCCAGTGTTGCCACGTTTAATATTCCGGCCTTCTACTAGAGCCGGTCATGGCTTAAGGGGCTTAAAAAGGCTTAAGAGGACTATTCCTTTTGTGCCAGTCTAGTGTGTATACAACATAGTATTTTTCATGTTGCATATTGTCACGATAATCTGAGAAATACCAGTGGGCAAACTGGCCAAACCAACATTTAATTTTAAACTAGGCCTATATAAGAGACCAATTGTTCGTTACTTTAAATAAAAGATTAATTCCAATATGAATAGACGCATATAAAGGTGCTTAAGAAATAGAAACGCGTACGAACTACACAAAGTATAAGTCATTTATAAAGTATTTGTAAGTTATTTATATACTAGCTATGTTCAGCTTATTTACATAAACTAGATGGAAACGTTTTTCATTATTTAATGAAATATAATTCTGTATTGTTGGGGGGGGGGGATTTTTAGTTATTCAATGCTAAACATTGAAAAGCACTTTCCTGTAAGGTAATTTAGATTCTGTTATTTATTGTTGACTTGTAATGGTAACAGCTGTACTGCGGTCATGGAATCGAGGCAAGGTTTGAGACCCTTCTGTAAGACGTTTTTTGGGCATTGCCCACTGTCCTGAGCAGGGGTGCCCATCCCCCCCCAAGGCCCAATGCGCAAATCCCCCCCAAAAGTCTCATTAACAGGATGTTGCTGCAGGCTGCCAGGGTCAGTTTTCCAAATTCCAAAACAAAATTTACTACTAGTTGTACTGGTAGAGACATTTATGCCGCCAGTTCGTTAAAACAATCATAAAGATATGCAATTGCTTTAGTTTTTTACTAATAGCTTAGTTTGTTGCAGAAACACAGGTAAAAATGTCCATCAATGTTGGATTTAAAATGTTATTCTTGAAAAAATCCCCCCCCCCAAAATTCTCAATGCGCAACTTGCGCTATGATCCCCCCTGTGGGCACCCCTGGTCCTGAGTACCGTTTTCTGGAAACTTTACAGGATCTCTGTATTTGAATTACATTCTGTTCCCTATGGCTGAATGCCATACGTCCAGATTTGTTTAAGAATTTACTTAGAGAGGAGCAGTTTATTCTCCAGGGACATCAACGTTTCAAACTGGCCAACTGATGTCAGTGAAAAGAAAAGAAACCAGCTGAGAGACACTACTCTAGACGGAAACCCACGAATATCAAACGACACACGGTGAAATGAAGAATATAGTTTTGATCTTTGCGGTGGACAGTGTTGACCATGGTTCCAACAGTCTGTGTTCTGGAAGCATACACTCGATCCTATATCATTACCTCGATGAACCCTTTATGTAAAACCCTTTATGTTGGGAGCTGGCACTACGGATACACCGTAATTGATCATTTGGAGAAATTTAGTTTTAGTTTGTTAGGAAGGTACTTGATGGGTATCCTGCATGCGGCCTACTGTAAACCGGCCAGCCTGGTCTAGAAATAAAATGGTGTTCGGAACAAAACTCAATGTTTACTGCAAGTTCTTCCATCAGGGTATAGGCGAATCGCTTGTTCCGATTGCAAAGGAAACGCATCCACTTCAACGCTTCCTAGATCTTCCTACACTTCTTTGTCCAATAGGTTTGTATTGCGTAAACTACTATCTACATGTTATTTAGGTGAGCAACCCTCCTATCTGTTCGTGTGCAGCCTACGTCAACAATCATAATCACTATAGGCTTGACCGAACCATTCTCGTTCTAATCAGTGACTGAAACTACTGGGGGGGGGGGGCAGAGCTATTAAAAATTATGGGAGCAAAGTTTGAACTCCCACCTCTTTGAGCTCTTACGTAAGTAGTTCAACGACCTCTTATCAATAAAGTATGTCCTTATCAAATGCCTTAATTTGTAAATGAATAAATGTATAAATAATGGATACACAAGTGTAATAATAAATGTACAAGTCACACGCACACGCGTGCGCACATACGTGCGTTTTTAAGATAAGATTCTGATGACGATAGTACGGGCTATTTTGCGATATCTTGGGTTAGTATGATAGTATTTTCAATTGTGATCTTCAGAAATATACAAAAATATTTACTGTTGTAATACTTCAGACAATTAAAAATGTAACATCATATAATAAATTATATACAAAAAATATACTGTTGTGTAAAATAACAAATATTATTTATTATTAATAATAAATTTATATATGAGTAGGTTATTTAATTATTCATGTTGGAGAAAATAAATCGCATTTGATGTTTTTTCTAAAAGATACTTCTCATAAAACATATTTTGATGTTATTTTGGGAATAGGATTATGTCAAACGATTGTTTGTTTACAGAAGAATTAGAATGTTATATCAGCTGTAACGTATTCCAATTGAGTGCTTACGTTTCCGAGAATTGTATTATGGCATCGACTCCACGGTCAGCCAGCAGCGCGTCTTTCAGTAGTAATCGCTGGAGGACGCGTCATGAAATCAATGTATCAGAGATTTCCGTGCCAAGTCCAAAATATTCATTCACGTTGGCTCTTGTGCGTCAAGTCGCTTGACTCAATTGCATTTTCGGTGTTCATAATCTTTATAATTAGTTAAGAGATCATTAAAGTAATGTAATTGTGCGTTTTTAAAGACGAATGCGGCTGTTGATAGTAAGAACGACTGTCAACGGAAAAACATTGTTGAAAGTACCTAAAGGTAAAGTACCTTCGTAAGCTTTTCAGACATTTTGTGCAAGTCAGATTTTTAATGGAAGGAGTCTTACGTAGGTCTAACGTCTTGTACAATGCTTCTATCACTGGCCATGCGACATTTTGTGTTGCCAATTTTACATGATGTTTGGATGTGCAGAATCATAACATGTATTACAGAACAATTTTAAAAGCTTTCTGCATTAATTTACTCAAGGCCTAGAGGCCACTTTTGTATTACTCCATCTAATTTAGGCGTAAAAGTACGCTGACAAAAATCTGTATCTGTACCCATCTACATGTTGAAAAAAAATTCACAAGAAATTTACAAAAGTATGGAAAAGGGTTTTGTTTATTTATTTGTTTTATTTTTTTAAACCTGGCATACAGTTTTTGGTGGTTTTTGAAGCACAGACTTTTTATGGTAAAATCAATTCAAAGTTATGAATAGAACGCCGTGTCAATCTTTCTCCTTTTTCATACACAAATCCTTTAGTTTTGTAAACTAGTAACGTTTTGAAAATCGAATCAGAAATTTGCAAAAAAACTAACAAAATATCTGTGATTTTTCGTTGTTTTGTGTACGGTTTCGTCATTTAGCAGCTCAAGAAAAAAAAAGGAATTATGAACGCTTATATTATTTATTAATGTTAATGTACACGAATTTTGATAATAATTTACTGTCATTACCTAGTTCCTGACAACCAAGAAACAAGCAAAAAATGTTTTTTTTTTTGGCCTAACATGGTGCGGACGCGAAAATTTAATCTTTTTTTATTTGCATTTTGCGGAAAAATCGTATGTTTGCTTGTTTGTACTTTTTTTTTAATAACAAAAATTCAAAAATTACCTGACAAATGATAATCCCGGACATTTCCCCTGACAGACATCAAAATATCGGACTGTCCTAAGTAAACCGGGATATGGTTTGGTTCTCTATTAGCCGAGTTCATGCCGCAATTAAATTAAATAGTAAATAGTTTCCATACGCCCGTTGTCTCTGTGCTGTGTGCAAATGTAGGCCTAAATATTACATCACGTCACAAGCACGTTACTGCGGAACACAGATTAAAGTTACTTCCTCCAATTGAGGGAGGTCTGCCGTATCAGTGGCAGAGTAGAACAAAATGAACTTAACTGTAAACTGGGTGTAGACTTAAGTGACTACCCAGACTTGTTATAAATTAAAACGCTAGAGGAAAGAATGATGTAGGTAGGTTTAGATCAAGAAGGTGGTGACATTAAAGAAGCAGAAACAGGAGTAAAGAAGAAGAAGAAGAAGAAGGAGGAGAAGGAGAATGAGAATGAGAAGGAGAATAAGAAGAAGAAGAAAAAGAGGAGGAAGAAGAAGAAGATAGGTTACCTTACCGAATACAGGAAGTATATCAAGTCCTGACTTAACGTTAAGCTTAGGTTCACGTTAATTCACGTTAATTGAAGCGTAGTAAAACGGGACGAGAATTTGTCATACGAGACACAATAGCAAAGGGATGATGTTGGGCTCTAAAATATACAAAATTTTTTAATCATATTCGCTTTCCTTGTATTTATTTCATGTATTATTTTAAATGTAAAATACTGAAAATACAGGTGGGGTGAAAGTCACTTGTCAAAAATTAATTTTTTTATAACTTCTAGTGCTGAAGACTTTATAAGGTTCAGTCATTAAGTGGACTCGATTTGGTAATTAAGTGTCAAGATTTTGGTGCTTTATTGTCGTGGTTCAAAATTTATTGTTACAATCAGGACCAGTATATGTTTAGTATAGAAATAATTCATGTACATAATAATAAATGTTATTTTTTATGAAATAGTAGATTATTACAATTAATAGAATAATAATATAAGTGTAACAGGGGCGTATTTTTGGGAGGGGGGACGAATGGGACCGGCCCCACCCGAGAATCGAAAAAGTTGACGAATTTTGTTAATCTCTTAATTTTTAGGTTACTTTATTATTTTTTCAGCTGTGTACACTAATTTAATAGTAGCTTTTTTTAAATATTGAAACATGTTTATTAACCAGCATTGGCGTATACGTTTGAAACATGAAATATAAGAAAATCAATTCAGTTAATAAGTATCTTCTAAACAGTATTTCAATGACGTGTATTTTTTGTGTGTTATTACCGTTTACTTAATGGGATTGATTTCAGGATGTTACCACACAGTTTTAACCACTTTAAACATAGTAATGTTGATTAGTCTTAACCTGTTTTTTTGTTGTGTGAAGCCGACTCGACCGGACCCCCCCAGACCAAATTCTAGATACGCTACTGGACGTGTAATAGTTATTATTCTTTATGTAAACACACACACACACACACACACACACACACACACACACACACACACACACACACACACACACACACACACACACACACACACACACACACACACACACACACACACACACACACACACACACACACACACACACACACACACACACACACACACACACACACACACACACACACACACACACACACACACACACACACACACACACATTTGTACAAAACACTCATGATTTATGAATTACTTCCGTACAGTTCTGTATCCAGTCGGTGATGATGACAATAAGTTTTGTCGAAACATCGACACAAATGCTGTCTAGTTAGCGAGCGAACGTCACAGAATCTTTCGTTACTTGTTAACTCATTGGCATTACCAAACTAAGGTTAACTTCCAGTGACCCACTCTGCATGGGTCGACGTAAAAGTAGGAGGGGAGACAATTAGCAACGTTCTTTCGCGGATGACACTGTAATACTGAACTGGCCGAATCCATACAAGAGCTCCAGGGGATTGTGGAAACTATTAAGTCAGAGAGTGAGAAATATGGACTGAAAATTAACATTAATAAAACTAAGTTTAGGTTATAAGTAAAATGGATGTAAGGGCCAGTTATACTTTATCTAGATAACGGACCTGGAAATAATAGGGCTGTTAAAATCATGAGCGAATAGAGATTGGGTAGAAGTAGCATTAATTCCATACGTCACGGAATGTGACATTGTACGTAACAGGTGACAATCACAATGACTAGCGTTCGATTTGCATAATACGTGTAAAGTTTTTAAAGTGAAAATATTAGCAATTATAAAGAAAACACGGAAGCACTTTATGCAGCTGAGTGTCTCACTCTGAACAAGAAAATGATGATGGAAGAACTGGAAGTCACGGAAAGGATTAAGAAAAATCTTGGGACCAAATTAAGATAAAGAACAGTACAGAAGACGCCACAATTATGAGCTCTACACACATTTTGAGAAAATCACAGACGTACTTAGAAAAAGAAGAATTAATTTCTATGGACGTATTCAAAGAATGAATCCTGAGAGACTAACGGGGAAACTTTTAACTATTTCAGGAAGCTCAAAATGCCCAAAGAAACAGAAAAAGACATAGAAGAACTCCTGGTTACTCAACAAGACATTAAAGAACGCTTACCATTAAAAAATAAATTAAAAAATGAGTTTGGTTTTTAGGGAAAACCCAAGAAGAAAACAGGACTGACGAAATGAGGGAGAGACATAAATCAAGAATGAAGGAGATATGGGAGAAGAGGAAGAGAGAGGAGTAGAATGGAGGAACTGGTTGAACTAAACGTAGTCCACAGTGGCTCATACGAAGAAAAAAGAAAACTACGATCTGTACAGTAGAAAACGCTGGTGAACAATACAATAACAAGTTTGGATTTGTTATTAAATAACAATTAAATTAAAGTATAAGAGTTTAAACGTTTTTATTGTTGATTATGTGTAAGTTATGTTATATGTTTTATGTGTTGATATTTTTACTTAAATGACGACCTCTGCTGAGTGACAATACCTGAGGATGGGGCATAGTGTCCCGAAACGCGTCGTAATAACGAAGAGATAAGTAAAGCCACCAGACGGACAAACAAAATAAGGTAAATACTTTATCTCTATCAATATATAAAATAAGTGGCTTGGACACCGATAAGCATGAATATAAAATTAAATTAAATTAAATCCTATAATATTAAGCGAGCAATAATTGTATGCATCTATGTTTTTTGTTCTCGAAAACGGCTCTAACGATTTTTGACATGATAATGTCTTATGGCTGGGGGTCATTTGAAAATTTCTGTAACGCATCACGCTGGCATGACGTCATCATTTACCAGCCGGGAATCGTTAACTAAAACCGCGACCGCTAACGTGCTAACGTCCGTCGCAGATTAAAGACCTAACAAGCAAACAACACTGCATTAGCTGTAGATAGGTATGTAACCAATCAGTCAGTCAGTAACCATAATAATGTTGCGTTTAGCTGGCGCTGAAAGACATTATCATGCTCTTAAGCTTTTACCATTTGGTAAACGGTACTTTAAATTTTTGACATGATAATGTCTTATGGCTGGGGGTCATTTGAAAATTTCTGTAACGCGCATCACGCTGCACGACGTCATCAGTTACCAGCCGGGAATCGTTAAACTAAAACCGCGACCGCTAACGTGCTAACGTCCGTCACAGATTAAAGACCTAACAAGCAAACAACACTGCATAGCTGTAGATAGGTATGTAACCAATCAGTCAGTCAGTAACCATAATAATGTTGCGTTTAGCTGGCGGCTGAAAGACATTATCATGCTCTTAAGCTTTTACCATTTGGTAAACGGTACTTTAATTTTTGGTACTTAAGGGTATTTTGACACCAGGAATCGATTGGACTCGGTCTCTTTTTCCTCAAAATTCGTCTAAGGGCCACATTTGAGGGCCTTTATTTTAAAATATCGGGGAACCGATACCGCTCGCGCGCGCGCGCGTGTATAACTAATATCGGGGACCGAGCTTTGCTCAGTTTTGATATTTTTTTAAATATTACGTATGTTTTATTGAAAAAATTGTCTTTAAACAATTAATTATTGCTGGCCAACTTTAATTTCTAATCAGCTTTCTTACCGTACAGATAAACTACAGAAACCATCGATAAATGCAACGGCGCAGTATCGATATGTTTATATGTGAAGAAGAATAAATAGGTGTTGCAATCAATGTAAATAAACAAAATAAGAGTTGAGACGAGCAATAATTGTATACCCTAGTCTAATTATATTAAGCGAGCAATAACGTATTTAATTTATAACGTGTCCCCTGTACGCTGTTATTTTCTGTGTGTCTCTGAGGTAAGTATTAATACACGGACACATCATGGACAAAAAAATTCAAGGATTGTATTGAAACGTTCGAAAAAGGTTTTTAGTAAGCTAAAGTTAATAATAATTTATAGGTTTTTTGAAACGGTTGCTTTTGCTTCTTTGTGACTTAGAACAGAAAGGTACGTTTTATTATAGAGTAAACGCTCGGTTCATGCGTAGGATATGTATTGTGTATGTATCTTTTAATTTTTAGTATTCGGAGACTGTCTGGCTAATAACGGATATGAAGATATGAAGGACAGGGCTACACTAGCACCATTAAATAAAGATGTTAATAAAATGAATGCAGAAATTATTGAAAAGCTTTCTGGAGGGTACAAGGTTTACAAAAGTTATGATTTTGTCAAAGATCAACGAGAAGGTGTCTCGAATTTACTTCTGAATTCCTGTTGAAGGCTGATCTACCACCACATGAACTGAAATTAAAAAAAAAAAAAATACAATAATAATGCTTTGCGAAACTTGGATGTGTCCGAAGGATTATGCAATGGAACAAGGTTAATAGTTACTGAGTTGTGTAACAATATTATTAAATCGAAGGTTATCACTGGAGAGAATGCAGGCCGAGAAGTCCATATCCCAAGAATCACATTAGATTCTAGCAAAAATCAACTTGGATGTACTATGCAACGGCATCAGTTCCCCGTAAGACCTGCTTTTGTTATGACCATCACAAAGCTCAAGGACAAACATTTGAATTGTTTGGTATCTACTTATATCAGTTTTTATGCATGGAATGTTGTACGTAGCATTTTCTAGAGTAAAAAGACGGGAAGTAGCTTAAAAGTTCTTTTGCCACCAGAAAATCCTCACCGTACACGAAATGTATGGAAAGAAATAAGCTTACTAAATACTAGAAGACTTTACTATAACTTTCCAATAATTTTGTATGATTTTTGTATTATACTGTATTTTGTATTATTCTATTTACTTGTATTTTTTATATATGTATAATGCAGTTGCTATTATTTTAAATGTTTATACAATATACGTATAGTTCTGTTTACGTTTACAAATTTCTGCTTATGTTTACAAATCTAGACAATTTAATGTAAAAAAATCTGTATATATATAAATAAATATCAAAACCGAGCAAAGCTCGGTCCCCCGATTTTAACAATTTAAGTACATACTGTAGTTGACTAGCCTGGACACCTAGGCAGAGAAGTCATTATGCAATAACAGAGTAGTTAGGGCTGCATGAATGACTTTGTGTGGAAAAATAGATAACTCAGAAAGACACGAAAGCTAGAATCGGCAAGAACACAATAACATCTATGTTCACAGAGACTAGATGAGAAACATCTAAATAAAAAGATACATACACAATGTTAAGGAGAATTATAGGGAAAGTAAGAGAGTACGCAATGAGAACATAAGAGACATTTGTGGCACGCAATAGAATTCACAAACGAGTAGAAAACGGACGTGGAATGGAGACGTAATCAGGGTGGATCAGATCAGATTATATATACTGAAAATTGCCAGAGGCGACAAACTGTCAAACAGGAGGAGATTGGGAGACCTAACAAGAGATGGCATGGCGTGCAAGCTTGTAGAGAACTGATGGTACTGAGAAGGGAAATCTCCTGAAAGGTGAAGACGAAGAAGAAGAAGAAGAAGAAGATATTCAAATAATTCTCAGCTGTGCTTTAGCAAGAAGTCAACAAGTGAACCTATTATTGCAAATATCAGTCGAGAAACGGTCACACACACACACACACACACACACACACACACACACACACACACACACACACACACACACACACACACACACACACACACACAAACACACACACACACACACACACACACACACACACACACACACACACACACACACACACACACACACACACACACACACACACACACACACACACACACACACACACACACACACACACACACACACACACACACACACACACACACACACACACACACACACACACACACACACACACACACACACACACACACACACACACACACGCACACGCACGCACGCACGCACGCACGCACGCACGCACGCACGCACGCACGCACGCACGCACACACACACACACACACACACACACACACACACAGAGTTCAATGGTCGAATACTTACGGACGTAAAACATCGTCAACAACAGGGTAGGGGCTCAGCTGTTACCGTCGTCGACCACATGTTACAGCAAACTGTACACCTATGGTCAGTCAGTTAACGGTAAGTTGCAGCTATTTCTAGTACACTGCGTAAATCGCACACATTGTAGCAGGTTATCCAATGCCTTGCAGGCTGTGGCAACTAGGGGCGAGGGTAGCACGCCTGCCGCGCGTCTATCGTTACTTCACTTTCCCTATTCTTGGACACATACGTTATAGTCAATTTACGACTTTTCTTCTTCTTCTTCTCCTTCATTATTTTTTCTTTTCTTTTTCCTTCTTGTTCGTCAATCTTTCATTTTCTTCATCGCTTTTCCTTTTCACGAATTACTGCTTTTAATTTCCGTAAGTTTCGGTTCTTAGTACAGAAAAATAAGGAATGAATGCAACAAAATAGATAATAAACAAAGATTAGTATCATCACCGTATCTAATATCGGTTTAGACAGCTGTGTCTGTTTCGATTTCAAGTAGACTGGAACTGATCTGTCCATCTGTTCCTAGGGCGGCCAACAACACTTCTTACTTGTGGCTTACACATATACAGAACGAGGGTCGGTTGAAAATCTTCCAGCAGAGCGACGTATATACCTTAACTGTAGAACTCCTCTTCTATAAGTTCATATTTCATGTAAATACCTGTTAATTTCCAAATCTGTCTGCTAGTTTTTCATTATTTACCGGTCGTTTGAAATTTAGGAGTCAGGCGTATTTTAGAAAACGGACAAAATCAAACAAGCGATGCGATTGAATTGTTTCTTTAAAAACGTGTCGCGCCAGTCGACATTCACAAAGCAATGAAAAACATGTTAGAAGAAACTGCGCTTTCACAAGCAATGGTTCGCAAGTGGGAACTCGAGTTTAAACCTGCACGAGCATTGTAGATAATGTCTGTAGTGGACGCCCAAAAAGTGCAATGACTCCAAATATCATACACGATGTTGGAAGAAAGGCGATTGAGAATGGATGACAGTACTGAGACCATAGGCTTGTGCATAGTATTTCAACTCAAGAACTTGGTGTGAAAAAAAGTTTGTGCAAGCTGGGCGCATTTTGAGTTATCGCACGTTTTGGGCGTCCACGTGGAGACCATCTTCAACGCTTGTACGACCACGTTTAAACTCGAATGCCTGCTTGTAAACCATTGGTTTTAAAAGCGCAGCATCTGCTAATATTTACCACTTCGTTGTGCATTTCCATTGGCGCTAGACCATTTTTAACAAAGAATTCGTGATTTTGTCCACTTTTCGAAACAAGCTTGACGAGTAAATTTCAAACAGCTGAGATAGAAAGAATAAACTGACATAGATTTGGAAATTAACAGGGGTTTACATGAAATATGAGTCTTCCAGCAAATGAGAAATTTTAGTTCTACTGCAAAGCTACACATATCGTTCCGCGAACCTTTCAACTGACCCTCACAGTTTACTGATTCGAACTTCCCTTCACACACACGCGCGCGCGCGCGCGCGCGCACACACACACACACACACACACACACTTACTTTATTCGAAGAAGTGGTTTTTGAATGATTGGGGGGGGATGAGGAAGTTAGTGGAAAGGTCAAGTGTCTGTAAAAACTAAGTATATTCCAAAGGCAAAATATAAAAATTAACTAAACTAAATAACAACTTTAGTTAATTTTTACAGTCACTTGACCTTTCCACTAGCTTCCTCACCCCTTACCCTCTCCATTCACACTCAACACATGTCCAGCAGATACACGCCTTAAACACATGTTCACCACCCTCACATCTTTTGTTTAGTTTAGTTGTTCGCTGATCTCATTAACAATAGCTTAATAACCTGAAACAGCTGTCAGAGTAAAAACTGTGAAACGTACCAATGTGTTTATATATTTTTAAAAACCTTTGTAATACAGAATAGTACAGTATACTTGCAGAAGTAATTACAATTTGTCAGTTATGTGTATTTTGGAAGGAATTAGAAATAGGCCTATATCTATGGAAGCATATATAAATTATGTATATACGGTATATATAGCATATAGGGTCATGTATTGTCACCTCGTTTCTCAGCGTTTCTCGGTTAGTGGTAAGAATCGTTCATTGGAAAAACTTTTCTCACAGAATTAGAAATTAAAATTTATTAAGTTGATTTCATGTTATAATAATTGTGTTTCGTTCAAACTAGTTGTGCGGCGAGATCTGTAGGTTAGTAGGTTAGAGAGCTTACTAGTTACTGAACCCTTTTCATATTTCTGTCTTAAAAATCACTATAATATATGATATTATATATTATGTTAATAGTATATTTCAGTGGCGGCTGTTGGTTGAAAAATTTGGGGGTTGCAGTTGGGTTGGATGGTATTAAATTGTTTTATTCTCTGAATAGAAAATGTACAAGTCTCCTTCCCTCAAACAATACACAAGGAAAGCAAAATAATGCAATTTTAGTGTCACACTCACATAACCACAAATATTTATTGTATAAATCTTTTTTAAATTTACGATTAAATATTCTGTTACCTGATTTTACATTTGATTAAAGTTTAAAAGGTCTGGGGGGTAGGCCTACCTACTCTCTTAACTCTCTTAATTTCAATTTATTCCTCAATAGGACGTAAACTGAACAGCGTTTTTGTTAAGTTTACGACAGAATTCATTGCGTCCTACCAGTTAAATTAATAAATATCTTACATTATGACAGCTTAATCCTTTATATGTACCATTATTTACATTTAACGATGAACTGGACTGACACTTAACTGATACTAACAACGAACTTTACAAAAAATTTACAAATTCCAACCTGGCGCACCATGTGTTATTTACCAACAAACAGACTGGTGGCGCCGTGACGTACAAGCGGGGTTTGCAGTCCCTAATCACAGCAACCGAGCCTATACCGCTGTAATAGGAACAACCGAGTCTAGCCAGCCAGAGAACTACTCCATTGTATTTCCCCATATACAAAGCGCGTCACAGTTGGTGCATACACTGTGGCAAGAGCGTGTACGGTTTGTGCCATGGCAATATTAAAAGTAAACTCCACGGCAAGTTTTCAATGTAATTCGGTACGTTCAGTGCGTTATCGCCACATGTTAGACTGCCCGCTAGCGACAGCGAGATCTGGCCAGCCGCCGTGACCTTGATCTGTGACGTCATTCTGTTGGCCGTGCTGCCAGTTCTTTGACAACGAAATCTATTCAGCCGTGTATTTGGGTTTTATCATTTTACGCAGCGATAATTCTCGTCTCTTTCTCTTTCAACACTGGTACAGAGCGGATCGTGGCGGCGCGGCGTGCTGTTGTTAACATCTACTATGATTCATTAATTTTATAAAGAGCTTCAGGTGAGCCAGTATTCATGATTTAATAATTAATGTTAATTTAATTGGGGCTTGTGTGTGTAAGATATAATAATAGTGTGTGTGTGGCTCTGACTGGCCATGTTCGTTCCGGTATGACTGAGACACGTGGTTAAGTGACTTAGAATAAATTTAAAGAATCAATTTTAAAAGCAATGAAAACTTAAAGCAGAGGAATTGAATGAGTTAAAAATTATAACTGTGATTACACTGAAGTTTAATTGTTAATTGAAATAGTTTGTAAATGTAATTATTTCGGGTATGCCCGAGACCACGTGGCTGTAAGTTATTGGTAATGAGAATTTAAATCTAAAATGTAACCCATGAATATTTAAGCCTGGATGAATTAAGGAATTGTGATGATTTAATTGTGATGAATCGAAATTTAATACTTAAATTAATAACTTGAAGTATGACTTTTACTATGGTTAATGACAGGCATTTGTTGAATGGAAATTATAGTGGTGTGTGTGATTGGGGTTGCGTGGCGAAAAGATGTGGGGGCGGAATGTTCTCTTTGTCTGGCTCCAATACACAAGTTAAATTTTTACAGGGTTCCCCGCATAGTCGGGAGGTGAAAGGGGTCGACGAGATGGGAACATTACTTCTTTTCCCATCCGCAGAGCAGTGCGAAAGGATCCCCAACGCCGTCACGCCACGCTAGACCATCATCCACACCCAGACTTGCATGGCAGGAATCTCCTTCTATGTGTTCTCAGAGATCAGGTGGGAAGTTTCCTTTTTATTCATCACACACACAGTACTCCGCCGGTTACCATGTAACCCACACAAAAATTCAGTTCAATAAAATAGACTCATACCTCAGAGTTAAGATTGCCTGAACATGTTTGTGCAGACATGCTAAATTGTGCTCATAGTGATGACTGTTATTATAAAAATGTTATAATTGTTTAGTATATTAATTGTTCATGATGTTGAGGGTTACAGTTGTTACAATGTAGATATTTTCTGTTAATTCCTGCAAGAGGAAGCTGATTTGAAATTTACTTATAAAAAAAATTAAACTTAAAAATTGCAATATCCAGACAGTGAAGTACTTGCATCTACCTGTCATATGACTTGTGATTTTGTGCGTTCAACATTTTTCCAGTTCGAATGAGTCTAAATCGAAACTCCTTTTGATTTTAATTGAAATTAATTGGTACTGCTTTAATTATAACTTTAAATACAAACAAATTTTTAATGTCTGCATATCATTGATCACAGTGTGTGATCTTAAGGTTACTTGTCTTCCGTTTTATTAATCCAAGTGCTGGGGACAGATAGATGGAAGTAGTAGGAAACATTTTCGTAATTATTTTCAAAATTTTAACCGTTATCTACGGATAGTTGGCTCTCATTATTATGTACTTGTAATAATTTCATTGCTGATTAATTGCTCAAGCATTGCGAATGTAAAATGAAAAATCTTTTGTTCATTGAAAGTTGAAATAATCTGTGTCTGGTTGTTATATATGTTGTAATTTAATTGTGAGAGATATTTTTGAGATGTTATTATTGCAAGCCAACCACCATGGTCCTTATAAAGAATTTTAATTGATGTTCAGCTTAAAGAAAAATCAAGACGAAGAGAATTGTAATTTGTAAAAAGAATTTGTCTAAAATCAGTGATGCACTAATAAAATTTTGTTGCTGTTAAACAAGTGTTTCTTTGCAAGACCTGTCACGACGGGGTCAGCGCATTTTATTTCCATCTAGGCCACGCGTCTAGTTTTAAATATTAAGTAACCCCCCCAATAAAAAAAAAAAAAAATTGTAAAAATTTTGGGGTGGCGTTTCAGGTTTTTAGTATTTCTCTGCGGTTTTCAATCGGCAAATGATTAATTACGATGATTTAGCTTGAAAACGCTATTATTCATAATAGCTTGATTGTTTTATTCATAATTCTATAATTTAAAATACAATTCGGGATTTAATGGGGGTTGTACAACCATGCAACCTAAGCACGGGCTGCCACTGGTGTATTTATAATAATGTAACGTAGGACACAATATATTGTTAACCAGTTTTACTACAATACAACTTAAAAAACTTCCGTAGAGATCAGTCAATCGAGACATCGAAATCATTAGACAGACACAGAAAGGGTTTTCTCGGCGGTATCTTCCTGCTCACGATTTTGATAATCTTTTCCTTTACTTTGTCTGCCGTGAATTCGCGGAAAAACTGCACAAACATGTTGACAGCCTTGGACAGGAAGGAAGCGCACATCTTGCCTTCGGCGGCGCTTATCTGGAAATCGATCGGCCCGAACTTGTGGAACTGTATCAGCCTGACGTCCATCAGGCAGGTCTTGTTGTCGCTGGACTCGATTGACACTTCGAACAGATTGTTGGCTACCGTCACGCTCAGGTTTCCCATCACCTTACACCCGATGAACTGGATCACACTGTCCGTGTACTCCAGGTGTAGTTCGGAGAATCTCCCCTTGCCTTTGGCGTACACTTTCTTGTGATTGGTCGTCGGCATCTTGTTGTCGGGGAAAGTGAGTTGGACGTCGCCGACCCGCTCCAGAGTGTGCAGTCTGCCGAATCTGCCGTTCTTGGCGTGCAGCTGGACGCTGCCCTTGAGGAAACTCTTGTCGACGTCACTGACGTTGGTGTAGTCGTTGCGGTTCTGCGTCATGAAGTAGAGCACGGAGTCGACGGCCCTGTTGACGGTCGCCTGCTGCAGGCACAACACCGGCGACTGTTCTGCACACACGCACACGCACGCGCACAGCGACGCCACCAGTAACGTCTGCATACCGACTGACTGAATGTTGTCGAAACATCTGCTCACAATGTGTATGTACAACTACAGACGCAGTTGTTATGTAAACGCAAACTTGGAGTACAAAACAAATACACAATTGTTTGTCGTATGTGTGTGATAACGGTAGACCCGCTCTGGCAGCAATGACGCTACAGATAACTAATGTATAATACAAACACTTTTTGCTACAGTCTATTTCTTGATGCATATATAATATATTTAAAATTTATAATTACTTTACCTCAAGGTGATTTTTCCTTATTTGGGACATGTTTCGGGAAACATGTTGTTCCCATCCTCATGTTGTTCCTGTCTTCTTAATTTTGAATCTTGTTGAGTAGGCCTACTTGTGTTTTGGTTGCTTGTTGTTATGGTTTCCTGTTGGTTTTTGGTATTTTAAGCTGGTATTATTGTGTGACTGTGGTGTATATATTAGCTTTCTGACATATATATACGTATATACATGACACAATTTTCAAAGCACTCAACACCGAAAATATACAAAAACATTAGTTATATATGCTGTCCGTGAAATGCTCAGTATTCTACTGTAAAGCACATTTCGAAAGTTTCCAATTTTTTTAGCTGTAGCTGCAGTCAAAGTCCAAGATTCTACACCGTAGAAGAGGACCGAGAATACGTAGCAGCATAAAAGTCTCATCTTTGTGTTTATTGTTAAATCGTGACTTTTGAATAAACTGCTCGTTCTAGTGTACACTGTTCTTGCCTTTTCAATTCTGCTCTTTATTTCTTGAGAGTAGTTCCGTTGTTCATTGACTATAGTACCAAGATATGTAAATTTGCTTACACATTCAACTGGCCTTTGGTTTATTGTAAGAGTGCAGTTTGTGAACTTGTTCTTAGGTACAATCATTAGCTTCGTTTTATTAACATTGATGTCTAGAGCATATCGACGGCTGCTTTTTGTCACTCTATTAATTAGTTGTTGCAGCTCCTCTAAGCTATCTGCGAATATGACTGTATCATCCGCGTAACGTATGCTATTTATTCCCACGTCACATTCATCTAAATCTTCTCTAAAAATACCTTCCGAGTAGATGTTGAATAAAAGCGGAGATGGTATACATCCTTGTCTTACTCCACGCAGAATCTGTATCTCTTCAGTTTTCTCTTTATCTACTCTAACCACTGCAGATTTGTTCCAATACAGTGTAGCTATTATCCTTAGGTCTTTTCCATCTATCCTTAGGTCATATCCAATAGTTAACATTTAGTAGGCGATAATTTAGTAACTGGGGGACTTTTTAAGTTATTTAATATTATATATGAAACATACATTTTTACGAAAACAGTTTCTTTAGTTATTAAAGTTTGTATTTTAAACCGTCTTATTTTCTTCCGATGAAAGTGTCCTAGAAAGATTTGTCGTTATTTCGTTGAATATCCTACGCGCGCGCGCGTTTTTTCAATTGTTTTTGTGTGGTTTTACTGAACTAATGCGAGTGCATGGGATTTCAATGATTTTCTTCGTTTAACAACTGACAGCTGTTTATTAAAATCGAACAACAAGTAACACTTACACACACACACACACACACACACACACACACACACACACACACACACACACACACACACACACACACACACACACACACACACACACACACACACACACACACACACACACACACACACACACACACACACACACACACACACACACACACACACACACACACACACACACACACACACACACACACACACACACACACACACACACACACACACACACACACACACACACACACACACACACACACACACACACACACACACACACACACACACACACACACACACACACACACACACACACACACACACACACACACACACACACACACACACACACACACACACACACACACACACACACACACACAAGTACAAGGAGTTTATGATATGCAGTGTGTTATTGATCAGTTTACCGTACATCAGTGAAGATGTCGCTACAGATAGTGGTCCTCTTGTTACTGGCAGGGCTATACGGGGCCAACAGCGAAGAACGGTGTTCTCAGGAAGCGATGAACACTGCGGCCGATCTAACGCTTTACTACATCGAACAAAACTTCACGGAATTCATCGACATACCGGAGATCAACCAGGTGATCGGCGGCGGTATCGTCAAGATAAAGGCAAGGGACGGGTCGTGCGGGGGCATCCGATCGTTGGTGCGTGCCGGAGATTACTACACCGATTTCAGCGACGAAGAATCTCCTAACGATTCGGAAAAACCGACCAACCCAAAGGTCGTCATGGGTATACGGGGCGAATTCAAACGTCTGTACGTGAATTACGACAGCAGCGAGATCATGTTGGGAGGGTGTCGAAGCAAGGGCGCCATCAGAGTGTCGCTGCATCGAAGTTTGTTCGAGGTGGTGGCGCACTCTAGCGAGAAGCGCGGTTGTCTCGTCGACCTGAAGCTGCTCAAGTTTCACAAGTTCGGACCGATCCACGTCAGGATGAGCCCGGCGGAAGGGTGGTTCTGTGCCGCCATAACGCAGGCGTTGTTCAACTTTATGGTAACCTTTTTCAACGGCTTCACCAGGAAGAAAATCAGAGAGAACATACTGACAGGGATCCGCCAACAGTTCCCCACCGACAACGCCCCTCTGTGCGTGTCTCCTTATTTTGATGTTGTGTTTGTATGACGACAATTGATCTGCGATTGAAATACACCTGTATATATTTGTGTGTGTAATTACTAACTACACATAGATAATTATAACTTCACATTATCCGAAATTACAACATTATAAATATCACAAAATAGTTTTATTTAATGTTTTCCTATTCAAATATTAAAGATGTGTGTATTGCCGAACGTACGAGAGTCAGTTCAAAAGTTCGCGGAGCGACAACTGTAGCTTAGTGGTAAAACTAAAATTTTTCGTGTGTTGCAAGATTTTATTTTGTGTGACTGTTAATTTACAAATTGATCTATCAATTTGTTCGTTGTTTAGAAGCTGTTTAAAATTGACGTGTCATGCGTGTTTTGAAAAACGGACAAAATCAATTATCGTGGTGTGATTCTTTGTTAAAATTGTTTAGTGCAAACGGAAATTCAAAACGAAATTGTAAATGTGACAGGAAATGATGCGAATTCAAAACCAACGGTTTGTAAGTAGCCACGTGAGTTTAAATGTGGTCGCACTCGACGCCCAAAAAATGCAACAACTCCAGCCATCTTGCACAACGCATTTTCAGACTAAGTTTTTGAGTTAAAAGTATGATGTACACGCTCATATTATGAGATGCCTATGATTTCAGCAACGTCATCCACTCATCAATCTGCGGTCTTCCAACACCCTATGAAATTTTTTCGATACTGTTATTTTTTGTTGCATTTTTTGGACGTCTACTGCTGGGATAGTCTTCAGTGCTTATACTACCACGTTTAAACTCGAGTTTGCCCCACTTATCGTTGTTTATGAAGGTGCAGCACCTCCTAACACATTTACAATTTTGTTTTGATTTTCCATTGGCGCTAAAACGTTTTTAACAGAGAATTCATCACAACACGATGTTTGAGTTTGTCCATTTTAAAAACACGCGTGACAGGAAAATTTCAAACAGCTGGCAAAAAGTGAATACATTTACAGAGATATATCTGGAATGAACAGGTGTTCACGCAAAATGTACGTCTTGCAGCACACGAAATATTTTAGTTCTACCACTGAGGTATAGATGTCGCTCCGCGAACTTTTCAACTGACCCTCGTACGTGTCATTGAATCAATATCCGCGTCAGCAGAAGAATCATGTAGCACGGGTTTTGCCTTTAAATTACGTGGATTCAGTATTTTATCAAGTTGAAACAGACACTATTTTGGTGTTGTGCTGAGTGTTACTCACGATGTAACAAAAACATTTCACACGCGTTCTTCAGGTAAAAAATAAAGAAAAACGTTGGTATAATAACATGTCTGGGAAGCTTTTTTTCAGGTTACTGCCTCTTAGAGATTAATTTTTTTATTTTAAAGAAAATAGTTATTTGTAACTAAACTTTTTCGTATACATGTTAATTTTATGACAAAATCGTGATTTTTAGATTTTAAACAGTAGTAAATTCACATAACGTGATACGCATACATTTTGTTAATTTATCAAAAGAATTCTAAATTAATAAATTTTTTAAAATTTTTGTATCGGCCATCCGAGGACCATATGTCAATTTTAATTCTTTATTCCTTGTTCTTTTCTTTTTCTCCAATATTCTTTCATCTTTTCACCATGTCTCTTCTTCCTGACTTCAGTCCACTTTGAACCTGGTTTTTCTCTCTCCTTTCATTTTTAACACTGGCCAAAAAATTTCTCTTTCAATTGGTTTTTCTGTGTTTATATTATTTTTTCTAGATCCTTTTGTACTTCTTTAATAAAATTTATTAATTTTGTAATTTAATAAAGAACTATTTATTTGTAATATTTTTCTTTTAACAAGTGTAAAAGTTCTCCGAAAGTATAGAGTTCTCCGTAATAACAAAGTTAACTTTCCGTCTAATTTATTAAAAAAAAAAATGGAAAAACAAACGAATAACTGAAAAATATAGTGTTTAGTTTACACAAATGGAAATAATCCGTACGGGCCAATCAAAGACGTATGCACATAAACATATAGATCAACTTACATATGACGTTAATATCGAAGCTATCCGGTTGCTTGACCTACGTGGACTTCAAGCATGGCCGGCTGTAGTAGAAGGACGGAACATTAAACGTGGCAACGTTGCGTCTAAGGCCTATAAGCATTGTGTAATAAAATAGCTAAAGTGAACACGTTATATTTTGATTTAATTTCACAGCATTACTAAAATCATGAGTAGGCATATTTGTAGCTAAATCAAAATTCTAGGTCTGTGCCCACTTTGTACTATACGTTTAAGTTGAAAACATTAGTGAATTAATGTTAGGCGTAATGAATTAATTTTGTTCGAATTACTGAATTCGTATCATATGAATGAGTTAGTTAGTATATTTCTTAAACAATATAACAGTGTTTTACATAATAAACTATTAATTTGGAACAAATGAAAAATTATAAAACTGCTGTGGCAATTAAAAAATATCGGTATGGAGAACCATACATGACTTCCATATTCTAAGATTTATATTTAAAATTATTTTCGAAATGAAATATTACCATAGAAACTACTTCTTTCTACTTACTGCTTCAGCCTTAACCACAGTGCTGTGGTCACTAACGTATACCACCTCACGTTATCGCACTCGATTTTCACTGATGATGGAAGTCGATGGCATTGCCGAAACGTCTGGTTTTGTAGAAAACATTGGACTACGGCCAAATATCCCGGGAAGGAATTTTAACAAAAACTACTTCTTTGTTGCCGATAACGTTGTACACATATATATAAAACATATGCATAAAATTAATGGCTTGTATAAGTTAATGATTGATCTCCATTAAGTAGTGCTCAAGTTTCCAAAGTTTTAATATTATGATGTCCGTAATTAAAACATCAGAGCAGGTTTAGTGTGAATGAGGGTACACCGTGGACAAAAATTTTCAACATTTCCTATTGAGCGTTGCTTAGAGTAAAGCTGCGAATCAACAGTGTATGTTTTACAGAACAAACACGCGAAAAAGAAGGAGCGCTCCGAAGTCACTCATGGACCCTCAGCATCTTGCAGAGGGTTCATTCCCTAAAGACGAAAAGTCTGTCTATGAATCGTTCCTCTGTAAACACGTGCAGTTACACTGCCCAGCGATCCACAGGAAGCAAATTGAAGTCCATTTTTTCGGCTTGCACGCGTTATGTTGGTGTGGGTTTCGGCACTTTCCACTTAAAAAGCGTGCAAATGTAAGAAAATAAACATGAGTGAGGCCAGAAATAACGCGAATTTTGTGTGTGTGTGTGTGTGTGTCTCTTCCCTGCATTTTTATTGCTGTAGTCATAATAATAAAATGGAAACGTAAACATTACATAACTGAGATATGCTTACCTGCCACGAACGATATATTATTTTATACATGTATATTAACTCCTACATAATTTACATTAAAATGAAAAAATTATAATTTTATTGCCTGGCAACAAAATTATTTTATTTTTAACAATTACCATTGTTTGAAAAAGTGTAAATGAATTTTCAAGTACTTTACTGTTGTTAAAACGTAAAAGGTTGCTTCCCCTTAACCGATCTTCACCAAAATCGAAAGTCCTTGAGATCTCTACAATTCAGGGACGTATGCAAAAAATTATTTGATTCTGTTTGAATTTGCGGCTGTTATCGTTTGCCATAGAAAATACCCTTGATAAAAAAACGTTGCAGGTAAACTACCCCTGCCCCTTAACTGATCTTTACTAAAAACAATAGGTCTTGAGTACTCTACAAATCAGAGCTGTATGCAAAAAATTATTTGATTCTGTTTGAATTTGCGGCTGTTATCGTGTGCCATAGAAAATACCCTTGTTAAAAAAACGTTGCCGGTAAACTACCCCTTTCCCTTAACCGATCTTCACCAAAAACAATAGGTCTTGAGAACTCTACAATTCAGGGCTGTGTGCGAAACATTATTTGATTCTGTTTGAATTTGCGGCTGTTATCGTTTGCCAAAAAAAAAATTTCCCTTGATAAAAAAAACCGTTGCAGGTAAACTACCCCTTCCCTCAACCGATCTTCACCAAAAACAATAGGTCGTGAGTACTCTACAAATCAGGGCTGTACGCAAAAAATTATTTGATTCTGTTTGAATTTGCGGAAGTTATCGTTTGCCATAGAAAAAAAATCTACACACAGATAGACAGACACACACACACACACACACACACAGACACTTTTCGAAAAATGACTTTTTTTCATGTTTTGAGTGTAGTACAATCAGAATCTGCAATAATCTCGAACACGATTTTCTTTGCCATCACCATACTTCCATTTCCTTAAGGAATATGGAAGTAAAAATGACGGGATTTGATTATTGAAACACATAAATTAAGAGATCGTCTAGTCTGCTTCAAATATCAGCTGGTTCCAGTGTTGCCACGTTTAATATTCCGGCCTTCTACTAGAGCCGGTCATGGCTTAAGGGGCTTAAAAAGGCTTAAGAGGACTATTCCTTTTGTGCCAGTCTAGTGTGTATACAACATAGTATTTTTCATGTTGCATATTGTCACTATAATCTGAGAAATACCAGTGGGCAAACTGGCCAAACCAACATTTAATTTTAAACTAGGCCTATATAAGAGACCAATTGTTCGTTACTTTAAATAAAAGATTAATTCCAATATGAATAGACGCATATAAAGGTGCTTAAGAAATAGAAACGCGTACGAACTACACAAAGTATAAGTCATTTATAAAGTATTTGTAAGTTATTTATATACTAGCTATGTTCAGCTTATTTACATAAACTAGATGGAAACGTTTTTCATTATTTAATGAAATATAATTCTGTATTGTTGGGGGGGGGGGATTTTTAGTTATTCAATGCTAAACATTGAAAAGCACTTTCCTGTAAGGTAATTTAGATTCTGTTATTTATTGTTGACTTGTAATGGTAACAGCTGTACTGCGGTCATGGAATCGAGGCAAGGTTTGAGACCCTTCTGTAAGACGTTTTTTGGGCATTGCCCACTGTCCTGAGCAGGGGTGCCCATCCCCCCCCCAAGGCCCAATGCGCAAATCCCCCCCAAAAGTCTCATTAACAGGATGTTGCTGCAGGCTGCCAGGGTCAGTTTTCCAAATTCCAAAACAAAATTTACTACTAGTTGTACTGGTAGAGACATTTATGCCGCCAGTTCGTTAAAACAATCATAAAGATATGCAATTGCTTTAGTTTTTTACTAATAGCTTAGTTTGTTGCAGAAACACAGGTAAAAATGTCCATCAATGTTGGATTTAAAATGTTATTCTTGAAAAAATCCCCCCCCCAAAAATTTTCAATGCGCAACTTGCGCTATGATCCCCCCTGTGGGCACCCCTGGTCCTGAGTACCGTTTTCTGGAAACTTTACAGGATCTCTGTATTTGAATTACATTCTGTTCCCTATGGCTGAATGCCATACGTCCAGATTTGTTTAAGAATTTACTTAGAGAGGAGCAGTTTATTCTCCAGGGACATCAACGTTTCAAACTGGCCAACTGATGTCAGTGAAAAGAAAAGAAACCAGCTGAGAGACACTACTCTAGACGGAAACCCACGAATATCAAACGACACACGGTGAAATGAAGAATATAGTTTTGATCTTTGCGGTGGACAGTGTTGACCATGGTTCCAACAGTCTGTGTTCTGGAAGCATACACTCGATCCTATATCATTACCTCGATGAACCCTTTATGTAAAATACAAGAGGTTTACAAAAACTAACAAACACGAATCATTAATCTGCTAATTAACGTTAATTTAAACTCATACTGTAGTATACAATATACTAGATTAATTAAAACACTATATTTTTCGTATCGAATGTCGGTAATATAATAACTCACAATTTTAATTTAATTAAACTCAAGTGTACTACAAAATACATTAGAAGTGGCGGCACTCGATTATAAATTGCATTAAAATCGCATTATCTTTTTTTCTAATACGTACACTTTGTTAATTAATTACGGGGTGGAAATTACCAGCTCGGAAACTATAGGCACCAGGTTAATACTATTACATTTTCCGTAGGAGTCGTATTCCTGTTTCCATATACACAAGGTTCAGAGGAAAGGACGCTACTTCGGCAGTAATTATACAACAAAAAGATGAGAAAACGACGAACCTTATATAAATATAAGTGTGGAAATGCTCTGATCACGAGTGACGGCCAGAAAAAAAATATTGTTACGACGGTCTAGTAATCGTAGTATAGAACAGTGGAAAAGAAAATACAAGACACCAGTTACGTCACTAATCACCAGCTTTAATTATAACGGTTAAACAGTGTGTAATTAACAAGATAGTCTCTTACAACAAATCAATTGTTCACACGCTATAAAAATGTCAACTAATATAAAACACAACTGTATTACAATTGTCCCGCATAATTATAAAACACATAACACTTCGCAACAATACTTCGAACCGAACCGCACTGTGTAAACCGCCGACAATAACTCAACTAAGCGCCGCTGAATGCCTATATACCCGCTGAAATTCCAGAATCATTCATACTACGCATGAGCGCTACTAGAAAACACCAGAACGTAATTGATTACGGCGTTACACACAGGGCGCGCGGACCGGTGAGTCTGGAACAATCTCGCTAACGCATGTTGAGAATCACGTACGCACACAACATTACAGCCGGATTCCACTGGAATAGGCCAGAAATAAGTACAGTGTTATGTAATAGCGTAACACTTTATCCGCATTACGTAACAATACATGACTGTTCTGAAGATCAAACAATCTTCTTCTTACCCGGCGTTACAGCTTTTGGTGGGCTTTAGCCTCTTCAACAATACTTCTCCTTGCTTCCCTGTTCTCCACCCTCTGATTCACAAGATCTTCTGTTACGCCATCCAACCGTCTCATCCTTGGTCTGCCTCTACGTCTTGTAATATATAATCTTCCCTTCAGCATTGTTTTAGTCATTATTTTTACTTAGACATTCTTTCCACATGTCCCAGTGAACGCAACCTCTGTGGTTTGATGAATTTCACTACGTCTTTTCCGTGCATGAAAGCCTGTAGTTCATTGTTATTGTGTATTCTCTAACTGCCTTCTTCTCTTACTGGGCCATACATTTTACGCAATATGTTGCGCTCAAATTATTTTAAAGCAGTTTTGTCATTCTCTGTAAAAGTCCACACCTCAGATCCATATGTAATAACTGGTCGCACCAGAGAATAATAAGTTTTATACCTCCTGTAACAAGAGTGTTTTTAAAGATATTATACAAAGTAGGCTCTATTTCCTGCTTGTATCCTTTCTCTTATACTCATTCTAGTGTTATTATTATTTGATACCAAGGCACCTAGATAACAAAAGTAGGACACTCCTTTGAAACGCTTCCCATTCATATTGAAATCTCTAGGAGCCCTTCTGGTCTCTGAGTAGACATTACCATGTATTTTGTCTTGTTTCAACAAGACCAATTTTCGTTTCTTCTGCTTTCATTAATGCATATATGTCAACGTTTTTTGCTACAATTGCAATATCATCTGCATATGCATAAAAAGATTAAACAGTGCAATACGAAAATTACTGGAACGCAGACTTTAAAGCAAAATTAGTGATTTCTTATGCTGTTTGACCTGAGCTACACATATGTAACTATTGAAAGGTGTGTGGTACTAATTATTAAGAGAATGTCTAAAAAGTGCAAAAATATTGAAACCAAGAAACATAATTTTTTTGGTTTGTTGTACAAGAACTTTGTTGAATTCTTCTTCTTCTTATAGTTTATATCCGTTTCGGATGCTGGGTATCATACAAACTATTTTAACTTTCTGCACTACTGCACGGAATAAGTCAGTTGTATTCATCCCAAAACACGTCCTTAAATTTTTCAGCCATGAGATTCTCGGTTGCCCAATTCTTTTCTTTCCAAGTACTTTTCCCTGTAGTATGGATTGCAATAAGTAAAATCTCTGTTCATTTCTCATGAGATGTCCCAGATACTAAAGGTTTCTTATCTTCACTGTGTTAATAACTTCCCTTTCTTTCTTCATCTTTCTAAGAACTTCAGCATTAGTTATATGTGCTGTCCATGAAATTCTCAGTATTCTACGGTAAAGCCACATTTCGAAATATTCAAATTTTTTAGTTATGGCTTCAGTCAACGTCCAAGATTCTACACCGTAGAAGAGGACCGAGAATAAGTAGCAGCGTAAAAGTCTCATCTTTGTGTTTATTGTTAAATCGTGACATTTGAATAAACTGCTCATTCTAGTGTACACTGCTCTTGCCTTTTCAATTCTGCTATTTATTGCTTGAGAGCGGTCCCATTGTTCATTAACTATAGTACCAAGATATGTAAATTTGCTGACACTATTAATAGAATTCTTTCGATTGTTATTAATTTACTTACAAACCTCTGATGGTACTGATATTTTTCAGTGAAACGTGCGTCAGGTGTTAAAAAGAATATACGAAAATTTACCACTTGCAGAAGAAACAAATTGAATAACATCACAAATTAAATAAGAAGTTGTCTTACTCTTTTAGATCACTATAAAAAGAACAATATCTGAAGAAGATTACACAGTGTGAGAGCCAGAATAAAGGATTATCATGGTGCAGACAAATAAAAAGGATGAGATAGGCAGAATTTATTACAATATTTTTAGAGAAATGTTGTAATAAATGTCCTACAAGAAAAGAAAAGGGAGTGCCAAAGAATACAAGGAAAAGTAAGAATTGAAATAGCAGTGTACACATATAATACCGGGGAATGTCAGACAGATATCAGATCCGAAAGCCCTTACTAACCCTGTAATTCTAGCTACCTTAATTTCTCTGGTGTTCAGTAACTTATTTCATTGTGTTAAGATCGCGATCCACACGATCGTCGTAACAGTGGTGTCAGAAGAACGATGTGGAATCTTTAACAAAGGAAATGAAAGAACGAACAGATCATAAGAGTCTTCATCATGCATAATCAGTGAGTTGCAAAAATGGAAGCCAATCATATCTGTGAATAAAAAAAGTAGCGGTTTTTAGGAGAAGCAGAAAAACAGGATTGACAACAAACGTAATCGGAAACCAGGAGGCAGGGAAAACGACAAGACAAGAAAGAGGGGGAAAACAGGAACGGCAGAAAGGACATTTGAATCAGAGGAAGTACTCGTAATGCCATGATTCTGGGCCAATGTATCATAAGATCACATCAAAAAGACAACGTTGGGCCAATGTATCATAAGATCACATCAAAAAGACAGCGTCCACATTGCTATTTTTCCTTCTCAAATGACGTTCAACCGAAGAGAACTTGTTTGGTCCTTGGTTGCCCTTTACAACATCCTCTTCAACCAAGGTGCCTGGCATTCTGTCTAGTTAAGTCGTATATCACCGCATAATCAAGGTTCATTTTATACGAGCGCCTCGGGGTCAAAGTCTAATTAACAATGCTAACTTTTGACAATTGAATATTGTAAGTGACGTCGAAACGATGAGAGCAGTACCTGTCCCTTGGTTCTAGGGATACCCGTAGGATTTATATGCTCGAAAACCGTAGGATTTATATGTTTTATCATCGGATATTCGACATTCATTTTACTTCCATATTCCTTAAGGAATGGAAGTATGGTGATGGCAAAAAAAATCGTGTTCGAGATTATTGCATATTCTGATTATACTACACTCAAAACATGAAAAAAAGTCGTTTTCCGAAAAGTGTCTGTGTGTGTGTCTGTCTGTCTGTCTGTCTGTCTGTCTGTCTGTCTGTCTGTCTGTGTGTCTGTCTGTCTATCTGTAGATTTTTTTTCTATGGCAAACGATAACTGCCGCAAATTCAAACAGAATCAAATAATTTTTTGCATGCAGCCCTGATTTGCAGAGTACTCACGACCTATTGTTTTTGGTGAAGATCGGTTGAGGGAAAGGGGTAGTTTACCTGCAACGGTTTTTTTTTAGCAAGGATAATTTTGTTTGTTTGGCAAACGATAACAGCCGCAAATTCAAACAGAATCAAATAATGTTTCGCATACAGCCCTGAATTGTAGAGTTCTCAAGATCTGTTGATTTTGGTGAAGATCGGTTAAGGGAAAGGGGTAGTTTACCTGTAACGTTTTATGTTTTAACAAGGGTATTTCCTATGGCAAACGATAACAGCCGCAAATTCAAACAGAATCAAAAGATTATTTGCATACAGCACTAAATTGTAGAGTTCTCAAGACCTATTGTTTTTGGTGAAGATCGGTTAAGGGAAAGGGGTAGTTTACCTGCAACGTTTTTTTAACAAGGGTATTTTCTATGGCAAACGATAACAGCCGCAAATTCAAACAGAATCAAATAATGTTTTGCAAACAGCCCTGATTTGTAGAGTACTCAAGACCTATTGTTTTTGGTGAAGATCGGTTAAGGGAAAGGGGTAGTTTACCTGTAACGTTTTATGTTTTAACAAGGGTATTTCCTATGGCAAACGATAACAACCGCAAATTCAAACAGAATCAAAAGATTATTTGCATACAGCCCTAAATTGTAGAGTTCTCAAGACCTATTGTTTTTGGTGAAGATCGGTTGAGGGAAAGGGGTAGTTTACCTGCAACGTTTTTTTAACAAGGGTATTTTCTATGGCAAACGATAACAGCCGCAAATTCAAACAGAATCAAATAATCTTTTGCATACAGCCCTGATTTGTAGAGTACTCAAGACCTATTGTTTTTGGTGAAGATCGGTTAAGGGAAAGGGGTAGTTTACCTGTAACGTTTTATGTTTTAACAAGGGTATTTCCTATGGCAAACGATAACAGCCGCAAATTCACACAGAATCAAAAGATTATTTGCATACAGCCCTAAATTGTAGAGTTCTCAAGACCTATTGTTTTTGGTAAAGTTCGGTTGAGGGAAAGGGGTAGTTTACCTGCAACGTTTTTTTAACAAGGGTATTTTCTATGGCAAACGATAACAGCCGCAAATTCAAACAGAATCAAATAATGTTTTGCATACAGCCCTGATTTGTAGAGTACTCAAGACCTATTGTTTTTGGTGAAGATCGGTTAAGGGAAAGGGGTAGTTTACCTGTAACGTTTTATGTTTTAACAAGGGTATTTCCTATGGCAAACGATAACAGCCGCAAATTCAAACAGAATCAAAAGATTATTTGCATACAGCCCTAAATTGTAGAGTTCTCAAGACCTATTGTTTTTGGTGAAGATCGGTTGAGGGAAAGGGGTAGTTTACCTGCAACGTTTTTTTATCAAGCGTATTTTCTATGGCAAACTATAACAGCCGCAAATTCAAACAGAATCAAAGAAATTTTTGCATACTTCCCTGAATTGTAGAGGTCTCAATGACTTTCGATTTTGGTGAAGATCGGTTAAGGGGAAGGGGTAGTTTACCTGCAACCTTTTACGTTTAACAAGAGTAAAGTACTTGAAAATTTATTTAAACTTTTTGAAACAATGGTAATTGTTAAAAATAAAATAATTTTGTTGCCAGGCAATAAAATTATAATTTTTTCATTTTAATGTAATATAATATTTTTCATTTAATACAGCAATAAAAAGGCAGGTAAGACACAGCCTGGCTGTTTGGCTGAAAATGATTTTAAATATAAATCTTAGAATATGGAAGTCATGTATGGTTCTCCATACCGATATTTTTTACTTCCATATTCCTTAAGGAATGGAAGTATGGTGATGGCAAAAAAAATCGTGTTCGAGATTATTGCAGATTCTGATTCTACTACACTCAAAACATGAAAAAAAGTCGTTTTCCGAAAAGTGTCTGTGTGTCTGTCTGTCTGTCTGTCTGTGTGTCTGTGTGTCTGTGTGTCTGTCTGTCTGTAGATTTTTTTTCTATGGCAAACGATAACTGCCGCAAATTCAAACAGAATCAAATAATTTTTTGCATACAGCCCTAAATTGTAGAGTTCTCAAGACCTATTGTTTTTGGTGAAGTTCGGTTGAGGGAAAGGGGTAGTTTACCAGCCACGTTTTTTGTTTTATCAAGGGTATTTTCTATGGCAAACGATAACAGCCGCAAATTCAAACAGAATCAAATAACTTTTTGCATACAGGCCTGATTTGTAGAGTACTCACGACCTATTGTTTTTGGTGAAGATCGGTTGAGGGAAAGGGGTAGTTTACCTGCAACGGTTTTTTTTTTATCAAGGGAAATTTTGTTTGTTTGGCAAACGATAACAGCCGCAAATTGAAACAGAATCAAATAATGTTTCGCATACAGCCCTGAATTGTAGATTTCTCAAGATCTGTTGATTTTGGTGAAGATGGGTTTAGGGAAAGGGGTAGTTTACCTGTAACGTTTTCTGTTTTAACAAGGTTATTTCTTATGGCAAACGATAACAGCCGTAAATTCAAACAGAATCAAAAGATTTTTTGCATACCGCCCTAGATTGTATAGTTCTCAAGACCTATTGTTTTTGGTGAAGATCGGTGAAGGGAAAGGGGTAGTTTACCTACAACGTTTTTTTAACAAGTTTATTTTCTATGGCAAACGATAACAGCCGCAAATTCAAACATAATCAAATAATTTTCTGCATACAGCCCTGGTTTGTAGAGTACTCAAGACCTATTGTTTTTAGTAAAGATCAGTTGAGGGGCAGGGGTAGTTTACCTGCAACGTTTTTTTATCAAGGGTATTTTCTATGGCAAACGATAACAGCCGCAAATTCAAACAGAATCCGCAAATTACTGGAACGCAGACTTTAAAGCAAAATTAGTGATTTCTTATGCTGTTTGACCTGAGCTACACATATGTAACTATTGAAAGGTGTGTGGTACTAATTATTAAGAGAATGTCTAAAAAGTGCAAAAATATTGAAACCAAGAAACATAATTTTTTTGGTTTGTTGTACAAGAACTTTGTTGAATTCTTCTTCTTCTTATAGTTTATATCCGTTTCGGATGCTGGGTATCATACAAACTATTTTAACTTTCTGCACTACTGCACGGAATAAGTCAGTTGTATTCATCCCAAAACACGTCCTTAAATTTTTCAGCCATGAGATTCTCGGTTGCCCAATTCTTTTCTTTCCAAGTACTTTTCCCTGTAGTATGGATTGCAATAAGTAAAATCTCTGTTCATTTCTCATGAGATGTCCCAGATACTAAAGGTTTCTTATCTTCACTGTGTTAATAACTTCCCTTTCTTTCTTCATCTTTCTAAGAACTTCAGCATTAGTTATATGTGCTGTCCATGAAATTCTCAGTATTCTACGGTAAAGCCACATTTCGAAATATTCAAATTTTTTAGTTATGGCTTCAGTCAACGTCCAAGATTCTACACCGTAGAAGAGGACCGAGAATAAGTAGCAGCGTAAAAGTCTCATCTTTGTGTTTATTGTTAAATCGTGACATTTGAATAAACTGCTCATTCTAGTGTACACTGCTCTTGCCTTTTCAATTCTGCTATTTATTGCTTGAGAGCGGTCCCATTGTTCATTAACTATAGTACCAAGATATGTAAATTTGCTGACACTATTAATAGAATTCTTTCGATTGTTATTAATTTACTTACAAACCTCTGATGGTACTGATATTTTTCAGTGAAACGTGCGTCAGGTGTTAAAAAGAATATACGAAAATTTACCACTTGCAGAAGAAACAAATTGAATAACATCACAAATTAAATAAGAAGTTGTCTTACTCTTTTAGATCACTATAAAAAGAACAATATCTGAAGAAGATTACACAGTGTGAGAGCCAGAATAAAGGATTATCATGGTGCAGACAAATAAAAAGGATGAGATAGGCAGAATTTATTACAATATTTTTAGAGAAATGTTGTAATAAATGTCCTACAAGAAAAGAAAAGGGAGTGCCAAAGAATACAAGGAAAAGTAAGAATTGAAATAGCAGTGTACACATATAATACCGGGGAATGTCAGACAGATATCAGATCCGAAAGCCCTTACTAACCCTGTAATTCTAGCTACCTTAATTTCTCTGGTGTTCAGTAACTTATTTCATTGTGTTAAGATCGCGATCCACACGATCGTCGTAACAGTGGTGTCAGAAGAACGATGTGGAATCTTTAACAAAGGAAATGAAAGAACGAACAGATCATAAGAGTCTTCATCATGCATAATCAGTGAGTTGCAAAAATGGAAGCCAATCATATCTGTGAATAAAAAAAGTAGCGGTTTTTAGGAGAAGCAGAAAAACAGGATTGACAACAAACGTAATCGGAAACCAGGAGGCAGGGAAAACGACAAGACAAGAAAGAGGGGGAAAACAGGAACGGCAGAAAGGACATTTGAATCAGAGGAAGTACTCGTAATGCCATGATTCTGGGCCAATGTATCATAAGATCACATCAAAAAGACAACGTTGGGCCAATGTATCATAAGATCACATCAAAAAGACAGCGTCCACATTGCTATTTTTCCTTCTCAAATGACGTTCAACCGAAGAGAACTTGTTTGGTCCTTGGTTGCCCTTTACAACATCCTCTTCAACCAAGGTGCCTGGCATTCTGTCTAGTTAAGTCGTATATCACCGCATAATCAAGGTTCATTTTATACGAGCGCCTCGGGGTCAAAGTCTAATTAACAATGCTAACTTTTGACAATTGAATATTGTAAGTGACGTCGAAACGATGAGAGCAGTACCTGTCCCTTGGTTCTAGGGATACCCGTAGGATTTATATGCTCGAAAACCGTAGGATTTATATGTTTTATCATCGGATATTCGACATTCATTTTACTTCCATATTCCTTAAGGAATGGAAGTATGGTGATGGCAAAAAAAATCGTGTTCGAGATTATTGCATATTCTGATTATACTACACTCAAAACATGAAAAAAAGTCGTTTTCCGAAAAGTGTCTGTGTGTGTGTCTGTCTGTCTGTCTGTCTGTCTGTCTGTCTGTCTGTCTGTCTGTGTGTCTGTCTGTCTATCTGTAGATTTTTTTTCTATGGCAAACGATAACTGCCGCAAATTCAAACAGAATCAAATAATTTTTTGCATGCAGCCCTGATTTGCAGAGTACTCACGACCTATTGTTTTTGGTGAAGATCGGTTGAGGGAAAGGGGTAGTTTACCTGCAACGGTTTTTTTTTAGCAAGGGTAATTTTGTTTGTTTGGCAAACGATAACAGCCGCAAATTCAAACAGAATCAAATAATGTTTCGCATACAGCCCTGAATTGTAGAGTTCTCAAGATCTGTTGATTTTGGTGAAGATCGGTTAAGGGAAAGGGGTAGTTTACCTGTAACGTTTTATGTTTTAACAAGGGTATTTCCTATGGCAAACGATAACAGCCGCAAATTCAAACAGAATCAAAAGATTATTTGCATACAGCACTAAATTGTAGAGTTCTCAAGACCTATTGTTTTTGGTGAAGATCGGTTAAGGGAAAGGGGTAGTTTACCTGCAACGTTTTTTTAACAAGGGTATTTTCTATGGCAAACGATAACAGCCGCAAATTCAAACAGAATCAAATAATGTTTTGCATACAGCCCTGATTTGTAGAGTACTCAAGACCTATTGTTTTTGGTGAAGATCGGTTAAGGGAAAGGGGTAGTTTACCTGTAACGTTTTATGTTTTAACAAGGGTATTTCCTATGGCAAACGATAACAGCCGCAAATTCAAACAGAATCAAAAGATTATTTGCATACAGCCCTAAATTGTAGAGTTCTCAAGACCTATTGTTTTTGGTGAAGATCGGTTGAGGGAAAGGGGTAGTTTACCTGCAACGTTTTTTTAACAAGGGTATTTTCTATGGCAAACGATAACAGCCGCAAATTCAAACAGAATCAAATAATCTTTTGCATACAGCCCTGATTTGTAGAGTACTCAAGACCTATTGTTTTTGGTGAAGATCGGTTAAGGGAAAGGGGTAGTTTACCTGTAACGTTTTATGTTTTAACAAGGGTATTTCCTATGGCAAACGATAACAGCCGCAAATTCAAACAGAATCAAAAGATTATTTGCATACAGCCCTAAATTGTAGAGTTCTCAAGACCTATTGTTTTTGGTAAAGTTCGGTTGAGGGAAAGGGGTAGTTTACCTGCAACGTTTTTTTAACAAGGGTATTTTCTATGGCAAACGATAACAGCCGCAAATTCAAACAGAATCAAATAATGTTTTGCATACAGCCCTGATTTGTAGAGTACTCAAGACCTATTGTTTTTGGTGAAGATCGGTTAAGGGAAAGGGGTAGTTTACCTGTAACGTTTTATGTTTTAACAAGGGTATTTCCTATGGCAAACGATAACAGCCGCAAATTCAAACAGAATCAAAAGATTATTTGCACACAGCCCTAAATTGTAGAGTTCTCAAGACCTATTGTTTTTGGTGAAGATCGGTTGAGGGAAAGGGGTAGTTTACCTGCAACGTTTTTTTATCAAGCGTATTTTCTATGGCAAACTATAACAGCCGCAAATTCAAACAGAATCAAAGAAATTTTTGCATACTTCCCTGAATTGTAGAGGTCTCAATGACTTTCGATTTTGGTGAAGATCGGTTAAGGGGAAGGGGTAGTTTACCTGCAACCTTTTACGTTTTAACAAGAGTAAAGTACTTGAAAATTTATTTAAATTTTTTGAAACAATGGTAATTGTTAAAAATAAAATAATTTTGTTGCCAGGCAATAAAATTATAATTTTTTCATTTTAATGTAATATAATATTTTTCATTTAATACAGCAATAAAAAGGCAGGTAAGACACAGCCTGGCTGTTTGGCTGAAAATGATTTTAAATATAAATCTTAGAATATGGAAGTCATGTATGGTTCTCCATACCGATATTTTTTACTTCCATATTCCTTAAGGAATGGAAGTATGGTGATGGCAAAAAAAATCGTGTTCGAGATTATTGCAGATTCTGATTCTACTACACTCAAAACATGAAAAAAAGTCGTTTTCCGAAAAGTGTCTGTGTGTCTGTCTGTCTGTCTGTCTGTGTGTCTGTGTGTCTGTGTGTCTGTCTGTCTGTAGATTTTTTTTCTATGGCAAACGATAACTGCCGCAAATTCAAACAGAATCAAATAATTTTTTGCATACAGCCCTAAATTGTAGAGTTCTCAAGACCTATTGTTTTTGGTGAAGTTCGGTTGAGGGAAAGGGGTAGTTTACCAGCCACGTTTTTTGTTTTATCAAGGGTATTTTCTATGGCAAACGATAACAGCCGCAAATTCAAACAGAATCAAATAATGTTTTGCATACAGCCCTGATTTGTAGAGTACTCAAGATCTTTTGTTTTTGGTGAAGATCGGTTAAGGGGAAGGGGTAGTTTACCTGCAACGTTTTTTTATCAAGCGTATTTTCTATGGCAAACGATAACTGCCGCAAATTCAAACAGAATCAAATAACTTTTTGCATACAGGCCTGATTTGTAGAGTACTCACGACCTATTGTTTTTGGTGAAGATCGGTTGAGGGAAAGGGGTAGTTTACCTGCAACGGTTTTTTTTTTATCAAGGGAAATTTTGTTTGTTTGGCAAACGATAACAGCCGCAAATTCAAACAGAATCAAATAATGTTTCGCATACAGCCCTGAATTGTAGAGTTCTCAAGATCTGTTGATTTTGGTGAAGATCGGTTAAGGGAAAGGGGTAGTTTACCTGTAACGTTTTCTGTTTTAACAAGGTTATTTCTTATGGCAAACGATAACAGCCGTAAATTCAAACAGAATCAAAAGATTTTTTGCATACAGCCCTAAATTGTAGAGTTCTCAAGACCTTTTGTTTTTGGTGAAGATCGGTGAAGGGAAAGGGGTAGTTTACCTTCAACGTTTTTTTAACAAGGTTATTTTCTATGGCAAACGATAACAGCCGCAAATTCAAACATAATCAAATAATTTTCTGCATACAGCCCTGGTTTGTAGAGTACTCAAGACCTTTTGTTTTTGGTGAAGATCGGTTGAGGGAAAGGGGTAGTTTACCTGCAACGTTTGTTATAAAGCGTATTTTCTATGGCAAACGATAACTGCCGCAAATTCAAACAGAATCAAATAATTTTTTGCATACATAAGTGAATTGTAGAGAACTCAAGGCCATTAGATTTTGGTGAAGATCGGTTAAGGGGAAGGGGTAGTTTACCTGCAACCTTTTACGTTTTAACAAGAGTAAAGTACTTGAAAATTCATTTAAACTTTTTCAAACAATGGTAATTGTTAAAAATAAAATAATTTTGTTGCCAGGCAATAAAATTATAATTTTTTCATTTTAATGTAAATTATGTATATATTAGAAAATATATAGTGCTTGGCAGGCAAGCATATTTCAGATTATAAGTCTTAGAATATGGAAGTCATGTATGGTTCTCCATACCGATATTTACTTCCATATTCCTTAAGGAATGGAAGTATGGTGATGGCAAAAAAAATCGTGTTCGAGATTATTGCAGATTCTGATTCTACTACACTCAAAACATGAAAAAAAGTCGTTTTCCGAAAAGTGTGTGTGTGTGTGTCTGTCTGTCTGTCTGTCTGTCTGTCTGTCTGTCTGTCTGTCTGTGTGTCTGTCTGTCTGTCTGTCTGTCTATAGATTTTTTTTCTATGGCAAACGATAACTGCCGCAAATTCAAACAGAATCAAACAATTTTTTGCATGCAGTCCTGATTTGCAGAGTACTCGCGACGTATTGTTTTTGGTGAAGATCGGTTGAGGGAAAGGGGTAGTTTACCTGCAACGGTTTTTTTTTAGCAAGGGTAATTTTGTTTGTTTGGCAAACGATAACAGCCGCAAATTCAAACAGAATCAAATAATGTTTCGCATACAGCCCTGAATTGTAGAGTTCTCAAGATCTGCTGATTTTGGTGAAGATCGGTTAAGGGAAAGGGGTAGTTTACCTGTAACGTTTTATGTTTTAACAAGGGTATTTCCTATGGCAAACGATAAAGCCGCAAATTCAAACAGAATCAAAAGATTATTTGCATACAGCCCTAAATTGTAGAGTTCTCAAGACCTATTGTTTTTGGTGAAGTTCGGTTGAGGGAAAGGGGTAGTTTACCAGCCACGTTTTTTGTTTTATCAAGGGTATTTTCTATGGCAAACGATAACAGCCGCAAATTCAAACAGAATCAAATAATGTTTTGCATACAGCCCTGATTTGTAGAGTACTCAAGATCTATTGTTTTTGGTGAAGATCGGTTAAGGGGAAGGGGTAGTTTACCTGCAACGTTTTTTTATCAAGCGTATTTTCTATGGCAAACGATAACTGCCGCAAATTCAAACAGAATCAAATAACTTTTTGCATACAGACCTGATTTGTAGAGTACTCACGACCTATTGTTTTTGGTGAAGATCGGTTGAGGGAAAGGGGTAGTTTACCTGCAACGGTTTTTTTTTTATCAAGGGAAATTTTGTTTGTTTGGCAAACGATAACAGCCGCAAATTCAAACAGAATCAAATAATGTTTCGCATACAGCCCTGAATTGTAGAGTTCTCAAGATCTGTTGATTTTGGTGAAGATGGGTTTAGGGAAAGGGGTAGTTTACCTGTAACGTTTTCTGTTTTAACAAGGTTATTTCTTATGGCAAACGATAACAGCCGTAAATTCAAACAGAATCAAAAGATTTTTTGCATACCGCCCTAAATTGTATAGTTCTCAAGACCTATTGTTTTTGGTGAAGATCGGTGAAGGGAAAGGGGTAGTTTACCTTCAACGTTTTTTTAACAAGTTTATTTTCTATGGCAAACGATAACAGCCGCAAATTCAAACATAATCAAATAATTTTCTGCATACAGCCCTGGTTTGTAGAGTACTCAAGACCTTTTGTTTTTGGTGAAGATCGGTTGAGGGAAAGGGGTAGTTTACCTGCAACGTTTGTTATAAAGCGTATTTTCTATGGCAAACGATAACTGCCGCAAATTCAAACAGAATCAAATAATTTTTTGCATACGTAAGTGAATTGTAGAGGACTCAAGGCCATTAGATTTTGGTGAAGATCGGTTAAGGGGAAGGGGTAGTTTACCTGCAACCTTTTACGTTTTAACAAGAGTAAAGTACTTGAAAATTCATTTAAACTTTTTCAAACAATGGTAATTGTTAAAAATAAAATAATTTTGTTGCCAGGCAATAAAATTATAATTTTTTCATTTTAATGTAAATTATGTATATATTAGAAAATATATAGTGCTTGGCAGGCAAGCATATTTCAGATTATAAGTCTTAGAATATGGAAGTCATGTATGGTTCTCCATACCGATATTTACTTCCATATTCCTTAAGGAATGGAAGTATGGTGATGGCAAAAAAAATCGTGTTCGAGATTATTGCAGATTCTGATTCTACTACACTCAAAACATGAAAAAAAGTCGTTTTCCGAAAAGTGTGTGTGTGTGTGTCTGTCTGTCTGTCTGTGTGTCTGTCTGTCTGTCTGTCTGTCTGTCTGTAGATTTTTTTTCTATGGCAAACGATAACTGCCGCAAATTCAAACAGAATCAAATAATTTTTTGCATGCAGTCCTGATTTGCAGAGTACTCGCGACCTATTGTTTTTGGTGAAGATCGGTTGAGGGAAAGGGGTAGTTTACCTGCAACGGTTTTTTTTTAGCAAGGGTAATTTTGTTTGTTTGGCAAACGATAACAGCCGCAAATTCAAACAGAATCAAATAATGTTTCGCATACAGCCCTGAATTGTAGAGTTCTCAAGATCTGTTGATGTTGGTGAAGATCGGTTAAGGGAAAGGGGTAGTTTACCTGTAACGTTTTATGTTTTAACAAGGGTATTTCCTATGGCAAACGATAACAGCCGCAAATTCAAACAGAATCAAAAGATTATTTGCATACAGCCCTAAATTGTAGAGTTCTCAAGACCTATTGTTTTTGGTGAAGTTCGGTTGAGGGAAAGGGGTAGTTTACCAGCCACGTTTTTTGTTTTATCAAGGGTATTTTCTATGGCAAACGATAACAGCCGCAAATTCAAACAGACTCAAATAATGTTTTGCATACAGCCCTGATTTGTAGAGTACTCAAGACCTATTGTTTTTGGTGAAGATCGGTCAAGAGAAAGGGGTAGTTTACCTGTAACATTTTATGTTTTAACAAGGGTATTTCCTATGGCAAACGATAACAGCCGCAAATTCAAACAGAATCAAAAGATTATTTGCATACAGCCCTAAATTGTAGAGTTCTCAAGACCTTTTGTTTTTGGTGAAGATCGGTTGAGGGAAAGGGGTAGTTTACCTGCAACGTTTTTTTATCAAGCGTATTTTCTATGGCAAACTATAACAGCCGCAAATTCAAACAGAATCAAAGAAATTTTTGCATACTTCCCTGAATTGTAGAGGTCTCAATGACTTTCGATTTTGGTGAAGATCGGTTAAGGGGAAGGGGTAGTTTACCTGCAACCTTTTACGTTTTAACAAGAGTAAAGTACTTGAAAATTTATTTAAACTTTTTGAAACAATGGTAATTGTTAAAAATAAAATAATTTTGTTGCCAGGCAATAAAATTATAATTTTTTCATTTTAATGTAATATAATATTTTTCATTTAATACATCAATAAAAAGGCAGGTAAGACACAGCCTGGCTGTTTGGCTGAAAATGATTTTAAATATAAATCTTAGAATATGGAAGTCATGTATGGTTCTCCATACCGATATTTTTTACTTCCATATTCCTTAAGGAATGGAAGTATGGTGATGGCAAAAAAAATCGTGTTCGAGATTATTGCAGATTCTGATTCTACTACACTCAAAACATGAAAAAAAGTCGTTTTCCGAAAAGTGTCTGTGTGTGTGTCTGTCTGTCTGTCTGTGTGTCTGTGTGTCTGTGTGTCTGTCTGTCTGTAGATTTTTTTTCTATGGCAAACGATAACTGCCGCAAATTCAAACAGAATCAAATAATTTTTTGCATACAGCCCTAAATTGTAGAGTTCTCAAGACCTATTGTTTTTGGTGAAGTTCGGTTGAGGGAAAGGGGTAGTTTACCAGCCACGTTTTTTGTTTTATCAAGGGTATTTTCTATGGCAAACGATAACAGCCGCAAATTCAAACAGAATCAAATAATGTTTTGCATACAGCCCTGATTTGTAGAGTACTCAAGATCTGTTGTTTTTGGTGAAGATCGGTTAAGGGGAAGGGGTAGTTTACCTGCAACGTTTTTTTATCAAGCGTATTTTCTATGGCAAACGATAACTGCCGCAAATTCAAACAGAATCAAATAACTTTTTGCATACAGGCCTGATTTGTAGAGTACTCACGACCTATTGTTTTTGGTGAAGATCGGTTGAGGGAAAGGGGTAGTTTACCGGCAACGGTTTTTTTTTATCAAGGGAAATTTTGTTTGTTTGGCAAACGATAACAGCCGCAAATTCAAACAGAATCAAATAATGTTTCGCATACAGCCCTGAATTGTAGAGTTCTCAAGATCTGTTGATTTTGGTGAAGATCGGTTAAGGGAAAGGGGTAGTTTACCTGTAACGTTTTCTGTTTTAACAAGGTTATTTCTTATGGCAAACGATAACAGCCGTAAATTCAAACAGAATCAAAAGATTTTTTGCATACAGCCCTAAATTGTAGAGTTCTCAAGACCTATTGTTTTTGGTGAAGATCGGTGAAGGGAAAGGGGTAGTTTACCTACAACGTTTTTTTAACAAGGTTATTTTCTATGGCAAACGATAACAGCCGCAAATTCAAACATAATCAAACAATTTTCTGCATACAGCCCTGGTTTGTAGAGTACTCAAGACCTTTTGTTTTTGGTGAAGATCGGTTGAGGGAAAGGGGTAGTTTACCTGCAACGTTTGTTATAAAGCGTATTTTCTATGGCAAACGATAACTGCCGCAAATTCAAACAGAATCAAATAATTTTTTGCATACATAAGTGAATTGTAGAGGACTCAAGGCCATTAGATTTTGGTGAAGATCGGTTAAGGGGAAGGGGTAGTTTACCTGCAACCTTTTACGTTTTAACAAGAGTAAAGTACTTGAAAATTCATTTAAACTTTTTCAAACAATGGTAATTGTTAAAAATAAAATAATTTTGTTGCCAGGCAATAAAATTATAATTTTTTCATTTTAATGTAAATTATGTATATATTAGAAAATATATAGTGCTTGGCAGGCAAGCATATTTCAGATTATAAGTCTTAGAATATGGAAGTCATGTATGGTTCTCCATACCGATATTTACTTCCATATTCCTTAAGGAATGGAAGTATGGTGATGGCAAAAAAAATCGTGTTCGAGATTATTGCAGATTCTGATTCTACTACACTCAAAACATGAAAAAAAGTCGTTTTCCGAAAAGTGTGTGTGTGTGTGTCTGTCTGTCTGTCTGTCTGTCTGTCTGTCTGTCTGTCTGTCTGTCTGTGTGTCTGTCTGTCTGTCTGTCTGTCTGTAGATTTTTTTTCTATGGCAAACGATAACTGCCGCAAATTCAAACAGAATCAAATAATTTTTTGCATGCAGTCCTGATTTGCAGAGTACTCGCGACGTATTGTTTTTGGTGAAGATCGGTTGAGGGAAAGGGGTAGTTTACCTGCAACGGTTTTTTTTTAGCAAGGGTAATTTTGTTTGTTTGGCAAACGATAACAGCCGCAAATTCAAACAGAATCAAATAATGTTTCGCATACAGCCCTGAATTGTAGAGTTCTCAAGATCTGCTGATTTTGGTGAAGATCGGTTAAGGGAAAGGGGTAGTTTACCTGTAACGTTTTATGTTTTAACAAGGGTATTTCCTTTGGCAAACGATAAAGCCGCAAATTCAAACAGAATCAAAAGATTATTTGCATACAGCCCTAAATTGTAGAGTTCTCAAGACCTATTGTTTTTGGTGAAGTTCGGTTGAGGGAAAGGGGTAGTTTACCAGCCACGTTTTTTGTTTTATCAAGGGTATTTTCTATGGCAAACGATAACAGCCGCAAATTCAAACAGAATCAAATAATGTTTTGCATACAGCCCTGATTTGTAGAGTACTCAAGATCTATTGTTTTTGGTGAAGATCGGTTAAGGGGAAGGGGTAGTTTACCTGCAACGTTTTTTTATCAAGCGTATTTTCTATGGCAAACGATAACTGCCGCAAATTCAAACAGAATCAAATAACTTTTTGCATACAGCCCTGATTTGTAGAGTACTCACGACCTATTGTTTTTGGTGAAGATCGGTTGAGGGAAAGGGGTAGTTTACCTGCAACGGTTTTTTTTTTATCAAGGGAAATTTTGTTTGTTTGGCAAACGATAACAGCCGCAAATTGAAACAGAATCAAATAATGTTTCGCATACAGCCCTGAATTGTAGAGTTCTCAAGATCTGTTGATTTTGGTGAAGATGGGTTTAGGGAAAGGGGTAGTTTACCGGTAACGTTTTCTGTTTTAACAAGGTTATTTCTTATGGCAAACGATAACAGCCGTAAATTCAAACAGAATCAAAAGATTTTTTGCATACCGCCCTAAATTGTATAGTTCTCAAGACCTATTGTTTTTGGTGAAGATCGGTGAAGGGAAAGGGGTAGTTTACCTTCAACGTTTTTTTAACAAGTTTATTTTTTATGGCAAACGATAACAGCCGCAAATTCAAACATAATCAAATAATTTTCTGCATACAGCCCTGGTTTGTAGAGTACTCAAGACCTTTTGTTTTTGGTGAAGATCGGTTGAGGGAAAGGGGTAGTTTACCTGCAACGTTTGTTATAAAGCGTATTTTCTATGGCAAACGATAACTGCCGCAAATTCAAACAGAATCAAATAATTTTTTGCATACATAAGTGAATTGTAGAGGACTCAAGGCCATTAGATTTTGGTGAAGATCGGTTAAGGGGAAGGGGTAGTTTACCAGCAACCTTTTACGTTTTAACAAGAGTAAAGTACTTGAAAATTCATTTAAACTTTTTCAAACAATGGTAATTGTTAAAAATAAAATAATTTTGTTGCCAGGCAATAAAATTATAATTTTTTCATTTTAATGTAAATTATGTATATATTAGAAAATATATAGTGCTTGGCAGGCAAGCATAGTTCAGATTATAAGTCTTAGAATATGGAAGTCATGTATGGTTCTCCATACCGATATTTACTTCCATATTCCTTAAGGAATGGAAGTATGGTGATGGCAAAAAAAATCGTGTTCGAGATTATTGCAGATTCTGATTCTACTACACTCAAAACATGAAAAAAAGTCGTTTTCCGAAAAGTGTGTGTGTGTGTATCTGTCTGTCTGTCTGTCTGTCTGTGTGTCTGTCTGTCTGTCTGTCTTCTGTAGATTTTTTTTTTTGGCAAACGATAACTGCCGCAAATTCAAACAGAATCAAATAATTTTTTGCATGCAGTCCTGATTTGCAGGGTACTCGCGATCTATTGTTTTTGGTGAAGATCGGTTGAGGGAAAGGGGTAGTTTACCTGCAACGGTTTTTTTTTAGCAAGGGTAATTTTGTTTGTTTGGCAAACGATAACAGCCGCAAATTCAAACAGAATCAAATAATGTTTCGCATACAGCCCTGAATTGTAGAGTTCTCAAGATCTGTTGATTTTGGTGAAGATCGGTTAAGGGAAAGGGGTAGTTTACCTGTAACGTTTTATGTTTTAACAAGGGTATTTCCTATGGCAAACGATAACAGCCGCAAATTCAAACAGAATCAAAAGATTATTTGCATACAGCCCTAAATTGTAGAGTTCTCAAGACCTATTGTTTTTGGTGAAGTTCGGTTGAGGGAAAGGGGTAGTTTACCAGCCACGTTTTTTGTTTTATCAAGGGTATTTTCTATGGCAAACGATAACAGCCGCAAATTCAAACAGACTCAAATAATGTTTTGCATACAGCCCTGATTTGTAGAGTACTCAAGACCTATTGTTTTTGGTGAAGATCGGTCAAGAGAAAGGGGTAGTTTACCTGTAACATTTTATGTTTTAACAAGGGTATTTCCTATGGCAAACGATAACAGCCGCAAATTCAAACAGAATCAAAAGATTATTTGCATACAGCCCTAAATTGTAGAGTTCTCAAGACCTTTTGTTTTTGGTGAAGATCGGTTGAGGGAAAGGGGTAGTTTACCTGCAACGTTTTTTTATCAAGCGTATTTTCTATGGCAAACTATAACAGCCGCAAATTCAAACAGAATCAAAGAAATTTTTGCATACTTCCCTGAATTGTAGAGGTCTCAACGACTTTCGATTTTGGTGAAGATCGGTTAAGGGGAAGGGGTAGTTTACCTGCAACCTTTTACGTTTTAACAAGAGTAAAGTACTTGAAAATTTATTTAAACTTTTTGAAACAATGGTAATTGTTAAAAATAAAATAATTTTGTTGCCAGGCAATAAAATTATAATTTTTTCATTTTAATGTAATATAATATTTTTCATTTAATACATCAATAAAAAGGCAGGTAAGACACAGCCTGGCTGTTTGGCTGAAAATGATTTTAAATATAAATCTTAGAATATGGAAGTCATGTATGGTTCTCCATACCGATATTTTTTACTTCCATATTCCTTAAGGAATGGAAGTATGGTGATGGCAAAAAAAATCGTGTTCGAGATTATTGCAGATTCTGATTCTACTACACTCAAAACATGAAAAAAAGTCGTTTTCCGAAAAGTGTCTGTGTGTGTGTCTGTCTGTCTGTCTGTGTGTCTGTGTGTCTGTGTGTCTGTCTGTCTGTAGATTTTTTTTCTATGGCAAACGATAACTGCCGCAAATTCAAACAGAATCAAATAATTTTTTGCATACAGCCCTAAATTGTAGAGTTCTCAAGACCTATTGTTTTTGGTGAAGTTCGGTTGAGGGAAAGGGGTAGTTTACCAGCCACGTTTTTTGTTTTATCAAGGGTATTTTCTATGGCAAACGATAACAGCCGCAAATTCAAACAGAATCAAATAATGTTTTGCATACAGCCCTGATTTGTAGAGTACTCAAGATCTGTTGTTTTTGGTGAAGATCGGTTAAGGGGAAGGGGTAGCTTACCTGCAACGTTTTTTTATCAAGCATATTTTTTATGGCAAACGATAACAGCCGCAAATTCAAACAGAATCAAATAATGTTTTGCATACAGCCCTGATTTGTAGAGTACTCAAGATCTATTGTTTTTGGTGAAGATCGGTCAAGGGAAAGGGGTAGTTTACCTGTAACATTTTATGTTTTAACAAGGGTATTTCCTATGGCAAACGATAACAGCCGCAAATTCAAACAGAATCAAAAGATTATTTGCATACAGCCCTAAATTGTAGAGTTCTCAAGACCTATTGTTTTTGGTGAAGATCGGTTGAGGGAAAGGGGTAGTTTACCTGCAACGTTTTTTTAACAAGGGTATTTTCTATGGCAAACGATAACAGCCGCAAATTCAAACAGAATCAAATAATGTTTTGCATACAGCCCTGATTTGTAGAGTACTCAAGACCTATTGTTTTTGGTGAAGATCGGTTAAGGGAAAGGGGTAGTTTACCTGTAACGTTTTATGTTTTAACAAGGGTATTTCCTATGGCAAACGATAACAGCCGCAAATTCAAACAGAATCAAAAGATTATTTGCATACAGCCCTAAATTGTAGAGTTCTCAAGACCTATTGTTTTTGGTAAAGTTCGGTTGAGGGAAAGGGGTAGTTTACCTGCAACGTTTTTTTAACAAGGGTATTTTCTATGGCAAACGATAACAGCCGCAAATTCAAACAGAATCAAATAATGTTTTGCATACAGCCCTGATTTGTAGAGTACTCAAGACCTATTGTTTTTGGTGAAGATCGGTTAAGGGAAAGGGGTAGTTTACCTGTAACGTTTTATGTTTTAACAAGGGTATTTCCTATGGCAAACGATAACAGCCGCAAATTCAAACAGAATCAAAAGATTATTTGCATACAGCCCTAAATTGTAGAGTTCTCAAGACCTATTGTTTTTGGTGAAGATCGGTTGAGGGAAAGGGGTAGTTTACCTGCAACGTTTTTTTATCAAGCTTATTTTCTATGGCAAACTATAACAGCCGCAAATTCAAACAGAATCAAAGAAATTTTTGCATACTTCCCTGAATTGTAGAGGTCTCAATGACTTTCGATTTTGGTGAAGATCGGTTAAGGGGAAGGGGTAGTTTACCTGCAACCTTTTACGTTTTAACAAGAGTAAAGTACTTGAAAATTTATTTAAACTTTTTGAAACAATGGTAATTGTTAAAAATAAAATAATTTTGTTGCCAGGCAATAAAATTATAATTTTTTCATTTTAATGTAATATAATATTTTTCATTTAATACAGCAATAAAAAGGCAGGTAAGACACAGCCTGGCTGTTTGGCTGAAAATGATTTTAAATATAAATCTTAGAATATGGAAGTCATGTATGGTTCTCCATACCGATATTTTTTACTTCCATATTCCTTAAGGAATGGAAGTATGGTGATGGCAAAAAAAATCGTGTTCGAGATTATTGCAGATTCTGATTCTACTACACTCAAAACATGAAAAAAAGTCGTTTTCCGAAAAGTGTCTGTGTGTCTGTCTGTCTGTAGATTTTTTTTCTATGGCAAACGATAACTGCCGCAAATTCAAACAGAATCAAATAATTTTTTGCATACAGCCCTAAATTGTAGAGTTCTCAAGACCTATTGTTTTTGGTGAAGTTCGGTTGAGGGAAAGGGGTAGTTTACCAGCCACGTTTTTTGTTTTATCAAGGGTATTTTCTATGGCAAACGATAACAGCCGCAAATTCAAACAGAATCAAATAATGTTTTGCATACAGGCCTGATTTGTAGAGTACTCACGACCTATTGTTTTTGGTGAAGATCGGTTGAGGGAAAGGGGTAGTTTACCTGCAACGGTTTTTTTTTTATCAAGGGAAATTTTGTTTGTTTGGCAAACGATAACAGCCGCAAATTCAAACAGAATCAAATAATGTTTCGCATACAGCCCTGAATTGTAGAGTTCTCAAGATCTGTTGATTTTGGTGAAGATCGGTTAAGGGAAAGGGGTAGTTTACCTGTAACGTTTTCTGTTTTAACAAGGTTATTTCTTATGGCAAACGATAACAGCCGTAAATTCAAACAGAATCAAAAGATTTTTTGCATACAGCCCTAAATTGTAGAGTTCTCAAGACCTATTGTTTTTGGTGAAGATCGGTGAAGGGAAAGGGGTAGTTTACCTACAACGTTTTTTTAACAAGGTTATTTTCTATGGCAAACGATAACAGCCGCAAATTCAAACATAATCAAATAATTTTCTGCATACAGCCCTGGTTTGTAGAGTACTCAAGATCTTTTGTTTTTGGTGAAGGTCGGTTGAGGGAAAGGGGTAGTTTACCTGCAACGTTTGTTATAAAGCGTATTTTCTATGGCAAACGATAACTGCCGCAAATTCAAACAGAATCAAATAATTTTTTGCATACATAAGTAAATTGTAGAGGACTCAAGGCCATTAGATTTTGGTGAAGATCGGTTAAGGGGAAGGGGTAGTTTACCTGCAACCTTTTACGTTTTAACAAGAGTAAAGTACTTGAAAATTCATTTAAACTTTTTCAAACAATGGTAATTGTTAAAAATAAAATAATTTTGTTGCCAGGCAATAAAATTATAATTTTTTCATTTTAATGTAAATTATGTATATATAAGAAAATATATAGTGCTTGGCAGGCAAGCATATTTCAGATTATAAGTCTTAGAATATGGAAGTCATGTATGGTTCTCCATACCGATATTTACTTCCATATTCCTTAAGGAATGGAAGTATGGTGATGGCAAAAAAAATCGTGTTCGAGATTATTGCAGATTCTGATTCTACTACACTCAAAACATGAAAAAAAGTCGTTTTCCGAAAAGTGTGTGTGTGTGTGTCTGTCTGTCTGTCTGTGTGTCTGTCTGTCTGTCTGTCTGTCTGTAGATTTTTTTTCTATGGCAAACGATAACTGCCGCAAATTCAAACAGAATCAAATAATTTTTTGCATGCAGTCCTGATTTGCAGAGTACTCGCGACCTATTGTTTTTGGTGAAGATCGGTTGAGGGAAAGGGGTAGTTTACCTGCAACGGTTTTTTTTTAGCAAGGGTAATTTTGTTTGTTTGGCAAACGATAACAGCCGCAAATTCAAACAGAATCAAATAATGTTTCGCATACAGCCCTGAATTGTAGAGTTCTCAAGATCTGCTGATTTTGGTGAAGATCGGTTAAGGGAAAGGGGTAGTTTACCTGTAACGTTTTATGTTTTAACAAGGGTATTTCCTTTGGCAAACGATAAAGCCGCAAATTCAAACAGAATCAAAAGATTATTTGCATACAGCCCTAAATTGTAGAGCTCTCAAGACCTATTGTTTTTGGTGAAGTTCGGTTGAGGGAAAGGGGTAGTTTACCAGCCACGTTTTTTGTTTTATCAAGGGTATTTTCTATGGCAAACAATAACAGCCGCAAATTCAAACAGAATCAAATAATGTTTTGCATACAGCCCTGATTTGTAGTGTACTCAAGATCTATTGTTTTTGGTGAAGATCGGTTAAGGGGAAGGGGTAGTTTACCTGCAACGTTTTTTTATCAAGCGTATTTTCTATGGCAAACGATAACTGCCGCAAATTCAAACAGAATCAAATAACTTTTTGCATACAGCCCTGATTTGTAGAGTACTCACGACCTATTGTTTTTGGTGAAGATCGGTTGAGGGAAAGGGGTAGTTTACCTGCAACGGTTTTTTTTTTATCAAGGGAAATTTTGTTTGTTTGGCAAACGATAACAGCCGCAAATTGAAACAGAATCAAATAATGTTTCGCATACAGCCCTGAATTGTAGAGTTCTCAAGATCTGTTGATTTTGGTGAAGATGGGTTTAGGGAAAGGGGTAGTTTACCTGTAACGTTTTCTGTTTTAACAAGGTTATTTCTTATGGCAAACGATAACAGCCGTAAATTCAAACAGAATCAAAAGATTTTTTGCATACCGCCCTAAATTGTATAGTTCTCAAGACCTATTGTTTTTGGTGAAGATCGGTGAAGGGAAAGGGGTAGTTTACCTTCAACGTTTTTTTAACAAGTTTATTTTATATGGCAAACGATAACAGCCGCAAATTCAAACATAATCAAATAATTTTCTGCATACAGCCCTGGTTTGTAGAGTACTCAAGACCTTTTGTTTTTGGTGAAGATCGGTTGAGGGAAAGGGGTAGTTTACCTGCAACGTTTGTTATAAAGCGTATTTTCTATGGCAAACGATAACTGCCGCAAATTCAAACAGAATCAAATAATTTTTTGCATACATAAGTGAATTGTAGAGGACTCAAGGCCATTAGATTTTGGTGAAGATCGGTTAAGGGGAAGGGGTAGTTTACCTGCAACCTTTTACGTTTTAACAAGAGTAAAGTACTTGAAAATTCATTTAAACTTTTTCAAACAATGGTAATTGTTAAAAATAAAATAATTTTGTTGCCAGGCAATAAAATTATAATTTTTTCATTTTAATGTAAATTATGTATATATTAGAAAATATATAGTGCTTGGCAGGCAAGCATATTTCAGATTATAAGTCTTAGAATATGGAAGTCATGTATGGTTCTCCATACCGATATTTACTTCCATATTCCTTAAGGAATGGAAGTATGGTGATGGCAAAAAAAATCGTGTTCGAGATTATTGCAGATTCTGATTCTACTACACTCAAAACATGAAAAAAAGTCGTTTTCCGAAAAGTGTGTGTGTGTGTATCTGTCTGTCTGTCTGTCTGTCTGTGTGTCTGTCTGTCTGTCTGTCTTCTGTAGATTTTTTTTTTGGCAAACGATAACTGCCGCAAATTCAAACAGAATCAAATAATTTTTTGCATGCAGTCCTGATTTGCAGAGTACTCGCGATCTATTGTTTTTGGTGAAGATCGGTTGAGGGAAAGGGGTAGTTTACCGGCAACGGTTTTTTTTTAGCAAGGGTAATTTTGTTTGTTTGGCAAACGATAACAGCCGCAAATTCAAACAGAATCAAATAATGTTTCGCATACAGCCCTGAATTGTAGAGTTCTCAAGATCTGTTGATTTTGGTGAAGATCGGTTAAGGGAAAGGGGTAGTTTACCTGTAACGTTTTATGTTTTAACAAGGGTATTTCCTATGGCAAACGATAACAGCCGCAAATTCAAACAGAATCAAAAGATTATTTGCATACAGCCCTAAATTGTAGAGTTCTCAAGACCTATTGTTTTTGGTGAAGTTCGGTTGAGGGAAAGGGGTAGTTTACCAGCCACGTTTTTTGTTTTATCAAGGGTATTTTCTATGGCAAACGATAACAGCCGCAAATTCAAACAGACTCAAATAATGTTTTGCATACAGCCCTGATTTGTAGAGTACTCAAGACCTATTGTTTTTGGTGAAGATCGGTCAAGAGAAAGGGGTAGTTTACCTGTAACATTTTATGTTTTAACAAGGGTATTTCCTATGGCAAACGATAACAGCCGCAAATTCAAACAGAATCAAAAGATTATTTGCATACAGCCCTAAATTGTAGAGTTCTCAAGACCTTTTGTTTTTGGTGAAGATCGGTTGAGGGAAAGGGGTAGTTTACCTGCAACGTTTTTTTATCAAGCGTATTTTCTATGGCAAACTATAACAGCCGCAAATTCAAACAGAATCAAAGAAATTTTTGCATACTTCCCTGAATTGTAGAGGTCTCAACGACTTTCGATTTTGGTGAAGATCGGTTAAGGGGAAGGGGTAGTTTACCTGCAACCTTTTACGTTTTAACAAGAGTAAAGTACTTGAAAATTTATTTAAACTTTTTGAAACAATGGTAATTGTTAAAAATAAAATAATTTTGTTGCCAGGCAATAAAATTATAATTTTTTCATTTTAATGTAATATAATATTTTTCATTTAATACATCAATAAAAAGGCAGGTAAGACACAGCCTGGCTGTTTGGCTGAAAATGATTTTAAATATAAATCTTAGAATATGGAAGTCATGTATGGTTCTCCATACCGATATTTTTTACTTCCATATTCCTTAAGGAATGGAAGTATGGTGATGGCAAAAAAAATCGTGTTCGAGATTATTGCAGATTCTGATTCTACTACACTCAAAACATGAAAAAAAGTCGTTTTCCGAAAAGTGTCTGTGTGTGTGTCTGTCTGTCTGTCTGTGTGTCTGTGTGTCTGTGTGTCTGTCTGTCTGTAGATTTTTTTTCTATGGCAAACGATAACTGCCGCAAATTCAAACAGAATCAAATAATTTTTTGCATACAGCCCTAAATTGTAGAGTTCTCAAGACCTATTGTTTTTCGTGAAGTTCGGTTGAGGGAAAGGGGTAGTTTACCAGCCACGTTTTTTGTTTTATCAAGGGTATTTTCTATGGCAAACGATAACAGCCGCAAATTCAAACAGAATCAAATAATGTTTTGCATACAGCCCTGATTTGTAGAGTACTCAAGATCTGTTGTTTTTGGTGAAGATCGGTTAAGGGGAAGGGGTAGTTTACCTGCAACGTTTTTTTATCAAGCATATTTTCTATGGCAAACGATAACAGCCGCAAATTCAAACAGAATCAAATAATGTTTTGCATACAGCCCTGATTTGTAGAGTACTCAAGATCTATTGTTTTTGGTGAAGATCGGTCAAGGGAAAGGGGTAGTTTACCTGTAACATTTTATGTTTTAACAAGGGTATTCCCTATGGCAAACGATAACAGCCGCAAATTCAAACAGAATCAAAAGATTATTTGCATACAGCCCTAAATTGTAGAGTTCTCAAGACCTGTTGTTTTTGGTGAAGATCGGTTGAGGGAAAGGGGTAGTTTACCTGCAACGTTTTTTTAACAAGGGTATTTTCTATGGCAAACGATAACAGCCGCAAATTCAAACAGAATCAAATAATGTTTTGCATACAGCCCTGATTTGTAGAGTACTCAAGACCTATTGTTTTTGGTGAAGATCGGTTAAGGGAAAGGGGTAGTTTACCCGTAACGTTTTATGTTTTAACAAGGGTATTTCCTATGGCAAACGATAACAGCCGCAAATTCAAACAGAATCAAAAGATTATTTGCATACAGCCCTAAATTGTAGAGTTCTCAAGACGTATTGTTTTTGGTGAAGATCGGTTGAGGGAAAGGGGTAGTTTACCTGCAACGTTTTTTTAACAAGGGTATTTTCTATGGCAAACGATAACAGCCGCAAATTCAAACAGAATCAAATAATCTTTTGCATACAGCCCTGATTTGTAGAGTACTCAAGACCTATTGTTTTTGGTGAAGATCGGTTAAGGGAAAGGGGTAGTTTACCTGTAACGTTTTGTTTTAACAAGGGTATTTCCTATGGCAAACGATAACAGCCGCAAATTCAAACAGAATCAAAAGATTATTTGCATACAGCCCTAAATTGTAGAGTTCTCAAGACCTATTGTTTTTGGTAAAGTTCGGTTGAGGGAAAGGGGTAGTTTACCTGCAACGTTTTTTTAACAAGGGTATTTTCTATGGCAAACGATAACAGCCGCAAATTCAAACAGAATCAAATAATGTTTTGCATACAGCCCTGATTTGTAGAGTACTCAAGACCTATTGTTTTTGGTGAAGATCGGTTAAGGGAAAGGGGTAGTTTACCTGTAACGTTTTATGTTTTAACAAGGGTATTTCCTATGGCAAACGATAACAGCCGCAAATTCAAACAGAATCAAAAGATTATTTGCATACAGCCCTAAATTGTAGAGTTCTCAAGACCTATTGTTTTTGGTGAAGATCGGTTGAGGGAAAGGGGTAGTTTACCTGCAACGTTTTTTTATCAAGCTTATTTTCTATGGCAAACTATAACAGCCGCAAATTCAAACAGAATCAAAGAAATTTTTGCATACTTCCCTGAATTGTAGAGGTCTCAATGACTTTCGATTTTGGTGAAGATCGGTTAAGGGGAAGGGGTAGTTTACCTGCAACCTTTTACGTTTTAACAAGAGTAAAGTACTTGAAAATTTATTTAAACTTTTTGAAACAATGGTAATTGTTAAAAATAAAATAATTTTGTTGCCAGGCAATAAAATTATAATTTTTTCATTTTAATGTAATATAATATTTTTCATTTAATACAGCAATAAAAAGGCAGGTAAGACACAGCCTGGCTGTTTGGCTGAAAATGATTTTAAATATAAATCTTAGAATATGGAAGTCATGTATGGTTCTCCATACCGATATTTTTTACTTCCATATTCCTTAAGGAATGGAAGTATGGTGATGGCAAAAAAAATCGTGTTCGAGATTATTGCAGATTCTGATTCTACTACACTCAAAACATGAAAAAAAGTCGTTTTCCGAAAAGTGTCTGTGTGTCTGTCTGTCTGTAGATTTTTTTTCTATGGCAAACGATAACTGCCGCAAATTCAAACAGAATCAAATAATTTTTTGCATACAGCCCTAAATTGTAGAGTTCTCAAGACCTATTGTTTTTGGTGAAGTTCGGTTGAGGGAAAGGGGTAGTTTACCAGCCACGTTTTTTGTTTTATCAAGGGTATTTTCTATGGCAAACGATAACAGCCGCAAATTCAAACAGAATCAAATAATGTTTTGCATACAGGCCTGATTTGTAGAGTACTCACGACCTATTGTTTTTGGTGAAGATCGGTTGAGGGAAAGGGGTAGTTTACCTTCAACGGTTTTTTTTTTATCAAGGGAAATTTTGTTTGTTTGGCAAACTATAACAGCCGCAAATTCAAACAGAATCAAATAATGTTTCGCATACAGCCCTGATTTGTAGAGTTCTCAAGATCTGTTGATTTTGGTGAAGATCGGTTAAGGGAAAGGGGTAGTTTACCTGTAACGTTTTCTGTTTTAACAAGGTTATTTCTTATGGCAAACGATAACAGCCGTAAATTCAAACAGAATCAAAAGATTTTTTGCATACAGCCCTAAATTGTAGAGTTCTCAAGACCTTTTGTTTTTGGTGAAGATCGGTGAAGGGAAAGGGGTAGTTTACCTACAACGTTTTTTTAACAAGGTTATTTTCTATGGCAAACGATAACAGCCGCAAATTCAAACATAATCAAATAATTTTCTGCATACAGCCCTGGTTTGTAGAGTACTCAAGACCTTTTGTTTTTGGTGAAGGTCGGTTGAGGGAAAGGGGTAGTTTACCTGCAACGTTTGTTATAAAGCGTATTTTCTATGGCAAACGATAACTGCCGCAAATTCAAACAGAATCAAATAATTTTTTGCATACATAAGTAAATTGTAGAGGACTCAAGGCCATTAGATTTTGGTGAAGATCGGTTAAGGGGAAGGGGTAGTTTACCTGCAACCTTTTACGTTTTAACAAGAGTAAAGTACTTGAAAATTCATTTAAACTTTTTCAAACAATGGTAATTGTTAAAAATAAAATAATTTTGTTGCCAGGCAATAAAATTATAATTTTTTCATTTTAATGTAAATTATGTATATATTAGAAAATATATAGTGCTTGGCAGGCAAGCATATTTCAGATTATAAGTCTTAGAATATGGAAGTCATGTATGGTTCTCCATACCGATATTTACTTCCATATTCCTTAAGGAATGGAAGTATGGTGATGGCAAAAAAAATCGTGTTCGAGATTATTGCAGATTCTGATTCTACTACACTCAAAACATGAAAAAAAGTCGTTTTCCGAAAAGTGTGTGTGTGTGTGTCTGTCTGTCTGTCTGTGTGTCTGTCTGTCTGTCTGTCTGTCTGTAGATTTTTTTTCTATGGCAAACGATAACTGCCGCAAATTCAAACAGAATCAAATAATTTTTTGCATGCAGTCCTGATTTGCAGAGTACTCGCGACCTATTGTTTTTGGTGAAGATCGGTTGAGGGAAAGGGGTAGTTTACCTGCAACGGTTTTTTTTTAGCAAGGGTAATTTTGTTTGTTTGGCAAACGATAACAGCCGCAAATTCAAACAGAATCAAATAATGTTCCGCATACAGCCCTGAATTGTAGAGTTCTCAAGATCTGCTGATTTTGGTGAAGATCGGTTAAGGGAAAGGGGTAGTTTACCTGTAACGTTTTATGTTTTAACAAGGGTATTTCCTTTGGCAAACGATAAAGCCGTAAATTCAAACAGAATCAAAAGATTATTTGCATACAGCCCTAAATTGTAGAGTTCTCAAGACCTATTGTTTTTGGTGAAGTTCGGTTGAGGGAAAGGGGTAGTTTACCAGCCACGTTTTTTGTTTTATCAAGGGTATTTTCTATGGCAAACGATAACAGCCGCAAATTCAAACAGAATCAAATAATGTTTTGCATACAGCCCTGATTTGTAGAGTACTCAAGATCTGTTGTTTTTGGTGAAGATCGGTTAAGGGGAAGGGGTAGTTTACCTGCAACGTTTTTTTATCAAGCGTATTTTCTATGGCAAACGATAACTGCCGCAAATTCAAACAGAATCAAATAACTTTTTGCATACAGCCCTGATTTGTAGAGTACTCACGACCTATTGTTTTTGGTGAAGATCGGTTGAGGGAAAGGGGTAGTTTACCTGCAACGGTTTTTTTTTTATCAAGGGAAATTTTGTTTGTTTGGCAAACGATAACAGCCGCAAATTGAAACAGAATCAAATAATGTTTCGCATACAGCCCTGAATTGTAGAGTTCTCAAGATCTGTTGATTTTGGTGAAGATGGGTTTAGGGAAAGGGGTAGTTTACCTGTAACGTTTTCTGTTTTAACAAGGTTATTTCTTATGGCAAACGATAACAGCCGTAAATTCAAACAGAATCAAAAGATTTTTTGCATACCGCCCTAAATTGTATAGTTCTCAAGACCTATTGTTTTTGGTGAAGATCGGTGAAGGGAAAGGGGTAGTTTACCTTCAACGTTTTTTTAACAAGTTTATTTTTTATGGCAAACGATAACAGCCGCAAATTCAAACATAATCAAATAATTTTCTGCATACAGCCCTGGTTTGTAGAGTACTCAAGACCTTTTGTTTTTGGTGAAGATCGGTTGAGGGAAAGGGGTAGTTTACCTGCAACGTTTGTTATAAAGCGTATTTTTTATGGCAAACGATAACTGCCGCAAATTCAAACAGAATCAAATAATTTTTTGCATACATAAGTGAATTGTAGAGGACTCAAGGCCATTAGATTTTGGTGAAGATCGGTTAAGGGGAAGGGGTAGTTTACCAGCAACCTTTTACGTTTTAACAAGAGTAAAGTACTTGAAAATTCATTTAAACTTTTTCAAACAATGGTAATTGTTAAAAATAAAATAATTTTGTTGCCAGGCAATAAAATTATAATTTTTTCATTTTAATGTAAATTATGTATATATTAGAAAATATATAGTGCTTGGCAGGCAAGCATAGTTCAGATTATAAGTCTTAGAATATGGAAGTCATGTATGGTTCTCCATACCGATATTTACTTCCATATTCCTTAAGGAATGGAAGTATGGTGATGGCAAAAAAAATCGTGTTCGAGATTATTGCAGATTCTGATTCTACTACACTCAAAACATGAAAAAAAGTCGTTTTCCGAAAAGTGTGTGTGTGTGTATCTGTCTGTCTGTCTGTCTGTCTGTGTGTCTGTCTGTCTGTCTGTCTTCTGTAGATTTTTTTTTTGGCAAACGATAACTGCCGCAAATTCAAACAGAATCAAATAATTTTTTGCATGCAGTCCTGATTTGCAGAGTACTCGCGATCTATTGTTTTTGGTGAAGATCGGTTGAGGGAAAGGGGTAGTTTACCTGCAACGGTTTTTTTTTAGCAAGGGTAATTTTGTTTGTTTGGCAAACGATAACAGCCGCAAATTCAAACAGAATCAAATAATGTTTCGCATACAGCCCTGAATTGTAGAGTTCTCAAGATCTGTTGATTTTGGTGAAGATCGGTTAAGGGAAAGGGGTAGTTTACCAGTAACGTTTTATGTTTTAACAAGGGTATTTCCTATGGCAAACGATAACAGCCGCAAATTCAAACAGAATCAAAAGATTATTTGCATACAGCCCTAAATTGTAGAGTTCTCAAGACCTATTGTTTTTGGTGAAGTTCGGTTGAGGGAAAGGGGTAGTTTACCAGCCACGTTTTTTGTTTTATCAAGGGTATTTTCTATGGCAAACGATAACAGCCGCAAATTCAAACAGACTCAAATAATGTTTTGCATACAGCCCTGATTTGTAGAGTACTCAAGACCTATTGTTTTTGGTGAAGATCGGTCAAGAGAAAGGGGTAGTTTACCTGTAACATTTTATGTTTTAACAAGGGTATTTCCTATGGCAAACGATAACAGCCGCAAATTCAAACAGAATCAAAAGATTATTTGCATACAGCCCTAAATTGTAGAGTTCTCAAGACCTTTTGTTTTTGGTGAAGATCGGTTGAGGGAAAGGGGTAGTTTACCTGCAACGTTTTTTTATCAAGCGTATTTTCTATGGCAAACTATAACAGCCGCAAATTCAAACAGAATCAAAGAAATTTTTGCATACTTCCCTGAATTGTAGAGGTCTCAACGACTTTCGATTTTGGTGAAGATCGGTTAAGGGGAAGGGGTAGTTTACCTGCAACCTTTTACGTTTTAACAAGAGTAAAGTACTTGAAAATTTATTTAAACTTTTTGAAACAATGGTAATTGTTAAAAATAAAATAATTTTGTTGCCAGGCAATAAAATTATAATTTTTTCATTTTAATGTAATATAATATTTTTCATTTAATACATCAATAAAAAGGCAGGTAAGACACAGCCTGGCTGTTTGGCTGAAAATGATTTTAAATATAAATCTTAGAATATGGAAGTCATGTATGGTTCTCCATACCGATATTTTTTACTTCCATATTCCTTAAGGAATGGAAGTATGGTGATGGCAAAAAAAATCGTGTTCGAGATTATTGCAGATTCTGATTCTACTACACTCAAAACATGAAAAAAAGTCGTTTTCCGAAAAGTGTCTTTGTGTGTGTCTGTCTGTCTGTCTGTGTGTCTGTGTGTCTGTGTGTCTGTCTGTCTGTAGATTTTTTTTCTATGGCAAACGATAACTGCCGCAAATTCAAACAGAATCAAATAATGTTTTGCATACAGCCCTGATTTGTAGAGTACTCAAGATCTGTTGTTTTTGGTGAAGATCGGTTAAGGGGAAGGGGTAGTTTACCTGCAACGTTTTTTTATCAAGCATATTTTCTATGGCAAACGATAACAGCCGCAAATTCAAACAGAATCAAATAATGTTTTGCATACAGCCCTGATTTGTAGAGTACTCAAGATCTATTGTTTTTGGTGAAGATCGGTCAAGGGAAAGGGGTAGTTTACCAGTAACATTTTATGTTTTAACAAGGGTATTTCCTATGGCAAACGATAACAGCCGCAAATTCAAACAGAATCAAAAGATTATTTGCATACAGCCCTAAATTGTTGAGTTCTCAAGACCTATTGTTTTTGGTGAAGATCGGTTGAGGGAAAGGGGTAGTTTACCTGCAACGTTTTTTTAACAAGGGTATTTTCTATGGCAAACGATAACAGCCGCAAATTCAAACAGAATCAAATAATGTTTTGCATACAGCCCTGATTTGTAGAGTACTCAAGACCTATTGTTTTTGGTGAAGATCGGTTAAGGGAAAGGGGTAGTTTACCTGTAACGTTTTATGTTTTAACAAGGGTATTTCCTATGGCAAACGATAACAGCCGCAAATTCAAACAGAATCAAAAGATTATTTGCATACAGCCCTAAATTGTAGAGTTCTCAAGACCTATTGTTTTTGGTGAAGATCGGTTGAGGGAAAGGGGTAGTTTACCTGCAACGTTTTTTTAACAAGGGTATTTTCTATGGCAAACGATAACAGCCGCAAATTCAAACAGAATCAAATAATCTTTTGCATACAGCCCTGATTTGTAGAGTACTCAAGACCTATTGTTTTTGGTGAAGATCGGTTAAGGGAAAGGGGTAGTTTACCTGAAACGTTTTATGTTTTAACAAGGGTATTTCCTATGGCAAACGATAACAGCCGCAAATTCAAACAGAATCAAAAGATTATTTGCATACAGCCCTAAATTGTAGAGTTCTCAAGACCTATTGTTTTTGGTAAAGTTCGGTTGAGGGAAAGGGGTAGTTTACCTGCAACGTTTTTTTAACAAGGGTATTTTTTATGGCAAACGATAACAGCCGCAAATTCAAACAGAATCAAATAATGTTTTGCATACAGCCCTGATTTGTAGAGTACTCAAGACCTATTGTTTTTGGTGAAGATCGGTTAAGGGAAAGGGGTAGTTTACCTGTAACGTTTTATGTTTTAACAAGGGTATTTCCTATGGCAAACGATAACAGCCGCAAATTCAAACAGAATCAAAAGATTATTTGCATACAGCCCTAAATTGTAGAGTTCTCAAGACCTATTGTTTTTGGTGAAGATCGGTTGAGGGAAAGGGGTAGTTTGGCAGCAACGTTTTTTTATCAAGCTTATTTTCTATGGCAAACTATAACAGCCGCAAATTCAAACAGAATCAAAGAAATTTTTGCATACTTCCCTGAATTGTAGAGGTCTCAATGACTTTCGATTTTGGTGAAGATCGGTTAAGGGGAAGGGGTAGTTTACCTGCAACCTTTTACGTTTTAACAAGAGTAAAGTACTTGAAAATTTATTTAAACTTTTTGAAACAATGGTAATTGTTAAAAATAAAATAATTTTGTTGCCAGGCAATAAAATTATAATTTTTTCATTTTAATGTAATATAATATTTTTCATTTAATACAGCAATAAAAAGGCAGGTAAGACACAGCCTGGCTGTTTGGCTGAAAATGATTTTAAATATAAATCTTAGAATATGGAAGTCATGTATGGTTCTCCATACCGATATTTTTTACTTCCATATTCCTTAAGGAATGGAAGTATGGTGATGGCAAAAAAAATCGTGTTCGAGATTATTGCAGATTCTGATTCTACTACACTCAAAACATGAAAAAAAGTCGTTTTCCGAAAAGTGTCTGTGTGTCTGTCTGTCTGTAGATTTTTTTTCTATGGCAAACGATAACTGCCGCAAATTCAAACAGAATCAAATAATTTTTTGCATACAGCCCTAAATTGTAGAGTTCTCAAGACCTATTGTTTTTGGTGAAGTTCGGTTGAGGGAAAGGGGTAGTTTACCAGCCACGTTTTTTGTTTTATCAAGGGTATTTTCTATGGCAAACGATAACAGCCGCAAATTCAAACAGAATCAAATAATGTTTTGCATACAGCCCTGATTTGTAGAGTACTCAAGATCTGTTGTTTTTGGTGAAGATCGGTTAAGGGGAAGGGGTAGTTTACCTGCAACGTTTTTTTATCAAGCGTATTTTCTATGGCAAACGATAACTGCCGCAAATTCAAACAGAATCAAATAACTTTTTGCATACAGGCCTGATTTGTAGAGTACTCACGACCTATTGTTTTTGGTGAAGATCGGTTGAGGGAAAGGGGTAGTTTACCTGCAACGGTTTTTTTTTTATCAAGGGAAATTTTGTTTGTTTGGCAAACGATAACAGCCGCAAATTCAAACAGAATCAAATAATGTTTCGCATACAGTCCTGAATTGTAGAGTTCTCAAGATCTGTTGATTTTGGTGAAGATCGGTTAAGGGAAAGGGGTAGTTTACCTGTAACGTTTTCTGTTTTAACAAGGTTATTTCTTATGGCAAACGATAACAGCCGTAAATTCAAACAGAATCAAAAGATTTTTTGCATACAGCCCTAAATTGTAGAGTTCTCAAGACCTATTGTTTTTGGTGAAGATCGGTGAAGGGAAAGGGGTAGTTTACCTACAACGTTTTTTTAACAAGGTTATTTTCTATGGCAAACGATAACAGCCGCAAATTCAAACATAATCAAATAATTTTCTGCATACAGCCCTGGTTTGTAGAGTACTCAAGACCTTTTGTTTTTGGTGAAGATCGGTTGAGGGAAAGGGGTAGTTTACCTGCAACGTTTGTTATAAAGCGTATTTTCTATGGCAAACGATAACTGCCGCAAATTCAAACAGAATCAAATAATTTTTTGCATACATAAGTAAATTGTAGAGGACTCAAGGCCATTAGATTTTGGTGAAGATCGGTTAAGGGGAAGGGGTAGTTTACCTGCAACCTTTTACGTTTTAACAAGAGTAAAGTACTTGAAAATTCATTTAAACTTTTTCAAACAATGGTAATTGTTAAAAATAAAATAATTTTGTTGCCAGGCAATAAAATTATAATTTTTTCATTTTAATGTAAATTATGTATATATTAGAAAATATATAGTGCTTGGCAGGCAAGCATATTTCAGATTATAAGTCTTAGAATATGGAAGTCATGTATGGTTCTCCATACCGATATTTACTTCCATATTCCTTAAGGAATGGAAGTATGGTGATGGCAAAAAAAATCGTGTTCGAGATTATTGCAGATTCTGATTCTACTACACTCAAAACATGAAAAAAAGTCGTTTTCCGAAAAGTGTGTGTGTGTGTGTCTGTCTGTCTGTGTGTCTGTCTGTCTGTCTGTCTGTCTGTAGATTTTTTTTCTATGGCAAACGATAACTGCCGCAAATTCAAACAGAATCAAATAATTTTTTGCATGCAGTCCTGATTTGCAGAGTACTCGCGACCTTTTGTTTTTGGTGAAGATCGGTTTAGGGAAAGGGGTAGTTTACCTGCAACGGTTTTTTTTTAGCAAGGGTAATTTTGTTTGTTTGGCAAACGATAACAGCCGCAAATTCAAACAGAATCAAATAATGTTTCGCATACAGCCCTGAATTGTAGAGTGCTCAAGATCTGTTGATTTTGGTGAAGATCGGTTAAGGGAAAGGGGTAGTTTACCTGTAACGTTTTATGTTTTAACAAGGGTATTTCCTATGGCAAACGATAACAGCCGCAAATTCAAACAGAATCAAAAGATTATTTGCATACAGCCCTAAATTGTAGAGTTCTCAAGACCTATTGTTTTTGGTGAAGTTCGGTTGAGGGAAAGGGGTAGTTTACCAGCTACGTTTTTTGTTTTATCAAGGGTATTTTCTATGGCAAACGATAACAGCCGCAAATTCAAACAGAATCAAATAATGTTTTGCATACAGCCCTGATTTGTAGAGTACTCAAGATCTATTGTTTTTGGTGAAGATCGGTCAAGGGAAAGGGGTAGTTTACCTGTAACATTTTATGTTTTAACAAGGGTATTTCCTATGGCAAACGATAACAGCCGCAAATTCAAACAGAATCAAAAGATTATTTGCATACAGCCCTAAATTGTAGAGTTCTCAAGACCTATTGTTTTTGGTGAGGATCGGTTGAGGGAAAGGGGTAGTTTACCAGCAACGTTTTTTTAACAAGGGTATTTTCTATGGCAAACGATAACAGCCGCAAATTCAAACAGAATCAAATAATGTTTTGCATACAGCCCTGATTTGTAGAGTACTCAAGACCTATTGTTTTTGGTGAAGATCGGTTAAGGGAAAGGGGTAGTTTACCTGTAACGTTGTATGTTTTAACAAGGGTATTTCCTATGGCAAACGATAACAGCCGCAAATTCAAACAGAATCAAAAGATTATTTGCATACAGCCCTAAATTGTAGAGTTCTCAAGACCTATTGTTTTTGGTGAAGATCGGTTGAGGGAAAGGGGTAGTTTACCTGCAACGTTTTTTTAACAAGGGTATTTTCTATGGCAAACGATAACAGCCGCAAATTCAAACAGAATCAAATAATCTTTTGCATACAGCCCTGATTTGTAGAGTACTCAAGACCTAATGTTTTTGGTGAGGATCGGTTAAGGGAAAGGGGTAGTTTACCTGTAACGTTTTATGTTTTAACAAGGGTATTTCCTATGGCAAACGATAACAGCCGCAAATTCAAACAGAATCAAAAGATTATTTGCATACAGCCCTAAATTGTAGAGTTCTCAAGACCTATTGTTTTTGGTAAAGTTCGGTTGAGGGAAAGGGGTAGTTTACCGGCAACGTTTTTTTAACAAGGGTATTTTCTATGGCAAACGATAACAGCCGCAAATTCAAACAGAATCAAATAATGTTTTGCATACAGCCCTGATTTGTAGAGTACTCAAGACCTATTGTTTTTGGTGAAGATCGGTTAAGGGAAAGGGGTAGTTTACCTGTAACGTTTTATGTTTTAACAAGGGTATTTCCTATGGCAAACGATAACAGCCGCAAATTCAAACAGAATCAAAAGATTATTTGCATACAGCCCTAAATTGTAGAGTTCTCAAGACCTATTGTTTTTGGTGAAGATCGGTTGAGGGAAAGGGGTAGTTTACCTGCAACGTTTTTTTATCAAGCTTATTTTCTATGGCAAACTATAAGAGCCGCAAATTCAAACAGAATCAAAGAAATTTTTGCATACTTCCCTGAATTGTAGAGGTCTCAATGACTTTCGATTTTGGTGAAGATCGGTTAAGGGGAAGGGGTAGTTTACCTGCAACCTTTTACGTTTTAACAAGAGTAAAGTACTTGAAAATTTATTTAAACTTTTTGAAACAATGGTAATTGTTAAAAATAAAATAATTTTGTTGCCAGGCAATAAAATTATAATTTTTTCATTTTAATGTAATATAATATTTTTCATTTAATACAGCAATAAAAAGGCAGGTAAGACACAGCCTGGCTGTTTGGCTGAAAATGATTTTAAATATAAATCTTAGAATATGGAAGTCATGTATGGTTCTCCATACCGATATTTTTTACTTCCATATTCCTTAAGGAATGGAAGTATGGTGATGGCAAAAAAAATCGTGTTCGAGATTATTGCAGATTCTGATTCTACTACACTCAAAACATGAAAAAAAGTCGTTTTCCGAAAAGTGTCTGTGTGTCTGTCTGTCTGTCTGTATGTGTGTCTGTGTGTCTGTGTGTCTGTCTGTCTGTAGATTTTTTTTCTATGGCAAACGATAACTGCCGCAAATTCAAACAGAATCAAATAATTTTTTGCATACAGCCCTAAATTGTAGAGTTCTCAAGACCTATTGTTTTTGGTGAAGTTCGGTTGAGGGAAAGGGGTAGTTTACCAGCCACGTTTTTTGTTTTATCAAGGGTATTTTCTATGGCAAACGATAACAGCCGCAAATTCAAACAGAATCAAATAATGTTTTGCATACTGCCCTGATTTGTAGAGTACTCAAGATCTGTTGATTTTGGTGAAGATCGGTTAAGGGAAAGGGGTAGTTTACCTGTAACGTTTTCTGTTTTAACAAGGTTATTTCTTATGGCAAACGATAACAGCCGTAAATTCAAACAGAATCAAAAGATTTTTTGCATACAGTCCTAAATTGTAGAGTTCTCAAGACCTATTGTTTTTGGTGAAGATCGGTGAAGGGAAAGGGGTAGTTTACGTACAACGTTTTTTTAACAAGGTTATTTTCTATGGCAAACGATAACAGCCGCAAATTCAAACATAATCAAATAATTTTCTGCATACAGCCCTGGTTTGTAGAGTACTCAAGACCTTTTGTTTTTGGTGAAGATCGGTTGAGGGAAAGGGGTAGTTTACCTGCAACGTTTGTTATAAAGCGTATTTTCTATGGCAAACGATAACTGCCGCAAATTCAAACAGAATCAAATAATTTTTTGCATACATAAGTAAATTGTAGAGGACTCAAGGCCATTAGATTTTGGTGAAGATCGGTTAAGGGGAAGGGGTAGTTTACCTGCAACCTTTTACGTTTTAACAAGAGTAAAGTACTTGAAAATTCATTTAAACTTTTTCAAACAATGGTAATTGTTAAAAATAAAATAATTTTGTTGCCAGGCAATAAAATTATAATTTTTTCATTTTAATGTAAATTATGTATATATAAGAAAATATATAGTGCTTGGCAGGCAAGCATATTTCAGATTATAAGTCTTAGAATATGGAAGTCATGTATGGTTCTCCATACCGATATTTACTTCCATATTCCTTAAGGAATGGAAGTATGGTGATGGCAAAAAAAATCGTGTTCGAGATTATTGCAGATTCTGATTCTACTACACTCAAAACATGAAAAAAAGTCGTTTTCCGAAAAGTGTGTGTGTGTGTGTCTGTCTGTCTGTCTGTCTGTCTGTCTGTCTGTCTGTCTGTCTGTCTGTCTATGTGTCTGTCTGTCTGTCTGTCTGTCTGTAGATTTTTTTTCTATGGCAAACGATAACTGCCGCAAATTCAAACAGAATCAAATAATTTTTTGCATGCAGTCCTGATTTGCAGAGTACTCGCGACCTATTGTTTGTGGTGAAGATCGGTTGAGGGAAAGGGGTAGTTTACCTGCAACGGTTTTTTTTTAGCAAGGGTAATTATATTTGTTTGGCAAACGATAACAGCCGCAAATTCAAACAGAATCAAATAATGTTCCGCATACAGCCCTGAATTGTAGAGTTCTCAAGATCTGCTGATTTTGGTGAAGATCGGTTAAGGGAAAGGGGTAGTTTACCTGTAACGTTTTATGTTTTAACAAGGGTATTTCCTATGGCAAACGATAAAGCCGCAAATTCAAACAGAATCAAAAGATTATTTGCATACAGCCCTAAATTGTAGAGTTCTCAAGACCTATTGTTTTTGGTGAAGTTCGGTTTAGGGAAAGGAGTAGTTTACCAGCCACGTTTTTTGTTTTATCAAGGGTATTTTCTATGGCAAACGATAACAGCCGCAAATTCAAACAGAATCAAATAATGTTTTGCATACAGCCCTGATTTGTAGAGTACTCAAGATCTATTGTTTTTGGTGAAGATCGGTTAAGGGGAAGGGGTAGTTTACCTGCAACGTTTTTTTATCAAGCGTATTTTCTATGGCAAACGATACCTGCCGCAAATTCAAACAGAATCAAATAACTTTTTGCATACAGCCCTCATTTGTAGAGTACTCACGACCTATTGTTTTTGGTGAAGATCGGTTGAGGGAAAGGGGTAGTTTACCTGCAACGGTTTTTTTTTTATCAAGGGAAATTTTGTTTGTTTGGCAAACGATAACAGCCGCAAATTGAAACAGAATCAAATAATGTTTCGCATACAGCCCTGAATTGTAGAGTTCTCAAGATCTGTTGATTTTGGTGAAGATGGGTTTAGGGAAAGGGGTAGTTTACCTGTAACGTTTTCTGTTTTAACAAGGTTATTTCTTATGGCAAACGATAACAGCCGTAAATTCAAACAGAATCAAAAGATTTTTTGCATACCGCCCTAAATTGTATAGTTCTCAAGACCTATTGTTTTTGGTGAAGATCGGTGAAGGGAAAGGGGTAGTTTACCTTCAACGTTTTTTTAACAAGTTTATTTTCTATGGCAAACGATAACAGCCGCAAATTCAAACATAATCAAATAATTTTCTGCATACAGCCCTGGTTTGTAGAGTACTCAAGACCTTTTGTTTTTGGTGAAGATCGGTTGAGGGAAAGGGGTAGTTTACCTGCAACGTTTGTTATAAAGCGTATTTTCTATGGCAAACGATAACTGCCGCAAATTCAAACAGAATCAAATAATTTTTTGCATACATAAGTGAATTGCAGAGGACTCAAGGCCATTAGATTTTGGTGAAGATCGGTTAAGGGGAAGGGGTAGTTTACCTGCAACCTTTTACGTTTTAACAAGAGTAAAGTACTTGAAAATTCATTTAAACTTTTTCAAACAATGGTAATTGTTAAAAATAAAATAATTTTGTTGCCAGGCAATAAAATTATAATTTTTTCATTTTAATGTAAATTATGTATATATAAGAAAATATATAGTGCTTGGCAGGCAAGCATATTTCAGATTATAAGTCTTAGAATATGGAAGTCATGTATGGTTCTCCATACCGATATTTACTTCCATATTCCTTAAGGAATGGAAGTATGGTGATGGCAAAAAAAATCGTGTTCGAGATTATTGCAGATTCTGATTCTACTACACTCAAAACATGAAAAAAAGTCGTTTTCCGAAAAGTGTGTGTGTGTGTGTCTGTCTGTCTGTCTGTCTGTCTGTCTGTCTGTCTGTCTGTCTGTCTGTCTATGTGTCTGTCTGTCTGTCTGTCTGTCTGTAGATTTTTTTTCTATGGCAAACGATAACTGCCGCAAATTCAAACAGAATCAAATAATTTTTTGCATGCAGTCCTGATTTGCAGAGTACTCGCGACCTATTGTTTGTGGTGAAGATCGGTTGAGGGAAAGGGGTAGTTTACCTGCAACGGTTTTTTTTTAGCAAGGGTAATTATATTTGTTTGGCAAACGATAACAGCCGCAAATTCAAACAGAATCAAATAATGTTCCGCATACAGCCCTGAATTGTAGAGTTCTCAAGATCTGCTGATTTTGGTGAAGATCGGTTAAGGGAAAGGGGTAGTTTACCTGTAACGTTTTATGTTTTAACAAGGGTATTTCCTATGGCAAACGATAAAGCCGCAAATTCAAACAGAATCAAAAGATTATTTGCATACAGCCCTAAATTGTAGAGTTCTCAAGACCTATTGTTTTTGGTGAAGTTCGGTTTAGGGAAAGGAGTAGTTTACCAGCCACGTTTTTTGTTTTATCAAGGGTATTTTCTATGGCAAACGATAACAGCCGCAAATTCAAACAGAATCAAATAATGTTTTGCATACAGCCCTGATTTGTAGAGTACTCAAGATCTATTGTTTTTGGTGAAGATCGGTTAAGGGGAAGGGGTAGTTTACCTGCAACGTTTTTTTATCAAGCGTATTTTCTATGGCAAACGATACCTGCCGCAAATTCAAACAGAATCAAATAACTTTTTGCATACAGCCCTCATTTGTAGAGTACTCACGACCTATTGTTTTTGGTGAAGATCGGTTGAGGGAAAGGGGTAGTTTACCTGCAACGGTTTTTTTTTTATCAAGGGAAATTTTGTTTGTTTGGCAAACGATAACAGCCGCAAATTGAAACAGAATCAAATAATGTTTCGCATACAGCCCTGAATTGTAGAGTTCTCAAGATCTGTTGATTTTGGTGAAGATGGGTTTAGGGAAAGGGGTAGTTTACCTGTAACGTTTTCTGTTTTAACAAGGTTATTTCTTATGGCAAACGATAACAGCCGTAAATTCAAACAGAATCAAAAGATTTTTTGCATACCGCCCTAAATTGTATAGTTCTCAAGACCTATTGTTTTTGGTGAAGATCGGTGAAGGGAAAGGGGTAGTTTACCTTCAACGTTTTTTTAACAAGTTTATTTTCTATGGCAAACGATAACAGCCGCAAATTCAAACATAATCAAATAATTTTCTGCATACAGCCCTGGTTTGTAGAGTACTCAAGACCTTTTGTTTTTGGTGAAGATCGGTTGAGGGAAAGGGGTAGTTTACCTGCAACGTTTGTTATAAAGCGTATTTTCTATGGCAAACGATAACTGCCGCAAATTCAAACAGAATCAAATAATTTTTTGCATACATAAGTGAATTGCAGAGGACTCAAGGCCATTAGATTTTGGTGAAGATCGGTTAAGGGGAAGGGGTAGTTTACCTGCAACCTTTTACGTTTTAACAAGAGTAAAGTACTTGAAAATTCATTTAAACTTTTTCAAACAATGGTAATTGTTAAAAATAAAATAATTTTGTTGCCAGGCAATAAAATTATAATTTTTTCATTTTAATGTAAATTATGTATATATTAGAAAATATATAGTGCTTGGCAGGCAAGCATATTTCAGATTATAAGTCTTAGAATATGGAAGTCATGTATGGTTCTCCATACCGATATTTACTTCCATATTCCTTAAGGAATGGAAGTATGGTGATGGCAAAAGAAATCGTGTTCGAGATTATTGCAGATTCTGATTCTACTACACTCAAAACATGAAAAAAAGTCGTTTTCCGAAAAGTGTGTGCGTGTGTGTCTGTCTGTCTGTCTGTCTGTCTGTCTGTAGATTTTTTTTCTATGGCAAACGATAACTGCCGCAAATTCAAACAGAATCAAATAATGTTTTGCATACAGCCCTGATTTGTAGAGTACTCAAGATCTTTTGTTTTTGGTGAAGATCGGTTAAGGGGAAGGGGTAGTTTACCTGCAACGGTTTTTTATCAAGCGTATTTTCTATGGCAAACGATAACTGCCGCAAATTCAAACAGAATCAAATAACTTTTTGCATACAGGCCTTATTTGTAGAGTACTCACGACCTATTGTTTTTGGTGAAGATCGGTTGAGGGAAAGGGGTAGTTTACCTGCAACGGTTTTTTTTTTATCAAGGGAAATTTTGTTTGTTTGGCAAACGATAACAGCCGCAAATTCAAACAGAATCAAATAATGTTTCGCATACAGCCCTGAATTGTAGAGTTCTCAAGATCTGTTGATTTTGGTGAAGATCGGTTAAGGGAAAGGGGTAGTTTACCTGTAACGTTTTCTGTTTTAACAAGGTTATTTCTTATGGCAAACGATAACAGCCGTAAATTCAAACAGAATCAAAAGATTTTTTGCATACAGTCCTAAATTGTAGAGTTCTCAAGACCTTTTGTTTTTGGTGAAGATCGGTGAAGGGAAAGGGGTAGTTTACCTACAACGTTTTTTTAACAAGGTTATTTTCTATGGCAAACGATAACAGCCGCAAATTCAAACATAATCAAATAATTTTCTGCATACAGCCCTGGTTTGTAGAGTACTCAAGACCTTTTGTTTTTGGTGAAGATCGGTTGAGGGAAAGGGGTAGTTTACCTGCAACGTTTGTTATAAAGCGTATTTTCTATGGCAAACGATAACTGCCGCAAATTCAAACAGAATCAAATAATTTTTTGCATACATAAGTAAATTGTAGAGGACTCAAGGCCATTAGATTTTGGTGAAGATCGGTTAAGGGGAAGGGGTAGTTTACCTGCAACCTTTTACGTTTTAACAAGGCTAAAGTACTTGAAAATTCATTTAAACTTTTTCAAACAATGGTAATTGTTAAAAATAAAATAATTTTGTTGCCAGGCAATAAAATTATAATTTTTTCATTTTAATGTAAATTATGTATATATAAGAAAATATATAGTGCTTGGCAGGCAAGCATATTTCAGATTATAAGTCTTAGAATATGGAAGTCATGTATGGTTCTCCATACCGATATTTACTTCCATATTCCTTAAGGAATGGAAGTATGGTGATGGCAAAAAAAATCGTGTTCGAGATTATTGCAGATTCTGATTCTACTACACTCAAAACATGAAAAAAAGTCGTTTTCCGAAAAGTGTGTGTGTGTGTGTGTGTCTGTCTGTCTGTCTGTCTGTCTGTCTGTCTGTCTGTCTGTCTATGTGTCTGTCTGTCTGTCTGTCTGTCTGTAGATTTTTTTTCTATGGCAAACGATAACTGCCGCAAATTCAAACAGAATCAAATAATTTTTTGCATGCAGTCCTGATTTGCAGAGTACTCGCGACCTATTGTTTGTGGTGAAGATCGGTTGAGGGAAAGGGGTAGTTTACCTGCAACGGTTTTTTTTTAGCAAGGGTAATTATGTTTGTTTGGCAAACGATAACAGCCGCAAATTCAAACAGAATCAAATAATGTTCCGCATACAGCCCTGAATTGTAGAGTTCTCAAGATCTGCTGATTTTGGTGAAGATCGGTTAAGGGAAAGGGGTAGTTTACCTGTAACGTTTTATGTTTTAACAAGGGTATTTCCTATGGCAAACGATAAAGCCGCAAATTCAAACAGAATCAAAAGATTATTTGCATACAGCCCTAAATTGTAGAGTTCTCAAGACCTATTGTTTTTGGTGAAGTTCGGTTTAGGGAAAGGAGTAGTTTACCAGCCACGTTTTTTGTTTTATCAAGGGTATTTTCTATGGCAAACGATAACAGCCGCAAATTCAAACAGAATCAAATAATGTTTTGCATACAGCCCTGATTTGTAGAGTACTCAAGATCTATTGTTTTTGGTGAAGATCGGTTAAGGGGAAGGGGTAGTTTACCTGCAACGTTTTTTTATCAAGCGTATTTTCTATGGCAAACGATACCTGCCGCAAATTCAAACAGAATCAAATAACTTTTTGCATACAGCCCTCATTTGTAGAGTACTCACGACCTATTGTTTTTGGTGAAGATCGGTTGAGGGAAAGGGGTAGTTTACCTGCAACGGTTTTTTTTTTATCAAGGGAAATTTTGTTTGTTTGGCAAACGATAACAGCCGCAAATTGAAACAGAATCAAATAATGTTTCGCATACAGCCCTGAATTGTAGAGTTCTCAAGATCTGTTGATTTTGGTGAAGATGGGTTTAGGGAAAGGGGTAGTTTACCTGTAACGTTTTCTGTTTTAACAAGGTTATTTCTTATGGCAAACGATAACAGCCGTAAATTCAAACAGAATCAAAAGATTTTTTGCATACCGCCCTAAATTGTATAGTTCTCAAGACCTATTGTTTTTGGTGAAGATCGGTGAAGGGAAAGGGGTAGTTTACCTTCAACGTTTTTTTAACAAGGTTATTTTCTATGGCAAACGATAACAGCCGCAAATTCAAACATAATCAAATAATTTTCTGCATACAGCCCTGGTTTGTAGAGTACTCAAGACCTTTTGTTTTTGGTGAAGATCGGTTGAGGGAAAGGGGTAGTTTACCTGCAACGTTTGTTATAAAGCGTATTTTCTATGGCAAACGATAACTGCCGCAAATTCAAACAGAATCAAATAATTTTTTGCATACATAAGTAAATTGTAGAGGACTCAAGGCCATTAGATTTTGGTGAAGATCGGTTAAGGGGAAGGGGTAGTTTACCTGCAACCTTTTACGTTTTAACAAGAGTAAAGTACTTGAAAATTCATTTAAACTTTTTCAAACAATGGTAATTGTTAAAAATAAAATAATTTTGTTGCCAGGCAATAAAATTATAATTTTTTCATTTTAATGTAAATTATGTATATATTAGAAAATATATAGTGCTTGGCAGGCAAGCATATTTCAGATTATAAGTCTTAGAATATGGAAGTCATGTATGGTTCTCCATACCGATATTTACTTCCATATTCCTTAAGGAATGGAAGTATGGTGATGGCAAAAAAAATCGTGTTCGAGATTATTGCAGATTCTGATTCTACTACACTCAAAACATGAAAAAAAGTCGTTTTCCGAAAAGTGTGTGTGTGTGTGTGTCTGTCTGTCTGTCTGTCTGTCTGTCTGTCTGTCTGTCTATGTGTCTGTCTGTCTGTCTGTCTGTCTGTAGATTTTTTTTCTATGGCAAACGATAACTGCCGCAAATTCAAACAGAATCAAATAATTTTTTGCATGCAGTCCTGATTTGCAGAGTACTCGCGACCTATTGTTTGTGGTGAAGATCGGTTGAGGGAAAGGGGTAGTTTACCTGCAACGGTTTTTTTTTAGCAAGGGTAATTATGTTTGTTTGGCAAACGATAACAGCCGCAAATTCAAACAGAATCAAATAATGTTTCGCATACAGCCCTGAATTGTAGAGTTCTCAAGATCTGCTGATTTTGGTGAAGATCGGTTAAGGGAAAGGGGTAGTTTACCTGTAACGTTTTATGTTTTAACAAGGGTATTTCCTATGGCAAACGATAAAGCCGCAAATTCAAACAGAATCAAAAGATTATTTGCATACAGCCCTAAATTGTAGAGTTCTCAAGACCTATTGTTTTTGGTGAAGTTCGGTTTAGGGAAAGGAGTAGTTTACCAGCCACGTTTTTTGTTTTATCAAGGGTATTTTCTATGGCAAACGATAACAGCCGCAAATTCAAACAGAATCAAATAATGTTTTGCATACAGCCCTGATTTGTAGAGTACTCAAGATCTATTGTTTTTGGTGAAGATCGGTTAAGGGGAAGGGGTAGTTTACCAGCAACGTTTTTTTATCAAGCGTATTTTCTATGGCAAACGATACCTGCCGCAAATTCAAACAGAATCAAATAACGTTTGCATACAGCCCTCATTTGTAGAGTACTCACGACATTTTGTTTTTGGTGAAGATCGGTTGAGGGAAAGGGGTAGTTTACCTGCAACGGTTTTTTTTTTATCAAGGGAAATTTTGTTTGTTTGGCAAACGATAACAGCCGCAAATTGAAACAGAATCAAATAATGTTTCGCATACAGCCCTGAATTGTAGAGTTCTCAAGATCTGTTGATTTTGGTGAAGATGGGTTTAGGGAAAGGGGTAGTTTACCTGTAACGTTTTCTGTTTTAACAAGGTTATTTCTTATGGCAAACGATAACAGCCGTAAATTCAAACAGAATCAAAAGATTTTTTGCATACCGCCCTAAATTGTATAGTTCTCAAGACCTATTGTTTTTGGTGAAGATCGGTGAAGGGAAAGGGGTAGTTTACCTTCAACGTTTTTTTAACAAGTTTATTTTCTATGGCAAACGATAACAGCCGCAAATTCAAACATAATCAAATAATTTTCTGCATACAGCCCTGGTTTGTAGAGTACTCAAGACCTTTTGTTTTTGGTGAAGATCGGTTGAGGGAAAGGGGTAGTTTACCTGCAACGTTTGTTATAAAGCGTATTTTCTATGGCAAACGATAACTGCCGCAAATTCAAACAGAATCAAATAATTTTTTGCATACATAAGTGAATTGTAGAGGACTCAAGGCCATTAGATTTTGGTGAAGATCGGTTAAGGGGAAGGGGTAGTTTACCTGCAACCTTTTACGTTTTAACAAGAGTAAAGTACTTGAAAATTCATTTAAACTTTTTCAAACAATGGTAATTGTTAAAAATAAAATAATTTTGTTGCCAGGCAATAAAATTATAATTTTTTCATTTTAATGTAAATTATGAATATATTAGAAAATATATAGTGCTTGGCAGGCAAGCATATTTCAGATTATAAGTCTTAGAATATGGAAGTCATGTATGGTTCTCCATACCGATATTTACTTCCATATTCCTTAAGGAATGGAAGTATGGTGATGGCAAAAGAAATCGTGTTCGAGATTATTGCAGATTCTGATTCTACTACACTCAAAACATGAAAAAAAGTCGTTTTCCGAAAAGTGTGTGTGTGTGTGTCTGTCTGTCTGTGTGTCTGTCTGTCTGTCTGTCTGTCTGTAGATTTTTTTTCTATGGCAAACGATAACTGCCGCAAATTCAAACAGAATCAAATAATTTTTTGCATGCAGTCCTGATTTGCAGAGTACTCGCGACCTTTTGTTTTTGGTGAAGATCGGTTTAGGGAAAGGGGTAGTTTACCTGCAACGGTTTTTTTTTAGCAAGGGTAATTTTGTTTGTTTGGCAAACGATAACAGCCGCAAATTCAAACAGAATCAAATAATGTTTCGCATACAGCCCTGAATTGTAGAGTGCTCAAGATCTGTTGATTTTGGTGAAGATCGGTTAAGGGAAAGGGGTAGTTTACCTGTAACGTTTTATGTTTTAACAAGGGTATTTCCTATGGCAAACGATAACAGCCGCAAATTCAAACAGAATCAAAAGATTATTTGCATACAGCCCTAAATTGTAGAGTTCTCAAGACCTATTGTTTTTGGTGAAGTTCGGTTGAGGGAAAGGGGTAGTTTACCAGCTACGTTTTTTGTTTTATCAAGGGTATTTTCTATGGCAAACGATAACAGCCGCAAATTCAAACAGAATCAAATAATGTTTTGCATACAGCCCTGATTTGTAGAGTACTCAAGATCTATTGTTTTTGGTGAAGATCGGTCAAGGGAAAGGGGTAGTTTACCTGTAACATTTTATGTTTTAACAAGGGTATTTCCTATGGCAAACGATAACAGCCGCAAATTCAAACAGAATCAAAAGATTATTTGCATACAGCCCTAAATTGTAGAGTTCTCAAGACCTATTGTTTTTGGTGAGGATCGGTTGAGGGAAAGGGGTAGTTTACCTGCAACGTTTTTTTAACAAGGGTATTTTCTATGGCAAACGATAACAGCCGCAAATTCAAACAGAATCAAATAATGTTTTGCATACAGCCCTGATTTGTAGAGTACTCAAGACCTATTGTTTTTGGTGAAGATCGGTTAAGGGAAAGGGGTAGTTTACCTGTAACGTTGTATGTTTTAACAAGGGTATTTCCTATGGCAAACGATAACAGCCGCAAATTCAAACAGAATCAAAAGATTATTTGCATACAGCCCTAAATTGTAGAGTTCTCAAGACCTATTGTTTTTGGTGAAGATCGGTTGAGGGAAAGGGGTAGTTTACCTGCAACGTTTTTTTAACAAGGGTATTTTCTATGGCAAACGATAACAGCCGCAAATTCAAACAGAATCAAATAATCTTTTGCATACAGCCCTGATTTGTAGAGTACTCAAGACCTAATGTTTTTGGTGAGGATCGGTTAAGGGAAAGGGGTAGTTTACCTGTAACGTTTTATGTTTTAACAAGGGTATTTCCTATGGCAAACGATAACAGCCGCAAATTCAAACAGAATCAAAAGATTATTTGCATACAGCCCTAAATTGTAGAGTTCTCAAGACCTATTGTTTTTGGTAAAGTTCGGTTGAGGGAAAGGGGTAGTTTACCGGCAACGTTTTTTTAACAAGGGTATTTTCTATGGCAAACGATAACAGCCGCAAATTCAAACAGAATCAAATAATGTTTTGCATACAGCCCTGATTTGTAGAGTACTCAAGACCTATTGTTTTTGGTGAAGATCGGTTAAGGGAAAGGGGTAGTTTACCTGTAACGTTTTATGTTTTAACAAGGGTATTTCCTATGGCAAACGATAACAGCCGCAAATTCAAACAGAATCAAAAGATTATTTGCATACAGCCCTAAATTGTAGAGTTCTCAAGACCTATTGTTTTTGGTGAAGATCGGTTGAGGGAAAGGGGTAGTTTACCTGCAACGTTTTTTTATCAAGCTTATTTTCTATGGCAAACTATAAGAGCCGCAAATTCAAACAGAATCAAAGAAATTTTTGCATACTTCCCTGAATTGTAGAGGTCTCAATGACTTTCGATTTTGGTGAAGATCGGTTAAGGGGAAGGGGTAGTTTACCTGCAACCTTTTACGTTTTAACAAGAGTAAAGTACTTGAAAATTTATTTAAACTTTTTGAAACAATGGTAATTGTTAAAAATAAAATAATTTTGTTGCCAGGCAATAAAATTATAATTTTTTCATTTTAATGTAATATAATATTTTTCATTTAATACAGCAATAAAAAGGCAGGTAAGACACAGCCTGGCTGTTTGGCTGAAAATGATTTTAAATATAAATCTTAGAATATGGAAGTCATGTATGGTTCTCCATACCGATATTTTTTACTTCCATATTCCTTAAGGAATGGAAGTATGGTGATGGCAAAAAAAATCGTGTTCGAGATTATTGCAGATTCTGATTCTACTACACTCAAAACATGAAAAAAAGTCGTTTTCCGAAAAGTGTCTGTGTGTCTGTCTGTCTGTCTGTATGTGTGTCTGTGTGTCTGTGTGTCTGTCTGTCTGTAGATTTTTTTTCTATGGCAAACGATAACTGCCGCAAATTCAAACAGAATCAAATAATTTTTTGCATACAGCCCTAAATTGTAGAGTTCTCAAGACCTATTGTTTTTGGTGAAGTTCGGTTGAGGGAAAGGGGTAGTTTACCAGCCACGTTTTTTGTTTTATCAAGGGTATTTTCTATGGCAAACGATAACAGCCGCAAATTCAAACAGAATCAAATAATGTTTTGCATACTGCCCTGATTTGTAGAGTACTCAAGATCTGTTGATTTTGGTGAAAATCGGTTAAGGGAAAGGGGTAGTTTACCTGTAACGTTTTCTGTTTTAACAAGGTTATTTCTTATGGCAAACGATAACAGCCGTAAATTCAAACAGAATCAAAAGATTTTTTGCATACAGTCCTAAATTGTAGAGTTCTCAAGACCTATTGTTTTTGGTGAAGATCGGTGAAGGGAAAGGGGTAGTTTACCTACAACGTTTTTTTAACAAGGTTATTTTCTATGGCAAACGATAACAGCCGCAAATTCAAACAGAATCAAATAATGTTTTGCATACAGCCCTGATTTGTAGAGTACTCAAGATCTATTGTTTTTGGTGAAGATCGGTTAAGGGGAAGGGGTAGTTTACCAGCAACGTTTTTTTATCAAGCGTATTTTCTATGGCAAACGATACCTGCCGCAAATTCAAACAGAATCAAATAACTTTTTGCATACAGCCCTCATTTGTAGAGTACTCACGACATTTTGTTTTTGGTGAAGATCGGTTGAGGGAAAGGGGTAGTTTACCTGCAACGGTTTTTTTTTTATCAAGGGAAATTTTGTTTGTTTGGCAAACGATAACAGCCGCAAATTGAAACAGAATCAAATAATGTTTCGCATACAGCCCTGAATTGTAGAGTTCTCAAGATCTGTTGATTTTGGTGAAGATGGGTTTAGGGAAAGGGGTAGTTTACCTGTAACGTTTTCTGTTTTAACAAGGTTATTTCTTATGGCAAACGATAACAGCCGTAAATTCAAACAGAATCAAAAGATTTTTTGCATACCGCCCTAAATTGTATAGTTCTCAAGACCTATTGTTTTTGGTGAAGATCGGTGAAGGGAAAGGGGTAGTTTACCTTCAACGTTTTTTTAACAAGTTTATTTTCTATGGCAAACGATAACAGCCGCAAATTCAAACATAATCAAATAATTTTCTGCATACAGCCCTGGTTTGTAGAGTACTCAAGACCTTTTGTTTTTGGTGAAGATCGGTTGAGGGAAAGGGGTAGTTTACCTGCAACGTTTGTTATAAAGCGTATTTTCTATGGCAAACGATAACTGCCGCAAATTCAAACAGAATCAAATAATTTTTTGCATACATAAGTGAATTGTAGAGGACTCAAGGCCATTAGATTTTGGTGAAGATCGGTTAAGGGGAAGGGGTAGTTTACCTGCAACCTTTTACGTTTTAACAAGAGTAAAGTACTTGAAAATTCATTTAAACTTTTTCAAACAATGGTAATTGTTAAAAATAAAATAATTTTGTTGCCAGGCAATAAAATTATAATTTTTTCATTTTAATGTAAATTATGAATATATTAGAAAATATATAGTGCTTGGCAGGCAAGCATATTTCAGATTATAAGTCTTAGAATATGGAAGTCATGTATGGTTCTCCATACCGATATTTACTTCCATATTCCTTAAGGAATGGAAGTATGGTGATGGCAAAAGAAATCGTGTTCGAGATTATTGCAGATTCTGATTCTACTACACTCAAAACATGAAAAAAAGTCGTTTTCCGAAAAGTGTGTGTGTGTGTGTCTGTCTGTCTGTGTGTCTGTCTGTCTGTCTGTCTGTCTGTAGATTTTTTTTCTATGGCAAACGATAACTGCCGCAAATTCAAACAGAATCAAATAATTTTTTGCATGCAGTCCTGATTTGCAGAGTACTCGCGACCTTTTGTTTTTGGTGAAGATCGGTTTAGGGAAAGGGGTAGTTTACCTGCAACGGTTTTTTTTTAGCAAGGGTAATTTTGTTTGTTTGGCAAACGATAACAGCCGCAAATTCAAACAGAATCAAATAATGTTTCGCATACAGCCCTGAATTGTAGAGTGCTCAAGATCTGTTGATTTTGGTGAAGATCGGTTAAGGGAAAGGGGTAGTTTACCTGTAACGTTTTATGTTTTAACAAGGGTATTTCCTATGGCAAACGATAACAGCCGCAAATTCAAACAGAATCAAAAGATTATTTGCATACAGCCCTAAATTGTAGAGTTCTCAAGACCTATTGTTTTTGGTGAAGTTCGGTTGAGGGAAAGGGGTAGTTTACCAGCTACGTTTTTTGTTTTATCAAGGGTATTTTCTATGGCAAACGATAACAGCCGCAAATTCAAACAGAATCAAATAATGTTTTGCATACAGCCCTGATTTGTAGAGTACTCAAGATCTATTGTTTTTGGTGAAGATCGGTCAAGGGAAAGGGGTAGTTTACCTGTAACATTTTATGTTTTAACAAGGGTATTTCCTATGGCAAACGATAACAGCCGCAAATTCAAACAGAATCAAAAGATTATTTGCATACAGCCCTAAATTGTAGAGTTCTCAAGACCTATTGTTTTTGGTGAGGATCGGTTGAGGGAAAGGGGTAGTTTACCTGCAACGTTTTTTTAACAAGGGTATTTTCTATGGCAAACGATAACAGCCGCAAATTCAAACAGAATCAAATAATGTTTTGCATACAGCCCTGATTTGTAGAGTACTCAAGACCTATTGTTTTTGGTGAAGATCGGTTAAGGGAAAGGGGTAGTTTACCTGTAACGTTGTATGTTTTAACAAGGGTATTTCCTATGGCAAACGATAACAGCCGCAAATTCAAACAGAATCAAAAGATTATTTGCATACAGCCCTAAATTGTAGAGTTCTCAAGACCTATTGTTTTTGGTGAAGATCGGTTGAGGGAAAGGGGTAGTTTACCTGCAACGTTTTTTTAACAAGGGTATTTTCTATGGCAAACGATAACAGCCGCAAATTCAAACAGAATCAAATAATCTTTTGCATACAGCCCTGATTTGTAGAGTACTCAAGACCTAATGTTTTTGGTGAGGATCGGTTAAGGGAAAGGGGTAGTTTACCTGTAACGTTTTATGTTTTAACAAGGGTATTTCCTATGGCAAACGATAACAGCCGCAAATTCAAACAGAATCAAAAGATTATTTGCATACAGCCCTAAATTGTAGAGTTCTCAAGACCTATTGTTTTTGGTAAAGTTCGGTTGAGGGAAAGGGGTAGTTTACCGGCAACGTTTTTTTAACAAGGGTATTTTCTATGGCAAACGATAACAGCCGCAAATTCAAACAGAATCAAATAATGTTTTGCATACAGCCCTGATTTGTAGAGTACTCAAGACCTATTGTTTTTGGTGAAGATCGGTTAAGGGAAAGGGGTAGTTTACCTGTAACGTTTTATGTTTTAACAAGGGTATTTCCTATGGCAAACGATAACAGCCGCAAATTCAAACAGAATCAAAAGATTATTTGCATACAGCCCTAAATTGTAGAGTTCTCAAGACCTATTGTTTTTGGTGAAGATCGGTTGAGGGAAAGGGGTAGTTTACCCGCAACGTTTTTTTATCAAGCTTATTTTCTATGGCAAACTATAAGAGCCGCAAATTCAAACAGAATCAAAGAAATTTTTGCATACTTCCCTGAATTGTAGAGGTCTCAATGACTTTCGATTTTGGTGAAGATCGGTTAAGGGGAAGGGGTAGTTTACCTGCAACCTTTTACGTTTTAACAAGAGTAAAGTACTTGAAAATTTATTTAAACTTTTTGAAACAATGGTAATTGTTAAAAATAAAATAATTTTGTTGCCAGGCAATAAAATTATAATTTTTTCATTTTAATGTAATATAATATTTTTCATTTAATACAGCAATAAAAAGGCAGGTAAGACACAGCCTGGCTGTTTGGCTGAAAATGATTTTAAATATAAATCTTAGAATATGGAAGTCATGTATGGTTCTCCATACCGATATTTTTTACTTCCATATTCCTTAAGGAATGGAAGTATGGTGATGGCAAAAAAAATCGTGTTCGAGATTATTGCAGATTCTGATTCTACTACACTCAAAACATGAAAAAAAGTCGTTTTCCGAAAAGTGTCTGTGTGTCTGTCTGTCTGTCTGTATGTGTGTCTGTGTGTCTGTGTGTCTGTCTGTCTGTAGATTTTTTTTCTATGGCAAACGATAACTGCCGCAAATTCAAACAGAATCAAATAATTTTTTGCATACAGCCCTAAATTGTAGAGTTCTCAAGACCTATTGTTTTTGGTGAAGTTCGGTTGAGGGAAAGGGGTAGTTTACCAGCCACGTTTTTTGTTTTATCAAGGGTATTTTCTATGGCAAACGATAACAGCCGCAAATTCAAACAGAATCAAATAATGTTTTGCATACTGCCCTGATTTGTAGAGTACTCAAGATCTGTTGATTTTGGTGAAGATCGGTTAAGGGAAAGGGGTAGTTTACCTGTAACGTTTTCTGTTTTAACAAGGTTATTTCTTATGGCAAACGATAACAGCCGTAAATTCAAACAGAATCAAAAGATTTTTTGCATACAGTCCTAAATTGTAGAGTTCTCAAGACCTATTGTTTTTGGTGAAGATCGGTGAAGGGAAAGGGGTAGTTTACCTACAACGTTTTTTTAACAAGGTTATTTTCTATGGCAAACGATAACAGCCGCAAATTCAAACATAATCAAATAATTTTCTGCATACAGCCCTGGTTTGTAGAGTACTCAAGACCTTTTGTTTTTGGTGAAGATCGGTTGAGGGAAAGGGGTAGTTTACCTGCAACGTTTGTTATAAAGCGTATTTTCTATGGCAAACGATAACTGCCGCAAATTCAAACAGAATCAAATAATTTTTTGCATACATAAGTAAATTGTAGAGTACTCAAGGCCATTAGATTTTGGTGAAGATCGGTTAAGGGGAAGGGGTAGTTTACCTGCAACCTTTTACGTTTTAACAAGAGTAAAGTACTTGAAAATTCATTTAAACTTTTTCAAACAATGGTAATTGTTAAAAATAAAATAATTTTGTTGCCAGGCAATAAAATTATAATTTTTTCATTTTAATGTAAATTATGTATATATAAGAAAATATATAGTGCTTGGCAGGCAAGCATATTTCAGATTATAAGTCTTAGAATATGGAAGTCATGTATGGTTCTCCATACCGATATTTACTTCCATATTCCTTAAGGAATGGAAGTATGGTGATGGCAAAAAAAATCGTGTTCGAGATTATTGCAGATTCTGATTCTACTACACTCAAAACATGAAAAAAAGTCGTTTTCCGAAAAGTGTGTGTGTGTGTGTCTGTCTGTCTGTCTGTCTGTCTGTCTGTCTGTCTGTCTGTCTGTCTGTCTATGTGTCTGTCTGTCTGTCTGTCTGTCTGTAGATTTTTTTTCTATGGCAAACGATAACTGCCGCAAATTCAAACAGAATCAAATAATTTTTTGCATGCAGTCCTGATTTGCAGAGTACTCGCGACCTATTGTTTGTGGTGAAGATCGGTTGAGGGAAAGGGGTAGTTTACCTGCAACGGTTTTTTTTTAGCAAGGGTAATTATATTTGTTTGGCAAACGATAACAGCCGCAAATTCAAACAGAATCAAATAATGTTCCGCATACAGCCCTGAATTGTAGAGTTCTCAAGATCTGCTGATTTTGGTGAAGATCGGTTAAGGGAAAGGGGTAGTTTACCTGTAACGTTTTATGTTTTAACAAGGGTATTTCCTATGGCAAACGATAAAGCCGCAAATTCAAACAGAATCAAAAGATTATTTGCATACAGCCCTAAATTGTAGAGTTCTCAAGACCTATTGTTTTTGGTGAAGTTCGGTTTAGGGAAAGGAGTAGTTTACCAGCCACGTTTTTTGTTTTATCAAGGGTATTTTCTATGGCAAACGATAACAGCCGCAAATTCAAACAGAATCAAATAATGTTTTGCATACAGCCCTGATTTGTAGAGTACTCAAGATCTATTGTTTTTGGTGAAGATCGGTTAAGGGGAAGGGGTAGTTTACCTGCAACGTTTTTTTATCAAGCGTATTTTCTATGGCAAACGATACCTGCCGCAAATTCAAACAGAATCAAATAACTTTTTGCATACAGCCCTCATTTGTAGAGTACTCACGACCTATTGTTTTTGGTGAAGATCGGTTGAGGGAAAGGGGTAGTTTACCTGCAACGGTTTTTTTTTTATCAAGGGAAATTTTGTTTGTTTGGCAAACGATAACAGCCGCAAATTGAAACAGAATCAAATAATGTTTCGCATACAGCCCTGAATTGTAGAGTTCTCAAGATCTGTTGATTTTGGTGAAGATGGGTTTAGGGAAAGGGGTAGTTTACCTGTAACGTTTTCTGTTTTAACAAGGTTATTTCTTATGGCAAACGATAACAGCCGTAAATTCAAACAGAATCAAAAGATTTTTTGCATACCGCCCTAAATTGTATAGTTCTCAAGACCTATTGTTTTTGGTGAAGATCGGTGAAGGGAAAGGGGTAGTTTACCTTCAACGTTTTTTTAACAAGTTTATTTTCTATGGCAAACGATAACAGCCGCAAATTCAAACATAATCAAATAATTTTCTGCATACAGCCCTGGTTTGTAGAGTACTCAAGACCTTTTGTTTTTGGTGAAGATCGGTTGAGGGAAAGGGGTAGTTTACCTGCAACGTTTGTTATAAAGCGTATTTTCTATGGCAAACGATAACTGCCGCAAATTCAAACAGAATCAAATAATTTTTTGCATACATAAGTGAATTGCAGAGGACTCAAGGCCATTAGATTTTGGTGAAGATCGGTTAAGGGGAAGGGGTAGTTTACCTGCAACCTTTTACGTTTTAACAAGAGTAAAGTACTTGAAAATTCATTTAAACTTTTTCAAACAATGGTAATTGTTAAAAATAAAATAATTTTGTTGCCAGGCAATAAAATTATAATTTTTTCATTTTAATGTAAATTATGTATATATAAGAAAATATATAGTGCTTGGCAGGCAAGCATATTTCAGATTATAAGTCTTAGAATATGGAAGTCATGTATGGTTCTCCATACCGATATTTACTTCCATATTCCTTAAGGAATGGAAGTATGGTGATGGCAAAAAAAATCGTGTTCGAGATTATTGCAGATTCTGATTCTACTACACTCAAAACATGAAAAAAAGTCGTTTTCCGAAAAGTGTGTGTGTGTGTGTCTGTCTGTCTGTCTGTCTGTCTGTCTGTCTGTCTGTCTGTCTGTCTGTCTATGTGTCTGTCTGTCTGTCTGTCTGTCTGTAGATTTTTTTTCTATGGCAAACGATAACTGCCGCAAATTCAAACAGAATCAAATAATTTTTTGCATGCAGTCCTGATTTGCAGAGTACTCGCGACCTATTGTTTGTGGTGAAGATCGGTTGAGGGAAAGGGGTAGTTTACCTGCAACGGTTTTTTTTTAGCAAGGGTAATTATATTTGTTTGGCAAACGATAACAGCCGCAAATTCAAACAGAATCAAATAATGTTCCGCATACAGCCCTGAATTGTAGAGTTCTCAAGATCTGCTGATTTTGGTGAAGATCGGTTAAGGGAAAGGGGTAGTTTACCTGTAACGTTTTATGTTTTAACAAGGGTATTTCCTATGGCAAACGATAAAGCCGCAAATTCAAACAGAATCAAAAGATTATTTGCATACAGCCCTAAATTGTAGAGTTCTCAAGACCTATTGTTTTTGGTGAAGTTCGGTTTAGGGAAAGGAGTAGTTTACCAGCCACGTTTTTTGTTTTATCAAGGGTATTTTCTATGGCAAACGATAACAGCCGCAAATTCAAACAGAATCAAATAATGTTTTGCATACAGCCCTGATTTGTAGAGTACTCAAGATCTATTGTTTTTGGTGAAGATCGGTTAAGGGGAAGGGGTAGTTTACCTGCAACGTTTTTTTATCAAGCGTATTTTCTATGGCAAACGATACCTGCCGCAAATTCAAACAGAATCAAATAACTTTTTGCATACAGCCCTCATTTGTAGAGTACTCACGACCTATTGTTTTTGGTGAAGATCGGTTGAGGGAAAGGGGTAGTTTACCTGCAACGGTTTTTTTTTTATCAAGGGAAATTTTGTTTGTTTGGCAAACGATAACAGCCGCAAATTGAAACAGAATCAAATAATGTTTCGCATACAGCCCTGAATTGTAGAGTTCTCAAGATCTGTTGATTTTGGTGAAGATGGGTTTAGGGAAAGGGGTAGTTTACCTGTAACGTTTTCTGTTTTAACAAGGTTATTTCTTATGGCAAACGATAACAGCCGTAAATTCAAACAGAATCAAAAGATTTTTTGCATACCGCCCTAAATTGTATAGTTCTCAAGACCTATTGTTTTTGGTGAAGATCGGTGAAGGGAAAGGGGTAGTTTACCTTCAACGTTTTTTTAACAAGTTTATTTTCTATGGCAAACGATAACAGCCGCAAATTCAAACATAATCAAATAATTTTCTGCATACAGCCCTGGTTTGTAGAGTACTCAAGACCTTTTGTTTTTGGTGAAGATCGGTTGAGGGAAAGGGGTAGTTTACCTGCAACGTTTGTTATAAAGCGTATTTTCTATGGCAAACGATAACTGCCGCAAATTCAAACAGAATCAAATAATTTTTTGCATACATAAGTGAATTGCAGAGGACTCAAGGCCATTAGATTTTGGTGAAGATCGGTTAAGGGGAAGGGGTAGTTTACCTGCAACCTTTTACGTTTTAACAAGAGTAAAGTACTTGAAAATTCATTTAAACTTTTTCAAACAATGGTAATTGTTAAAAATAAAATAATTTTGTTGCCAGGCAATAAAATTATAATTTTTTCATTTTAATGTAAATTATGTATATATTAGAAAATATATAGTGCTTGGCAGGCAAGCATATTTCAGATTATAAGTCTTAGAATATGGAAGTCATGTATGGTTCTCCATACCGATATTTACTTCCATATTCCTTAAGGAATGGAAGTATGGTGATGGCAAAAGAAATCGTGTTCGAGATTATTGCAGATTCTGATTCTACTACACTCAAAACATGAAAAAAAGTCGTTTTCCGAAAAGTGTGTGCGTGTGTGTCTGTCTGTCTGTCTGTCTGTCTGTCTGTAGATTTTTTTTCTATGGCAAACGATAACTGCCGCAAATTCAAACAGAATCAAATAATGTTTTGCATACAGCCCTGATTTGTAGAGTACTCAAGATCTTTTGTTTTTGGTGAAGATCGGTTAAGGGGAAGGGGTAGTTTACCTGCAACGGTTTTTTATCAAGCGTATTTTCTATGGCAAACGATAACTGCCGCAAATTCAAACAGAATCAAATAACTTTTTGCATACAGGCCTTATTTGTAGAGTACTCACGACCTATTGTTTTTGGTGAAGATCGGTTGAGGGAAAGGGGTAGTTTACCTGCAACGGTTTTTTTTTTATCAAGGGAAATTTTGTTTGTTTGGCAAACGATAACAGCCGCAAATTCAAACAGAATCAAATAATGTTTCGCATACAGCCCTGAATTGTAGAGTTCTCAAGATCTGTTGATTTTGGTGAAGATCGGTTAAGGGAAAGGGGTAGTTTACCTGTAACGTTTTCTGTTTTAACAAGGTTATTTCTTATGGCAAACGATAACAGCCGTAAATTCAAACAGAATCAAAAGATTTTTTGCATACAGTCCTAAATTGTAGAGTTCTCAAGACCTTTTGTTTTTGGTGAAGATCGGTGAAGGGAAAGGGGTAGTTTACCTACAACGTTTTTTTAACAAGGTTATTTTCTATGGCAAACGATAACAGCCGCAAATTCAAACATAATCAAATAATTTTCTGCATACAGCCCTGGTTTGTAGAGTACTCAAGACCTTTTGTTTTTGGTGAAGATCGGTTGAGGGAAAGGGGTAGTTTACCTGCAACGTTTGTTATAAAGCGTATTTTCTATGGCAAACGATAACTGCCGCAAATTCAAACAGAATCAAATAATTTTTTGCATACATAAGTAAATTGTAGAGGACTCAAGGCCATTAGATTTTGGTGAAGATCGGTTAAGGGGAAGGGGTAGTTTACCTGCAACCTTTTACGTTTTAACAAGGCTAAAGTACTTGAAAATTCATTTAAACTTTTTCAAACAATGGTAATTGTTAAAAATAAAATAATTTTGTTGCCAGGCAATAAAATTATAATTTTTTCATTTTAATGTAAATTATGTATATATAAGAAAATATATAGTGCTTGGCAGGCAAGCATATTTCAGATTATAAGTCTTAGAATATGGAAGTCATGTATGGTTCTCCATACCGATATTTACTTCCATATTCCTTAAGGAATGGAAGTATGGTGATGGCAAAAAAAATCGTGTTCGAGATTATTGCAGATTCTGATTCTACTACACTCAAAACATGAAAAAAAGTCGTTTTCCGAAAAGTGTGTGTGTGTGTGTGTCTGTCTGTCTGTCTGTCTGTCTGTCTGTCTGTCTGTCTGTCTATGTGTCTGTCTGTCTGTCTGTCTGTCTGTAGATTTTTTTTCTATGGCAAACGATAACTGCCGCAAATTCAAACAGAATCAAATAATTTTTTGCATGCAGTCCTGATTTGCAGAGTACTCGCGACCTATTGTTTGTGGTGAAGATCGGTTGAGGGAAAGGGGTAGTTTACCTGCAACGGTTTTTTTTTAGCAAGGGTAATTATGTTTGTTTGGCAAACGATAACAGCCGCAAATTCAAACAGAATCAAATAATGTTCCGCATACAGCCCTGAATTGTAGAGTTCTCAAGATCTGCTGATTTTGGTGAAGATCGGTTAAGGGAAAGGGGTAGTTTACCTGTAACGTTTTATGTTTTAACAAGGGTATTTCCTATGGCAAACGATAAAGCCGCAAATTCAAACAGAATCAAAAGATTATTTGCATACAGCCCTAAATTGTAGAGTTCTCAAGACCTATTGTTTTTGGTGAAGTTCGGTTTAGGGAAAGGAGTAGTTTACCAGCCACGTTTTTTGTTTTATCAAGGGTATTTTCTATGGCAAACGATAACAGCCGCAAATTCAAACAGAATCAAATAATGTTTTGCATACAGCCCTGATTTGTAGAGTACTCAAGATCTATTGTTTTTGGTGAAGATCGGTTAAGGGGAAGGGGTAGTTTACCTGCAACGTTTTTTTATCAAGCGTATTTTCTATGGCAAACGATACCTGCCGCAAATTCAAACAGAATCAAATAACTTTTTGCATACAGCCCTCATTTGTAGAGTACTCACGACCTATTGTTTTTGGTGAAGATCGGTTGAGGGAAAGGGGTAGTTTACCTGCAACGGTTTTTTTTTTATCAAGGGAAATTTTGTTTGTTTGGCAAACGATAACAGCCGCAAATTGAAACAGAATCAAATAATGTTTCGCATACAGCCCTGAATTGTAGAGTTCTCAAGATCTGTTGATTTTGGTGAAGATGGGTTTAGGGAAAGGGGTAGTTTACCTGTAACGTTTTCTGTTTTAACAAGGTTATTTCTTATGGCAAACGATAACAGCCGTAAATTCAAACAGAATCAAAAGATTTTTTGCATACCGCCCTAAATTGTATAGTTCTCAAGACCTATTGTTTTTGGTGAAGATCGGTGAAGGGAAAGGGGTAGTTTACCTTCAACGTTTTTTTAACAAGTTTATTTTCTATGGCAAACGATAACAGCCGCAAATTCAAACATAATCAAATAATTTTCTGCATACCGCCCTGGTTTGTAGAGTACTCAAGACCTTTTGTTTTTGGTGAAGATCGGTTGAGGGAAAGGGGTAGTTTACCTGCAACGTTTGTTATAAAGCGTATTTTCTATGGCAAACGATAACTGCCGCAAATTCAAACAGAATCAAATAATTTTTTGCATACATAAGTGAATTGTAGAGGACTCAAGGCCATTAGATTTTGGTGAAGATCGGTTAAGGGGAAGGGGTAGTTTACCTGCAACCTTTTACGTTTTAACAAGAGTAAAGTACTTGAAAATTCATTTAAACTTTTTCAAACAATGGTAATTGTTAAAAATAAAATAATTTTGTTGCCAGGCAATAAAATTATAATTTTTTCATTTTAATGTAAATTATGTATATATTAGAAAATATATAGTGCTTGGCAGGCAAGCATATTTCAGATTATAAGTCTTAGAATATGGAAGTCATGTATGGTTCTCCATACCGATATTTACTTCCATATTCCTTAAGGAATGGAAGTATGGTGATGGCAAAAGAAATCGTGTTCGAGATTATTGCAGATTCTGATTCTACTACACTCAAAACATGAAAAAAAGTCGTTTTCCGAAAAGTGTGTGCGTGTGTGTCTGTCTGTCTGTCTGTCTGTCTGTCTGTAGATTTTTTTTCTATGGCAAACGATAACTGCCGCAAATTCAAACAGAATCAAATAATGTTTTGCATACAGCCCTGATTTGTAGAGTACTCAAGATCTTTTGTTTTTGGTGAAGATCGGTTAAGGGGAAGGGGTAGTTTACCTGCAACGGTTTTTTATCAAGCGTATTTTCTATGGCAAACGATAACTGCCGCAAATTCAAACAGAATCAAATAACTTTTTGCATACAGGCCTGATTTGTAGAGTACTCACGACCTATTGTTTTTGGTGAAGATCGGTTGAGGGAAAGGGGTAGTTTACCTGCAACGGTTTTTTTTTTATCAAGGGAAATTTTGTTTGTTTGGCAAACGATAACAGCCGCAAATTCAAACAGAATCAAATAATGTTTCGCATACTGCCCTGAATTGTAGAGTTCTCAAGATCTGTTGATTTTGGTGAAGATCGGTTAAGGGAAAGGGGTAGTTTACCTGTAACGTTTTCTGTTTTAACAAGGTTATTTCTTATGGCAAACGATAACAGCCGTAAATTCAAACAGAATCAAAAGATTTTTTGCATACAGTCCTAAATTGTAGAGTTCTCAAGACCTATTGTTTTTGGTGAAGATCGGTGAAGGGAAAGGGGTAGTTTACCTACAACGTTTTTTTAACAAGGTTATTTTCTATGGCAAACGATAACAGCCGCAAATTCAAACATAATCAAATAATTTTCTGCATACAGCCCTGGTTTGTAGAGTACTCAAGACCTTTTGTTTTTGGTGAAGATCGGTTGAGGGAAAGGGGTAGTTTACCTGCAACGTTTGTTATAAAGCGTATTTTCTATGGCAAACGATAACTGCCGCAAATTCAAACAGAATCAAATAATTTTTTGCATACATAAGTAAATTGTAGAGGACTCAAGGCCATTAGATTTTGGTGAAGATCGGTTAAGGGGAAGGGGTAGTTTACCTGCAACCTTTTACGTTTTAACAAGAGTAAAGTACTTGAAAATTCATTTAAACTTTTTCAAACAATGGTAATTGTTAAAAATAAAATAATTTTGTTGCCAGGCAATAAAATTATAATTTTTTCATTTTAATGTAAATTATGTATATATTAGAAAATATATAGTGCTTGGCAGGCAAGCATATTTCAGATTATAAGTCTTAGAATATGGAAGTCATGTATGGTTCTCCATACCGATATTTACTTCCATATTCCTTAAGGAATGGAAGTATGGTGATGGCAAAAAAAATCGTGTTCGAGATTATTGCAGATTCTGATTCTACTACACTCAAAACATGAAAAAAAGTCGTTTTCCGAAAAGTGTGTGTGTGTGTGTGTCTGTCTGTCTGTCTGTCTGTCTGTCTGTCTGTCTGTCTATGTGTCTGTCTGTCTGTCTGTCTGTCTGTAGATTTTTTTTCTATGGCAAACGATAACTGCCGCAAATTCAAACAGAATCAAATAATTTTTTGCATGCAGTCCTGATTTGCAGAGTACTCGCGACCTATTGTTTGTGGTGAAGATCGGTTGAGGGAAAGGGGTAGTTTACCTGCAACGGTTTTTTTTTAGCAAGGGTAATTATGTTTGTTTGGCAAACGATAACAGCCGCAAATTCAAACAGAATCAAATAATGTTTCGCATACAGCCCTGAATTATAGAGTTCTCAAGATCTGCTGATTTTGGTGAAGATCGGTTAAGGGAAAGGGGTAGTTTACCTGTAACGTTTTATGTTTTAACAAGGGTATTTCCTATGGCAAACGATAAAGCCGCAAATTCAAACAGAATCAAAAGATTATTTGCATACAGCCCTAAATTGTAGAGTTCTCAAGACCTATTGTTTTTGGTGAAGTTCGGTTTAGGGAAAGGAGTAGTTTACCAGCCACGTTTTTTGTTTTATCAAGGGTATTTTCTATGGCAAACGATAACAGCCGCAAATTCAAACAGAATCAAATAATGTTTTGCATACAGCCCTGATTTGTAGAGTACTCAAGATCTGTTGTTTTTGGTGAAGATCGGTTAAGGGGAAGGGGTAGTTTACCAGCAACGTTTTTTTATCAAGCGTATTTTCTATGGCAAACGATACCTGCCGCAAATTCAAACAGAATCAAATAACTTTTTGCATACAGCCCTCATTTGTAGAGTACTCACGACCTTTTGTTTTTGGTGAAGATCGGTTGAGGGAAAGGGGTAGTTTACCTGCAACGGTTTTTTTTTTATCAAGGGAAATTTTGTTTGTTTGGCAAACGATAACAGCCGCAAATTGAAACAGAATCAAATAATGTTTCGCATACAGCCCTGAATTGTAGAGTTCTCAAGATCTGTTGATTTTGGTGAAGATGGGTTTAGGGAAAGGGGTAGTTTACCTGTAACGTTTTCTGTTTTAACAAGGTTATTTCTTATGGCAAACGATAACAGCCGTAAATTCAAACAGAATCAAAAGATTTTTTGCATACCGCCCTAAATTGTATAGTTCTCAAGACCTATTGTTTTTGGTGAAGATCGGTGAAGGGAAAGGGGTAGTTTACCTTCAACGTTTTTTTAACAAGTTTATTTTCTATGGCAAACGATAACAGCCGCAAATTCAAACATAATCAAATAATTTTCTGCATACAGCCCTGGTTTGTAGAGTACTCAAGACCTTTTGTTTTTGGTGAAGATCGGTTGAGGGAAAGGGGTAGTTTACCTGCAACGTTTGTTATAAAGCGTATTTTATATGGCAAACGATAACTGCCGCAAATTCAAACAGAATCAAATAATTTTTTGCATACATAAGTGAATTGTAGAGGACTCAAGGCCATTAGATTTTGGTGAAGATCGGTTAAGGGGAAGGGGTAGTTTACCTGCAACCTTTTACGTTTTAACAAGAGTAAAGTACTTGAAAATTCATTTAAACTTTTTCAAACAATGGTAATTGTTAAAAATAAAATAATTTTGTTGCCAGGCAATAAAATTATAATTTTTTCATTTTAATGTAAATTATGAATATATTAGAAAATATATAGTGCTTGGCAGGCAAGCATATTTCAGATTATAAGTCTTAGAATATGGAAGTCATGTATGGTTCTCCATACCGATATTTACTTCCATATTCCTTAAGGAATGGAAGTATGGTGATGGCAAAAGAAATCGTGTTCGAGATTATTGCAGATTCTGATTCTACTACACTCAAAACATGAAAAAAAGTCGTTTTCCGAAAAGTGTGTGCGTGTGTGTCTGTCTGTCTGTCTGTCTGTCTGTCTGTCTGTAGATTTTTTTTCTATGGCAAACGATAACTGCCGCAAATTCAAACAGAATCAAATAATTTTTTGCATGCAGTCCTGATTTGCAGAGTACTCGCGACCTATTGTTTTTGGTGAAGATCGGTTGAGGGAAAGGGATAGTTTACCTGCAACGGTTTTTTTTTAGCAAGGGTAATTTTGTTTGTTTGGCAAACGATAACAGCCGCAAATTCAAACAGAATCAAATAATGTTTCGCATACAGCCCTGAATTGTAGAGTTCTCAAGATCTGTTGATTTTGGTGAAGATCGGTTAAGGGAAAGGGGTAGTTTACCTGTAACGTTTTATGTTTTAACAAGGGTATTTCCTATGGCAAACGATAACAGCCGCAAATTCAAACAGAATCAAAAGATTATTTGCATACAGCCCTAAATTGTAGAGTTCTCAAGACCTATTGTTTTTGGTGAAGTTCGGTTGAGGGAAAGGGGTAGTTTACCAGCCACGTTTTTTGTTTTATCAAGGGTATTTTCTATGGCAAACGATAACAGCCGCAAATTCAAACAGAATCAAATAATGTTTTGCATACAGCCCTGATTTGTAGAGTACTCAAGATCTATTGTTTTTGGTGAAGATCGGTCAAGGGAAAGGGGTAGTTTACCTGTAACATTTTATGTTTTAACAAGGGTATTTCCTATGGCAAACGATAACAGCCGTAAATTCAAACAGAATCAAAAGATTTTTTGCATACAGTCCTAAATTGTAGAGTTCTCAAGACCTATTGTTTTTGGTGAAGATCGGTGAAGGGAAAGGGGTAGTTTACCTACAACGTTTTTTTAACAAGGTTATTTTCTATGGCAAACGATAACAGCCGCAAATTCAAACATAATCAAATAATTTTCTGCATACAGCCCTGGTTTGTAGAGTACTCAAGACCTTTTGTTTTTGGTGAAGATCGGTTGAGGGAAAGGGGTAGTTTACCTGCAACGTTTGTTATAAAGCGTATTTTCTATGGCAAACGATAACTGCCGCAAATTCAAACAGAATCAAATAATTTTTTGCATACATAAGTAAATTGTAGAAGACTCAAGGCCATTAGATTTTGGTGAAGATCGGTTAAGGGGAAGGGGTAGTTTACCTGCAACCTTTTACGTTTTAACAAGAGTAAAGTACTTGAAAATTCATTTAAACTTTTTCAAACAATGGTAATTGTTAAAAATAAAATAATTTTGTTGCCAGGCAATAAAATTATAATTTTTTCATTTTAATGTAAATTATGTATATATTAGAAAATATATAGTGCTTGGCAGGCAAGCATATTTCAGATTATAAGTCTTAGAATATGGAAGTCATGTATGGTTCTCCATACCGATATTTACTTCCATATTCCTTAAGGAATGGAAGTATGGTGATGGCAAAAAAAATCGTGTTCGAGATTATTGCAGATTCTGATTCTACTACACTCAAAACATGAAAAAAAGTCGTTTTCCGAAAAGTGTGTGTGTGTGTGTCTGTCTGTCTGTCTGTCTGTCTATGTGTCTGTCTGTCTGTCTGTCTGTCTGTAGATTTTTTTTCTATGGCAAACGATAACTGCCGCAAATTCAAACAGAATCAAATAATTTTTTGCATGCAGTCCTGATTTGCAGAGTACTCGCGACCTATTGTTTTTGGTGAAGATCGGTTGAGGGAAAGGGGTAGTTTACCTGCAACGGTTTTTTTTTAGCAAGGGTAATTATGTTTGTTTGGCAAACGATAACAGCCGCAAATTCAAACAGAATCAAATAATGTTTCGCATACAGCCCTGAATTGTAGAGTTCTCAAGATCTGCTGATTTTGGTGAAGATCGGTTAAGGGAAAGGGGTAGTTTACCTGTAACGTTTTATGTTTTAACAAGGGTATTTCCTATGGCAAACGATAAAGCCGCAAATTCAAACAGAATCAAAAGATTATTTGCATACAGCCCTAAATTGTAGAGTTCTCAAGACCTATTGTTTTTGGTGAAGTTCGGTTTAGGGAAAGGAGTAGTTTACCAGCCACGTTTTTTGTTTTATCAAGGGTATTTTCTATGGCAAACGATAACAGCCGCAAATTCAAACAGAATCAAATAATGTTTTGCATACAGCCCTGATTTGTAGAGTACTCAAGATCTATTGTTTTTGGTGAAGATCGGTTAAGGGGAAGGGGTAGTTTACCTGCAACGTTTTTTTATCAAGCGTATTTTCTATGGCAAACGATACCTGCCGCAAATTCAAACAGAATCAAATAACTTTTTGCATACAGCCCTCATTTGTAGAGTACTCACGACCTATTGTTTTTGGTGAAGATCGGTTGAGGGAAAGGGGTAGTTTACCTGCAACGGTTTTTTTTTTATCAAGGGAAATTTTGTTTGTTTGGCAAACGATAACAGCCGCAAATTGAAACAGAATCAAATAATGTTTCGCATACAGCCCTGAATTGTAGAGTTCTCAAGATCTGTTGATTTTGGTGAAGATGGGTTTAGGGAAAGGGGTAGTTTACCTGTAACGTTTTCTGTTTTAACAAGGTTATTTCTTATGGCAAACGATAACAGCCGTAAATTCAAACAGAATCAAAAGATTTTTTGCATACCGCCCTAAATTGTATAGTTCTCAAGACCTATTGTTTTTGGTGAAGATCGGTGAAGGGAAAGGGGTAGTTTACCTTCAACGTTTTTTTAACAAGTTTATTTTCTATGGCAAACGATAACAGCCGCAAATTCAAACATAATCAAATAATTTTCTGCATACAGCCCTGGTTTGTAGAGTACTCAAGACCTTTTGTTTTTGGTGAAGATCGGTTGAGGGAAAGGGGTAGTTTACCTGCAACGTTTGTTATAAAGCGTATTTTATATGGCAAACGATAACTGCCGCAAATTCAAACAGAATCAAATAATTTTTTGCATACATAAGTGAATTGTAGAGGACTCAAGGCCATTAGATTTTGGTGAAGATCGGTTAAGGGGAAGGGGTAGTTTACCTGCAACCTTTTACGTTTTAACAAGAGTAAAGTACTTGAAAATTCATTTAAACTTTTTCAAACAATGGTAATTGTTAAAAATAAAATAATTTTGTTGCCAGGCAATAAAATTATAATTTTTTCATTTTAATGTAAATTATGTATATATTAGAAAATATATAGTGCTTGGCAGGCAAGCATATTTCAGATTATAAGTCTTAGAATATGGAAGTCATGTATGGTTCTCCATACCGATATTTACTTCCATATTCCTTAAGGAATGGAAGTATGGTGATGGCAAAAGAAATCGTGTTCGAGATTATTGCAGATTCTGATTCTACTACACTCAAAACATGAAAAAAAGTCGTTTTCCGAAAAGTGTGTGCGTGTGTGTCTGTCTGTCTGTCTGTCTGTCTGTCTGTAGATTTTTTTTCTATGGCAAACGATAACTGCCGCAAATTCAAACAGAATCAAATAATTTTTTGCATGCAGTCCTGATTTGCAGAGTACTCGCGACCTATTGTTTTTGGTGAAGATCGGTTGAGGGAAAGGGATAGTTTACCTGCAACGGTTTTTTTTTAGCAAGGGTAATTTTGTTTGTTTGGCAAACGATAACAGCCGCAAATTCAAACAGAATCAAATAATGTTTCGCATACAGCCCTGAATTGTAGAGTTCTCAAGATCTGTTGATTTTGGTGAAGATCGGTTAAGGGAAAGGGGTAGTTTACCTGTAACGTTTTATGTTTTAACAAGGGTATTTCCTATGGCAAACGATAACAGCCGCAAATTCAAACAGAATCAAAAGATTATTTGCATACAGCCCTAAATTGTAGAGGTCTCAAGACCTTTTGTTTTTGGTGAAGTTCGGTTGAGGGAAAGGGGTAGTTTACCAGCCACGTTTTTTGTTTTATCAAGGGTATTTTCTATGGCAAACGATAACAGCCGCAAATTCAAACAGAATCAAATAATGTTTTGCATACAGCCCTGATTTGTAGAGTACTCAAGATCTGTTGTTTTTGGTGAAGATCGGTCAAGGGAAAGGGGTAGTTTACCTGTAACATTTTATGTTTTAACAAGGGTATTTCCTATGGCAAACGATAACAGCCGCAAATTCAAACAGAATCAAAAGATTATTTGCATACAGCCCTAAATTGTAGAGTTCTCAAGACCTGTTGTTTTTGGTGAAGATCGGTTGAGGGAAAGGGGTAGTTTACCTGCAACGTTTTTTTAACAAGGGTATTTTCTATGGCAAACGATAACAGCCGCAAATTCAAACATAATCAAATAATTTTCTGCATACAGCCCTGATTTGTAGAGTACTCAAGACCTTTTGTTTTTGGTGAAGATCGGTTATGCTGAAGGGGTAGTTTACCTGCAACGTTTTTTTATCAAGCGTATTTTCTATGGCAAACTATAACAGCCGCAAATTCAAACAGAATCAAATAATTTTTTGCATACGTCCCTGAACTGTAGAGGTCTCAATGACTTTCGATTTTGGTGAAGATCGGTTAAGGGGAAGGGGTAGTTTACCTGGAACCTTTTACGTTTTAACAAGAGTAAAGTACTTGTTTTCTATAGTAAACGATAATAACCGCAAATTCAAACGGAATCAAATAAGTTTTTGCATACAGCCCTATTTTCGTGAGTACTAAAGACCTATTGTTTTTGGTGAAGATCGTTTAAGGGGAAGGGGTAGTTTACCAGCCATGTTTTACTTCCATATTCCTTAAGGAATGGAAGTATGGTGATGGCAAAAAAAATCGTGTTCGAGATTATTGCAGATTCTGATTCTACTACACTCAAAACATGAAAAAAAGTCGTTTTCCGAAAAGTGTCTGTGTGTGTGTCTGTCTGTCTGTCTGTCTGTCTGTGTGTCTGTCTGTCTTTCTGTCTGTCTGTAGATTTGTTTTCTATGGCAAACGATAACTGCCGCAAATTCAAACAGAATCAAATAATTTTCTGCATGCAGCCCTGATTTGCAGAGTACTCGCGACCTATTGTTTTTGGTGAAGATCGGTTGAGGGAAAGGGGTAGTTTACCTGCAACGGTTTTTTTTTAGCAAGGGTAATTTTGTTTGTTTGGCAAACGATAACAGCCGCAAATTCAAACAGAATCAAATAATGTTTCGCATGCAGCCCTGAATTGTAGAGTTCTCAAGATCTGTTGATTTTGTTGAAGATCGGTTAAGGGAAAGGGGTAGTTTACCTGTGACGTTTTATGTTTTAACAAGGGTATTTTCTATGGCAAACGATAACAGCCGCAAATTCAAACAGAATCAAATAATGTTTTGCATACAGCCCTGATTTGTAGAGTACTCAAGACCTATTGTTTTTGGTGAAGATCGGTTAAGGAGAAGGGGTAGTTTACCTGCAACGTTTTTTTATCAAGCGTATTTTCTATGGCAAACGATAACAGCCGCAAATGCAAACAGAATCATATAATGGTTTGCATACTTCCCTGAATTGTAGAGGTCTCAATGACTTTCGATTTTGGTGAAGATCGGTTAAGGGGAAGGGGTAGTTTACCTGCAACCTTTTACGTTTTAACAAGAGTAAAGTACTTGAAAATTTATTTAAACTTTTTGAAACAATGGTAATTGTTAAAAATAAAATAATTTTGTTGCCAGGCAATAAATTTATAATTTTTTCATTTTAATGTAATATAATATTTTTCATTTAATACAGCAATAAAAAAGCAGGTAAGACACAGCCTGGCTGTTTGGCTGAAAATGATTTTAAATATAAATCTTAGAATATGGAAGTCATGTATGGTTCTCCATACCGATATTTATACGAGGGCCTCTGGTTCATAGCACATGGAACAATCCTAACTTTTGACGATTGGATATTGTAGGGGACGTCGAAACGAAGAGAACACTCCCTGCACCGTAGTTTTAGGGCTAAAATGTAACAAAGTTACTCTGTCTCACATCCGTCTCGTACAGGTTTTTCGTCTCTATTGTACCCCGATATCCCACATTTACATGTGTTCCCCTCCTTCCGTGTGTCCTGTAGCTGTTTCCATATTGTTTCCTTTAAAGTCTGTGTCTGTTTTATGATGTGTCTTGTTTTATGATACTACAAAACTAAATACTAATTTAAAAGAGTAATCGTCATGAGAGAGGAAAAATAAGTATAGGAATAAAGACCGGTATTTATATCATCATCATCATCATCATCATCATCATCTGTACGGATTAAACCAAAGGTGGTTTCTTCAAGTCTCAAATAGGCAAAGATTAGAGCTGGTCACTCCAGCGCTTCCTCGGACGTCCTACACCTCTCCGTCCCCTCGGCTTATAGTTCCAGAGTTGTTTGGGGATGCGGCAGTCATCCATTCGGCAAAGATATTCCCACCAATTCAGCCGATACTGGGCAATCCTGTCGAGTATACTCAGAATGTTCAGTTCCTGCTGTATATCTGTATCATGGAGAGTATACCCTGCCACGCGGCTGAGAAATCTCATTTCAGCCACTTGGATGCAACTGGCCTGGCCTTTCGTTAAAGTCCAATTCTCAGACCTATAAAGAAGTGTGGAAAGAGCCATTGCCTTGTAGAAGTTTAGGCGTCTTCCTTTACTTTCTGACTTAAGTGTTCGCCTAATGGTCCCGCACATAAGGTTGCACTTATGCAACTTATTCAGAACGTCGTTACTTGCATTATAAGACACACTGTAGCCCAGGTATTCAAAATTGCTAACTTGTTCCAGGACAGTACCATCTACAAAAATTTTTGCTCGTACGGGATCAGTTCCACGAAACGCCATCACTTTGGTCTTACGTGTGTATATTTGCAATCCTTAGTGTTTGCAGATTCGATGTAACAAATGTATACCCATCTGCAATCTGTTTTCAGAGTCCGACAGAATAGCCTGATTGTCCGGAAACAACAAAGTATCAATTATAGAATGACCAATCATAAAATATTCTGGAAGACGCATCTGCCAGTTTTGTATGACATCGTCAATATATAAATTAAAAAGGGAAGGTGATAAACCACTCACTTGTCGCACTCCACAATTGATCAGGCCAACTCTAGGAACTGTTCTCGGTTTCTCTTCTTCTATTAAGATTTTATTCTCCACATAAAGACTCTGTATTACTCTGATTAGTTGTGGGATCCATTTTCTTGCCATTACTGCCCATAGTTTCTCCGATTCACTCTGATTATTTACATTGTAAACATAATGAAGAAACGTTGTTAAATGCTTGTAAATATTAGTAATTCCTTGAATCAACTATATACATTCACAATGTTAATTTAATGTTTCAACGTTGTTCTAGTTTACTAAAACACAACGAGGTTAGAAAGAAAAGAAATTTTCTGATGAAAACAACTACACGAAAGCAGTTGAGTCTAATAAATATTTAATATAATTGTTATTATCAAATTCTCTGCTGCTGTACAGGGCTGCGAAGATTCGCTCTGATACAATTTGTTGGGGTAAACTTTTCTGTCTTCAGCCGCCTGCAGCATGTTAAAATAGTTTCTTACTTTTTATTGTGTTGAAATATCGTTTTATATCTTCTGTCTGACATGTTGGATCCACATTAATAATTCATCAGACCGGCCGTCCAGTTTATTATAAATATTCTGAGCTTATTTGTAAAATTTATTTGTGCAAAAGTCATGGTTGATTTTTTCTTTTTCATTAATAATGTATTGTTACGACGGCCTACTTGATCGTCGTAGGTACAGTGGAAACAAAACACAAGACACCAATTAAGTCACTAATTACCAGTTTTAATTTTCACAGTTAAACAGTTCGTAATTAACAACACAGTCTCTTATAACAAATCAAATAAAAATTGTTCACACGCAAATAAATGTCAACTAATATTAACACAATTGTATTACAATATACCGTTCGATTATAAAACACAACACTTAACTAATAACCACTTGAACGCACACAGTAATATCGCCCGATAATAACTCGGACAGCACTGAAAATATCGCAACTAATACTGAATACTAAGGCCGCTGCCGCCTGTATTTATACCCCCGCTCACAGACGAGAACATTCCTAACTACGCATTATCTCTACTACGGCGTAATTAATTGCGGCCTTGACACAGTGCGTGCTGCTTCTGTCACAGTCTAGCAAATGCGCCGACATCACGTATGCCACACACATTAAAGCGAGATTCTTCTGGAACATTCGATAAACACGTAGATTGTTCTGTGATGTCGTAACAGTATTTTATAAGTAATAATAATAATAATAATAATAATAATAAACATTTTTTTAAGTTATTTTCGTGGTGGCCTCCACATCTCCCTTTCTAAGCCATCCCAACCTCTTGGCAGATTCCTACATAACAAGGAAGCAAAATAATTGTTCATTATGTTCTTGAAGTTTTCTTCCGGTATGGACCGCGTCAACAAACGTACAAATACATTTTTGACGCAGTCCATACCGGAAGAAGATTTCAAAACATAACGGACACCGGCCGCGGAAGCCTGCATGAGAATAAAATAATTGCTGTTCCGAATTGCCTTAGTCTTCTGATGGATGTTGTCCCTCTCTGTTATCTGCATACATGAAATCTTTTATCCTCGTTAGTATTAAGTTTTCAAGTCCTGGATGGACTCATTTTGTAATCGGTTAATCGTTTCGTAGACATCATCCATTGTATCATAACGAATGAATGAGAGCGGCAACAGAATACCTCCCTGCCTAATTATCCTTGTAGCTATCTGCAGTCTTAACCACTTTTTGCGCACCCTTGTAGTACAGTCACCTACTTTTAATTCGCGCTTCTTTCTTTCAACGACCTCCAAATTTCCTGTCTTTATATATAAGCTATCAAAGTATTTTTCAAAATTTTTTGCTGAAAAAAAATGCAAGACTTGGATTTTGTTTTGCATGACGTGTCCGTGTATGAAATTCTACGCAACGCAATTTTTGACTTCAAAATCTTAATTTTTAATAAATTTTACTTTTGCCTCAGCTATGTTTTGCTTTTGGGTAAGCTTCATAAGGAGGCGGCCGCTAGGAGCGCTGTCAGTTCTGATGCTGTAAGTGGCGCATTTGTTAGAAACAATTGTCAGATTTTTGGCGTGCGTGATGAACTCATCTAGTATTAAACAAATGAATCAATAATAATAAAAATCGGCCATGACTTTTGCGTAAACAAATTTTACAAATTAGCTGAGAATATTTATAACCACTCATGACGTCCAACGTAGAACGATTTTTTAACAAACAAAGGAAAGGAGGCAGCTAAAGACAGACAATTTCCTCTAATAAATTATATCAGGGCAAATCTCCGCATACGATCTCCTTATTAAATATATTTATAAATATGTTATTAACGAAAAAAAGGAAAATTAACTGTGACCTCTGTATAAATCAATTTTACAAATAAGCTGAGAATATTTGTAACAAATTGTCACGTCAAATGAATGTCCGGCCTGATGAATTATTAATGTGGAACCAACATGTCAGACGATAACGATATTTCAACAACAACAAAAATGAGAAAATGTTTTAACAAGCTTCAGGTGACTGAAGACAGAAAAATTTACTCTAACAAATTATATTAGAGCAAATCTCTGCAGCGCTCTACAGCAGAGAATTTGATAATAACCGCTATATTAAATATTTGTTAGACGCAACTAATTTCGTGTAGTTGTTTCTTTTTAGTAAATTCTCTTCTTTCTAAATGTGTTTTAGTAAACTTGAAGAACGTTGTTGAAACAGTAAATTAGCACTGTGAATGTATATAGTTGATTGAAGGAATTACTATTATTTGCGAGAACTTAAAAAAGTTTTTTCATTTTCTTTACAATGTAAATAATAAGCCTGTACTCCTATAATAATTGTGTTTCTCTAATAATACTTATTTTTTAAAATTAATAATTTAGTTTTGTTGTATTTCTTATCATAAGGCTGAGTTAGAATGTGCAGATAACAATGTGTAAGTAGCTGCGGGAAACAGGAGTGGTGGGAAACGGTGATAAACAAAGGGCTCAGTAGACAGAAAATAGGGTCGAAAATCTGAAGGTCAAAGCAAGATAAAAGTGAGATATAATGATTTTGTTCTACTTCAACTGTACACGACTTGCCTAGACAGAATGTCAGGTTGAACAATACGTTGAAAAACGCCAACCAAGGACCAAACAAGTTCTCTTCTGTTGACCGTAACATTTAAAGAAGATAAAATGGCATTCTTGGATTTTTTTGTCCATGACGTATCCGTTGATTAACTAAATATAATTATAACACTATCGACTCGGAACACAAAGTTTTTTATTGGTAAAAACGTAAAAGTTTTACCTTTTAGCCTGAACCAGTTTTCGCTTATTATAAGCTTCGTCAGAGGCTGCCACTGGGAGCGCTGTCCGTCTTGTTCTTGGCGACGGCGCCGTCTTTTGAAGGATCGATGTTGTGTGTGGGGTGTGATATGTTCAAACAATGCGTGTGATTTGAATTGTGTCTGTTTGTTTAGGATGTCGTTTTTATGTATTTTCGTGTGATTGTATATTTCCAATTGTTCAAGAGTGTCTAGTTTTTGGCCTTTTGTGTGTACGTGTAGAATATCCATGTTATTGTTGATATTTGTTTATGTGTGGTTAGCTTCAGTGAGGTGGTTTGCAATGGTAGATTTGGTAGTGGAGTGTAGTGCCTTTGTGTGTTCATTGTATCTTTGTTTGAAGCTACGTCCTGTCTGGCTTATGTAGAATTTGTTGGAATCTGAGCAATTTAGTTTGTAAACACCAGGTAAATCAAATTTGTTTTGTGCTTTGTGTGTGTGTGTTTTGATAGCGTGTGTTCTGTTTTGTTTGTAGTTTTGTATGCGATTCTGTATCTTGCTTTTTTTGAATTTGTAGGCTATTTTTTCAATGTGGTTATTGATGTATGTTAGTGTTATGACTTTGTTGTTTTCTATCTTTGTCTGTGTGTTTGTTTTGTGTTTTGTGTAGGAGTTTATTGACTATTGTTTTGTTGTATCCGTTTGATTCTGGTAGATATTTTATCGTGTTTAGTTCGGAACACAAAGTTTTTTGACGTAGAATACGTCTTACCTTTCAGGCCAGCAATAGGCACCCCCAACCAGAAAATCGAGCGTTACGTTTTCACGTCACGTTTGAAATTGAAATATTATCTAAACGACAAAGGATTCACGGTTATATAAGGCACCATTCGACAGATAAAGGAACAAAGATAATAAATATTACAATATAAGCGGGCTATTGCATCATCCAGCTCGGGTGAGCGGGGGGAGAAATAGAAATGTTTTGCGGCTCTCGGCGCTCACTAAAATTAGTATTTCTCCGGTTTCCGATGCGATAGAACGTTGAGTGAGGTGTCGTTAAAATTGTCTCATCTAGTACTATCTACATAGTGTACCGTAATAGCGGTGATATTATTAAGAGGTTTGAATAATCGTAATTCAAGTTGTAAAAATTGTGTGTTCGGACAAAATGTCGCGGTATATGGATGCTAAACGTGCTCAAAAGTATCGTAAACGCATACAGGAGAGTAGAGAATATCATGGGAAATTCAAAAAACCCAAAATGACCTATGCCGAACGTCAGAGGAATTACCGACAACGCTTAAAAGACAAGGAAATAAATACTGAAGTCGAGTCAACACCATGGAGACCAGAATTAATTAACATAGTAACAAGTAAATAAACAAATGATATTTAACGGCATCGGAACTATACCTTTATCCGTTCTTGCAGTTTTTAATGTTTTTACTATGCGATTGTATTGATATATTTTGTAATTTTTTATACAGATACGTCTATATATTTTGTAATTGTCTTAAGCGATTATAAAATGTATGTTTATACGTATTTCTGATGATGCAACCGACTACGCCGGGTAACACCACCATCGATTTGACTTTAACCAGAAACATCAGCGTTGATATCTTACCTTGTATCAGCTACTTCTCCTATCATAGGTCCATTATAAATAAAGTCTTCCTTAAACCAACTAATTAACTTGTGTGATGATTTTGGAAATAAAATTTTGTATTTTGTAAAACTAAATATGTGTTTGTTCATTTTATTCATAACACATTAGCAACCCTAAAGCACACAGACCTATTCTACGCTTTGAAGATTTGCGGCCGTGGCTCCGACACAGCCCCCGCCAATTTTTTTATTGGTAAAAACGTAAAAGTTTTACCTTATAGCCTGAACCAGTTTTTGCTTATTATCAGCTTCGTCGGAGGCTGCCACTGGGAGCGCTGTCCGTCTTGTTCTTGGCGACGGCGCCGTCTTTTGAAGGATCGATGTTGTGTGTGTGGGGTGTGATACGTTCGAAAAGTCGGCGCCGTCGCCAAGAACAAGACGGACAGCACTCCCAGTGGCAGCCTCCGACGAAGCTGATAAGAAGCAAAAACTGGTTCAGGCTATAAGGTAAAACTTTTACGTTTTACCAATAAAAAACTTTGTGTTTCGAGTCGGTAGTGATATACTTATATTTAGTAAAAAAATGGCAAAGTAGACGTTGTTGAGCTACGTAAACATCGTCTTTAGTGCGTGATCATACGGCTTCTTCTGTTTGAAAACGGCTTCTTCGTAGACTTACGATTGACGTCCTTTTTGCAACTCATTGATTACTAATTACGCATAATGAAGTCTCTTACAATATATATTGTAACGGTACATAACCCAGTCCCAATAACTGATAACTCTTGTACTACCATAAAGGTCAGAAATGGGTAAACTATAACTAGCTAAAAATTAAGTTGTATCACTAAACATTATAAACAATATTGAAGTGATATACAGTGACAAGTGAGTTATAGTGTACCCAGTGAGGTAATAAGTGAAGGTGAAGGGAACTTCTTACAGAATTGTGCTGTAGATGTGAGAAGTATAGACTAGAATAGTAGACTATGATGTACTAACTAATTATGTATTTTGTTTAGATTGTAGGATTTATATTGTGTAGGCAACAAGATTTAGTACCTATGTTAATTTTATATTTAATAAAATAATTGTGTTATTATATAAGATAACCCAGGGTTTTAAAAAAATAACAGATTTAAATATCAGATGATAATAAAAATTAAAATAATACTGTATGAGGGAAATGGCAGAAGAAAATAGTGCAGTGTAAGAATACTATAAGAGATTAATAAGTAATATATAAATTCATTTAAAGTTAATAATAATATTAAAGACTTATATCTAAAGTTATAAGAAAATAAACAGAAAACTATTATGTAAATCAAATTGGGAAAGAAACCAAAATTAAAAAGAATTATTTTTCTGTAAATCAAAAATAAATTTATAATAATTACAAACCGCCTATATACTAAAAATAAATAGCAGCACCAATAAAAAAGGATATAAAAATTATGGGTTACTAAGAGTAACGAAATAACAAGTATTGTTTAATCGAATTTGAGATTGAAAACCGTCCGGTTGACAAAATGATGAGACAAAAATTGTATTAAAAAATCTTTTAGAAATCTTTTGAACAGCACAAAAGTATTACAATTTAAATAACAGTATAAACATTAGGTACCACTACCTTAAATATCAAAGGTAACTTGCTATACTCCATAATAAAAGTGAAAAACCATTTGGACGATCAGGCCTAGCCTAGCCGCGTTTCGAGTTTTTTTGACGAGATGGTATCTGACAGACGGTTATGAAATTACAAACAACTAAGAACACCACCTGAGAAACAGCTTCACACAAGTAAGAACTTCGAGAAGAGAGGTAATATAAACAGTTCTTTTAATATTTAGTAAAGAAAACCTCAAATAAAATCGTCGTGCAGTACAGAAATTTTTAAAGTGTAATCACATGTTTTAATAAAACACAATCTGCTCTCTTACGGACAAATCCGGAACTACGTACTAAGAGAATAAACAAATTTTCGAAGTTTTTCTATTTTTGTAAAGCGTAGTATAATTATCCATTTCTGACCATCTCATAACACAAAGAACTTACCCTTAACCCTGGGGAAATAAATAAAAGAATTATATGTTGATTGATGTTTAAATAAAAGATAAAATTGTAAAATCGGTCAAAACCAGATTTTATAACAATTCCATGTTTACTCAATGAAGTCGATATCATGTACTAGTTAAGGAAAATATCGATTGTAATATTTGTATTTTGGCGGAAGAGAAAAACCAATAATATTATAAATAAATATTATTGAGAAATGATATTGAATAATAAAATGTGTTTCCTTTATTGTAGTGGGTAGTTGTAGTCGATTTCAGAAAAAATAAGAAGAGGACGATCCACCAGGTCGTATTCAGCAACAGTGTCGTTTGGTTAACCTATATTTGGAGACTAATGTCCAAATCAGCTGATTCGGTTCACGGCAAATATTTGAAAAATTTAGAAATCGTTTAATCCGAGGGTAAACAAACGGTACTTGCTCTCTCTTCAAAAGAAGGCTAAACAACTTCCCTACTTGACCCAAATCACACACACTCGATTTCTGCTTTGTTTGGGTAACATTACCACCAACTTTATTTAAACCTCAGTCTTTATAATTCATAAGTGGCGATTGCTAAGAGGTGTTCTGAACGACCCGAGTCTGTAAAAAAGACGGACGTCACACACTCACCGAAAGGAGTCGTTACGTTACTAAATTGGCACTTACAACAGGGGGGCTTAATTAAATAAGACGAGCACTGAATAGGCCACATACAAAGACTCCGCGGAAAGTACCTCTAAAAGCGGTTACGTTACAAGATTGGCGAACCCAACATTGGGGCTTGAATAAGACGGACGTTTCGCTAAACAACCGTCACGTTACAATATCCGTTTTCTGATTTCCTCTGTTAAAGATCCAACCATCCCACTTCTGACACCACAATTACGACGCGATCGTGTGGTTACTGAGTACCAGAGTCACCGATATTCACAATTTTTATTTGTATTTTTGTGAAACAAAAACACATTTGTTAAAAAATTTATCAGAACAAGTTTACAGACGTATAAAATGATTGGTAAGTTTTGTGTCTGGAATACAAAGTTGTCGCTGAAAATGCCGCAGTTGGTACAGCAAGGAACGACGAACAACTCGAGTCTTTTAGTTTGAGTTAAATAATGTTTTGTTTTATTGTTTATTTATTTTTCTCTTCAGCCAATCATCAACCAGTATTGTCGCTAATTTCATTTATGTAATTTCATTGTACATTCTCATTCGATTTAAAAATATTTAAAAGAAAAATAACTCTGACTTGTTCGCGCATACTATAAAATTCCAGAATGTTCCAATTAAATTACGTACGCCGAGCAAGCAGGGCTGTCCTTATTGAATTAGGCATGAGCGCTGAATAAAGCAGCAGCAGACGGAATAACAGAATTGGAACAGAAAATGTTTTAACGAGGCGGAAACGAGATGTTTTCCTTTTAACAAATTTGAGTGAGGAAATTATTCTCTCTCTCTCTGTCTCTCTCTCAATCACTCTCTTCCTCTCTCATTCTGTACTCGTCGTAAAGAATGTATTCTCTAAGCGTTTTTGTAATATTCTTTAATAATTTTATCTCTACTTCCAAAGTACTACTGTAAAACAAACATAGAACCGAAACGCTCCCTCTGCTTCATGTGTAGTAAATATCGGTATGGAGAACCATACATGACTTCCATTTTCTAAGATTTTTATTTAAAATCATTTTCGAAATGAAATATTTCCATAGAAACTACTTCTTTCTTCAGCCTTAACCACAGAACTGTGGTAACTAATGTATACCACCTCACGTTAGCGCACTCGATTTTCACTGATGGTGGCAGTCGATGGCGCTGCCGAAACGTCTGGTTTTGGAGAAAACATTGGACCACGACCTAACAGCCCGGGAAGGAATTTTAACAACAAACTGCTTCTTTGTTGCCAATAACGTAGTACACATATAAAAAATTATCTCCTCCCCTTTAACTATAATTTTAATTTATAGAAAATTACCCTCTCCCCCTTCAAATACCCTTTTCACGTATAGATATTTGATCTACCTTTATACAGTGGATTATTATGACCTTCTGTTTAGAATACGTATTTATCAAAATTAAGTACTTTACTCTTGTTAAAACATAAAAGGTTACAGGTAAACTACCCCTTTACCTTAACCGATCTTCACCAAATTAATAGGCCTTGAGTCCTCTACAACTCAGGCACATATGAAAGAAATTATTTGATTCTGTTTGAATTTGCGGCATTTATCGTTCGCCATAGAAAACATTTCACACACACACACACACACACACACACACACACACACACACACACACACACACACACACACACACACACACACACACACACACACACACACACACACACACACACACACACACACACACACACACACACACACACACACACACACACACACACACACACACACACACACACACACACACACACACACACACACACACACACACACACACACACACACAGCCACTTTTGGGAAGATGACTTTTCTTCATGTTTTAAGGGTAGTACAATCAGAATCAGCCCTTATGTTGAACTTGTTTTTTTTTCGCTGTCATCATACTTACATTTCCTTATGGAACATGGAAGTAAAATTGTATCCCAGGCGACTCCAGGGCTCCTAGTTGTGAGGAAGCATCAAAGCAGATGACAATATATTAACACAAATATGTTCTCTAGTAAAAATTAAAAACTGTTCTTGTATAATTTAAAGTTTTAACTAAACAAAGTAGTGTATTTATTTAATTGTATATTTTATATGGTATGGAAAATAGATAATCCAAGAAACAGTGGTTATCAAATTTTAATGAAGGCCGCTTCACGAACTACCACCATCTATAACTATACTAATTAGACTGACAAGACGAGCAGACCTTGTTAAAAGTCACCCAGGACTAGAAGGAACAGACTGATTAGACTGACAAGATTAGTCTATGACATTCAGCCAGGATTAGAAGAAACATACTGATTAGACTGAAACAAGCTGACTAATGGAAGAGTACAGGCCTTGTTCAAACACTTCATCCAGCATTAGAAGGAACAGACTGATCAGACTGACAAGTTAACGAGCTGAAGGGTGCAGATCTTGCTGATAGTAAAACGCTTCATCCAAGATTAGAAGGGAGTGTAGTATAAGTCGCTGAAGCACCGCGACGCTAGACGGCAGAAGCGACGAAGAAGATGTATTAGGGCTACTTTATCACAAAGCTAATGCATATAAAATAATAGTCACTCACGATATAGATTAAATCTATGAACATGCGTGAGATAAAATAAGAAACGCTTAAGTAATTGATTCATCATCATTATTACCATCATCCTCACGGATTAAACAAAGGATGGTTTGTTCCGGTCTCAAATAGGCAAAGATTAGAGCTGGTCACTCCAGCGCTTGCTCCGACGTCCCCTCGGCTTATAGTTCCATAGTTGTTTGGGGATGCGGCATTCGTCCATTCGGCAAAGATGTTCCCACCAATTCAGCCGATACTGGGCGATCCTATCGAGTATACTCAGAATATTCAGTTCCTGCCGTATATCTGTGTTTCTTCTATGATCATGGAGAGTATACCCTGCCACGTGCCTGAGAAATCTTTATTTCAGCCACTTCCCTTTCGATAAAGTCCAATTCTCAGACCCATAAAGAAGTGTGGGAAGAGGCATCACCTTGTAGAGTTTTTGGCATGTTCTTTTACTTGCTGACTTAAGGGTTCGCCTAATGGTTTCGCACATAAGGTTAAACTTATGGAACTAATTCGCAACATTGATTAACGACGTAGGATGTGGGAGGCAAGAAGAAACCACCACATTAAAAATCCTTATGGATATCTCAACAGGGAAAACTGGTGTCTTTACTCTGGTAAGACAGCCAGTTTATGGGAGAACACCCAGACAGAAAATCGGGCTGGACGTTAAGCCTGAAGGTAGCAGGACCACCAGAAGTCTTACCCTGCGATACGCTAGAAACATATCCAGGGGACACATTCACTACTAAATTGCCTTAAATAATTGATTCTTGTTGTGATGTATCATAGCTGCAGGAAATATTGAAATACAAGCTGTTATACACGTGCCGTTTATTGTTGTTTTACGATAAAATCTGGTTGCAACAACGTCGCATTCAGTAAATGTATTACGCAATTGTTTAGTATTTACGTTGTCACGTTTTTTGTTGCCACACCTGTCATGCATTGTTTACAAAGACCGATTGACACACATTATGCTATGTATTTAACGTAACATAGGTTGACGTTAGCGTATGAGGCGTGTGAGATTATATTTTACGCAAATAATATATGTAACGATAGGTCAGCGGGAATAGCGCTGTCTATTCAACTGAAAGTAACACGTCTCTCTCTCTCTCTCTCTCTCTCTCTCTCTCTCTCTCTCTCTCTCTCTCTCTCTCTCTCTCTCTCACACACACACACACACACACACACACATTACATTGTAAAGAAATACATATATTTTTTGGGTCTGCAAAATAACTGGAGAAACTCTCATGTGATAGTGATTAATACATTTACTAAACGTACTAAATTGTAAATACAAACATTTGTTCTTTTCATGTAATTGAAATAAGTCGAGTGTTCTATGGTTCAAAGTAAAATTAAAAAAAAAAAAAAGATTTATTTAAATCGTGTAATATTTAAAGTAATTTGTATAAATAATTTAATAGATAATTAAATAAAGTAACTTTCTCTACAAAAATAACGCTGAAAACATTAAAAAAATACAAAAATATTAACTTTAGTGTATTTCTTGTAAACTTGTGCATCTTAAAATAACTTTATAAAAATGCAGAACTTGACAAGACGTGCTATGCTATAATTAGAGTCTTCAAATAATGTTCATGAAAAAAGTCTTAACAATTAGTAAAAATGTCTGTAAATGTTTATGAAATGTTTTAAAATGTTCTGTTAAAACAATATTTATGGAAGACAAAGTTTTCTCTTTTCTGGTGCTAATGACGAGTAGATGTTAAACAGAATTATCACTGTTGCACACACTATAGAAGAATGATTCCGATTTACTTAAGACCGTCTTCAATTTGATTTTTAACTTAAGATATTTAAAGACTTTACTTACCTTATTGTTGTCGTTTTACTACCTTATTGTTATCGTGCATTACCTGTCGTCGATTGCACATCTTATCAGAAATATAATGAAGAAAGTTGTGTTAATGTTTATAATCACAAACAGAATTATCACTGTTGCACCGATCGGAATAACTTTACTTCCATGTTCCTTAAGGAAATGGAAGTATGGTGATGGCAAAAAAAATCGTGTTCGAGATTATTGCAGATTCTGATTGTACTACACTACAACAGTGTAATTAATTAATTTGTGAATTACTTAATTACTTAATTTAATTATGTACTGGTTAATGAAGTATACCCTTCACAGGCCAATTACAACAATGTAATTAAGGTACAAATCTATTAATTACTCAGGTTGCTTCTTTAAGATTAAGATGATTCTTTATGTTTATTGATCAATCACTAATGTAGATCGATTCGTGTGTTAGTCGCCATTTACGACAGTGTAATTAAAATGTTAAATAAGATTTCAGTATTTTCAAAAGTGTTCACTCAATACACATTAAAATTTATGTGGTTATAATAGTGAATTGAATTGTGGATTTACACTGGGTTTTCTGACAATGACGAACGCATTATTGATTTGCTTACGTACTAATTTATTATATGCTTAAACACTTGTATTCAATAACAAACGTATATCTTCCTGGTACCTGTAAATACATCAAACATATATATATATATATATATATATCAAAATATAAATTCCTCTTTAATTGCTCTCTGAAATACATACAACATATATAAAATATACATACAACAAAATCAAATAATATTTACTTTATCTAATGCGTTCATTCATCCAGATGGATTGACTTTAATAGATCATGATTATATATTTGAATGCAATCTTCTTTTATTAACTTTTCTCATAATTACTCAGGTTAGATTCTTTGAAAGAGACAGGACAGTAGTTTGATTATACTAATAAAATCATAAGGTGTTACTTGGTAATAGTTTATCCGTTATTTCCATCGGTGCTATATTCCAGGTGATGACGATTCTTTGAAGACGGTGCTCCATTAAATGATGATGATGATGATGATGATGATGATCACTTTCACTGGTTATTTGCACACGCGTCGTTAACAGAATAGTGTAGGTTTGTTATGTTTATTCACTGTCCGCACAATTCACTTCGTCTCCGCGTACAACCATCATTAAGTAATAAATGCTTACTTAAGTGTTCAGTGTATTTCTTTGTGTGTGTACACAAGGTATTATTGTGTGGTTGTCTAGTAGTTCTTTTGAATAAGAGTGTCTTGATTACTGTAAATTATGAATATTACTGTGTCGTTCACGCACATTATGAATTGTTGTTCGTTATACTGTTTTTCTAAGCCGCAAACGATTATATATATTCTAAGTCCAATAAAGTTCAGCCCAAACTTCACTATGTCCGTTTAGTTCACCATATCGCGTACCTTAAGACTTCACGGTTGATCGATAATACCGATTCACTATCTAAAATTCACGTGACTGTTCTTGATATAAGTACTGCACTTAATAAACTTATGAAATTGTTTATAACATTATGAGATTACTCACGAGAGTTATGTGTCTCTCTAATACTTTTATAGTCCGAAATATTATAAGACTTCGTCGCGAACTGCTCGATAAGTTATGTAAGACTGCTTCGTAAAATTATTATAAGACTTCGTCGCGAACGACTCAAAATTTTATGTAAGACTTCCGAAAATTATTATAAGACTGCCTCGTCCCGTGTCGGACACTTAATTTTTATCAACGTCTCCCTACTAGAATTTTGGTCTCTGGCTTGTCCACGCCTAAGATTACTACGATAAGCTGAATCACTACCCTCTCACGAAGTCCTTTCCCACGATTTCGAATTCTTCCAGTCTTCTACCCTCTGATTTGTTCTTCTCCTAGTTTCTGTGGAAACTGGCTTCTCCTTCGCTCTCTTTCGTGAAATACTTTGTTCTGATAGGTAGCTAGATATGTCTTTTGATTCGTCTTGTCCAGGCGTCACTCTCGTTCGGAGAAATGCAAGACATTCCTCGCCTGTCAGTCAACATATTGTTTCGAGTTTCAAGCAAGGGTTTACTCTAACATCTTGGGTATTGTTCATTTCTGTAACTCCGCGTCCTGGCAATTAACCGTTTTCCATCCAGTGTCAACAGCTGCAACCTCCACGCTTTCTCGTTGTAAATCTCAGCTTGTCACTTAGGCGTACATCCCGCTGTGCGACATCGCTGCTTCTATTCACAATTTGTTGCTTGGATCGTTTCTATAGACTGCAATATTTCTTCAATCCTTTGTGCCTCGTCTCGTTTTTTGTCGTGAACTAGTTTCTTAGCTACACCCTTAAACGTATCTTCGCTTCGATTCTGCGTAAACGTGTGACTGAGCCCAAGTACATTGTTCGGTTTGTTTTGGTGTCATAATTCTCCGTTGGCCCACTCCTGTCAACTTGAGTCGTCGTTCCTTTTGTTACCTCGTGCTGAACACGCTTCCATTGTCTGATATTGGCGTTAGTTGTCGCCTACCCCAATTAACTTTGTTTATGGCTCTGTTCTTGGAGTCGCTGCCACCGCTGCGTGAGAACACACTGGTCGAGAAGGAAAATTAAATTTTTAATTTTTCGATTGCTATAACACTCAAAACATGAAAGAAAGTCGTTTTTCGAAAAGTCTGTGTGTGTGTGTCTGTAGATTTTTTTTCTATGGCAAACGATAACAGCCGCAAATTCAAACAGAATCAAATAATTATTTGCATACAGCCCTGATTTGTAGAGTACTCACGACCTATTGTTTTTGGTGAAGATCGGTTGAGGGAAAGGGGTAGTTTACCTGCAACTTTTTTTTTATCAAGGGTAATTTTTTTTCTATGGCAAACGATAACAGCCGCAAATTCAAACAGAATCAAATAATGTTTCGCATACAGCCCTGAATTATAGAGTTCTCAAGACCTATTGTTTTTTCTATAGTGGTGTGCAACAGTGATAATTCTGTTTGTGATTATAACCACTAACACAACTTTCTTAATTAAACTTCTGAGTATATGTTAAACATGAGGCGTTTGACAGAATACCTTAATCTTGCTAAAGGAATTCTGACTTTAAAAATTATGTTGGCAACACTGAATAACAATCTTGTTCTTGTTTATTACGTTTTGTTTTACTTCCTTTACTGTGGCGAATCGAACCCGAACTGCTTGGCTCCAAGCTACAGCTGTGGAGTCGCCTGGATACGGCAACCCGAACTGCTTGGCTCCAAGCTACAGCTGTGGAGTCGCCTGGATACGGCAACCCGAACTGCTTGGCTCCAAGCTACAGCTGTGGAGTCGCCTGGATACGGCAACCCGAACTGCTTGGCTCCAAGCTACAGCTGTGGAGTCGCCTGGATACGGCAACCCGAACTGCTTGGTTCCAAGCTACAGCTGTGGAGTCGCCTGGATACGGCAACCCGAACTGCTTGGCTCCAAGCTACAGCTGTGGAGTCGCCTGGATACGGCAACCGACAGAAAGCTACTCTATAGAACGGCACTTTCGGCTTTTCGTAATTGTCGTAGGACTATTAATATAAACAAAGTAGTCTAAATACAGCATTCTGAAATACAAAACGCAGTACTTGTGATGAAAAAGGAATGGAAAATAAACATTTATTAGACCGACTACAAATATTTACAATACTTTAATATTTTAACAACGTTCTTCAGTCTATTAAAAGAGAAAATTAAACAAACAACTTTACTGAGGGAAAACACCAATATGAAAGTAGTTGCTTTCAGTAAACACTTAGTACTGTGGTTTATCAATTTCTCTGGTGCCGTAGTTTGCTCAGATGTAATTTTTCAGAAAAAAATATTCCGTCTCTAGCCGGCTTCAGATCGTTAAAATATTTTCTCGTTTATTTTTTGTTGAAATTTCGTTATCATCTCCGTCTTGACGTGTCGTTTCTACATTAATATTATTCAGAAAGACGGCTAACCCTTTTGATGACAGTAATAATTTATTATAAACATTCGTAACATTTTTAATTGGTAAAATTTTTTAAGTAGTACAATTCGTAGAAATCTTAGAAATAAAACAAGACACAGCACAAGGATTAAATTTTATAAGACAATTGCAATACCGACGTTGATTTATGCAAATGAGGCGCGGGTCATGACAAAAAAGGAAAGCGGCAAGATTCAGTGTGCTGAAATGCAGTTTCTTCGAAATACATTACAAGATAGAATAAGGAATGAAGATATTAGAGCAGAATTCGAAGTAAAGGACATCAATGAAATTATTGCAATTTACAGAAGACAATGGTGAGATCATCTGCAAAGGATGACAGAGGATCGATTGCCGAAAGCGGCACTGAACTATAAAGCCATTGGTAGAAGAGACGTGGGTCGTCCGAGGATGAGATGAGTGCCGAAACAGGTTTATATAACCTAATCCTTGAAGAGGAGAAGAAGAAAGAAAACACACACACACACACACACACACACACACACACACACACACACACACACACACACACACACACACACACACACACACACACACACACACACACACACACACACACACACACACACACACACACACACACACACACACACACACACACACACACACACACACACACACACACACACACACACACACACACACACACACACACACACACACACACACACACACACACACACACACACACACACACACACACACACACACACACACACACACACACACACACACACACACACACACACACACACACACACACACACACACACAGACAGACAGAGAGAGAGAGAGAGAGAGAGAGAGAGAGAGAGAGAGAGAGAGAGAGAGAGAGAGAGAGAGAGAGAGAGAGAGAGAGAGAGAGAGGTCCCGGTCGAGTAACTGAGGATGCCTCATCGTGGTACGGGCGAAACGTTTGGCGTTAAAACTAATAAAAAGACGTGTGTTGAACCAAAAAGCAGTGTTGTTAACCTGTTATTAACAAAAACCACGGAAGTTTACGAGCGAGACTTTACTAATGTATCTTTCCCTGTACTTTATTTTTCAGGTTTCGGTTATTTACATATGAGGTGTGATCAAAAAGTAGCAGGATTGATTTTATTTACAAAAATATACAAGAGTTATTGATTCGTAAATTTCTCTCCTTCAAAATTGTCCCCTTCCGCAGTCACACACTCCTTCCAGCGCTTTTCCAACTGCTCGAACCATGTCTTAAAGTCATCTTCTGTAAGAGCCTTAAGTTCTCTCGACGCGCTTTGCTTTATTCCTTCTACGTCTTGAACTGATCTCCCGTTCAATTGACTTTTTAACTTCGAAAAGAGAAAAAAGTTACAGGGAGCCATATCTGGCGAATATGGAGGATGCTGAAACTGTGCAATATTGTGTTTAACAAGCTCACGGTTTTATGACATGGTAAATGCGTTAAATGAGATTAACACACAACATAACAATGGGCGTTTGTAAACAAACTAGTTCAGCTGTTATTATGAAACTTGTACATTGTATTTAGTGTACTGTATAGTAAATACATATGCGCTTTTTTACGCTTTTTTGGAGCCAAGTCAGTTGACTTGGCATTGACAGTACCAATCCGGATACTTTTTTATCACACCTCGTATTGTATTATGTACGTACGTAGTTAAAGCGTTCTATTTTTTGCCTATATCTATTTCATCATTGCATCCTGGAATTATAACACCAATAATTATAGCCTTATGAATTTGGTAGAATCCCAATAATTCGAGTCTTGATAATTCAAAGTTTCGTGGGATCCGAACATTTCCAACAGTAATTCTCATTGCATCTTTATATTCTAGCGTTTTCCCTGCAGTTCTTTCCATTAACTGCATCCTCTGTATTGTCCTGGGCGTTTTAACCAGCGTCTTCTCATTATAGTTTTACACAAACGTCTACTTTCCATAACTAGTTCATTTGTTGCATTGTCCAACAATTTTATTTTTCATGCCTGTTTATAGTTACAACACATCCTATTGGCAATATTGGCAACAAATCCTATTTGCCGGGGAAACGGTTGAATTTATAGTAATTAAACGTGAAAGCGGGAGAGTCAGATAATTATAAAAATATTACCGTTCTTAACGTCGGATGCACAACATATGTTCAAAGAATGCTTCTTTTTTACCAATACTCTAAGCATACTCTACAAATTATACAAGTGTATACTACACTCCAACCATAATCTACAAGCCATAAATTTATTAAAACTCCAAATTTATTATACAAACGATAACTTTATTACCACTCCAACTACATTCTACACACCAGTTACTTTATAACCACTTAAACCACACTCTACAAACCAGCACTTAATTACCAATCCAACCAGACTTTACAAACCAGACTTTATTACCATTTCCAACCATACTCTACAAACTATAACGTTATTATCACTCAACCACATTGTGCAAACCATAATTTTATTACCATTCCAACCATGCTCTTCTAACCAATTGACTTTATTACCATTGCAAGCATATCCTCCAAATTATATCTTAAACGCTTGTGATTATGTTTTGAAATATTTTCTTATTACTCGTATTTAGACGATGCAAACGTAGGGATAGTCTGAGACAGTAATTACCTATTACCGGTAGCAATATCTTTTCACGAAACACTATGGTTTCGAACGTATGAATAAGCAAAACATTTTAGACATTCTGTTTTTTTTTTTTTAGTCGGATTTATTGACGTCTGAAGATATACTGACAGCCGAGAAGCAATGATGACGTGCCAATAAAATTACAGCATTTCAGTTCAGCCTTGAGGACGAGCGTTCGTTTAATGATAGATCACTTCAGCCACAAACGTAGTTTGTCTTTCGTAATTGATACGTGCGTTATGTTTTACGTTATGAAATAGTTTAGTAAATTATTATTGATACAGAACACAGGCTATTACGTAACAGAAGTGGTAGTAAATTATAACCGACACTGAATACACATACTGAAAAAAACAATACCAAACTATTGCATTACATGAAGAGACAATTATAGTATAAAACATAGAACTACTAATCATAAATAGCCAGTAACGAAACTCCTTCTTACAGTCATCATCATCATCATCATCTTCATCACTGGAGCTACAACTCATTGCTGAGTCTCGATGGGTCTACAGTCTCTCAGCCAAATAGTCTGACATAATTGCTCATTTCATCAGTCGTCGCAGCTCTGACTTGCCTCTCTTTCTTCCATCCACCTGCTATCGTCAAGACTTTCCTCGGTATTTCATCCTCCATCATCCTTATTGAATGCGTGGCCCACCTCTTTCTTGATAATTTAATATATTTATAATGACTAGATACGTAAAGAGTGCGTAAAATTCTTGATTATAACTTACACGCCATACATCTCGTTCACATACTGGACCACAAATTCTTCGTAATATCTTCCAAAAGTTAAAAGTTGACTTTCAATTACTTCGGTGCTGATCCATGTTTCTGTTCCATATGTCAAGACTAGTCTTATAAAAGGTTTATAGAGGGTGCGCCTTGTTGATCTTCATATTAATCTACCACTCATTTGCTTTAACAGTCCGGAGTACCGTCTATTTGCTGCTGAAATTCTCTGTTGAATCTCATTTGTAATATCACTATTTGTTGCCACCATTAAACCTAGATACCTAATATGTTCGGTTTTCTCAAAGGTGTAGCCATTAATGCAAATTTCAGGTGGGTCTATTATTATAACATTTATCAGATGCAAAACAGAGCTCGTTCTATTAAATTTATTATTCGCCCAAAATAGATAACGGTTATTAAGACGACAAACTAAAAATAACCTCTAACAGAACGGCTGTTACACTATTTTATCGACACGTAGTAACCAATCACAAAGCAAAGATTTACTTTTAATCGCATTTCACATAAACGAAAACTATGGTTAACTTTAGTCATAAGCGACATAAACAAAAGTCAAAGCTGCAGATCGTTTTTCTCAAAAAAATTTTTAAATGCGGACGTTGAATATCCCCGTGTTGCAGCTCAAGTAAAGAAGAAAACGTGTATTTTATGTAAGATTATTCCAATAACATCAAAAGCACAAAGATTTCAAACACAGACTTTTATCAGTTAACATTGTGCTCAATTGATGTTTAGTTTTTTGTTTATATTTGACGTTTTGACACTAGCAACAAACAAAACCGTTCAAATAAACCAAATTGCACTGTATTACTAACACAAAAATGGGGTCCAAAGGACGTGTGACGCGAACATATACTTTCATAGAAGAGAAATGCACCAGCCTCTCCACTCCAATTCCACTCTCACCTACACGTTGGTGGACCCTGTTACGCCGAGCAATCCATTCCAAGGTTGTGGTAGCCAATCCCTTCGGCGGAGTGGATCGGTAAGCAAACGAGAGATGGGGGTTCTGTCAGTGCAGTCTGGAGGTATCCTGGGTCTTGGCATGGGAGGATGATGCACATCGGCAGCAGGATGTCATCTAGTGTGGAGGCGGAGGAGGCTATAGTAGCCCAACGGCTGCACACATGGGCTGAGTCAGTTAGCCTACTACGACCGGGCAGAGAGAGATCGTTAGGTGAGGTGAAAGCAACTCTCTAGGGGAAGAGCACCCCGAAGAGCTCCTGGTTCTCTAGGTTGGGGGTTGAATCGGAGAATTACCATATCCCATCTGTGAAACTCTTTTATGTGCAGAAACCTATAAGTTTCTCAGCCAGTCAGTTGTCTGCACTTGACCGGGACAACTGGCGGAGGCTGTTAAAAGAGGCCTTGACTCAGAAATGGGTTGTCGCGCCGCTGAAGAAGAAGAAGACTAACACAAAAATAATTAACTCCTAGTACGAATAACTGCGATTTAATAAAAAAAACAAGTAAAAACAGATGAAAAGAAAACCATTAAATGATATACTTAATGTTACAAAAACATTAACATTTTTGAAACAAGCACTCTACGGAATTGAGTTACCAAACAACAACTGTTCCAGTTATAAAACTGCTTTAATTTTTTCTATAAAAATCGATCCTGGCAAAGTGTCGTTAATAACTTTTCTAACAATTGCTGTGCTCAGATTTATGAGTCTAAAAATTAAACACACTATATATACCTGTATAAGCATGTGTTTGGATGTTTTTACATCTCTCATTTGCCCATGAATAACACACAAAACCATAAAGCACCATAAACGACATAAGTTATGGCGACGGCAGTGAGCAGCTGTTGCCATTGTTTATGACCTGGCCAGACGTATTTATGGAACCACAAGAACACGGTCGCCGTTGGAGTACAGCCATGGAATATATTGTCAGTTGGCAACACTGCCAGTTCCAACAGAGAAAATACAAATGTTTTATAACATAATTATATTATGACAAATTGCTGGCTTAGTGAATTATTTTCTTTTTTACTAACTGCTGTTCCTATTTAAGCTGCCATTTTTGAATAAAATAAAAAAGTCGATTTGCTTTTTGAACATCTCCTGTTACTCCTTCATTCTCCTTCTACCCAGCCTTCTTCATCCTTTCCCTTCTCTTCTTCGTTTCTCATTTTTTTTTCTGCTTCTTCATCTTCTGTTTTTTCCATTTTCTCCTCCATATCGCCCTTTCCTTTTCTTCTCCTTTCCTGTCTTCCACTTCTAACTTTTCTTCTTTTTCTCCTCTTTCTCCTCTCCCTAGTCCCTCTCCTCAATCTTCATCTTTTTTTTTCCTTCTTCTTCTTCTTCTTCTTCTTCTTCTTTTGATTTTCCTTCTTCTCCACATGTTCCTCCTCCGCCTTCTCTTTTTCCTCATTCTTCCGCTCCTTCCTTGTCATCCGTATTTCTTCTCCTTTTTCTTCTCGTCTCTATGTGTAAAATGCAACAAAGCTGACTACTTAATAAAGTGTTAGGATATCAACTTAACACTAGGACAGGGAAGGCGGAAACGGTATACCTAGTTATGACTTCTCAGATGGGTAAGAAACGAAGATATAACAAAGAGATAATAACAGAATAGTTGGGAAAAAAGATTAATATGGTCCGGACATGTAGTATAAATAGGATGGAGGACGAATGGGTGCCTTAAAGGAACGGCAACCTAAGGAAAGAAACAAAAGAGGAAGGCCTCAAATAAGATGAAATGAAGTTGTTGCCAAGAACATGCAACAACTAAAAGAGGATTAAAAGAGAATGAGTATGAGTAAACAAGATCGGAGCAAGTGTTTTAGTGGGTTGTACAGTATATGTAAACTTGATGTAAATAATGGATATGATGAATAAGAGTATGTACGAAATATATATGTAGACTGCATATGAGACTCTGTATTCTAGCATGTAAATAACTTTGTTATTTAGACCTTTAAATAAGTTATTGTAAGTGCAAATATGTACTATGGTTTACGAAAATGTACGAAATTATCGTGACTGTGGATGGAGTCGAGTGCGCGCGTGCATGTGTCTCGTAGGCGTTAATTAGGAAAAACTTTATGGCGCTCTCATGAATTAAGGTTTTAAGATGGGAATACAGTTCATATCGTAACAAACAATTCATTGTAATCAAACGTACTTTTCACTGGATGTGAATATGTTTTTTTTAATAAATAATTCTTTGTAGGCATATGTAAAAAAAGAACATACAATTTTACATATAATTCAAATTTTTCTGCAGTTCAGAGCAACACTTGACGTGAATAAGCCGACATTTACATGATCTTATTGTAATTTCCTCCACTGAATTAGATTTCTGTAGAGACGGCCAATTATAATTTCAAAATTTCAGTCAGAATTTTATAAGTTTTGTACAAGACTAGTTCAAACGTACCACACGTGTTCCTTTTTAAAAACTAATAAAACAAACATTTTGACAAAATACTTTCTTAAAATACTGTCTACCCGTCATTAAAAGAAGCAATAATAAACTTTTAATTAAAGCCTTTTTTAACTGCTTTATGTCTGGCTCTTTGCGACCAAACACCATCATTTTTTTCAAAAACGACATATTTTTAAGTTATTCTATTTTGCGATGTAATTGAGAACATGTAGAACGTTGTACATACTGTTACGACATCACAGAACAATCCACGTGTTTGTCGAATGTGCCAGAAGAATCTCGCTCTAATGTATGTGGCATACGTGACTGTCAACGCATCCGCGAGAGTTTTCTCGAAGCCGCCAGCCCCGCGGACTGTGTCAAGGCTGCAACTAATTACGTAGTTTACACGAGCGCTAAGACGCAATTAGGAACGTTCTGGTCCGTGAGCGGTGGTATAAATACATGGCGGCAGCGGCCTTAGTTTTCAGTATAGTGGCGATATATTTACTGTGCGGTTCGAGTTATTTTCGGGAGATATTATTGGTGCGTTCAAGTGGTTATTAGTTAAGTGTTGTGTTTTATAATCGGACGGTATATTGTAATACAATTGTGTTTTAATATTAGTTGACATTTATTTGCGTGTGAACAATTTTCATTTGATTTGTTATAAGAGACTGTGTTATTAATTACGAACTGTTAACTGTGAAAATTAAAGCTGGTGATTAGTGACTTAATTGGTGTCTTGTACTTATTTTGTTTTCCACTGTACCTACGACGATCAAGTAGACCGTCGTAACAGTGGTGTCAGAAGTGGGATAGAACGGTTAACAGTGGAAACAGTGGACAGTTTGTACAAGACGAGGTAATTCGTAATTAACCGTAAACATGCCAGTCAGATGATGGAAGCTTTCCAAACGCTGCTGCGGCAGACACAGGAAGAAACAGAAAGACGACAAAAAGAAGAACAAAGACAAGAAAGAGAAGAAGCAGAAAAACGACAAGACGAGAAAGCGGAAGCGAGACAGAAAACCCTCCTGAAGGAGGCAGAGGAACGGAAGCGTGAAACAGAAGACATCAAAGCATTAATACAGGAGCAGAAACAGATGCAAGAACATAGTACCGCAGAATTGGGTCTCCTACGAGGTGAGCTTAATAAACAAGTTACTAAAATATCGAAGGTACAAGAATCAATGACATTAAAAATAGCTGAAGTAGAAAAATCAGTCACGAGTGTGGAAAAAGCTATGTCAACAAAAATAGAAGATTCGATTACAAATATAAAAGAGCAGATTAAAAATGAAGTCGAGCAGTGCCTGAAGTTACAACCAAAACAACTTTGTGAACAGACTGTACCAATGATAAAGACAGAAAAAGACGCAGGAAATAAGTGGATAGAGCAAGTCACTTTGCCTGCAGTAGGGACAGTTCATGTTAAAGCTCCAACCTTTGACGGCAGTCACTGGGCAACGTACCTCCGCCAGTTTAAAGCTGCTGCATGCGCAAATAATTGGACAGAGAAAGACAAGGCAGTCTCACTCCTTCTCGCATTAAAAGGACCCGCGGCAGAACTACTACAGAAAGTCTCACCTGACAGCCAGCACATTTATGCCGAGTTAATAAAAGCTCTAGAATTACGGTATGGTGATAAACATTTGCGAGATGTGTACTGCACCCAGTTGAGAGCAAGGCGACAGCATTTCGGGGAGAGCCTTTAAGAGTTTGAAGCAAGTATCGACAGACTAATTAGACTGGCCTATCCTGAAGCGCCAGAAGATTTTCGAACGAGTTTTGCGATGCAGACATTTACTGCCGGTGTCCGAGATAACGAACTACAGCAAGTGTTACGAATGGCAAGACACCAGAACAGTGCGGACGCCCTGGTACATGCTTTGCTATTTGAGGCCGCCAAATCAGCGTCTGGTTGGACAAGTCATAAAGTGCGCGCGCTAAAAGATCGCGACGGCACAGACGATGAGGAAGAAGAACAAGGAACAGAGACTCGACGGTCGGCGCCACAGAATAAAATAAGAAAGGATGGAAGACCGAAGTGTTATAGATGTGGGAAACCTGGACATCTACAACGAGATTGTCAGGTTAGAATTGAGCAGCAGGGAAACGAGCAATAGTCGGTACAACGGGGCGTGTGCTGGCTAACTGGACGAACGAAACCCCTAGACAATACGCAATTTCTATACTTCAGAAAAACAGCGGGAGCTTGGTAGTTACCGGATTTGTTCAAGAAAGGCCAACGTCGATTACAGTTGAGACAGGCGCAACAATTTCTATTGTGCGCCCCGACGTGGTGAAAGATCTCAAGCCAATCTGGTGCTCTTGCAGCTTGCGAACAGCTACTGGACGGCCTGTAAAAGTGTATGGAAAAGTAGAGATACACCTACGCCTCGGTCGACTTGAGTTTAATCATCAAGTACTTGTTGCAGACATTGTGGATGAAGCAATTCTTGGTTATGAACGCATACGGATTTATAGTCGACTTCAAGAACAATGTCTTGAGAATCGGAGGCGAAGAGGTAATGCTATCAACAATGACGACAGGAGAAAATCGATGGACGTCATAAACCAAGTTGCCGTAACTGTTCCGCCAAACTCCGAAAAGATCATCATGGTTAGAACCGAGGTAGATACTAGGGGTAACCAGTGCTGTATATTCGAACCCCAGGTAGTCAGCACACCGGGCATACTAATTGCCAGAAGTTTAGTAAAACCTGACGAAACCGGAAATGTACCTATTAGAGTGGCAAATATTTTGGATCAAGCTATCACTTTACAAAGCAATACGCTCCTAGGCAAATTGACTCCTGTAGCCTGGGTAGCCGAATGACGCAACGGAGACCCAGTTCTTCGGATACTTCTAAATTACCAGAGGAACTGCAAGAATTATTGAACAGATCTTCTCACGACCTCTCAAGTGGTGAGGTAAAAGAACTCAGACAGTTTTTACATGAATTCAAAGATTGTTTTGCAGTTCGGGGACAGTCACTGGGAAGAACCTCTCTTGTGCAATATCGCATCATTACCGGGGACACAACACCGATACGCCAACCTCCTCGAAGGCCTCCATTATCTAAACAAGGGGAAATGTCTCGGTTAGCACAGGACATGTTGAGAGAGGGAGTAATCGAACCTTCGTCAAGTGCTAGGTCTTCCCCTGTAGTGTTGGTAGCGAAGAAGGATGGTGGATTGCGTTTCTGCGTAGACTACCGGAGGTTAAATGACGTTTCAAAGAAAGACTGCTATCCATTACCTCGGGTTGACGATACACTCGACACGTTGTCCGGAGTACAGTGGTTTTTCACATTGGACCTGAAGAGTGGATATTGGCAAGTGGGCCTTCATCAAGAAGACAAGAAAAGACCGCTTTCTCGACCCCAAGTGGCTTATTCCATTTTAACGTCATGCCATTTGGACTCTGTAATGCACCGGCAACATTTGAAAGATTTATGGACCTGGTACTCCGAGGCCTGACATGGAAAACTTGCCTTGTTTATTTAGACGATGTCATAGTCACCGGGAAGACTTTCAAAGACCATTTGGAAAACCTTAAGGAGGTTCTAACTAGAATTCACGGTGCCCAACTGAAGCTGAGCCCGAAGAAGTGTTCTCTATTCCAGAAGGAAGTACAGTATCTGGGCCATCTGGTTTCGGCAGCGGGTGTTAGCATGGATCCTAATAAAGTAGACACCGTAAGAGACTGGCCAGTGCCGAAGAGTAAACACGAAGTTCGGAGTTTCCTGGTGTTATGCTCATATTACAGACGTTTTGTGAAAGGCTTCGCTACTACTGCTAAACCACTACATAAGCTAACGGAAAATAAACGAAACTTCCAGTGGTTGAGGGAGTGTGATAAAGCATTTAGGACTTTGAAAATTGCATTATGTTCGCAGCCAATTCTCGTTTTCCCAGCTTCCGAAGGGAAGTACATTGTGGATACAGACGTAAGCTATACTGGTCTAGGAGCAGTTTTGTCTCAAGTGCAAAACGGTGAAGAACAAGTAATAGCGTATTACAGCAAGACACTTTCTAAACCGGAGAGAAATTATTGCGTTACAAGGAGAGAGTTGCTGGCAATCGTCCGAGCGTTGGAGCACTTCAATAAATACCTCTATGGAAGAGAGTTTTCATTACGTACCGACCATGCCGCGCTTGCATGGCTCTTGAGATTTAAATATCCGGAAGGACAGTTGGCAAGGTGGCTTGAACGTCTGCAAGAGTACAACTTCAAGGTAAAACTTCGACGGGGGCGCCTGCATGGTAATGCAGATGGCTTATCACGAAGACCGTGCCCGGAAGACTACCGACATTGCCACAGAAAGGAAGAACAAAACTCAAGCGAACATGTTCAAGCCATCACTGTAGATTTCCTGGCTGACGGCTGGACAACACAAGACTGTCGACAAGAACAGATGACTGATGAAGACATTGGACCGATCTTGACAGCAAAAGAGGAAGGTCGCCGCCCGGATTGGCAAGACATCTGCCATGGTTCCGAAGTGCTGAAGGGCTACTGGGCACAATGGGAATCTCTCACCTTAGAAAACTGATTGCTGAAAAGGGCTTGGGAAAGTGCAGATGGACGAGACGTGGTCATGCAGTTGATAGTTCCCCGAAGTAAAGTGCAGTCTGTTTTGAAGGAGATGCATGATGGAACATCTGGAGGCCATCTTGGCGTTAACAAAACCCTTGACAAAATACGGAAGCGATTCTATTGGCTTCATCTTCGCCACGACGTAGAGGATGGGTTCGGACGTGTGAAATATGTGCTGCGAGCAAGGGCCCACAAACCAGAAGCAGGGGTAAAATGAGACAGTATAACGTTGCACTGCTTTTTGAGAGAATTGCCATAGACATTGCTACACCATTTCCAGTTACTGACGATGGAAACCGGTACATCATGGTTGTAGTTGACTACTTTACTAAGTGGGTGGAAGCCTACGCAATTCCAAATCAGGAGGTTACCACTGTGGCAAAGGAGTTAGTTCACAACTTCTGTTGCGGTTATGGAGCCCCTTTGGAAATCCATACGGATCAATGGGAGAAATTTGGAATCAGGAGTGATATCTATTTCTATTCCTACATTATTTCTTTGAGCTTCCGATAAGTCAGAAGCTTTTTGTAAATCAACGGAATGATATACAATTCTCTGGCATTCTAGTTTCTTTCCAACTACTATTTTAGACAGAAATCATTACCAACCCAAAACCGACCCGAACGAATTTGCTCTGCTATTCTAGATCAACGGATAAGGTTTACTCTCTAATACTCAGAAAAGAAAATGTTTTTGACTAAGAATCTCCATAAGACGCTTCGGAATTACATATTAAAATTGAATGTCTCAATTGCAAAGTCGAGTACAACGACGAAATGACAATTGGGATATTTTGTTTTCAACGGTTGGTACGGAAATGAACAGTGATTAATTTTTACACCCCACTTAGTCTCTCAGCGCTAATGTATTTTTTTCTATAACAATACGCCAACCGACCGCTAATTCTCTGTGTCTGTAATTAGATCGCGGCATTATCACCGGCAGTAAATATTTAAAAGCTAAAGAAACGCCAACTTCTGTACTTATGTACGTACATAATGCATTAAGCAAGTTTGAGAACATTCTGAACGGTCTTGGGTTTGTGCTTACTGAATTATTAACGACGAACCTCGGTCTCGACGTCATCAAAGGCAACAATAACAGAATTTTAACAAAAGCATTGAGAAAACGTTGCGACGAAGCGAAGGCGAGATATTTTGTAACCAACTTTGTACTGCGTCTGGTTGTTTGTCAATGTGACATTAAATATTTATTAAGTAGAAAATACTTTCACGTTTTCTTCTCCAGTAAACTTTATCTTTATTTTCGATTCTTACAAAGTAAATATACGTTGAAATTTTAAATTAAACTTTAGAAGCTTGGTTGGGGAAGCTTCAAAGTACGTTCGTTTACTTTCCTGTAATTTTTATTGTTAATTAAGTTCAGATTTTTAATAGCTTTTCGCCATTCTGTCATGACCAATCATCATTTGATTTTTTATTCTTTTTGTTTACATGTATTTTTGAATGAGAAATCGGATAAATTGTGTTAATAATTGATTTATGTTTGCTATGTCGGAAAGACGCATGGAATCATTAAAGATACTTTTGCAATAACTGTACCTCCACTGTAATTTTGATTCACTACGCCGCATCGTGAAGAAGTGAATCAATCATCTTCAAGGATTGAACCAAGGATGGTTTGTTCTAGTCTCAAATAAGTAAAGATTCGAGCTGGTCACTCCAGCGCTTCCTCAGACGTCCCGCACCTCTCCGTCCCGTCGGCTTATAGTTCCATAGTTGTTTGGGGATGCGGCAGTCATCCATTCGGCAAATCTATTTTTAGAGTCCGATAGAATAGCCTGATCTCCGCAAACAACAAAGTGTCAATTGTAGCGTGACCAATCATAAAATGTTCTGGAAGACACATCTGCCAGCTTTGTGTGACATCGTCAATATTAATGATTTAATGGTACTGTACCTTTATCCGTTCCTGCAGTTATTTTCGGTATTTCGATTATGCGATTATTTGGCTTTGATCTTTAGTGAGTATCGCACTTCATTTTATATATGTGAAAGAATTATACAAATTTTAATTCTGCATGTTACAAAATAGTTGGCTGACGATTGCAGTTGGTGTTCTTAGTCCTTTTTTAATTAAAAATGATTGTAGCAGTAGTACATTATAGCTGCGTACCTGTGACGCCAAAAGTTGATGTTGTTAGGTTAACATGAGAGCTGAAATTATACATGGAAAGCAATACGTGTGTAATGTAAAACTCGTTTTTTGACGAAAACTACTGAAAAAACACAATTCAAAAGTAAAGCCTATTACTATACATGTCACCTTTTTTGTGGCAGAACTTGTTTTTTCGGTAATATTCGTTTTCCAACAAGTACTCGTTTTTGTGGCTAACCAAAAAGAAACGCCCATTATGTATAATATGTAGAGCGTATGTTCTCATTCCTTAATACATTGTTTTTTGTGTTTTCCATTAACCATAAATATTTGTATTTTCCATTTTAAATTTGCTGTTGTAGTTTTGTTAATATGTCAACTCAAAATCGTTAGGTTATTTATTTTAAGTATTACTATGTTATAAGCATTCTATATACACATTAAACGTTACGTTTTCTTCAATGATGGCTTTTATTTATTTCAGCAGTAAACTAAAAACCAAAAACCATTGTCACCTAACCTCAAAAATGAAAACAACACGTATTTTCGCGTTGAATTAAGAAATAGGACAATTTACAAAAGTACACTTCTTCTTTTCCACATCGCAATATATCGATACAATCGCATAGTAAACACATGGAAAATGTACTGCAGGAATAGATAAAGCTACAGTTCCGATTTAATTGCTAATGTAATGCGAAAATACGTAATATGTTAACACGTGAGGTTAGGTAAGAATGTTTCGGCTTTTTAGTTTATTGTTTAAAGAAAACAAAATTTGTGATTAGCAAAATATAATGTAAATACAATGACTGTAACAGTTTGACATTTGGTGACAGTCTCAGCATGCATAAAAAACAAGCAACTTTAAAATAAGCATTGTGACATTCATACGTTTTCATCTTCTTCGTTCACAAACTTATTGAAACTACACTTAAACTGTTGTTCTTAATGATATTTATTAATTTTTTTTTATTAATAAAGTTGTGTTAGTGGTTATAATCACAAACCAAATTAACACTGTTGCACACTACTATAGAAAAATTATATTCCGATTAGCGCTTTCAGGCTTTGCAGCTGCTTATTATCAGATCGGAAATCTTTCTTTAATTTGACTTTTAGCTTAAGATATTTAATGACTTTGCTTACCTTATTGTTGTCGTCCATTACCTGTCGTCGATTGCACATCTTATGAGAATATTTAATTAACAAAGTTGTGTTAGTGGTTATAATCACAAACAGAATTAACACTGTTGCACATTACTATAGTAAAATTATTCCGATTAGCGGTTTCAAGCTTTACAAGCTCATCAAATAATTTCAATCTGATGATGAGTTGGGAAGCTTGAAAGGGCTAATAGGAATAATGTTTCTATAGTAGTGTGCAACAGTGTTAATTCTGTTTGTCACTGTTTGTCACTGTTTTGCTTAATGACATAATGTTGTATTTTATTACATTTGGAATTTTATTTAAATCTAATCTAACAAACCTAACCTTGGGAACGAAAACAGTTCGGTCTTTTGCAACCGTGTTGCGATTAAAACAGAGCTTAAAGGAATTCTGTTGTAACCGTATACATGGTACACATAAATATTCTTAACACATTGTAATTATAGTATGGGACCAGGGAAACACGACAACTACAAACAGATTTCGGCGACAAAAAAATACATATGTAAAATTTATCATTCAAAGGGGGAAACGAGTTCTGTCACAAAAAGTAAGACATGTATAGTATTTTATATCTGTGTCACATTCTGAATCATATTCTTGGCCTTGTAACAGTCCGATATGGTTATGGTTAGATCCATATAGTACCGTTAAGTTACTAGCGAAGCTAGACTTACACCATTTGTGTACAAGACAGAGTAATGTAGGGTTGACTTCCTATGATGTTAAATAAACTTTGTAAAAAATCGGGTTACACTATTAATGCTTTCAAGGGTTCAATTAATGCATTATAATTGATGGGTTTTGGAAACCTGACGGGGCCATCGTATCAGGCTGCCTGCCTACTACGTTAACAACCTTCGAAAGGGTCGCCTATTGTTTACTTTCATTGCACGTTTATTCTTATATATTTAACGAAATCCCCAACCAACATGGTCCCGTCTAGTTTCTTAAACCATTTCATTTCATTTCAGTGTTCTGTCATCATCGTGTTGTCTTGAAGCGTAGAGCATTGAAACTACAGTGTGTAATCCAGTGCCAGTGTGTTTTGTTACATCAAATTTTAAGCGGTAAATTGAATAGCGAGATTGATTTTAACACTATAGATTCAATGAAAAATTATATATTGAAGGCTTAAAAACTGTGCTGAACACTGGAAGCTTGTGAAAAAATCAACTGTCTGTGTAAAATGTGGAGGAAACGTGCATATTAATTACGGGCAAAATTGAAACTTGATTTACAGATGCGGGGCGAAAAACTGTCGAGTGTAAAAACATGTACGGGACAATACTATCTTTGGACTTCACGCGTTCTTCCCGTCACCTTGTTGTAAGTTTTAATTGCATGGATTTTGAATTATAGTTTTTCTGTCATTGTGAGAGAGACTGGTTTGTGTCACAACCAACGGCTAGAAAATTAATACATTCTTTCAGAGAAATTCTTGTTGTGTGGCTGATTGAAAATTCTTGTAAAATAGGGGGGGGGGCGTAGCTCAAACTATCGAAGTTGAAAGTGCATTCGGTAGACAGAAATACAATCGCGGGTGACTAAGTAAGATTCGTTGGGTGTCGGTGGAACCTAAAAATAATCAGTATCTTTCCATATTATCTTAAACGGCAAGAGATAGATTCTACAGAAGCGGTTAAGAAAAATGTATGGTAACTGCTTAAAGACGTTAGTCTTATTTTGTTAGGACAAACAGTAACATAATATTTACTCAAAAGTTTAATTAAGAAAGTTGAGTTAGTGGTTATAATCACAACCTGAATTATCACTGTTGCACACCACTATAGAAAAATTATTGCGATTAACGCTAATCGGAATAATTTTTCTATAGTGGTGTGCAACAGTGATAATTCTGTTTATAATATTTACTGTTTAATCCGAGTATGCTCATTTTATTTTAAAATGTACCTAAAACAATTTCACGGGGCCATCCTAAATTTTACCTGTTATACCTGCAGTCATTGTATTATGGAACACTAAGCGACCCTTTTAAGGTCTTCAATGCGATGGTTTACGACTAAAGCAAGCAGTCTGACTAGATGGTCCCGTCAGGTTTCCATAAACCTAATTGATTAGCCTAAAATGTCACGATAATTATTTATTTTCATTATCCACTGCCACTTATTATAACAAACGTTTAAGAGTCAACACACAAATGGCGAGATTTACATTTGTTTACTCGTGACGTTTAAAACTGCGCGCACGTCAGACGAACACAACGTCCAGCATAGGGGAGACACACATCAACGAGTTGGCCGAAGGCAGTTTATCGCGGATGTACTCGATCATTAGTTGTCGCATTTTGCGTTTCGTGAACGAGCTGAAGTAGTGGTTGAACGCGTTGATGGTGGACGATGTCATGGCGGCGCACCACTTGCCTTCCGACGCGTCGATCTGGAAGTCGATCGGTCCGAACTCGTGGAACTTCACCAACCGTATGTCCATCAGGCAGTTCTTCTTGTCACTGGACACGGTCAGCGCTTCGAACAGGTTGTTCTTCACCGTCACGCTCACCGCGCCCTTTATCTTGCAACCGATCATCTTAATGATGCTGTCGTTAAACGAGATGTGCAGCGTGGAAAACTTGGCCTTCACGTCCGAGTAGATCTTCCTAGAGGTCGGCTTGTCCGGGTTGTTGGACTTCTCGTTGGTGAACTCCAGTCCGAAGTCGTCGACTCTCTCTAACGAGTGCACGCAGCCGAACTTGCCGTTTCGCGCGTGCAACTGAAGCGTGTTCTTCAGGAAGCTCTGCTCGATGTCCGGCACGTCCATGTAGTCGACACGCTGATGCTTCAGGAAGTACAGGGTGAGGTCGGCCGCCGCGTTAACGGCCGCCTTGTTGCATACAATGGCGGCGCATACGCGCGCGCACAACCACACGCAACAGCAAGACTTTACCAACAACAACAGCGATGTCTGCATCCCGCAACTGTGTTACATACAATAACGTTGTTGTTCTGTTGTTGTTTGTTGAGAAACATCTGTCGCTTATGTAACACATCGATGCGGTTATGATTATGTCAAACAATAGTTGGAATACAAATTTATTTAGCGCCTAAGATTCTGTAGCGTGTTAGTGACATCCTAAGCTTTCATCATCCTAAAACTCTCATTACTATCACAGCGTTTCGCGACCCTGAGTCAGTGCTAGTCTTCAGATATACAATAATACAATACAATAAGAGGGTCAGTTGAAAAGTACGCGGAGCGACAACTATAGCTTAGCGGTAAAACTAACATTTTTCGTTTGCTGCAAGATTTGTATTTTATGTAAACTCCTGTTAATTTTAAAATCTATCTATCAATTTATTCACTGTTTAGAAGCTGTTCTGTTTTTTAAATTGAAGTGTCATGCGTGTTTTGAAAAACGGACAAAAAAACATCGTGGTGTGATTCTTTGTTAAAAATTGCTTAGTGCTAACAGACATTCAGAACGAAACTGTAAATATGTCAAGAGACGCTGCGACTTCAAAACCAACGATAAGTAGATACTTGGCTTTGAACGTGGTCGTACGAAGTATGTAAGTCGCCCAAAAAATGCAACAAATCCAGTTGGGGTAGCCATCTTACACAATGCTTTTTCACACCAAGTTCTTGAGTTAAAGTATGATGCACACGCTCATACGAGATGCCTATGATTTCAGCAACGTCATCCACTCCTCAATCTGCTGTCTTCCAACACCCTACACAATTTTTTCAATAATGCCATTTTTTTGTTGCACTTTTTGGACGTCCACTGCTGGGATAGTCTTCACTGCTTGTACTGTACGACCACGTTTAAACTTGAGTGTGCCCCACTTGCCGTTGTTTCTGAAGGCGCAGCATCTCCTAACGCATTTACAATTTTGTTTTGATTTTTCATTGTCGCTAAAACGTTTTTAACAGAGAATTCATTACAACACGATGTTTGATTTCGTGCATTTTAAAAAGACGCGTGACAGGAAATGACGCGAAATATATGACGTCTTGCAGCACACGAAAGATGTTAGTTCTACCACTGAGCTATAGATGTCGCTCCGCGAACTCTTCAACTGAGCCTCGTATAATATAGGCCTACATATAGGCAACAAATCGCTTGACAAAAATTTGTGACAAACAAAAGTGTCACGGCTGCTATGAAGTCTTCACGGATTCCTGAGGTAAAATACTCTCTAATCTCAGTGTGGCGTTAATTAAGATAGACACATTCAGGTATTTGTGGAGTAAAGTTGTATCACACGAAAACGAAGAGAGAAAATTAAGCATAGAATACGGGAGGCAAAAACAAGGTTTAATGAAAAGTAAAAGCTTCTTACGTCACGTAATATCGTGGAAGAATACGGAAGTGCGAATGTGGACTTATGTGTTGAATGTAGCGTAGTCCAGTTGGATATGTACCTGGACCTAGTCTTTTAACAAACGAGACAAATAATGTATAGAGACGTTTCAGATGTGGTCCGCTGGAGGAGAATGGTAATGAATAAATTGATAACGATGAAGTTCTTAGGACAGTGAATAAAACAAGAATTATAAAAGCCATAAATTTGATAGGAAGAAAATGGCTAGGGCACAATGACTAAATTTAGTACGAAGAACAGGTTAGTACGAAGAACAGGACGTGGAAGGCCAAGGACGCAGTTTGTTGGAGGAAACTGGAGCTGAAAGTTGCCAGGATTTGAAAAAATTATCATTGAGTAGGAAACTGATGACACAAAAGAAATCAATCATCAATCATATAGGATGAGAGCCAGAAAAGGACACTAGTTTTAAACGACTTGTGACCATCCTTTAGGCTATATAAATTATTTTAATAGATACACTCAAACCGTTACACGTTTATGTTAGTGTGTGACTGGTCTCACAGGCGACCAGATTGGTAAGGGACACTGGTAAGTGTCACTGGCTAGGGACATCATTGGTAAGTTCAGTTTATGTAGGTTAAGTCTATTATTTTATTTTACTTCATTCTCCATTTGTATTCTGCTCATTTTTCGAAGGGATTGGATCGAGACCTCCCTAAAACACACACATACAAAACGACACGTACATGATCGTTTCAAATTTACGTGAAATGATTCCTGTCGCATTTTTTCTAAGCTTTGGTCTGGAAAATTATTCAAATACGTTACAATGACTAGGCGTATTAAAAATCATCTTGATATTTTTCAGGCATAGAACAAACTCCTCTATCTTTTTTCTGTTGTATTTTTCTTTACTAAAACATGTATACATGTGTTTTGTGTTTTGATTGTAACATGTGCCTACAATTACTTTTATTTGTTTTTTTTTACATCACTGGATAGTATTAAACTATTGTTTTACGTTATGCTGAATATACAATGAGGTGCCTGGAACGAGCAAAACTAGCTCAGCTTTTACACATAGCAAATTGCGTTTATACAACGTCTTGTACTAGCCGCCTCTTCATAGTTCTTCACAGTTTTTGTCGTTTCGTCCAACTTGTTTATCTTTCATACTTTAAGATTCAGCTGTATTCCCATGTTTATATTGGCCGACTTTCTGATTCTCTGTTTAAATATAATACACCTCGTCCTTGATTCTGAGGTTTGGCCTTCCGAGTGTCAATTATGGTGTTCCTGTCTTTAACATTATTAGTAGCGCAAAGTCTTTTCTTGAAGCATTTCCACATTTGAACAGAAACATTTGCACTTTCTAACATTCTTTCATCGAAATAGTTAAAAAAGACTGCTAAGTTTCGTATTGTTAGGAGTCTAGGAGTGCAGGTCAGTCTAACCGGTTAAAGACGACAGTAACAGCTTCTCATTATAAAGTTTCATCTGCGAAATGTACGTAAAACAATATATATTTAGTATATGTCCCATCTTCAAAAGAACTCTAATATAATTTTAAAGTGTACCGTAAATTTTATGATTTTGTAATGCTGATAAAATAATAATACTGTACTGCATTGCTGCTTCACTACGCGGCGCATTGCACGTACAGTACATTGTTACGGCAATGTTGTTCCACATGTTTGGAGATGCATACCGTTCTGCATTCTTCTAGATAGTCTGTGCCACTTCCAGACGTTTACTCGCCTACTCTACCCGGCCTCGGTCACTTGCGACGAAACAACGCTTTTACCTTTTCTTACACAGTCAATGACGTCCCGCACTTTCACTTACTGAACGAATCTGTCATTTAGAAACGTCGCTATTTTGAATTTCGATGAGATTTCAATTCTACAACTTTTTATTTGCGCGAATAACCTTTTTCATGTAATTTATTTGTTACGTTCCGTTAGGTTAGGTTAGGTCAGGTTAGGTTAGGTTATGTTAGGTCAGGTTAGGTTAGGTTATGTTAGGTCAGCTTACGTTAGGTTATGTTAGGTCAGGTTAAGGTATGTTAGGTTAGGTTAGGCTAGGAAAAATAGAATTATAACAGTAATTTCTGTATTATTTTAATAATAACATGAAAATGCACTTGATACAATTTACCGGGTTCAAATTTCTACCTTGATTGCAACTGACCGGGTTTTACAGTATACGATTGTGTCGCAACTGACCACATTCCTTCCCGACGAATTAGAATCACATTTCTGAGTGAGGTCCATTCTACCAGTAGGCCCTATCCAGACCCGCTAGTTCACTAGAATGCAAGGTGGTGGAAAGTATAAATACTGGGTTTCGCAGCGGCTCAGTTAGCTTTATCTCCAATCGGAGTTCAGTGTCTGTGCGCACTAAACTCACCATCTACTTGCTGTTTCACAATCCTGACTTACGCAGCGCCCTCATATTGGTCCCTGCTACAACCCTACGTTGTTGCGCGCTTGGAAGCAACCTCCTTTACATCTCCAGCTCTCCTTGGTATGTCAGAAATGATGTTATCAGGCGAGTGTTGAACTTTCCTTCTGTTGATGAGTTTGTGCGTTCTCTGGCGTTCAAACTGTTTACTCCTGCCTCTACCCCATCCAACCCCTTCGTACAAACGACGGTCCACCTCCTCGCCAATTTAAACGCCCCCGAGCTCTGTTTGATGACCCCCCTCCCCCGTAAACATTCGATCTCGCCCACCACCGTCGATCTTGCGGCGCTGGACACTCAACTCTTTCCCATCACAGCCACGTAAATGACACTCCTTGTCATCCTTCAAATAGACGAGAAATTACAGTAATTTATGCTCCTTCCTTTCCAAGTTAAAAAAAAAATCCTCAGCCGTTGCGAATCGCTGCGCGGTTCTGCCACACAATAACACCCTCCATCCCTCCTTGCAGGAGGGCTCCAGCCTTCTTCTAGCGGAAGGCTACCATGATTTAGACAGCATCAGGCAGTCATCGGGTTTGCCCGGACACGCAAACCACTGGGGCACGTCCAGCAGCTGCCCCACGATTAGACAAGTTGGCTCAGTTAATGATAGACCAGTGATATTACAGTGCGATTTGCTTAGTTATTGTGGCAGAATAGTGAGAAGTGATTATTGTGTTAAATAGTGAAAAACTGTAATAAAGGTGACATTTAACTTGAATCATTGTATAAGAGTGCTTTGTTGATGTGTAACGGCTGTTTATATCTAATTAAAGTTTGTAATTAGCGATTAAATTGGTGTCAGTTATTCTGTTTTTACTGTACAATGCGACGATCCGTGGGACTGTCGTAACAATATTATTACTACAAGAATATTGAAAACTGGAAGAGTTATTATAATGAAAGTAAATAGAGCTATGCGCGCGCGCATTTACATCGCTGCTTGTGTATTCACATTTCGTGTGTATACACGAATAAACACACTCATTCCTGTACATTTATATGTACATGAAAAGCTGAAAGTTTTATATTGGCGCAGTTTAGACTTTACAATAATGGATAATCCTGTCTGTTGACTAACTTTCCCGCTGCTTTATTGGGTTTAACTAATTAGTTATTGCGTTAGTGGTTGTTTGTTGTCACGTCTGCTAAAACAAAAACCAACATATGTTAGAGTAAACACACGTAATCACATACGACATATGTTTTTACATAGTCTTAAAACTGTTTTGTAATAAACATATTTCCTAATATGCTAACAAATGACACACAATAACAGTGTAACGCAATGTACGCATCTGTTTACGTAGATTTCATCTCTCTCTCACTCTCTCTCTCTCTCTCTCTCTCTCTCTCTCTCTTTCTTTCTCTCTCTGTCGCTTGCTTCGCTCGTTCATTCTCAACCTCTGCTTTTTGTAATAGAGTTAACTTGATAACACATACTATTACAGAATGAATTAACAATATTATTCAGATATGGGGAAAGTGTTTATTTTAGTAATTATGATGGCTATGATGGCAATAGCCAAGGAGGGTTGTTCAAATTACAACTCCCTCGGATAGGGTAACTAACTACGACAATGGGGGTTCGCATGGAAAATCTGCATACAAGCAGTAGCACCTCACGTTTTGTTTTGTTTTTACTTCTTTTGTTCTTTAATTAGTAAATTATTGTTATTATGTTTGTAAATATAAAGATTTTCCCAAATATTCATTTTATGACTTTTTTGTATGTTTTTAATTAATTTCATATTTTGAATGTCGGGAAATTGATATTTATTATTTATACAATGCGTGGGTAAATTAGTTTTGTAAATATTTGGTTATTGTAAATATTATAAAAAGCGTTGCGGTGTAGAACGAATCTATTGAGTAACTTCTTCTTCTATACAAAATAGAATTTCCAGAATGCAATAAATTTTATGTAGGTCAAACAAAGAAATTTTAATAAATTAAAATAAATTAAATATAAACATAAAATATTTCCAATATAACCGACAAAACAGCTGATTGAATAAATAAAAAATAAAACAATCGATAAGTAAAACCAAAGTAAATCGATCATTTCTTTTACAATAAATTCAATTATCCGTTATTTTTATTTTGAAATCGAATCAATTCAATTGTTTATTAATACAGTTATAAGCCTCTGATGATGCTGATGAGATCAGTGAAACGTGCATGAAAAATACAATAGGTTTTTACTTGCAGAAACAGTTAATATTTGAAGAATTAATCATTATATATATATATATATATATATATATATATATATTGTTAAAAAGCTTGTTTATTTAGTGTTTTAAAATTCTGAATTTGGTTGTTTAAATTTTGCGAACGTTATGAAGTCTCGTTCGGTGTGATTTAAGCGTCGAGTAGCCTGTGTGCCTTACCTGTCCCTTCTCACTCTTTTGTACTTCCCGATAGGCGCCAAATTGTTTTGCTAGAAAACAAAAGTTTTTTCCTGGGTTGTTTTACAGTATGGTAATGTCGATTCAAATTGTTCGCCAACTGGCATGAAATCGAATCTCGTTGAGTGGGGGAAACGTGTTACTAACGTGAAATAATGTTGGTTAGTGTTATTCGCTACTACAAAACAAAACATACATAATATTTTTCTGTAAATAATTACTGGACAGTTGTTAATGATACACACTTTTTTGTTTGGCTCAGAACTGTTAATCCTTGTTAACGGTTGTACACAATTTGTAATTAATATAATAACTTTAGCCTCGGCAATAAATAGTCGTTCACTCAGCGGATGGCTGGGTTGGCAATACAATGTTTTCTGTCGCCACAAGACGGCGTTGATTATTATTTACACAATAAATTTGCCAAATGAGTCCTTTTAAGTACGACAAAGAAGATTTAAAACAAGATAATAAATTACAATATATCACTTTATAATCGTGAGCATTAAAATTGAATAAGGTTTACTTTAAATTCAATGTTGTGGTGTTAAAGTGTGACGGTGTCATTTGTGTAATACATAGGTTATAATCAGTTATTTAGTGTTCATAAATTACGTTTTATTCATCAATCCTTGAAAAAATAATACCTTCAGTGATAGTGAGAGTTCACTGTTTAGTGAGAAATTAGAAAGAGAATTTATTTTAGAAGTTCAATTAATTCAGCAATACTTATCGTCAGTTGATAGGAAGTGTATTGTCAATAGTTAATGTAGGTTGATTCGTCGGTGTCGATTCTTCTTTCTTCAATCTTGGGCTTCAGGTATGTTTTGCGTCTTCTTCTTGTTAATTTCCTTATTTTCAATACCTCTGGATTAAATTAAGCTGGTCCTTGGTCTGGGTTGAATGTCATCCTCTCATCAGTTGGTACGGTCCTTCTCTTCATATAATATGGGCAGTTTTAAGGTTTTATAATAAAAGTTTGGGCCCTTCACGGCGTGGCGTCTCTTCATGTAAGCGTCACTATAGATTCTCCCGTTCCTAACTGAAAATTGTCAATATTCTGCTGTTGTCATGGTAACTCAAAAATTCTGATTGGTTAAAATTGGCTTAAGACCATTGTTAGGAGATTTGAATTTTTATTTAAAATGGTTACAGATCTTCTAAATGCAATTAATCTTCGGTATTCAAATTTGAGTATTAAATATCATCACCACTGTTCGTATTTTGGATCAAGGATTAATTTAACATCCAATAAGATTGGGTTTACTGATGTATTAACATTTTGACAGTTATTTTGATATTGTTTAATTACACTGTTTTCTTAATTTACATGATTACTTTAATATTTCTTTCTTAATATGACTGCCTAATCGTCTTTTATTGTTTACTTGCATTAGGTTTTGCTAATGTTATTGTTTAATTCTCAAAATTGAATTTTTTTGTAGTTTTACAGTTAGACATTTGCCTAGGCCTAAACAGCAATTGGCTATTTTTCTTAAATTACAGAGATTACATTTTATTTTCCCTTTGTATGGGTTCTGATTGGTTTAATACATGATTTGTTCATTTGTTCTATGGTTTTATGTCTGTTCTATTGTAATTGTATGTGATTTTATTGGTTCCATATTCTGGCTTGTCTATTGTCATAACTGCCTTTTAGTATCATTGGATTTGTCTGTATTTATTTTGTTTCTTGTTTACCGCTTTTGTTTGTTTTTAATTATTATTTCTTATTCTTTATTATTTAACATATAACATTTAATCTTATGGTCTAATAATTCCCACAGACATAATTCTATTCATTAAACATAATTATTTGCTTGTCATTACTCACAATGTTCATTTTCTTCATCTCCTCATCCTCTTTGGTAAGTAATAATTATTACATAGTAGGCCTATAAAAAACAAACATATAAACATTAATTCAATGACATTAGGTCATTAACATGGCACTCAAATAACAATTTACTATATTTTTTATTAAACTCTTTTAATGATTATATTATTATTAAACGTCTTTCCCTATCATTTTTGGTTAATAATATTTGGTTTTACACCTCTGTATATTAGAAATTCTCTATACTGTGTATTATCACACTAATAGTCAATTTTTCTTAAAACATATAGGTAATAACATAAATTGCTACTTAGAATACTAATTGTTCAAAATTTAAAATATGATATGTAGTCACTCCTACTGCTATCTTAATTCTATTGATTATTTAATCTACTACAATTTAGTTTAGTTTGTCATATACTGGTGTTCACTTATAATTGCTTTTGATTGCCACAGTCCTTTCTGTGTTTAGCAATTATTAGCTTTCACTCACTTGTTATGCACTCTTAAAACTTTTCCCACTGATTTATCAGTGTTTATCACTATCGATGGGGTTCTATTTACTTTGGGGATTTTTATACTAACACCTTGCACTCTGTATTTGGTTTAAGTGTTACTGGTGGGTATTGCTTACTAAAATTCTCTTTCTCATTTTTTTAAAATGTTCATTATTATTCTAATTCACTATCTCTCACTCTACTAGGTTTGATTATACAGTTAACAAGTTTGTGTCGTGCTAGTTTGATTTGTCATAGTTGTCTCTATTCATTTGGGTTAATGTACCCTTCTAAAACTTAAGTCATTAAAATTTAACACTTCTTATTTTACATGGTTTGTCTGTGTTTACAATCATCATCATTATATACAATTATTATTGATTGGTCTCTTTTCACTTGGTCTATCACTGGTGTTGTGCACTTTCACTGTCTTTACTTCATTTGTTATAATTTATATATCCCTTCCTTGGTTTTGGGGCTGGTTCTACTTTCTCACTTACTTTGTGATAATTATATATCCTTTCCTTGGTGTTGGGACTGGTTCTACTTTCTCACTTACCGTCTATTGGGTCATTGTGGTTAAATCGCCATCTCGTATCATTGTTTTCAACCTTCCGGTCCGTTGCTTGTTACTTTTTTCTTATTAGAGGTTACTTTCGTGATTACTTTCATATGTTTGATCGTATTATTATTTTTTAATCACCCATTCTTTAATCTCTGACTCATCCCTTTTTATCACAGTGTTAAGTATTTAAATAATTTATTTTTGTCATGTTTCTTCATTATTGTTTGTTGAAGATATGTACCATTACAATATATATATATAGTCTCAGACCCTCAACTCAATATTAAATGTAGTAGGCCTGCAAACAATACGTTCTTTTCTTACTAAGACAAGTTTTGAGCGTTAAGCCAGTGCGTTCATCATGTCACGCGACAACCAAGAGGCATCGAAACAAAATACTATTTGAAATGTGTCTTAAATAAAAAGAGTCTTGATTGTTTACATATATCGGCTTTTATACACTCACATATGCGCGCGCGCACACACGCACGAGAAGAGAATAATTTTTAGATTTCTTGTTGGTTTGACATGGACACCGTTTGATTTCGTTGGTGTAGTGGTATTTAATATTAATTGTTTACATTGTTTACAAATAAATAAATAAAAATGTTTTAACGTTAACAATTTTATGTCTGCCGCAGACTGCAACATTAATTAATTACTGTAGTCACTGAATGAACTTGCAGTGAGAATCTGACGATAAACGGGAATCCAACAAAATTATGTCAACCATTACAACCTGAGTTTACGAAAACAATTATTTTCATATTTATTACAAGATTTAACACAGGTAAAATTTGATGTAATCTGGAAAAAATATAATAGAAGATTTTATTTTTGAATACAATAAAAATGATGTACTGTCACAAGTAAAAGTTTAGACAATTCTGCAGGGGGTTTATAAATATGCATTTTGAAAGATTTTATCAAGCCCAGATATTTAAATCTGAAATAGTTTTTGATAATTTGAGGGAGGTTACGTTTAATTCAATGAAAATTAACTAAGACAGAAGTTACTGAAAACCCATGGTTTTCGCGGCAAAACCATTTCCATCGCTTGAATTTTGAGGGAGGTTACGTTTAATTCAATGAAAATTAACTGAGACAGAAGTTACTGAAAACCCATGGTTTACGCGGCAAAACCATTTCCATCGCTTCATATATTGCCAAGGAATGGTATTTTCTGTTTAACAGAATGATGTTAAAACGGTACGAATTTTAAAAGTTGGAGTACAATTTTTCTTGTACTTTTCTCGTAAAAAACAAACGTTTATTAACAACAAACAGATTCTTTAGATGGCAGTGAAATGTCAATTTTGTGACATTTATGTTGCATATTTTGTTGACTATTATGTACACTGTAACAAAGTGTACATACAATACTGTACAACGTATATTTTAATTTTTAATATTTGACTCAACATAAACTACAAACACTCTATTTCATGTTAATGGCAAATTCAAACATGATTCCAACTGTCATGATCATGCAGACAAGAATGTAATAGTAATAGTTCTCAATTCGAAGACACTTCCACAGCATTTTTAATGTATAAATAAGTGTGTTGGTGCAACTCTTAGTTTGTCAATAAATGCACGTTTTTAAAAGTTGACGAATGAAAAAAAAAACTTTAAGAATACAGTGTGCGCCCTATTAACCGGCTTCGATTTAGTCGGCCGCCTGGCTGTGAGATAAAAAATGACTCATACGGTACTAAGCTGCTCACCGACGTGTTACAATTTTCATGAGTTGCATTTGTTTATTTTACGTTTTTAGTCAGTTTAGTAGTAGATTTATCAAAGTGAGGACATGTGTCGATTATTACGTAACTTATCACGAAACAAGTGATTTCGTGAGTTCGCTGATTTTACTTGTGATGAGTGACAAAACGGAAACGTGTAGTTGTCAGTATCGCGCAAAACGTGCGCTTTACAACGTTTAGACAAAGGTGAATCGGTACAAATAGTATGCGATACGTCGAACAACGAGGCCAGACGTCTGCTATTGATGTCGTGTTTATGAGAAAGTGGCGTGACTACGCTTTTAAACATTCATTGAAAACTACGAAGCAAAAAACAATCACGCATTTTTTAAATCCGCGTTCACATCGATATTAGTAACAAATGTTACTAACTTTTTTGTTAGTAACAACGTTTAGTAACAGATTTTACTTACAAATGTTGCTAACAGAACACTAGTTGACTGTTTGGTTGTTTTTAACATTTTGCCACACACCGCGCCACGCCTGGTCAGTTGGCAGAAAAGTGTCGACTGTTGAAGACGTTGTTCTCGCTGCAGCTGCGTGTGTGATTTTGGCGAAGCAGAGATGACAAAGAAGATTCTGGGTGAGACCTTCACTGCAAGAGGTAGGCAAGAGGCAAGAGGCATATATAGCGGAAGTGACCTGTTAAATGACTTGAATGAAGATGATGATGTTGATCTTTTGTCAGGCGAACTTAGGTGTGATGGAAGCGTCAAAAACTTTTTAAGAATGACTAGTTGTGACTTTGAATATTTAATATCATTGATAGGACATAAAATGGCGATATGAGGGAGGGGGAATGTTACTAACATCGAAGAGGAGCGGTAACACGTGTTACTAACGAATGTTATCAACATTCTGTGATCTTTACCGACTTGTAGTGGATAACAAAATTCTTGTTGATAACATGGTATTTGTGTTGATAACAAATTCAGAAGCGTTTTTCAAAATCTTACTTAAAATTGTTTGTAACACGTGTTACTAACACCGTTGTAAAGGCGGCTTAAGTGTAACTGCAATACACAGTATTGTTCGGTGTCATATATGCAGTAATTATTATTTTATTTCCACCAGTGTTTTATTAGATTAATGTTGTGTTTGTATTTAATTAATGTTGAGCTACTCATAACTTATTACAGTATTTTGCTGAACAATACATACATTGAAATTTAATATATTTCTTTTTTACATAAGTAAACAGTATTAAAACATTTAAATCAGAATTAAAACTCAGTTTGAATGAAAATTCTGTTTAACCGGTCATTTTGTTAACCGGGCGACCCTCCGGTCCCGAGCTGACCGTCCACTGTATTTAAAAATAATCTACCTCAGTTAAATATTGAAAGTAAATATAATAAATCTCATATTATACCAGTCACGTCAACATACATTCGAATGCTTGACAGAGATTGTCACAAATGTGTATTTTTAAGACATTTTTTAAAAATCTGTATTGACGCACTTCACATCCTGTGACGATTTAAAACAAATTTTAAATAGCACAAAACAAAAAGTTTTTTTTTCGTAATAACACATAGTAAAATAATCCACCCCCTCGCTGTAGCAAATACCTGTACAAACAAGTGAAAAGCCAGTACGGACACGCAAATTATACAGTTGTTACGCTAATTAAAATAATCATGGTAATAATCTCTAAAAAACGTGAGAGTTACAAATAAAACACTGACGAAAATAAAGAAGCTGTGGTATAATTAATAGTAGCTAATTAAAGGTAAAATAATAATAATAAAAGAACGAACTACTTTTCTCTCGATGTGTAAACTACGCCAGATCCCTACTCACGGCCACAAAACCTACCCCAGTCGTCGATGAATTGCGCCCAAGCCAACTGCTTTGCCATGCGTTGTCACAAGAAATACGTGTTACATGACATAACTATGTATAAATAAATAGCTGCTTCTTGGTAACAAGAGCAATAAGTAGAGGAGAGTGCAAATATGTAGTTAAAATGTAAAGGAAGTTATGTAGTTAAAAAGTAAATATATAAACAGTGTAGCCATCACATCTCTTTAAGTAAGTGTTTAACAATTAAAGTATGTACAATACCGAAACAGAATGTAACATTAGTGCAGTTTAAACAAAATGTGTAAAGTGAAAACGACTGTCTGAAGGAAATCAACAACCACACTATGAGCATCACGTGCCCAGAGACAGAGCATCATGCCTAAACTACCTACTTAGAGTCAACAGTTTAAATGGAGGATCACAAACTGCAGCTAAGAACATCCAGAAAACACCACCGTAGAGGATCATGAAGAGGACCAGTCGTGGACCTACCCAATATCCAGGTGACACGGAAACATAACTTCTTGGTTATATTTCTTCTAACAACCCAGAGTAAAGACCGTATATTTCTCGTAAAGACTCATATAAATATTGTAAACTGTAACGTAGTAATATGGATAGTTACTGTAACTAAATAATAGTAACCTGAAGATGCTTACAGGTATAACTAAGTCAATAGTAAATTAAACTATTCTTCAAATAGTTTACATAATGTCAAAATAATCTGGAATACCATAAAAATTAGAACCCGGATCCGTGGTATTTCATGTAATATACAGCTGTATGGTTTTGAGCTCATCATAATGTTTTAAAAAGAATGAAAGCATTTAGTAATGAATTTATTCATTAAGTAAGAATCGTGAATGTTGGTATACAACCTGATATATCACAAACCTTATTTTGAAAATTGTAATAAAGAGATGTCCTTGCTAAACCCAAGAGAGTGAGTAAATTTGCGAAAACCTCAGTCAAAATCATAAACTTTACAGGTTCCCAATCTGTTGGTAAGTAATCAGTAAATATAATGGCAGCCGGTTTAATTGACAAAGGCCTATTAAACTGGTTGCCCGTGTTATAATGTCAAGAAGAAGAGACGTTATAATCCTAATGTTAAGACTTGCCCAAGGAATTTTTTCACAAATTTCAGTTTGCCTTAAAGCACCTTCTTTTTAATGTGCTCACTGTTCTCTATTATTTCCGAATTAGCCTCACAAAAATTATTAACAATATTGTTATTTTAATTAGCAGTCTCTGTAAGTCCAACTTCGTTGTAGTTATTTGCTAAACTGCTAAATGTCATGTTCTCGACGAGGCCTTTCAGTGTTTCCACGCATTGTCTTGGTTAGGACTTGAAAATGGTGGAAACGCTGACAGGCCTTGCCCAGAACATGACATTTAGCAGTTTAGCAAATAAGCACGACCGACGACGAAGTTGAAAAATTATTAATTTAGAGGTTTGTAGGTTTGTAAAAACGGCTACGTAGGAACTGTAAAAGTCGCTACGGATACAACTGAATAAATTTTATTTTAAACAAACAAAATCAGAGAAACACAACGTCAAACTTAGGAGACATACACGTGATGGAACCCGTTGGCGGCAGTATATTGCCCATAAGCTGCAGCAGCAGTTTCCTGATCTGTTTTTGCGTGAATCCGCGGAAGAAGTTGGCGAACTTGTTGACCGTCGTCTCCGCCAGAGCAGCACAGAATCTGCCTTTCGTCGGATCGATGTGGAAACGAATCGGCCCGAACTCGTGGAATTTTATCAGCCTCACGTCCGCCAAACAAGCTCGCTTCTCGCTGGTTACGCTGTGAATTTGAAACAGGTTGTTCTCCACCGTAACGCTCATCTTACCCCTTATGTCGCACCCTACGAACTGCAGCACAGCGTCTGCGTACTCGATGTGCAGTTTGGAAAACCTGGCCTTCGTGTTGGCGAAAACTTTTCTTCTGGTCGGCTTGTCAGGATTTTTTGATCTCTCGTCAGAGAAATCCAGCCGAAAGTCGTCGACGCGTTCGATGGAATGAATGCTGCCGAAACTTCCGCTTTGCGCGAACAAACGCACCGTGTCTTTGAGGAATGTTGTGTTGATGTTGCCAATACTGATGTAATCTGTACGGTTATGTTTGACGTAGTGCAACATGAGATCGACGGCCGCGTTGATGGTAGCCTCATCGCACGGCTGGACCGGCGTCGCGCACCAATAACTCGTTACCAACAAAAACACCGCTATCCGCATTCTCGCTGTTCAATAATGGCTGCACAACTCGACTGCTTATTTGTTGAACTGGCAACACCTGTTGCTTGCGTAACTGTGAGTAAACTTTTACTAACAATAAATTAATTAACTGTTATCCTCACTGAGCTACAGAACTCACTGTTTTCAACGAAGTATATTTACATAATTTTTGATATTTGATAAATTTTTAATTCGAAAAAACTACAAAAATCCAGATTACTCTACTATTTTTACTTCCATGTTCCATTATATTTATTATAAGGAAATGTAAGTATGGTGATGGCGAAAAAAATCGTGTTCGAGATAAGGGCTGATTCTGATTGTACTACCCTCAAAACATGAAGAAAAGTCATTTTTCGAAAAGTGTGTGTAGAATTTTTTCTACGGCAAACGATAACTGCCGCAAATTCAAACAGAATCAAATAAATTTTTGTATATCTACCTGAGTTCTAGGGGACTCGAGGCTTATTGATTTTGGTGAAGATCGGTTAAAGTAAAGGGGTAGTTTACCTGCAACGTTTTATGTTTTAATAAGGGTAAAGTACTTAAATTTGATAAATAAAGTATCCTGAGGAAGGCCATAATAATCCACTGTAGAAAGATAGATGAAATATCTATAAATAAAAAGGGCAGGTGAAGGGGGGAGGGGGTTATTTTTTTATGTGTACTACGTTATCGGCAACAAAGAAGTAGTTTGTTGTTAAAATTCCTTCCCGGGCTGTTTGACCGTTGTCGAATGTAAAACCAGACGTTTCGTCAGTGCCATCGACTGCCATCATCAGTAAAAATCGAGTGCACTAACGTGAGGTGGTATACGTTAGTGACCACAGTACTGTGGTTAAGGCTGAAGCAAGAAGTAGAAGGAGGTAGTTTCTATGCAAATGTTCCATTTCGAAAACGATTTTAAGTATAAATCTTAGTACAGTACTTGGAAGTCATGTATGGTTCTCCAAAAGAATTGTAGAGCACACAATAAACATAAAAATTCAAAACATACGGCTTTGAGTTACAATTCCTTTTAGCCTGACACCACCCCGCTACATTTTCGCATCTTTTCAAAATTTTGATCCCTTTTGGGCCCTGGGGTTCAAAAATGGTGAAGTTTAAAACATAACACTACACTTAGATGTTACTTAAAAATTCTCTTTAATTTGTTATCCCACATGAAGTTTTGCTATTATATCAAAATTTTCACGCACTTCTTGTTCACTGACGTACAGAAACTATTTAATTTTTAAAAATGAACACTATATTCATACTTTGGTTAAAATTTCTTTTAATTTTGTACCCCACGTGGGCTTTTGTGATTTTTACACAATTTTGCCTCCCGTCACCCTATTTTGGGGAGGAGAATTAATCTAAAAAAAAAAAAAAAAAAAATAGGGCTCCGTAGGGCAAAAACATGGAAACACATGTCAAGTTTTATGAAAATCGATTGATGTGTGTTCTAAAGTTATAGTGAGACATACTCTAAACAGACACATAGACAGCTGAACAAAGAGACAGACAAATGCCAAACGGTCAAGTTAAAACTGAGAACTTGCTACGCTCGTTCCATTACCATAATAAATACTGATAAATAATAATTTATTTAATAAAAAATAAACTTTATTAACAACAAGGATATATATTTTATTTTTAATATAACATGCATCTTAACAAAAATCGTTAGATATTTGTTTCGTAATGAAGTTACTTACAGATATAATTCCTATAAGAAATATAATTACAGAGAGATATAATTCTCTTGAAAGATAAATGCAGTCAATAGAGGATAAGACCTGTTCTGCACAGTGTGTTTTACATTTGTAAAATTTAGTCAAGTAAGTTTATTATTAAAATCTTGTATTACATAAAGGACACACACACAAAGGAGAATGCGTTACAATGAGGAGCTATACAAGCTGTATGAAGGCAATGATCTGGCCACCACCATCCGACTGCATAGATTCCAATGGGCAGGACACATCATTAGCATGGAAGGCAACCGAATACCTACGAAAGTACAGTTCAGTCAAATCGAGGGTAGAAGGCCTGTGGAAGACCCAAGATAATTTACAAAAATAAAACCATGTACATCGATCGCCAAGGACAGGGAAAATGGAAGCTGATGATTATGGAGGCTAAGGCTCGACTTCGAACTGTGACGCCATAGAAGAATGGATATATATATATATATATATATATTATAAAGACCTTTTGTCTATCTATCTATTTTCTGTATATAATGATAGAACAAATTTTACTTACCCGTGACTTTTTACTTTACCTGGGCGCCAGAACAAATCCCAGATACAAATGACACGGATTCAGCTTAGCTCAGAGCACAGAGACACACTATTTCACGATTCGTTCAGTGAGTGGAATATTTAAGGGGAATCGTTACAAATAACTCTTAAATAATGTTGAAATTTGTTTAATTAATGACTTTGTTATTGAATTAATTTCTTTAAAAGTTAATTTAATGACTTATTGCTAACATAAATCTTATTGGCTAATGAGTGTGCTTGAAAAGTGAGGATTAAAACGTCCAAACGACCAATTGCTCTTATCTGGTTGATTTAGGGATTTATATATCACCCAAACAAGTGCTAAAGAACGGTTCTGCAATAATTTGCACGTTCAATACTACACCTCACTCTCCATTCAACACTCCTATATTACTTTATATCAAATCTTAATAATTAAATACAAAATTTGAATTTATATAGTGTCTTTTAAAAATGTTTATTGATTTAATTATTTATTTTGTTATTTTATGTTCATTGATCAATGAATATATTTCTTATCTGATTGATGCGTCGACCGTAGATAGTAATCAGTAGAGATACTCCTTTTGATGGTTCGGCTCAGAAGAAATGATGTTGACCAATAACGTTGACTGATGATCCTGGACAATTACAGATGCTGTAGCTACTCTGGTGCACAGGTCACTTTACTGATAATTAATTATTTATTTATTAATTATTTAATTAATTAATTAGTTATTACGCAGCGAGATTATTTATTGAACTGTACTAGTTCCTCTACTACTGCGGACCACTTCGCGAACTGTTTATTTAAATAAATACTTTGCGTTGTTTGTGCAATTGAGATCGTATTTAACACACGTCTTGCTTATTTAATGCCCGAACGAAGAGTCTCAATTCCCTCATTCTGAGTTAGCGCCTCTCTTAATACAGGGTTGTGATTGGTTGTTCCAAATAAATCATGTGTTTTCCATTTGAAACAATATCGAACAGGTCGGTCAAACTCTCCTTAACAAGTTTGAGATGGTAGAGAATTTCTGGCTAATTTCATACTTCCGCTGTTTGCAAATCGTTTGATTACAAGTATTTGCAAACGTGTTTTTAAAGATCTGACCACAGAATATTATTGCTTTGGTTTTTCTCTGCATGTGTGTGAAAACACCTAATTCGTACCTAGCCTAATTCTCTAGTTATATCTCTTGGCGTTCATCTTCTGTATAACTTCTTTAAATGTTAATTATATTAGTTGATATTTTGGCTACTTATAGAACTTTAATTGCTGAACACTATGCAGGTTTCAGAATTGCCGTATATTTATTAGTTTTGAAGATATTGCAGTTTTAATAAATAAAATTAATTGAATAAAATTTCATGTCTGTGCACGCGTCAGTAGTAGCAGTGGCGAGGTTAGACAGAGAGATGGCTGTGATTATTCCCTCTCTCTCTTGCTTACGCCGCTAGACTAGCACAGTTTGACACTTTCATATAACGATCTGATAGGTCGACTATATGAATCGTTATAATATATATTATAAAGTTCTTTGCTTGCTCTTATATTTATTTTTATTAATATAAGGAGATAAATGGTTGTTTTGTGAAGTGACCTACCTGCTATGCGTTCTTGCGACTTCTTCCGACTAAGGGCGTAGGAGTTTGTGTTTTGAATTCGCAAGTAGGTTAATTCAAGTGTGCAAAGTACTGTTATAGTTATTTTGAATAGTTTTGTGATGTTGGTAGGCTTTGTAGTACAGCAAAAAAAAAAAAATGTGGTGGATAAAATTGGAGTTTATTACTCTAATAGGACATATGTATGAAAATCTTATAACTAGAGCAATCCTTACATATTAAACAGTAATTTGTATCTCGTACGATGTTTTCTGAATGGGTATTAGCATTCAGAAGACGAGCTTATTATTTTCAATTGATACGAGTTATATTTTTCATTAATTTCAAGAAGTTAATTTTAAAACAATTTAATCTATGGAATTTTCAATTCTTTTGTACTTTCGTACGGATTTTATTACTTTAGATGATTTAAATACTCTTAAAATAAGTTAGCTGTGAATCTAGTTCAACGTGCTTTCATTTACTTCGATTGTTTCACGTATACTGCAGTATAGGTCTCTAAGTAATTCAATGTTAGTATTTATATAGCGCTTGTTATATACGTCTAATTCTTATCTATTGATTATTACTTAAGCTTATACGTGTTATACAGATTATCACAGTATGAATGTATCTTATTAATCTAGAGTCTCTGTTTTATTGGCATCTGAATCAATTTAGTTTTACAATGATTTAAAAGAAAAAGAATAACCTTTTGAGAAGTTTATAAATTATATTTGACTTCCCTTGTTCTGAAGATCGTGATGAGGTGCTCCCGGGGTTCCTTGGTTTTCCTGGTCCAATCTGCTAGTGGCGATGATTTTCTCTGCGTCTTGGGTTCCACGGCTAAGAGTTCGGGAATCAGCAACACTCAGCTCCTTCTGCAACTGTTGATGGCTTAACGTCTGTGGTTTTAACTGCTGCAACGGCGTCAGGCCCCTCGGTCCGGTATACGCTGCACTCCTGGTGTGTGTATCTCGCCTTGGGTTGCGCTCCGCTTCGTCAATTCTTCAGCTTGTACTACGTACTAGACGGCCACGTTCTGTTGTACTCTCGATGTGTCTTCACGTATTATATAACTGATCTCTTTACATGCGTAAGTCAACAGGTTAATGTTTTGAGCTGTACGCTTATTTGTTGAAAAAAAGTAAGAGTATCGTAAGTATACGTCTTCATAGGTCGAGTCGTTATAGTTGAGTGCCTGTGTTCAGCCCGAATCTAACGGTTCGTTCAAATTTTTAGAATAATTTGATTGGCTGAGACACCCCCCTTCTCCTTGTAATTCAACTCACCTCACTTGTGTGAACGAAAATAATTCTCACAGTTTGAGAATTGTTATTAGTCTTAATATTCTGAAAAAAAACACCGGATTTCAAATGTCGGACAGGATGTCCTGTTGCAATTTATACTGCGATTATCTTGGCTCCAAGCCAAGTTATGCTTATTCTAGAATATACATCTGATTGGTAATTTTTATAACTATCACATATTCAAAGCTCTACCCCGTAGCTCACTCACTAGGGGAGTTATTAAATAAAATTAATTATCTCTTTTAATCTTTAATTATACGAACTGAAATTTGCACAACCTATTACTAATATTTCGGCAAACATTTTGGCTATTTTGGTTTTTGCCTATATTTATCGGTTTCCGAAATATTAATAATTTAAAATTAGGGCGTGTCCCTAATTGTTATAACTGTATGTGGTTATGTAATGCCAACGGACGCTGCCGTTGGTCGCTATACAATTCATTTGAACGCTCCCTACTGCACGTGGCGTGATTGTAACGGTTTAAATTTATTTTAACATTGATTTTCAAAACTCTTTACATATAACTCCAAATCTTTGAGATTCGGTTAAGTTATAATATATATATATATATATATATATATATTCATATTTTCAATATTAAACGTACTATTCTTGTATTTATAATTTATTTTACACTTTTTGTTTTAATACAAGAATATATTATTAATTGTTTTGTATTTTGTTTTTTAATGGAAATGAAACCATAAAGAATATATATTTGTATAAAAACCATAAAGTGTTATACACTTTACTGTTCACACACACACACACACACACACACACACACACACACACACACACACACACACACACACACACACACACACACACACACACACACACACACACACACACACACACACACACACACACACACACACACACACACACACACACACACACACACACACACACACACACACACACACACACACACACACACACACACACACACACACACACACACACACACACACACACACACACACACACACACACACACACACACACACACACACACACACACACACACACACACACACACACACACACACACACACACACGCACACGCACACACACACACACACACACACACACACACACACACACACACACACATGTATACACATACCGTAATATAAAACACGAATTATACTACTATAATTAAACAATAATCATATTATCTACATAAATTAGATAATATATTAATTTTTTGAAGTTGAAATCAATATTGAAACTTGAAACATTTTTATAACTTAACCAAGCAAACATCTTCCACACAGCGGACACCACTAGTTGACACTAACCCGTATTATTAATTATATTATTATTTAAATCCTTAAATTCTTAGTGACCGTTAATCAAAAAATTTTTCGGGTGAAGGGTTTGCGAGGATCGGTCAAAAAGTATAACACAAATTTTAAATTATTTACGTCAAAGTTTCGACAATATTTATTGTCATCGTCAGGACCTGTGTATGAGTACAATAGAAAATGTCGAACACAATAGATCAATTATTTTAGTGAACGTGTTTGTGTATGGGCGTGTGCGCGCGCGCGCGCGTGTGTATGTATCCTTGTATATGTGAAGGAGTTGAAACAGTTTGTTTTATATCATCGCCTAGGCCTACTAGAAAACACTAGAGCGTAATTGATTGCGGCCTTGAACACAGTGCGCGCGGACTGGTGAAATCTGGATCAGTCTCGGCTATGTACGCACACACAGCTGGGTTCCACTGGAATAGCCGAGAAACACGCAGAATGTTCTGTAACGTCGTAACACTATGTAACTGTGCTCGTGAGCAACATCTTGTGACGATTTAATATGCCTAAATCCCACAATACAATTAAATAAAAAATTATAATACTAAAATAATTTAATAAGGTACTTAATAACCCTTTCTCTGTGCCCCAAACCGGTAGTAACATGCCGATTTGCCGATGTATCAGTTAATAAAATTAGATTTAAGAAACTCAATAAATCCATAACGACCTCGCGTTACATAAAAGAATAATAAAAGTATAGAGTGATGTAATTAAATTGCAATCAAATTAAAGGAAAATAATTAATAATAATTAAGAACTACTTTTCGCGCTGAGAAACTACCCGCGCGCGGACAGCCCCATTACCCCTATAGTTAGTTAGTCCAGTTGAATCAGAGGCTCCCCTGGTGATACAGCGTACAGCACATTATGTAGACCGCTAGAAAATATTAAACATGTAGACCAAGTAAAACTTAGTAATTACCGGATGATGTGAATGTTGTAAATGACTTGAGTGTGCGGCGATGACATCTCTATAAATAAATAACATCACCTGAATGTGATGTTAAACTTCTAGAATGTAACTGTTAACCGCAAGCAATATGTGCGGTACAACAATGTGAACACTAGTGAAAGTTACCACGAAGAAACAGACCACAAGAATCTACAGAAGAGACAGACTACTCATCTTTAAGAATAACACCAAACTCCACCAACACATGATAGACAGAAGATCTCCCAGACACCCTGCACGACAGATAGAAGCCCCGATTCACCGAGGATATGTTACACACAGGTGACATGGAAGTTCTACTTCTGTGGTTCAGAACTTGACTTTAACTAATATATGAAAGACACTTAAATAACAACATAAGAGTAAAGTAAAACACAAAAGACTGACCTAATTAGCAAAAATTGTAATTTCATGATAAGTACTAAGATGTGTTAAGTTTAATGAGTTTAATGAGTATAACACGCTAAAGTTAAATAAGCTCATTCTTCAGATGGCACAAAGTAAAGATTATTATTTTTAATATCATATACAGGAACACACAACTCGGATCCGAGGACAATACAAGCTATGTTCACCTATGACTTACACTAATTACAATTGTACAAAATGCGCAAATATTTTTATCATTAGTATACACATTACTAATTTTCTTCTATGATGCTAAAACAGTATGTAATAAAGAGATGTCATGGTCCAAAAAGGCGAGTGAATAAATCTACAAACCCCAGTCAAAAATTCCTCAATTCACGGGATCCTATTTAGTGTTTGTTTATATTTCAGATAGTTATGAGTTTGTTAATATTATGGCAGCCTGTTTAATTGACCTGAGCCAATTAACCAGGTTCCCGATATTATAATGTCGTCCCGACGTTATAATCTACACGCCCGAAAGCGACCCTGAAGCTGGACTGAGTATATCAACCCACGTACTCGTCCAGATCCAAGATCATCCAAGATTAACTCATCGTCTGAAGGATTTGCAGTCGACATAAAAGGGTAGAGTTATTATTTATGTAAAATCAAAAAAAGTTAAGAGAAAGACTCTATCACATCAGCAAAGACTTTATAGTCAATAGACAAAAAGAACTTTTAAATATTAATTTATGTCATTGTATAGAATTAAATTTTTAGTTGTGTTGCAAAGGTCAACAGAGACAGGTTAATAAATATTTTTTGTATACTGGATTAAAAACTCAGTAGATTTTTATAAAATAATAGCACCGTTAAAAAATCCACTTCATTCCAGTAACATACAGGTCTATTTCGATTACTTATTCTATGCAAAATCTATACAAACACACACACGCGCGCGCCTGATTTTTTAATATTTAGCGGTTTTATTAACAACCTAATTTATAATCGAAATCGAACAAAATATATAGTTCGCAAATAAATACAAATAACTACTAACGATTATACAGTACAAACTAATAATAATAAAACAAAAACTTGAAAATTTTACCAAACACATGCGCATGCGTACAGCAAAAATAGTAAACTAGTAAACAAGGAAAGAGACAAACATCCTGGCCGTCAACAGCTCTTAGCGAAATTAAACAAGGTAACTTCTTAAAAAGAAGCGGATCTTAAAATAAAATAATAATTTACAACAAAAATAATGAAAAAAGTGTAGTAAAAATTTTTGAAGGGCGTAGCAAACCAGTTCGATTACAGGGGCGAATTATAAATCAATAAAGGTGCGTTACCCAGCTCCCATCCCGGTCGACCTATCCTGTAGAAATGCCTACCTAAGATACCATCCTCAGGTGTTGGTCATACAACCTTCCTTGCGCGCTGAGTGCAGCCTTCCTCCTATACTCCTGGGTCGCTTAGACGGTAGTAAAGGATCCATGATAGTAACAAAAATGTGTGAAGATTTAGAGTAGCCATTAGGGGGTGCTGTTACTCTATTGGGCGAAATTTCAATTGATATATACAGACAAGTCTCGATATAACTGTAGGGTATAGAGAAATTGCGTAAATAGGGACAGTTATTTGGCTGCGCAATATACGACACATGAGTTTTGAACAGTGGAGTAGATGGTTTCAGTATTGCAAATATTAATGTTTTAAATGAATATTTTTAATTATCTGTTCATATTTAAACAGAACATCTTCTAATTTATTCAGTACAATACATTTTATAGTTATTTGCACTTAAGATGTTAAAAATATATAGCAAATCTACGAGGGAAATAAGAGGAAAATGTATATTTATATCTGTGTATTATAAAACTGCATATTATAATACATGATACTGGAGATGCGCCAATGACGTAAACAGTAGAATTGCGCCAGCAAGAGGAGCATGTTTCAAGAAAAAAATCTCTCCTGGCGTCCATAAAAGTGTCTTATGGAAACCAGAAGAATTTGCATATGCACATATGACACGCATTGCATTGCATTATGTGTGCGGGGCATCTTTTGCATCTGACTGCAGTATCTGGGACGTGCCCAGTGGCAGCAAAACTGGTAAGGGAAACCGCCAACGCGTTAACGCAGAAGGCGGGGGAGAAAGCAAACGTGATGTACATACTTTTGTGACACTGCCGCTGGAAACGATTTAGGCAACAGTTGTTGCCTGTCTCAAGGGGAGTATGTAAACTGGGCACTTTATTGGTGGTCATTAAAAGGACGACGGATTAGGCCGCTAGAGGATATGTAAACTGCGCACTCGGCACCTGCTCGCACACTGCCCCCTCACGACTTCTCTCACTGCTTCCCCTCCTGCATTGCACTAATAGAGTTGCAGCCGTGTTGGGAAGATAGCAGTTGGAGACACAGGTGGAGCCACCACCGCATGTAATGAAAGTAACTGATGTAGATTTTGGGCTAAATAAAGAATTTGTGGTTGTGTGAACAGCCATTCTGTGACCAGAACGTTCGAGGTTTATACTGCGCCGAACTTTTTCCGCATCCCGAGGGGGCGAAGCCCCCCCCCCCGGTAGGGTGCGGAAAAAGTATGCGCCGGCGGCCAGTAGGCCACGCAACTTAATTAAAGCGTTGAATCATACGTAGCCCCACAGGGGGGGTATGTATAGCTATTTTCCGTACCGTCTGGTCCTTGAAATCTGTGTAAAAGGTAGTTTAAGTGATAAAAACGTGTGTAAAAAGTTTATTTATAGGATTTAAGAAAAATGTTTATTAACAAAAATGTTTCATTTTTATTGGGATTAATAAATATGGTGTCAAAAATACATGATGCATATCTTGTACACAAAAATTTGAAAAAAACTTCCTTCCCACTTTATCCAGACTTAGGACTGGCAGATATACGATATCTGGTGTGGTTAGTTTTTTTTTTTTTTTTTACGTTGTATACTTTTACGTTATTTTCTTATTTTTCTGAAATGGCTACAAAACTTGAAGTCGTATCTTGAAATTTCGTTCTTTTTGTATATTTTTAGTTTGGACATTAATTATGTTTTGGCGCCGAGAACTTGAACTGCTGGGTTTTCTAGCTCCATCGTTGGTAGTGTTAATTTGTATGTAAGTTGCGTTTGAAACATTTTCAAAACTTCGGTGAAATGAATACTAGATGGATGCGCATGGTAGAATTGTTCAGCGAATTTTGAATGAAATGATTCACACGCATTCGTTGTGTGCTCCTGTGATGTTCCTTCTTCTGCCCACATATTGGGAGGAAATTCGCCTTCCAAATAATGCTCCACCAAATAATCTGCAAACTCTGTAACTCTCTGATCTGCTGGTTGATCCGGTGCGAAATGCATAACAAAGCAGTCTTCGACATCATTCGGATCCAAATACTGGAGACCAAATAAACGTCTCAACCAGCTACCAATTTCACTCAATTCGTTGTTATATTCTTTAGCAAGGCCAAGTTTTTGTATTTTCCGATACCATGCTTGTGTTAAGTGAAACCTACAACCCAGCAACTTAGCATATGGCCAAGATTTACAAGTCGCGTTCTGGAGACCGATTTCGAAGTCGGTGATAATAGTTGATGGATTTAGGGCATGATGAAACGAAGAACACAATTTTTTTAAAAGATCAAACAGGTTTCCGTATGTTTCCTCCTTTTTGTCTGGTAATAAGCAGAACACCAGCGGAATATAATGTCTGTTATCAACACCGTGAATGGTGAAAAACTGATACCAAAGCTTTAGACAGTACTCAAATGTTCCATCCATGTAAATTTTGACCGTTTTGCATAGGTAATATAGATTTGTCTCACATGTGTAAGCAACAATGGATGTTTCTTCGTCAATTATTTGCACAAACTTTTCATCCTTTATCGTTCTTATATCCATCGTTTTCAGTTGGTGCAAAGCTTCTGATAGCTCCTTCGGTAACTTCGGCATAGTTCTGCGACGATAGTTGTAAATATTTCGGCGTACGCAATTGATATCGCCTACCCGCAGATTTTCAAGCGTATGAGAGTAGTTTTCAATCGTATGGTTGATGATCTTTGATGGTCTTTCCAGAATACCGTCTTCTGCTTTCCTCTTTGCTGCACTGCTTATGATTCTGCGACTAATTAGATGATTTTGTAATTTTTTGAGGGTGTGTTGCAAATTATGTTTCACTATGACATCGTCAAGCCCCAACGTGTGAACCGTTGCCTTGCAATCGCGCACTGTGCACCTCCAAAAGATAGTCTCATCTAGCAACACTTTACACTCACGGAAAGAATTCCCGTCCACAATTATCATTGGTTTACCACGGGTTGATAAAAGTCGAGTCACTTCCATTACGTACAAACACGCTCACAAATGTAGGAAGAGACGAGAGAATGAGACACAGACTGAAGGCAAACAGTTTACGTACTCCCAAGGCAAACAGATGTTTACAAACGAAGGAACAGGTATTTAGAACCGTTAATCCCTCGCCGAGTGCGCAGTTTACATATCTTTGGGACGCTACCTGCATACTAGTGCGCAAATTACCTACGCCTGTCTCAAGCCCAGCTAGCGTCGCTCTCCGCGAGGTAGAGAGCCTCCTTGCCGGTGACCAAAATAAAAGAAACAAGCAGCTGGCTCAGCGTACTAGGAGATGGGGAACATATATGACACGGAAACCTGGATATTGAGAAAATTGGAGAGGAGCTATCTTAAAGCGTTTGCGATATGGTGCTGGAAGAGGGCCTAAAGAATGTTGTGGATGGAAAGAGTACCTGTTGATAAATTTTTTAAAAGAGTGTGTAAAAAAAGGACGCTGATTCGAAATGTTGTGGAAAAAAGAAGCAGCACGGTTGGTAACCTGCCACGTCATTTAAACTGTTTCACCTTCCTTATCGAGGGAATGCTCGAGGGGAGTAGTGGGAGGGTATGTCTCAAACAGGAGTACATGGATGAAAAAGATGTGTGATGATTAAGAGACTGGTCTACAGAAGGAAAAAAAATTGGAAGCCTACGACCCTGTGGGTTGAGGAGAGGAAGAAGAGAAGATTATAAAGAATGTATGCTTGAAGAGAACATACTGTGGTTTATGCATCACGCAGTGCAGATTTTGTGTTTGCCTATAACACAACTTGCCTGTATTACAACATAATTAACTGTTGCAATGTTTTGACTATAACTTGGAGAACTATTATCAAACAAGGATGTAAAAATAACAGTTCGCAATTTGGAGACATAATATTTCTTTTTGAATAAATAAATGTTTTGTAAACTCTTACCTTCTGTGTAAATTCACATGAAATGTAAAAGCTGATAACTGAGAGAAGAACATTAAGAATATTTCAAAATATTCTGTCTCTGTTAAATGTTATTGTTGTTTAGTCTATTCAGTCTTATAATAACAAAAATTACGTCAGCATAAATTCGTATTCTTGATAAAGTTTATCAAAAAGTATTTTGTAAGTATTTAAAAAAAATCATTATATACGCTCTTTACACCGTAATTTGAAAGTGTCGTCCCAAAATTGTTTTACATCTTTTAGTTTGCGTTTAAGTGGGTCATTTTTAATTTGTTCGGTGTACTCTAGCTATAAAAATCTCCTATTCTATTATTTTCGAATTAAACTAAAAAATGATTAATTCACTTGGTAAAAATGTGTAAAAAGGCAACGTAGAAATTTGAGAGTTATAATTGAACAAACAAACAAAATCGGACAAACACAACGTCAAACATATTTGACATACAAGTGGCGGAACCAGTTGGCGGCAGTATCTTGCCCATAAGCTGCAGCAGCTGTTTCCTAACCTTCTTTTGCGTGAATCTGCGGAAGAAATTGACAAACTTGTTGACCGTCGTCTTCGTCAAAGCAGCACAGAATCTGCCTTCCGTCGGATCGGTGTGGAAACGAATCGGTACGAACTCGTGGAATTTTATCAGCCTCACGTCCGCCAAACAAGCTCGCTTCTCGCTGGTTACGCTGTGAATTTGAAACAGGTTGTTCTCCACCGTAACGCTCATCTTACCCCTTATGTCGCACCCTACGAACTGCAGCACAGCGTCTGCGTACTCGATGTGCAGTTTGGAAAACCTGGCCTTCGTGTTGGCGAAAACTTTTCTTCTGGTCGGCTTGTCAGGATTTTTTGATCTCTCGTCAGAGAAATCCAGCCGAAAGTCGTCGACGCGTTCGATGGAATGAATGCTGCCGAAACTTCCGCTTTGCGCGAACAAACGCACCGTGTCTTTGAGGAATGTTGTGTTGATGTTGCCAATACTGATGTAATCTGTACGGTTATGTTTGACGTAGTGCAACATGAGATCGACGGCCGCGTTGATGGTAGCCTCATCGCACGGCTGGACCGGCGTCGCGCACCAATAACTCGTTACCAACAAAAACACCGCTATCCGCATTCTCGCTGTTCAATAAAATATAATACATATAAAAAACATCTGATCTCTTGGAAAATAAATGAGTCAATAGGAAATAAGACCTGTTCCGTAGGCGTTTTGTAAATTAAACAAAGGAGGTTCTGCGAAAAAATAGTTTGATGATTAAAATAATAAAAGGATAAATATTGCTACGACTCTCGAAGCAATATAATTACGGAACGCTCTCGAAGAGTCGAGATCGTCCTTTCACCCGTTTCTCGGTTAGCCGAGCTGGTACAAAGTCTCGGTCAAGGCCGCACTCAAGTAAATTCCAGAGTGTTCTGGAGCACTTATAGCTACGGAAAGTATGCTGGCACGCCGCCAAGAGGATAGAAAATTATTCTGGAACCTCTGCGAGGTCTATATAAGCAACAGTGGCCGCCTTAGAAATCAGTTACAGCGGGCGATTTCTTTAATGCGGATTAAGTGATTGTGGAAAGTGATTACTGTGTTATAATTAGTGCGGAACTCTTAATAGTTGACATTATTATTGTGTGTGGACAAGCTTAATTTGAGTTATCGTAAGAGAATACCTTGTTGATTTCACACTGTTATTTGTGACTAAAACTGGTTATTAGTAACTTCATCGGTGTCTGTATTTGTTTCCACTGTGCCATACGACGATCCGTTAGACCGTCGTAACAACACACACACGCGCGCGCTAGTAATTATAGGCTTACGTCGTAGAATTTTGTGTGTGTTATGTTACGTTCAATATTATTGTTGGGTAAAGAAATCATGTTGTTTTTTAAGAGGAGACAGATTTTAGTGACATGAAATAACTATTTAAATATGTAAAAAGAAAAATCGTTGATTTATTTAAAGCAATTATTTTTAATAGATTTAAATATTGAAAAGTAAAAATGTAAATTTAAATATCCCCTTCTGCATGAAGCTGTTTATAGAGCATAAATACATATTAGTCTAGACATATTATAAATCACACTTAAATAATATGAAAGCAACAATCATAAAACACATACACGAACACACATGTGGGAAATGTTTCAGCTATTTTGGTCTCTGATAGTGGCGGTTGGTGGTGGCAGTAGATGTTTAGTTGGAACATGATGTTGGTACATGATGCTGTCATTTGAAAAAAATAGATTAATGTTTCTCCCAAAAAGAGAGCTGCCATTGATAATGCAGTGACCTCACGTCTATAGGTATGTCTTGCTATGCCAGATTCCATGTTCCCACGTACTCATGAATGGTTGCCAAAAGGCATCACTAACTGACTTTGCAGTATCCAGATGGCAAAAGTTGAACAATATTGTGCTTGTTCAAACTACACGTGGTTTGAAAGAACACAGAATTATTAACTCCAAAAAGCTCTCATCAGAACTAAACAAAAGAAAAAAAAAAGGAAAAATAATACTTGACACACATTAATTAACACACAGTTGATTGACACTTTAGTATCACAATCACAGTTATAAAAAATTATTCAAATTATTCCTATTTTATAACCTCACACAACGGGTAACGTTTACCTTCAACTAACGTGAACACTAAACCGGGCATAACTGATTACATGACACAACTAAGAATGAGCCTGGTGAAGCGTTTGCGAAAGCTTTGCAACCACCAAGCTCACATACATGGAACATTAATTATAGGGGTGTTATGAAGAGTAACGCACGTCTTCCCATACCATGTGTAGTAAGCTCTGCCATTTACTCTTCAAGTTGCAAGGGGCCTGCAACCACCAGTCTACGCGTCACATTTGAATTTTACGTCATCTTTGCCCATTTGAAACTAATACGTTTCCCGTTGAAATCGATGAAACTTCAAATGATTAATGTTTTCGTATATTATTTTACAGTTTAGTTATTCTATATTGGTGGTTGTGCAAAGCTGCAACCACTGGCGTCACTGGGTTCTGACTTTACGTATTTAATTTAAATAATTATTTAAAATATTGTAAAACATAAAATACAATTTAAATGTTTATTACATAAAAGGAACAAGTTTACTTGTAGTATTTTTAGTAAAATAATACTTCGGTTGAACAAACATTAATTATTGTGCACACATTTTTTTTAGTTATATAAAAAAATCAATACAAAACCAATGTTAAAAATAAATGACAATGAATACTGATTTAAAATTTTGTATTTACACTACATAGAATCATGTATTCATTTTATGCTTTTATTTATATTGTGTTACTTCTGGTGCTGTGAAGCTACTGCGGGGCCAATGATAACTGGTGGTTTTTAGGTACGTCCGCTTCTTTACTGTACTCCTTCCGTTCTTAGTTCAATCCTGATGTAAACAAACCCACGTGGTAAATCTGAAACCCTATCGGTCAGGGACGTTGACACTGTTCACACGTTAATGTATTACGCGCATGTGCAGAATGTCTGTATAGTCATGTGAGAATTATATTGCCACTTAAATCGGGGCACGTAGTTTTAAGACTTCCTCCTTATCACTGTATTCTGAATCGTGTTGAATTAATATGGAGCCAGTTGGAAGGATACGTTGCTCGTCACAATACAACATAGCTGCTTGATATACTGTAAAACAATTATTGAGAAAGGCGGTAAATGAAACAACGACGGACAAGTGGAGTCGTTGTATGCAGCACATAATCAAGAAAGATGATAAGCTATGGCAACTGGCCCCCATTACCGACGCCTGTGGAAAATGAACAGTCTTATCAATAATAACGCTGACTCAAGTAATGATACAAGTTTAGACACAGATATGGAAGGAATTGAATTACTCTCTGACAGCAACTGATAATATTTAGTACACTGATAATTATCACATCTTTTATTTTCGTTTTTAATAAACTTTACTTTTTTGTTTGTTGGGATATTCAAACAGTTAATAAAAAAAACCATTAACTGGTCTTATAAAATGTTTGACACTGTCACAAAAATTTTACTTTGATCAGGACAAATTATTACAATTTACATGTGTTTATATATACAGTATCAACATTATATGTACCTGTGTGTACTCCTTCTGTCAGAGTGACACACTTCTAATTCAAGTAGCAAATAGCGTTTCATATGTGCCACGCCTGTTTGTTTACATCAGGATTAAGCAAATGACGGAAACAGTATATATGTTTTAATTAAATAATTGTTTAGTTTTCACCTGCTTTCGAACGTTGTTGTAACAGTGGCCAAGTTATCGTAGTGTGTGTGTGTGTGTGTGTGTTTTCTTCCATGTACGATGTTGATGAACATTCTGGAGCTTCCATGTCGATAATCAGAGCCACATAGTTATACAGTCGTTATTACCTTAGTTACTATCTTTCCTAAATTGTTCGTCGCATTGATAGTGTAGTGGTAGTAAGTCGACCGTTCTGATTTTCCTTCACGTAATTCCAGACTTGTCAAATTTCGTTTTGACCTGCATGAGCGTCGGTTTTAGCAAATCGATTTTACATCTTTTTTTGCACTAATAACTGCGTTGATGTGGAAACCAGTAGTTGAATATGATTCATGATTTTCGATTTGTTCAGTACGTTAAATTAATTATTCAATACTTATTAATTAACAAAGTAATTAATTAGTTTTCAAATCATCATCGACCGTGGCTCTACAACCTTGGTGGGTCCTGGCTTGCTCCAAGAACCGATCGAACTTTTTCTCTTGAGCATTCACACCAATAGCTTTTTTACAGGGTGAGGTCGTTAGCCTTACGCCCAACCTCCAACCTGCAGGACCAAGTAATTTTATTTTGGGGTGTTCTTCCCCTAGACAAGCTGCCTTCACCTCGGCTATAGAGTCCTGTCCACCCTCGCAGTTCAACTGCCATACTACTGTCCTTCAGTTCGCCAGGTGATGTTCAGCTGTGGGTCCAGCTGACTACTACCGCCTTCGGCCCCATGCCAATACTGATGGGTGCTCCTGCACTCCACCAGGAATGTTTCTCGACTTCCCAGACTAGATCTGTACTGTTCTGCAAAAACAGGGTCACCTCGGGTAGGATGTGGCTCTTCATCACGCAGTACGGTCTTGGCTGGGTTCCATTGAAGCTCCGTTGGGGCGCCGTCACTTCCTCCAACACTGAGACTTGTGAGGACCAGCGCTCAGTCAACCCGAAACAAAGGTGCTACTTCTCCAAGATCAATTAGTTTTTAAATAGTTCAGTTATTATCGCGTAGCTTGATGACCCCACCCCGTAATGTCAGCCTCAGCCTCGCTAAGGTATTTCTGAATAGCTCCGAGTAACTTGTTTTCCTCTCTGTTTAACATACTCTCTTGTCAGGGAAATCTTTTTCCAAGCATGTCTCTAGCACATTGCTTGGCCCTGAAACCTTTTGCCACCTTTTGCACGAAGGTTCTTAAAATTACGGAGAACAACCGGCGTCTCAAGGCCTGCTGTGTCCAAGACGGGCGGCGTCTGCTGTACGAATCGCCATCAGTGCCAGTGCTATAAAAGCATGAAAATTGTTTACTCACAAAATTCCGGCGCCATCTAGCGGATAACCGCGTTGGCGCGCCCCCTCCCATGTTAGTACCCGTTCAGACAGACCAGAACTGTTTTACTTCCATGGTCCATAAGGAAAAGTATGATGATTGCGAAAAAATGCCTGTTCGAGATAAGGGCTGATTCTGATTGTACTATCCTCAAAATATGAAGGAAAGTCATTTTCTGAAAAGTGTCTGTATGTCTGTCTGTGTGTCCGTGTGTCTATGTGTAGAATATTTTCTATGGCAAACGATAACTGCCGCAAATTCAAACACAATCAAATAATGGTTTGCATATGTCTCTGAGTTGTAGAACACTCAAAGCCTGTTGATTTTAGTGAAGATCGGTTAAAATGTTGACACCTCAGCGAGGTATAAATATAAGCATCCAGCGACGGTCAGTTCAGTTTACTGAGGGCGATTACACAGTGCGTTCAAGTGGTTATTAGTGAAAAGTGAATGTTGTGCGGGACTCTATTACTTGACATTATTATTGCGTGTGTACAAATTTAACTTGAATTATTATACGAGTATAATCTTGTTGAATAACTTGTTGATTTCAAACCGTTAATTGTGATTAATTAAAACGGGGTAATTAGTGACTTAATTGGTGTCTTTATTTTGTTTTTGTACTGTACCATACGATGATCAGTGAGACCGTCGGAACAGTATGTATAGTCTAATTTTTTGAACATCTGTAATTGGTGATTTGTATTATATAATGCGATACTGTTAAGTAAGTTAAATTTATTGTGCGTTACGTTAATGTCTTTCGGGCAATCGTAAGCTTGAAATTTTTTCTATACGAGTAGATTTGTTTGTTTATACGGTACGTGAAGTTTTAATTAACGATTACTCTGTGTTCGATTACTCTCCTCCTGCTGGTAAAACACGACGATCCTTGAGACCGTCGTAACAATATAAAATATTAATTATACTCAGATAATTAAACGATAATCATCTTATCTATACAAAAATGATAATGAATTATTTATAAAAATTCAAATGAATATTCAGAATTAAAGATTTAAAAAAATGTTTTAATAGATTTTTTAGTTTTAGTATAAAGCACCGCTTGTGACTGTGTCTTTTCTTTTCATGTGTGTTTTCTTTTTAATAAATTAACCGTCTTAACAACTCAGTTTATAACAATTCAGTTGGACAAAACTGTTTCAGTAGAAGCTATTGAAATTCGTATTATACAATAACTGAAATAACTGTTGTTATACAATAACTGTTGTATAACTGAAATGTGTCTTCTTTGTTAAAATGTCTCTTTGCATTAAAAAGTGCGAGCTATTAAAATTCGTATTATATTATTAACTGAAATATATCTTTTTTCTTAAAAATGTCTCTTTGCATTACAAACTACGAGCTATTGAATACGTATTATATTATTAACTGAAATATATCTCCTCTGTTAAAATGTCTGTTTGCATTACAAACTACGAGCTATTGAATACGTATTATATTATTAACTGAAATATATCTCCTCTGTTAAAATGTCTCTTTGCATTATAAAGCTTTGCAAAGAACACCGGCTTGTGTTGCCATGGCGGAGCCATTAACCGTCGTCTCACGCTGTAACTAGAGAGCTCTGTGAGCACGCGAGGCGAACGAATAAAAAAGACTTCTGCCAAAATTTGGGAATACGAATATAATAAAGACGAAACGAAACGAGGGTATTCCAAATTAGAATAGGAAAGAAAAACAAAGGTCGTAGTAGTAGAAGCTTGAAAGATGCTCATAACTATCTGGGATAGTTAAACGGACTGGTAGAGACGCGGTGTAAACGACAGCCAGAAACGAGAGAAAGGAACCTCCAAGAATGAGACTAGGGAGATAAGGACTTAAGGAGGCTGCGATGCGAAAAACAACTTTTTAATGTTGTCGAATTCGCAAATACATGTATATATTTTTTCCCTTTTTTTTTGTGCACGCATGTGGTTGAATCGGGTACACCGTTTTAAAGCAAAGATCCCGATCCATTTGTATCACTTATCGACACTTTTAGACAACGTCGAAACATTTGTTCAGCAGTACTGTCACTCGACCACTATGCAATTCTGACATACTAAACAATCGAGATCGTTTTGTGACACTTTGATTGCAATAATCATTTTTACTTTAGTGAAGTGTTAGTTCGTCCTTTCATTATTTAAGAATTTTACATTATTCCAGTCAAACATACATAAAACGTTTAACTCACTTTCTTTAAATTTATGTTGTGTTCTTAATAATATTTTCTTTGAATATATGTTATCGTGGAGTAACGTATTTTCAATTATTAAGTCACAGAGTTATACATTGCCTTGATTTTTAATTTAACGTTATGTTCTCTTTCAAGTTTTTTACCTTTTTAGTAATCGATAAAATATTTTGTGAACTTCTGAAAAGAAAGATAGAAGCCACAAAAATGGACGCCTTAAGAAGAATATGTAGAACATCAAAATTAGACAGGGTCAGAAACGAAACAATTAAGCAACAAGTGAACATAAAAGAAACCGTTTTAGAAAACATCGAGGGAAAACAATTAATTTGTTATAGGCACGTGCAGAGAATGGGGGAGGAGAGGTTGCCAAAGAGAGTGATGAAATGGATACCACAGGAAAACAGAAAAAGGGGAAGCCCAAAAGTAACATGGATACAGGGTGTAAGGAGATCAATGAGTGTACGAGAGAACTGCAACGACAGGAGATGTTGGCAATTAGGCATTGGACAACGTCGCAGGACGTTTTAACCCAAATATATATTGTAAAGTAACAACCCCAAATTTATTTAATTTGGGAAGACCCACGCTTTTGGAGCGCCAAATTATATAACAACAACAAAAATTCAATGTAATTTAATTTTGGAAGCCCCACGCTTTTGGAGCGCCAAATTATGTAACGTAACAACACCAAATTTATTTAATTTGGGAAGCCCCATGTTGGGCGCCAAATTATGTAACGTAACAACCCCAAATTTATTTAATTTGGGAAGCCCCAATCTTTTGGAACGATACGTTATATAACATAACAACTTTAACTTGTTTTGTTTGGGTGTAATTGTAATAACAAGACAATGTTATAAAGTTCTTAAATGTTTACATTATTTAATTATCAACCTCTTTACTTATTTCGGTAATACAAAAAAATATTCATTATTCATCGCTTGTGCGATCTTATGTATGTGATTTATGTAAACAATTTATGTATAAACAGTTTATACACAAATGGGTTTATACACAAATCTTATTATCTACTCTTAATGATCTATTTCTGCTCTCGGCTTACTCATTTAGTGTGGCCATCTTTTGCAATTGCTTATCAATTTACAATGAATTTACTTTTGTTTCAATTATTTCTTTAATTTTTACTTGGCTTTAATTCTCTTTTAAATTTATAGCATATGCATTATTCTTTTAGCCATTAAAGACTCTACTAATTATTCTACTTTACTTCACTTTAAAATCAAGCATTGCTCTCTTATAGCATTTACGTTATTCCAATATTACTGTCTCAACATGAGATATTATTCTAAATTACAATAAGACTTTACATTATATGTACAATTTAAATTCTGTTAGCAACAGTTGAAATGTCTTTCATTCTAGTTTCAATATTGTCTTTCAACTGTCTATTTATTATTATGGTTTGTTATCACCTCGTTTGATGTGGCAACTTCAGTGTGTCCTCTTCCGGTCCTCGGGTCCCGTCCTTCGTGTCCTTGGATCCTCTTCCCGTCCTTGCTTCAGTCTTTCATGTCCTCGCGTCCTCTGGTCCTCTTCCAGGCTTCCACTGATTGTCTTTCTTAGTTGTTGTTGGATCTGCTCACATCATGGGTTGTAGGTGTATCCATCGAACCTCTGTTCTGCCTCACAAGTCGTCAGGTGACGCTTACTGTAGATTTACGATCACGTAGTTGACTGACATAGCCTCCTACGGCAACGGTTGAATATAGAAGAAGGAAATTTATTAGAGCGACCAGGTATTTATAGCCAGGTCATGCAAAAGCTCAAGTCTGAACAATTTTCATCTTGTCAGAGTTTGTCGAAGCGTCTTTACCCCCACTCTGGTTCAATTCACTAATTTCGCCTATCTTCGCAAAAAACGAAGTCTGTTTCACACTACACAATGCTCAATCGATCGCTAATTTTTATATATTTACTATACGTAAATTACACTTCTTTATTGTAATTATGAAAAGAGCTATTCACTTTTTTACTTATAGTAATTTCACTTTTCGTCACTGTGTCACGGTCTTTTAACCCTTTGTTCACCTTTATTTTCTACACCTTCTGGTGTCTTTCGTTTTACAAAATCGTACATATTTTTCTTATAATTAAAATAAAACTTAAAATCTACCAATATTTGAAAAGGAATGGTTACTGTTCAGGAACGGACAGGCTTCACACACACAAACAAAATACACATGTACACAAGGCTAGCGACAGGTGGGCCAGATACGCGTGAACGTGCCTGAACGGTGTTCCCTATATTTTAAACAATCCAGCTTGCAATCTGAATCATGTTTATCAATCAATATTTATATTTTTTTATTATTTATTTAAATTATTTTGGCAATGCACAGTACCGTATCTGTTTGTACTGTCACAATATATATATATATATATATATATTGTAGCGTGACAGATGTATGCATAATATTGAATGGCAATTGATCATTAGAATAATGAAGTTATAATATTTAAATTTGGAAGAAAGCATTAAGTTTAATATAAATAGATTAATTCATAGCAACTGTGGAAAGGAATCATTATTATAAAGAAAATACAAGTTCAAATAAAAGGAGTTACTAGTGATGAGTCATCCAAGACCAGTCTCATAACCAAAGGTTTTCAAGGTATAACCCAGGAAGGTAAAAAAGTAAATAACAAAGCAGTACTGAATATGACCAAACCCACAACGAGGAAGAATAAATAGAAGAGAAACCCTAAAATAAGCCAAGATCAACCAATACAGGTTGTGTATTTCTGAAATAAAGAAGAAGATGGAGAAGATCCCAAGAAACCTGATGGCATCATCAAGAAGATGGAGAAGATACCAGTCCCAGAAGGCAGGGGAAAAGAAGACTGATGAAAGAAGAAGAAGGCAGCATCCTGAAGAAGATGTCATGCTCTTATAAAAGACACCCAAATCCCTATATCCCCAAAATAAATATTTAAAAATAAAAGTATAACGAATTGAAAACCACATGTATACAAATTTAAGAGAGAGAAGTGTATAAAGTAAAAGTTGCCTGTGAACTAAGATGAAACAATAATATAGTACCCATGGAACAAATCTCCATTGAAAAAACGCTAACCAATTTATTATGTTAATAAGACTATACGACCATTTAGCATTAACATAATATATAAGTGCAAAGTGAACCAGTGATAGTTTTGGGTATTATAAAAAATGAACCTTGTGTTTCATTCTTGGCAATCACAAACATTGAATGCAATGAAATATGCATTTTTCAATGACTTGAAATGTGTACTGTGACAATATGTTGTTCATAAGACATGAATCTGTTTAAAATAACATTTTGTTTTACATGAAAAAAGAAAAACAGATTTCATAATACTTTTTGAACAATTCATACTATTTATTTATTAATGACAGGGTACAATTCCCCAAAGACAATGTATAAAAGACGGTATAAAAACTGTAGAATCCTACTTATAATAATAGTTAGAAATAAAAATATAAATATAAGGTTTTTATGTATATAGTACAAGAATGTTTAAAAATGTTTTAGATATAAGGCCATTTGTTTGGGTCTGATACAACTAACATCAGAACTATAAAAATAGTTACTACTTGTAAATAGTCGAGAGTAATTAAGATGTTAGTTAGTAAAAAACCTTTTTTGTAAACCATATTTCCATGTTAGAAATAAGGATTTTGTTGTAAAATGTCTGACTTGAAGACAACCATTTATTTAAAAAAAATATTCTTTATTTGTTTTAACTATTATTTGTATTGTAACCAATACTAATTGTTATTGTGTAATTTGAAAACATGTTTAATTTGTAATACTATTTGTAAAAGTCAGAGAGGGTATCACACATCATATATTGTTTGTAAAATATTTTGTAAGAAAAATTGTTAAAAAATCATAGGCCAAAAGAATGGAAACCAAACTTCATCAAAACAGAGAAATTACTCATTTAAAAGCAAATAAACAAAAGGGGTTTAGACAAAATAAACTTGAGATCATGCCATATAATTGCACATACCATTTAGAGAGATTTTAATAAATTATATTCAGAATTATAAATAAAAATGAAAATGACTAAACTCAGAAATTTGGACATGGGAGTCATATATTCCTGAATAATGTTTCAGAATACAACTAATTCAATTAATTACCAGAAAATCAGGGAATATAAACCTTTTAATACAATATAGGATTATTAATATTAAATATAACGGATAAAATGGCTGAATTTATATAATGACAGGAAGTAAATTTTGATGTTTTGACTTTTCAGAGTATACCAAACTGAAAGTAAAATTACTATTTTTTGGACAGAAAACACTATAAAACGGCATTATTTAATCTGAAAATAAGCTGAATGAACTGAAAGATTAATTTAAATAACATCTAGTGAATAAAATTGATAAATAACCCAAGTTTAGGTATTTATATAGTGAAATATTAAAGTGTGCACAGGATATGAAAATATATTTGAACAATGTTAAGAATAATATTATATTGGCTAAGAGTTTAATTGAAACTGGAGGAAACAGTTAGTTAATTATTGGTATTTGAACGGTTAACATGACAAACGTTTTGTAACGTGCCTAACCTAACTTATAATAGTCATATAAAGCGAGTGTATAGTACGTTATTGTGAAATCGCGAGTGACTTGTAAAATACTTTTAAAACTCTCATATTATAACAGAAACAATCAAGAAACACTCCATAACACAGAACAATACATATCTACTCCGAAAAACACCACAAAACACTAGAAAACTGTATAATACATTAACCCAAATTAGTGACGGAATCGGGGAAAGTGTTTGAACTAATAATTACACGGATACACTAAATACAACCCAGAAACAGTACACTAGGCACTACACAACATTTAACAAGAGATTCGCAGACACCAGAACAGGAATACTACAGGAAAATCTTTTATTTGGAACGTCGAATATACGAATGACATCTTACTAACTTCACGGCAGCCATTTGCAATATTGGTCGTCATCGCCACGGCAACGCCTCCTAGTTCAACCCAGCTGTCGGTGAAAACAATTATTTTATTTTCAAATTATTATTCAATGTTTGTGTTTAGTAATAATTATTAATTTGTTGTAACGTTATACTTTTTAAATATTGGCCCGATTTCTCTGACTTTGATAATAATTGGCTGTTTAAAGAACCCTGTATAATTTTTATATAATATACTTTGTAACTTTTTCGATATCCTGAGAGTCGATAATAATCGATAAGAGTTAAAATTGCTATTAATTAATAAAACATTAATATTCTTCAACACTAAATAGTTCTTCATTTCATAAATATTACTAGTTATCATTAATATAATTATAATTAATAATCTGTCAGGACTTTACCACCTATAAGTGAAGATAACCTAAAAAATAAAAAGGTAAACAAGTATCGATTGGTTTGAAGACAATCTTATGAGTGGTGATAGTTTATTTAAAATATACCAAAACTTTAATAAAAATTTTCAGAAGAGCATTACACTTTTTAAAACTTCACAGCCCTATATTAATTAATTGATTATAATTAATTAATTAATAAAATTAAAATTTTTTTTTTAAAATTATTTTTTTTTATAAACATAATTTATTTTAAAATTTTCTTCAAAACAATAATTTTTGTTTTGAAACTTTCGGTGAAGCTGAACATAAATTTCTTCATCAACATTACGCTACTCGACCAGTCTTGCTACCATTGGGACTCGACCAGCTGGGAAACTTAAGGAAGTGTTTCAGGCCAGTAAGACGTCGAGAGCCACACCAATAATTACACACCAATTAAACACAATCTCAACTCCTTTATTTGTATTATTATTACAAATTGGCTAGCCCAAACAGTGGGGCTTGATTACATCGGAGTCTCATACTTCACAATCTCTTATCATCAACACACATCAATTACTTATATTATTACAATATATATATATATATATATAAAACATTTTGTTTGTTTTTAAATTCGTTATTTTTTATTTTATTTATCCATTTTACTTTTATTTTTTGTGCTTTAGTTACTAATGAAATAAAATGAAGTACCGTTCCTGAACTTTCCCTTTCTCGCTTACGTTTCTGGTTTGTAGTTCAGGTTTCGTAACTTACAACGGTTTAATATGAAACCATACTGCAGTTCAGTGAAACATATGTGAATGGCTTAAAGCCAGAAATTTGCTAGACAACAGCGTGTAGACAAGACGATTAAAATTAACATTTTCGCTGGACTTGCTAAACTGTAAGAGTTTACATACATTGTACATAATGTCACTTTTAAATACTCATACAGAGAATTAGTCATTGGATGTATTCTAACAACTGTGCTTATTATTGTGTGCTAAATAAAAGACTTCATAAATAAAAGTAAAAAAAATTATCTGTATGAAGAACCATACATGACTTCCATGTTCTAAGTTTTATAATTTACTTGAATCATTTATATAATCATTTACTTGACTTCGGTTCGATAATTTCTAACACGTTATGTGTGTTCCTTGTAAATCGAGTTTTGTGTTTGGCAAATTGAAATGAAATATTTCCATAGAAACAACTTATTTATTGTCGATAACGTAGTACACATATAAAAATTCGGTATGGAGAACCATATATGACTTCCATGTCACAAAATTTATATTTTAAATCATTTAAATATTAATTAAATAAAGGATGCTTGAGTTCTGAATAAATGACGTATCAGTTAAAATGGTACCCCATGTAAGGTGGGTTAAGACTATCCTCAACCTTCGTTAGGAAGGACCGAACTTTTGGATCAAATGTTTGTAGGTCGAACGAAGAGCTGACCAAAGGGAGCTGCGATCTGATTCCTGTAATGAAATTGGACTCTGGCTGCGAGTTGTCGGCCGAGGGTGAGTGATGTCTATAGTGCTGTCAAAGTCTTTCCTGTCAATACTATACTAGTAATTTTTCTTTTTAAAATTGAGTCTTTCTTTCTTCCTTTCCATTCGTCTTCTGATTTCCTGAACGACGATTCTGTTCACCCGTATAATTATAAATTTCTCAGTAAAACATTTCTTCCTTAATACGCTTGTGTCTTCTGTTTAACGCCCACCATTCTGATCCATGTCATAACGCTATATTCCACACAGGCTAGTAAATAACTAGCTATCAGGGAGGTCAAAATATTTTACAGAAGTGAGAAACAATTTTCCAGAGGAGAAAAATATTTATATATTTTTCATACATACACATATTAGTTTGTAATTGTCATATCATAATAGAAAGAAGTACTCAGATTGTATTAATTTATTAAAACATTTATTGCTTCAAAATATCCATAAAATTAATGGCTTGTAAAAGTTAATGTTTGATCTTCATTAAGTAATGCTCAAGTTTCCAAAATTTTAATATTATGATGTCTGTAGTCAAAACATCAGAGCAGGTTTTAGTGTGTATGAGGGTACACCGTGAACAAAAATGTTCAACATTCCCTATGGAGCGTTGCTCAGAGTAAAGCTGCGAATCTAAAGTGTACGTTTCACATAACAAACACGCGGAAAAGAAGGAACGCTCCGAAGTCTCTCATGGACCCTGAGCATCTTGCAGAGGGTTCATTCCCTAAAAACGAAAAGTTTGTCTATGAACCGTTCCTCTGTAAACACGTGCAGTTGCACTGGCCACAGGAAACAAATCGCTGTTCACACTGGACACCTTTTCGGCTTGTACGCGTTGTGTTGGTGTGAGTTTCGGCAGTTTCCATTTAAAAAGCGTGCAAACGTAAGAAAATAAAAGTGAGTGAGACCAGAAATAATGCGAATTTTGTGTGCGTGTGTGTGTGCTGCCTGCCTTTTTATTGCGGTAATCACAATAATATAACTTTAGAAACGTAAACATTACATAATTGAGATATGCCTGCCTGCCAGGAACGATATATTTTCACTCGTACATGATTTAAATTAAAATGAAAAAATTATAATTTTATTGCCTGGCAACAAAATTATTTTATTTTTAACAATAACCATTGTTTGAAAAAGTTTAAATAAATTTTCAAGTACTTTACTCTTGTTAAAACGTATAATGTTGCAGGTAAACTACCTCTTCCCCTTAACCGATCTTCATCAAAATCAATAAGACTTGAGTCCTCTATAATTCGGAGCTGTATACAAAAAATTTGCGCCAGTTATCGTTTGCCATAGAAAACGTCTACACACAGACACACAGACACACAGACACATAGACACGCAGACACGCAGACACGCAGACACGCAGACACGCAGACACGCAGACACGCAGACACGCAGAGACACTTTTCGAAAAACGACATTTCTTCATGTTTTGAGGGTAATACAATCAGAATCAGCCCTTATCTTGAACACGATTCTTTTCGTCATCACCATACTTCCATTTCCTTATGGAACATGGAAGCAAAAATCAGTATGGAGAACCATACGTGCCTGCCATGTTGTAAGATTTATATTTAAAATCATTTACTTGAATTCGGTTCGATAATTTCTAAAAAAAATCCCTCATCTTGTAAATTGAGTTTTATGTTTGACAGATTGAATGAAATATTTCCATAGAAACAACTTCTTTGTTGCCTATAAAGTAGTACACATATAAATAAAAAATTACCCCCTCCCCCTTCAACTATGCTTTTTTTATAGATATTTCGTTTACCTTTCTACAGCGGATTATTATGTTTTTCTTTTCAGGATACTTTATTTATCAAAATTAAGTACTTTACTCTTGTTAAAACGTAAAATGTTGCAGGTAAACTACCCTCCCCCTTAACCGATCTTCACCAAAATCAATAGGCCTTGAGTCCTCTACAACTCGGACATATGCGCAAAACGTTATTTGATTCTGTTGTCACGTAGGCTTCAGCGGCCGGTGTCCATTATGTTTTTGAAATCTTCTTTCGGTATGGATCGCCAGGTATCTTATCTTCTCAGGTATAAGTGACTTAGACCTGAGGATACTCATTATAGTATGAGTGAAACGTCATCATACAGGACATTTGGACGCGGTCCATACCGGAAGAAGTTTTCAAAAACATAATGTTATTTGGTTCTGTTTGAATTTGCGACAGTTATCGTTCGGCATAGAAATAATTAGACACACAGACAGAAACAAACAGACACTTTTTGGAAAATCACTTTTCTTCATGTTTTGAGGGTAGTACAATCAGAATCACCTCTTATCTCAAACAAAATTTTCGCGATCACCATATGTTCATTTTCTTATGGAACGTGGAAGTAAAACGAACAGAAAAGTTTCACTGTAATAATGCAGGGTGCCTGTTTATGGAATATATTAACAATTGACTGATTTAAAACTTTCATTCAACGAGCAAAGTGAGTTCTCAGTTTTAACTCGACCGTTTGGAATTTGTCTGTCTATCTAACTATCTATTTGGTTATGTCTTACCAAAATTTGAACTTAGTGTTAATTTTTTTAATTTACAAGTTTGACTACGGGAGCCAAATAATGGGTGAAAATTTTAATAAAATCCATGTGGCAGATCAAATTAAAAGGATTTTAATTAAAATGTAAATGTTTTGCCTAAAAGTGGGGCCAAAGTTTGTTAAAATTGCACATTGCATGTGGGATGTCAAATTGAAGAGAATTTTTACCAGAATATGAATATGGTGTATAGTTTTGGAAATTAAAAAAATTTTGATCCCAGTGCACAAAAATGGGATACAAATTTTGAAAAAATTGTAAAGTTCAGCCGGGTGTCAGACTAAAGACATTTTTTAGCAGAAATCGTATTGTTAGGAATTTTTAGTGTTTATTGTATGATTTATACATAAAAGCTCACTACAAAAAAAGTAAACTACAATTTACTTTACTAAACAAAATATATTTGGATAATCGGGATTTTTTGATAATTGAAACATTATATAATACCGAAATTCATCGAAACAAACAGTTCTGTAGCATACAAGTTTGTACACCAGTGACGTCCTGCTAATGCTATTGTACACAACAAACACATAAAGTATTCACAACTATGCACACAGATTCAGTCACCAAATTGAACGTCGAACGTAGGTGACAGACACACGACCGCTTTCTTCGGCGGCAACTTTTTGGTCACGACATCGACTAACAAATCTCTTAATTTGCTTTTCGTAAAATCCCGGAAGTACTTGACGAATAAGTTGACCGCTTTGGACACGAAAGTGGCGCACACCTCGCCTTCGGCCGCGTCTATACGGAAATCGATCGGGCCGTACTCGTGTAACTTGACCAGCCGTATGTCCATCAGACACTTCTCCTCGTCGCTGGACAACAAGAACACTTCGAGCAGGTTGTTTAGCAGGGTCACGTTCATGCTGCCCGTTATCGTGCATCCTATGAATCTTATCACCGTGTCGGCGTACTGTACGTGCAGGTTGTTGAACTTCATCTTCACGTAGGCGTAAATCTTTCTGGCTGTCGGTTTGTCGTTGTTGTTGGATATCTCGTCGGCGAAGGACAGCCCGACGTCGTCGACCCTCTTCAGCGAGTGGACTTTGCCGAACGTGCCTTGTCTGGCGTCCAGATGGACGGTGTCCGCGAGAAAACTCATGTGAACATCGGTGATGTTGAGGTAAGTGGGGAAGGAGTGCGTCAAGAAGTACAAGACGAGGTCGATGGCCGTGTTGACGGCCTCCTGGTCGACGTACAGCGGTTGTACGTGGTACACGCACACGCACAGCAACAACGCGCAACACTTGAGCGGTGACGTCTGCATCTCTCGCCTTGTCTCACACGACTGTTGCGGCTGCAACACGATGTTGTTTGTTGCACTAACAACACCTGTGTCGATTAAGCAATTGTCACAGCACAACAATAACAACATTGTCATTTCGATTAATACTGAAAATAAACGTTCAGATAAAGTCAGGAATACAATACGAGCGTTTAATTCTATTACACGGAATCAAACAATTGTAAAGGAAAAATCGGTACGGAGAATCATACGTGATTTCCATGATGTAAGATTTATGTTTAAAATAATTTACTTGAATTCGGTTCGATAATTTCTAAAAAAGATATTCCCCACCTTGCAAATCTAATTTTATGTTTGACAAATTGAATGAAATATTTACATAGAAACAACTTCTTTGTTGCCTATAAAGTAGTACACATATAAATAAAAAATTATATTCTCCCCCTTCAACGATCATTTTGATTTATAGAAAATTACCCCCTCCCCTTCAACTACGGTTTTTTATAGATATTTCGTTTATCTTTCTACAGCGGATTATTATGCTCTTCTTTTCAGGATACTTTATTTATCAAAATTAAGTACTTTTACTCTTGTTAAAACGTAAAACGTTGCAGGTGAACTACCCCTTTCTCTTAACTGATCTTCACCAAAATCAATAGGCCTTGCTTTATCTACAATTCAGGGATGTATGCAAAAAATTATTTGGTTCTGTTTGAATTTGCGGCAGTTATCGTTTGCCATAGAAAAAATCACACACACACACACACACACACACACACACACACACACACACACACACACACACACACACACACACACACACACACACACACACACACACACACACACACACACACACACACACACACACACACACACACACACACACACACACACACACACACACACACACACACACACACACACACACACACACACACACACACACACACACACACACACACACACACACACACACACACACACACACACACACACACACACACACACACACACACACACACACACACACACACACACACACACACACACACACACACACACACACACACACACACACACACACACACACACACACACACACACACACACACGCACGCACGCACGCACGCACGCACACGCGCGCACACACACACACACACACACACACACACACACATTTCGAAAAATGACTTTTCTTCATGTTTTGAGGGTAGTACAATGTACAATCAGAATCAGCTCTTATCTCGAACACGATTTTTTTCGCCATCACCATTCTTCTATTTCCTTATGGAACACGAAAATAAAATAAATAACATGTTTTATAATAACAAGTTTTTACAAAAACATTGTCAGAATTTACAAAAGCACTGTAATAATTTACTGTTATTTGTCGTTGTTGTTGTTGATGATTTGATGATGAAGTGTAATATCTATGTTTAAAGAAGCGAAGCGAGTTGTCAATTTCAACCTGGCCCGTTTGGGATTTGTCTGTGTATTTGTTTGCGATATGTCCCACGGCAACGTTTGAACGTATCAACCTCTCTTCGCAGAAGAGCGCAGAATTTGTATCACTTCAGTTTTCTCTTTATCTACTCTAACCACTGCAGATTGGTTTCAATACAGTTTAGCTATTATCCTTAGGTCTTTTCAATCTAATCAAATATTTTTAAGGATATCCATCATTTTTTGATGTTGGACTCGGTCAAAGGCCTTTTGGTAATCAATGAAACATGCAAAAAACATCTTATTCTAGAGCCTATACATCATACGGAATTTGGATTCTAGAGCCTAAAAACTTGGTTAAAATTTCTTAGAATTGCAAAAATGCGTGTGAGAATATTAAATTAATAAAGAGAATTTTTATCGAAATATGAAAATAGTGTACAGATTTGGATTCCCAAATTTTACACCAGGGCCCAAAAAAGGAATGATAAAAATTTGAAAATATTGCAAAAATCTAGCCGAGTGTAGACTAAGGGGACCGAATACAGATGTAGCGTTTATTACAAAACATTTTTAATTTTAAGGGCACTACGGGTTAAAAAAAGAACTAAAAGAATTTTAATAAAATAGTAAAACTCTATTTTGTTACAGTGAGATCACCATCATCCGGAGGGCGCCGGCGATAATCGGGATTGGTTAATCATAAAACCGTGTATTAAAATTCAGTATCGCAATTGTTACAACAGTGAGACACGAAATAGTGACATTATGCCTTTTCAGAACGGGAGAGGTATACAGAATTGATATTTTGGGCGAAATTTCCAAGTTTCCCCTTTACATCAGTCAGCGCTTTGTTCTATCTTGTGAAAAAAATGTAATTATATAACTTATTTTCTACCAACCTGCAAGGTTTCATACGAACTGGTTGAAAAATTCATCAGAAAGTTTATTTTTCTATTGGGGGGGGGGGAATGTTTCTGAAACCTCCTTTAAAAGTGAAATTTCTTAAAAAACATTTCTTAACACGTACATGCTACTTACAAGGAATTTTTATAACAAATTTTATGTTTTTGGTATATCTAACTGAAATTTGCAGATTACAATCAAACCATTTCCTTATCCAAAACCAAAGTTATGGCTTTTTATGGAACAAATCATATTAGAACAAAGATTGTCTTATTGATAGTAGCTACTTTCTGCCCAGGAGCCAAACAATGTTTTCGTCTGAAACCAAAAATGGTTACGCCATGTGAGCTCAAGTACAGTAGAACCTTAATAATTCGTCATCTATGGGACCGAAGGGGTGACGAATTAGTGAGGGAGTAAGAAACAAACCTATTAAAGACAATACAACATGTTTTGTTACAACATTAGTAATGTACAGTATTAATGTTATGCTCGAACATATTTATCGGTGGAAATGTTCAAACTGAAACAAGTTAAGCACTGTAATTGAAAAAAATTTTTCAATGATTGTGAAAAAAAGTCTGTAGTTTTCTTCTGTTTTTCTGTCGACCGTACTTTTCAAAATCCAAATTATATATTTGACGCAGTGAAATTATTTTAGACAGTTCTGCTTCATCTTGGCCTTTGTACCACTTAATTGTTGTAGCCAGTGATAGGATGGCCTCCTTATGAGAGATTGCAGGTTTTATTGGCAGGTCATCTTCTTCATCATTAGCTTCTGTAGGTTCTGTGGATACGTATGTAACAATCACTAAACATCATCACTAAACATTTCGTAGCCTACATCCGGTACGTCTGTTTCACACCAATTTTTACGTCGTCTTCTTCCAAACTGTCAAATGCTGGTAGGGATTGGCAAATGTCTAACAATTCCGATGCGGGGTCAAGACCTTCTGGTTCTGTAGACGCTGGTTGTAATTCAGATGGTCGTAAATTATTCCAGGCAGATTCTAGAGTGTTTTACGGAACACCTGGCCAGGCATCAGCAACCCGACTGAATTTTGGAAAACGTATTACGCTAACACACAACACTAATTGTACCGTGTACAGAAGTACGAAATACCCATTCTCGGAACCAGTACCTTCCGAATCCGTTCTCCTGGCTATTATTAGAACCCCGGCCACATTCAGCACGTTTCTGGGTTACTCCGACTATAATTAGAGAGTTTATATTATTCACTTATTAATAAAGAAAAGAAAAAAAAAGCTTGAGTGGGTGACGAATTACAGAGGGAGACGAATTAGTGGGTGACGAATTACAGAGGGAGACGAATTAGTGGGTGACGAATTAGTGAGATTCAACTGTATTTTACTTATTCGGCTAACGGGATATGTGTTGTGCCGTGGCTTTTGTGAAGTTGATATGCGCTGACTTAGTTTTGTGTAATTGGATTATCCATATTTTCGCCCATTTTTCAACGTCAGTTAGATTGTCTTGTAGTAAAATGGTTGCTTCCATCGAGTCTTTACTTATAGAAAGAATCGTATTATCGTCACCGTACGTAGCAGTGACCTCGTTATTGCTAGTTGGCAGATCTGCTGTTTAAATAATCCGTACAAAACACATCCCATTGTCAGAAAACAAGGAGGGACACAGGACAACCCCCATTGGAAAATGGAACGACGTCCGTCCGACCAGCTGACATCATTCGTCACAATGCGTAATACCGTACGTTATAATTCTGAGCCGGTGAGAGCAAATACAACATAATATCTAAAATGAGTTTATTGTATAATTTTTGTAGCCGATTGATTGTCGGGTTTGCATATATTTACAGTAGTAGTTACAAATTGTGGTCTAGTGACTCACTACCTCCACTACGCGGTTTGGGTTCGATTCCCAGACAATACTGTCTGAAACTTGTAGTCATAGTTGTTGCACACTGTAGCTGTTTCGGTAGTGAAGTCATAATTAATGTAAGTGACACACTCCCCCGCCGCAGATATCTGATCACAGTTGGTGTGTCAGTTTTAACTTTCCCTCATTCTGACCAATGGCCTCATTCATCTGCGGTTCACCAGTTCATTTAGTAGAGTTGTATAACCTAAAGACTTAAAACTGCTTGGATTTCATTGTCCATGACGTGTCCGTTGATTAACTAAATATAATTAAATCACTACCGACTCGGAACACAAAGTTTTTTATGGGTAAAAACGTAGAAGCTTTATCTTTTAGCCTGAACCAGTTTTTGCTTATTATAAGCTTCGTGAGGCTGCCTGTCTTGTCCATGGCGACGGTGTCGACTTTTGAAGGATCGATGTTGTGTGTGTGTGTGTGTGTGTGATATGTTCTAATAATGAGTGTGATTTGAATTGTGTCTGTTCGTTTAGGATGTCATTTTTATGTCTTTTTGTGTGTTTGTATATTTCCAATGGTTCAAGAGTGTCTAGTTTTTGGCCTTTTGTGTGTACGTGTAGAATATCCATGTTCTAGTTGATATTTGTTTATGTGTGGTTAGCTTCAGTGAGGTGGTTTGCAATGGTAGATTTGGTAGTGGAGTGTAGTGCCTTTGTGTGTTCATTATATCTTTGTTTGAAGCTACGTCCTGTCTGGCTTATGTAGAATTTGTTGGAATCTGAGCAATTTAGTTTGGTGTCTAGTTTTCGGCATTTCGTGTGTACGTGTAGAATATCGTTATTTTCGATGTTTTTGCATTGCCCGAATCCACCTAGATATAAATTCCTACATCACTACCTCCTTGATTCGACATTGCTGTGTAAATGTATAGTCTGGCACTACTTGACTGCCATTTCTAGACCTTTTCCTATTCCCCCCATCCGCAACAGAGGCTACTCTATGTTATCGAACTGTAAAGACCTCGATTCCAGATTGTTGTCTACTTCCAGATTCCGAGGCCCTTTAGATGCCTACAACACTACCAACACTTCCAGATGTCTACTTCTGTCCAAATTCCAAGGCCCTTCGCTTGGACGTTTTGCAGTCTATACTCTGACAAGAGATGAAATGCATTACCCCAAACTAGAGAACCAGGTAACTTTTGCTCAAGATAGTCTTCATCTATGCATTTGATAGACCAGGTTTGAAGCTGCAAGACAACAGTCGGGGTAGGATTTAGGAAAAACAATATAGATGCTGGATAAGACTGAGGTTAGGACATGGTTTTAGCGTTTATATTGTAGAACTATACTCGATGTACGTGGTTAATATAAGCCACATGTTGTTGGCGTCACTTTGTAACGTTGGCCTATTACGGGGTTGTGTTTAATGCAGAATCCCGTTTGATTGTGGTTTAAGTAATTTAAAAAGTTTATGTTTAATAGCTTTTGATTTATTTGATTTATTTAATCCAATTCAATTGGTTAATTGAATTCAATGTAAATAAATCCGGTGAATCTCTTGAAGTTGTTTAACAAGGTATTTAGAATGTTGATAGTTAGTTCGATGTATTTTCTTCTGTCGACTAGGCGAATCGGTGACGTGTATTCCTCACTGAAAGTACACATATTTTTGTAAGAATTGATCACTTACTTGTAGTGAGTCTGGCTGATTTCGCAGGGTAGGTGCAGCAATATAATCTTTAGATTGACTTACCGTATTTCAAATTGCCGCTGTTTGTCGTGACATCCAATAAGCGACGTTCACCTATCCTGTAAATTCTAGTCTAATGAAATAAACTAACTGACGCTGATTTATCGTATGAAATTTAGTATTTATTCCTTGTTAACACTTCTTTAATGATTATAATCATTAACCATTTTCGGTTCAAATTTAATTAACATTGGAAATTTATTTTTTATAAAAAATTATTATCTCAGAGTGGTAGAACTGACCTACAATGTCAGTCTAATGTTAACATATTTTTTGTTTAAATAATTTCATTCAGGTATAGGTTCTTTTAGCCTGCAGAATACCAAATAATTAACTAGAAACCTTACTCTACCATTATTAGGTAGTTGGAGATTGATTACAATTCAATCACCTCTTAATACATAAAATACAAAATTATAACCATGCCTGCTTTGGCATTTTAGGTTAACTGATTTACTAGTCCTTTGACTATAAAGATTAATTGACTTATTGGACGTTTATAAACGTTAAGAGAACTTCTTTAAATATCTAATTAATATATGAACATAATAAAATAATAATTCGAAACAGTGTTGTTTAAAGAAACATCTGAATCGACATACTGGATTCCTTAAAAGGTAATCGTTTAGTCGTCAGTATTTATATAGCTTAGTACCACTAGTTGTACTCATAATAGAAAGAAATATTTTAAATAGTAGTAGACTCTTTTAATTCAGAAACATAAATAATATTGCATTCTTGTTAACACTCGTTACTTAATTCAGTCAGTCGACAATCCTCAATCGTTTATTAATGCTCGTTACTTTAATCTCGGTTCACTGTACATTAAGTTCAATCAGGTGTGTGGTTATAGCACACTCAGTGTTTATACGTAATAAATAATTACTGTTTTCAAAGTTCTGATTTCTGAATTATTTAAATTAATTGAGGATTATCTTTATAACTGTTGACTAAGTGATATTAATTCTGTTTTCAAAGTTCTGATTTCTGAATTATTTAAATTAATTGAGGATTATCTTTATAACTGTTGACTAAGTGATATTAATTAGGTGCAATGACCTACATACTTTATCTTATACACATTGCAATAATGTTGTTCGATTATATCGTTATTTTTTTCAATTCTTAACTAATTTTAGAAAAATCACTGTACTCCCTTTTTAAATCCCGGAATTGCTAGGGATTATACACTTAGCAATCCTTATTAACGCACTGTTTCAACTTCAAATATCTTCAATAGTAGTGTAATTATGGTTGCACAAATTTAGGTTATGTTGCTTTGTTGACATCGATGACGCGCACAAACTAGGTTAACAGCTGTTTTCATCCGGTGTCGAGCCGCCGTCTGCACACATGAAAGGCTGATTAAAAAGTGTCTCGAATCGACGCATGATGCTACCGTTCCGTTCTGCGATCGTTGTAAATTTGGCTAAATTCTCTGATTTGATTGGTTGACGATCTTTAATTTAACGCACATACCCCCTTCGCGAAATATTTTAATTGTTGTTTTAAGCGTGGGGTAGCTGGGTTCGAGAGTGCGAATGACGCTAGATACTTTTTCCAAACTAACTCAAATACTTTATATTGATATAACTTTTTTATTACTGTATAGATTTTGAATCTAAGCGTATCACTGTATGGCGAACATTTGGCTCTTAATTTTGAGTCCACTCATGATATGTTTTCGTCCATTATTAAGGGAGTTAATGTTTGAGATTTTCACTTTACACTATTCACAATTAATTTCATATATTCTTGTATTAAAACTATCTAACGGCAATCATATCTCTTTGAGAGCATGTCTTCCAAGTCCTTCAACACTTCTCACTTATTGTTTACTTATAATTATGGATAAAATACAATTCTTATTCTAAATAGTTTTAGCCTAGGAGTCTACAATTTACATTAACAAATTATTTACAATAAATAGTATTTGGGTTATTTCTATATTGCCCCAATTGTATACACAGAGTTGCTACAATTACTGGTTGTCTTTGTTCATTGGAATATATTGTTATTCTTTGTTATTTTACTCTGTAAGGTACCCTCTGTATAACACTATGAAGTGTACCTTTACTTTAATGCTTGTTTAATAATGCTGTGTCCCTTCATTCCACTATCTAGTTTAGAATAGTTCATTATAATTAGTACATTGATTATCAGTATGGTATTTTAATACACTTGTCTGTCCTCTTGTATTGAGAACTAGATAATAGTAGTTACATCTAGTGTCACATGACAGATGTGCTTATTTATGCTTATTATATCTTATGTTATTGTTTATAATTCTCTTACACTATTATAATAGTGATATTATATCTTATCTACCATATAGGTATTCTCCTTTTATTCCTGTCTAGCTTTACAATATGGTTTTATCTATGTTTTACTTTGTGATTCTCATTTTGACTGTTTTTGTTCACTTTGTTTACTTCCATTCTTATATAAAGATTACTCTTGGTATCTGATTTTGGTATTGGTAGAAACCTTATTACCTCTACTTGATTTAGTGTACAAAATATTTCAGTTTAGACATGTTTTATTTGTTATTAAATATGAAACTAGGTGGAAAGTACCTGTATCTAGGTTATGTGTTTCCCACCTTGGTGTCAACAATGGGTGTATTGAGTTGATACAAATTTACATTTTCTAACCTTGTTTTTATAAGTATTATGTTATTAATGACTACTGGTAATTCATTAATTAGTTCTTTTTCCTATCTTACATGATTTTTCTAGTACTTAACTAACAATAATTACAGTTATGAGACAATTTTACTTCTCTTTTACATTACATTGATGCTGTGCATAATATTGCAATATGCTGTTATTTACAGCTTCTTATGGTATTCATATTATTGTGACTTTCACTCTGTTGGCTAATATTTGATGCCTTACTCATTTACAATTAAGGGTCATCTAATTTAGTCAGTTATTCTTTTATTCATTATTTGTGAGTCTCTCAGTTAGTATTTATACGGGTAAGATGTTAATTTATAGTTGACTGGCTCTTGGAATTTATCTTATGCCATGGTTGTTATATGTCTTTCTCGTAGTATGTTTCTTCCTTGTTTTATTTGCTCCTTACTGACCGAATCTATTGGGTTATTGGTTCCTGTTGTGTAATTACTGTTTAACGTATCTTCTTTCTTCTTATCCATTATTATTATTGTTATTACCATTATATATTATTAACTCCTGCGTTGTGAAATTATTCTTCTTTATTGGTTGTTCATGTAGTTTCATTCTTGTCATTTTCAGAGTAAATACTTGATGTGTCTCCTTACCTCAATTTATCATGACATGTGTTAATATTTAGTTACTTAAAATATTGGGATCATATGTCTTGTTACAATATGTGGAAGAAAATTACTGCTCACGTGGGGAGGATCGAGTTACTGAAGTAGTCAGTTCTCTGGCGAGACTCTCACTGTCCAAGTGTTCGCGTCTCCTACTTTATAAAATAATGTGCTACATACTAAATGTTTCCGTACCTTTGTGTTTATGTGTTTATTCGTATGACGGATCCCGCGGATCCGGTATAAGGTGGGACTACGTGAAAGTCGACGTTACCAGATTTTGTGTATACCTGACAAATCTTAATAACTTTAAAAGTGTAACGCATATGCAAATAAGCAATACACGGTTTAAAAGAGGAAGGATGAAAGAATGTCGCGCGAAATTATCCTTGAGGGAGTGACATGATACACCGCCATAAGATGATCACCCATTCGGAGTGCAAAATTACCGATTCGCCGCTCAGGAAAAATATTATAAGTCAGGAACACGTACGCTTAGAACACTGTGTAAGGTGTCGTTTAACAGAGTTTGAAAAGGCCTATTAAATAAAATACTAATAGTGAAAATAGTAAAAGAACTTTAAAAAATATACAGTGACAAATTGTTGAACATCGAAAGCTTTTCCTTGAAATTTCAAATATGTTGAAATATCTTCAAAACAAGAAGGATGCCTTTCATAAACGCCTACAGAGTGAAAAAATAATAAATGGGGAATCCAAAAAGGCCCCTATGACAGCAGCAGAACGAATGCGGAAGATGAGGCAGAGTCGACAATTTGAGGCGAGCACCAGTCGCGCAGAGCCTCAACGCCTGACGCCAGTTCACAGGCAATAGATGTCGACATTGAGATAGAACCAGTGGAATGCGATAAAATGAAAGGAGAGTCGATAAATGAAACGTTTAAGAATTGACAGCCCACTGGCGTCTGGCGACGGAGCATTTTGAAAAGTCGTGTAATGGCAATGAATTGTATTTTGTTTGTGGAGTTTGAGATCGTGTATGGTTCCAAAGTGATTTAAAACGGTCGAATATGCAGCTATGTTGCAGTTCCTACAACACGAATTCACAGACGAAGACGTTCAACAGTTTATGGTGAGTTTCAGCTGCTCGGCATCAGTAAAGCAAGGCAGTGTGTAAGTGTTACATATTGTACTACTCGTACCATTGTTCTGTCTTCAACAAAATTTTACAAATTACTCTGCATTGTGAGAAACAAATAAAATAAAAGACATGCAAGTTCATTGCGTTCATTTCGTTTTACATAATCTAAAAGAACACCCTGCGCTGACAACACCACCGGATAAGACGTTTTTTGTCACAAATGACACCGACACTACCTACGTTCTATTTCTGTTCATAAGTGATTGCTTTTTTAAGCCAATGTTCAACTATACTGAAATACTGTTATCTACAGTAATCAAACGTCTAGGTAACAGAATTCTAATATCTGTTTGATTTCCTTATTATTTATCTTAAGATTTGCTTTAAATTTGGAAAGCCTAATGTCCGTTCCCTTGGATTGAATAGAATACAATATTACACCACCGTCTATAGTTAGGGGTGGGCACAGTTCTCTTTCCTTTGTGACTTTACGTGTACTGACTTGCTTTCGATAACTTTAATGGAACACCTCATAGGTTAATAGATAAGTGATAAATTAGTTTTATTTTGGCCCCTGCAATTTACTGTAGTTTTGCATCATCTTTACCATTAGCCAATATTGCACTGTAGTCCACTAAGTTTTGCGAATGTGAAATACACGTGCTTTCACGCCTAATTGCCGGGAGCCATCCGCCCTGAAGTGGCAACCCATCGTCACCACCAGGCAGTCGAGCCTATCGACCACACCAACGCACCTCTAAGCTCCTGCGGGGGACGCCTTAAGGGGGCCACGGAGACGCGCTTCAGGTCTGGCGACTGGCTGGCAGAGTTACACGGCAATCGTGTTTTCGTGGACCAAACCCTAACTCTTTGAGTTGAGCGAACGATCGAGATGGACTGTTTAAACCTGGCGTTCATCGGGCTCCGGCCTGGACAACGCAACAAACCAGGGCGCGAGAAGCACCGTTCATCTTCTGTCTGTTTACCGTGTGCTTTCAATGGCATATGTACAGTAGACAGCCTACAAGGATAAATATAAATATTATGTTGCTGTTAATAGCAATTTTTGGTTGAAAATTTTTTCGTTATTATTATCCGATTATAGTAGTAGTAGTAGTAGTAGTAGTAGTAGTAGTAGTAGTAGTAGTAGTAGTAGTAGTAGTAGTAGTAGACTGTCACTGGCAAGATCGTTGGGATAGAGGAAGATGCAAGGCTCATACCAAACTTGAAGGAATGGATCGACCGTCAACACGGTGAGGTCAAGCACTTACCTGACCCAGTTGCTCAGTAGCCATGGCAATTTTAATGCCTGCCTCCACAGAATGTGAAAGCTGCAAAGCTCAACATGCTAATACGGAGACTCTGCCCATGAAGATGCCTCGCACAGTTTTTCAAGTGCTGCAGATTCGCAAGACAGAGGATGGTACTGGAAATGGAGCTCGGGGACTTCACGCCCGAGAGCGTAGTTGCGCTTATGCTTCGTTGTAAGATGGAATGGGACCGCATGAATGCAAGTATTCAGTGGGTCGTACTAGAAAGAAAGACAGGCCCAACTTCTACCCAACGGGCAGTAGAAGATGAGGAACAACTAGAAGGAGACCGATGAGGGCGCAATAGGCTCCACCCTGAAGTAATGCGGTACGTGGCTCCAGGATGGATATGAATGGCTGAATTAGAGGTGGGCATTTTAGTGGGTAAGAGTCGCACACACTAGAGGAAGCACGGCCTCCTCTGACGGCGCATAAAGCATGTTTCCCCTTTATTAAAAAAAGTAGTAGTCGTAGTAGTAGTAGTAGTAGTAGTAGTAGTAAATAATTCGCATAATATTAATGAACAGTAGATATTAGATATTTTAAAGTTTCCCAAACGTTATTTACTTTACCACACGGATTAAGTTTAAGAGAAAACACTGCACTTGTCTTTACAGGCCGAGTTGAGACTGACCTTCAAATTGTTCTATGATAGACAACGTGTTTTAAGAAGAAAAATATTTTTAATTTATACAAACGTTTTTTGTCTATTGCTTTACAAACAGAGAGGTAATTTCAAGATGATAACTTAATGATATCCATTTCTTTGAAAAAATTACTAAATGTAAATAAAGATATCCTATTCAATTCTGTTTAGCAAATATTAATTAAAAAGTTTTAAATTTAATTTTATATAGTCTATTACAGCCAATTTTTATATGTAAACCTTTACACCCAATTTGCTTCTGCAAGACTGTACGTGATATTAATACTCTGAATACAGTAGCAGGTATGTAGGTTATAAAAGTCATTTTATATGCGTATTGATTGCACAATAGATTAATTATTAAATATATAAATTTACCTATCTCTCACGATGTATGTGTATAATTGAATCTTATCTATGACTCTGACTATCTATGCTCATCAACACATACGTGATATCATTTAATAGATGGTAGTCATCGATTCATTTATTTAATTGAACACAAGAAACTCTTAAAATCTATTTGTATTCCTTCAAACTATAGGTTAATATTTGGGTTGCATTGGTAATAATGAACGCATATTATGATCAACTAAAATACTAGTTTAATTATCACTCATAACATATTATAATAGTACATAGGTTACGTCGCTGTACCTTAATTGACTAAATACATTTTTATGTTATGTTTCAACAATTAAAGTACATAACGTTCTTGGTTAAGCCAGCTTGAATGATATCATCGCGTCAATTACCCTAACGCGGATGATTCATCAGCATCTGCTAACTTCTTAAGACATCTTCTTCAATTTCTTCCTCTTCCTTCATCTTCAATTCTCTGATTCATAGTATTTTTTCAATTGTCTGGCATTAAATTTTCCACAGATCTAATTTATTACTATATCATTACAATCAACGAGTACATATGTAGCTTCGTTTTATTTTATCCATTAATCTCCCACTCTTCATTCATCAATATTCATCACTAATTACCATCTTTGGTTTACGTATTTTCATATACCCAATGTATTTAATGTATTTTATTCAATATTTTCAAATTTAATCATTACATTTTCAAATACTCTGAAGTTCGCCTTCTTAATACCTTTTCATTTATTTATTCTCAGGTTATATTTATGATGACATATTTGTATGTCCCATCAATATTGTGCTGTCACTAACGCACGTGGTTTTGTTTGTAAACAGTAAGGTATTTGACCTAGGGGTTTGCATCACATATTTCCTAATAGCCTGTCGGTCGTTCCCGCTACGCTAAGACGATGCGTCTCATTGCCGTTTCTAAGATTTACGACCCTTCTCCGTCTCTTTCCACTTGAGTGAGAGAGAAATGTATCGCACCCTTCTTTGCGTCGACCCCTCTTAGGTATACACACGTTAAACAGCTTGTCTCTCCTAAGGCCACTCCTCGTAACATTCTCGCTATTGTTCATGTACACAGTGAGTTGTTTTTGCCGTTTTCTCCAATAACTTTCTCTAAGTAAACACGCGCCGGTCTTTTTATGCCGTCGTTTCCAGGCCTGCGTACAACAATGTTGTTCGACAACTGGTTCACCCCTCGTGTACTTACATAACAAAGTTTTATTTCTTAAGTTTCTAAGAAATCTTACCTCGAGTGCTCGTACTCTCCTCTCAGTACTATCACGATTCTTTCCAACATTTTTAAGTTGTTTATTGAAATTCTTTCCTCTCCTTTTCCTCATAACGTTCCTTGTCCATGATGAATATACATACGGATCTTGTATGTCCTTCCGCTTTACGTCATCCATGGTTTGCGTAAACTGGTTTTCAGCTTTATAACATGTGGTATTCGTTTCAACTTTAAACTTTCCCTCCATGCTTCTTATTGATGCAGCTCGACTACTTCGCCGATCCATGCTTATTTTACAGGCTGGATACTTCATCATAGGATTCACTGATGCAGTACCTCTTCCCGTGTTAATTAATTTGTGCTTTTTATGCCTTCTACTTGGTAGTAGTAATAGATTTTTATAATCTCTATCCATGTCTGGATCATCCTCCGATACCGCCAGATACCGAGAAACAAAGTCATTTCTCTTCTTAATCCACTTCTTCCTTGGCTTGCTAATGACATTCGCATTAGATCCCACGGTTGATAATTTCTTATTATCTGATACATCTGTAAGATCGACAGCGTTATCAGCATCTTGTACTTTCTTCATATCTTCGTAATTCTCATTCACCACTTCTTCTTGCTTCTTCTGGACTTCGCTTTTATCCACCTTCATGGCATTCGTGTACCCACGTATCTCCGTGCGACACAGCGTCAACTCTTTCGTATAACTATCTAAACTTTTGTCAAGTTTTTCTAATTGTTTATCTAATTTTTCACTAAGTAATTTGTTAATATTCTCTTCCTGTTTCTTATATCGTTCTTCTTGTTTCTCGTCTTGTTTTTTGCTTCGTTCTTCTTGTTTCTCGAATTGTTTATCTAAATTCTCATTGATCCTTCTAAAACTCTCTTCTAGTCTTCTATTACGTTCTTCGTACCGTTGACGGATGAAATCCATCAATGTTTGTAGACTTCCCTTATCTAGTTTTAATGTCCGTCCTCGCGCCCTATCTTCTGGACTCTCTACCACATTACTTGGTTCGCTAGGTGTAGTATTGTCCTCTGTATTTACTGCACCTAATTGGTTATTAATGTCAAATTCTACACTGTCTGAATTGCTCGCCATTTTTGCCCTACTACGCGTAATCATTCAAACTGACTTACACTAATAACACTTATCTTACTTCTATTTCTATGACACTACTTTCTCTACTACTTCTACTGCCTGTTCTTTACCTAAGCTGTACGTGTTAACAATCTTTGTTAATACGTATCATGCCGTGCGGATGGGCGCCATTTATAAAAGTCATTTTATATGCGTATTGATTGCACAATAGATTAATTATTAAATATATAAATTTACCTATCTCTCACGATGTATGTGTATAATTGAATCTTATCTATGACTCTGACTATCTATGCTCATCAACACATACGTGATATCATTTAATAGATGGTAGTCATCGATTCATTTATTTAATTGAACACAAGAAACTCTTAAAATCTATTTGTATTCCTTCAAACTATAGGTTAATATTTGGGTTGCATTGGTAATAATGAACGCATATTATGATCAACTAAAATACTAGTTTAATTATCACTCATAACATATTATAATAGTACATAGGTTACGTCGCTGTACCTGAAATACGTACATACATATTTTATAATAAACAAATACGTGTCTCAATATATGCTGAAAAACAAAGAAAACATACATACATATATAAATCAAATAATATTACAATTCAATATTCTACTTATTTAATGCGTTCATTAAATCCCAAATAAGCTTTTGTTTATACGTTCATTAACTACTTTATTCAGATTTATTCATTACTTTTCTTAATAATTTTCTCAGGTGTGAATTCTTTGAAAGAAACCAGGTCAGTAGAAGTTACTAATTAGAAATAAGTATAATAATGGTTACTTGTTTATTGAATATCCATTAGTTGTTGACGAAGTCTCGTTCTGGTGATGAAAATGGCTCGTAGACACATTCCGTCGGATGCTGCTTTATCACAACCACTTATCACTTTATTCTTCCGATCACTCGCGTAGGCGTTTGTATATGTGTGAGTAATTGAAGTTCAGTGTTCAATCAATGTTTCATCTTACTGTGTATGCTGTGACTTCGTTTTAAAGTCAATATACCTGTCTAGTTCCATTTGTAGCTGCTTCATTAAACGTTCATATAATTTATTAGTTTGTTTAATGTTTCGTGTTCATTATGTTGTTGATAATGTGTCGTACACAATATTAAGTTCAAATAATTTGTATGTCGTTAAGTGATGCTGTCTGTTGGTGTAACGGTCTGATTGTTCACTCGGTGTAATTTTCACTAAGTCCGTTACTCCGCACACCGGTAAAGTATCACTACCGCGATATGAATGTATTATTAAGTCTTTTAAGTTACTTGTTACCGATCTAACTTCCGAACTCGAGTTAGCATTCCGCCGTTTAATGTACTCTTCTGAACTTTGAATAATTACTAACTCCGAATGATTTGAGTAAACGATTGAAAGTTTATGATATACCGTCTCTCGCACTTGAAGTTAAACTACTTGATATTTTGAATGTAAACTGTCTGAAAATTCTGACTGTAAAACTTTAGTATAACTGTTCCAAAAATTGAGTGTAGACTGTCTAAAAATTGAGTATCACTGCTTGTCTCTGTCTTGGGCAGATAGTTTTTATTAATTCGTCCCTACTCAAATTTTTGTCTCTGGCGCGCTTCACGCCTACTTCATTTCGAGATTGGTCAGTTTTTGATTTTCTTGGAAAATACTGTCCCACTATGTCAAAATTCTACGTCATAGTTCTTCCGATAGGTTCTTCGTTTCAGTTGCTATGGAAACACCCCTCACCATCAAATTTCTCGCTGGCTGAAGGCCTCTGATAGGTCCTTAGGTCTCCCTGATTTCTGGCCTGACGATCGTTGACCCGCTTCGAAGAAACTACGGCTATTAAACACTTGTCTATCAGCCTATTGTCTGAGTAAACTCTGCGTTTCTATAGATTCCCATTATCTGTACTTACAGTCTCCCTGGCGTATTGTTCTATGCTCTAACCCCTTTTTTCTGGCTATTACCAATTTCGAACATCTGCTGGTCGTTGAAGTCACCCCAACTTTCCCTTCGTAAATTCTTGTCTGTCAATTAGACGATACCTCCAGCTGCGTAACATGACTTTAGTCTTTGTCAGCCTATCTTCCAGTATTGTTTCTTAAGGTGCAGCGCATCCGTTTCATTGTAGTATGGAGTTTCACTTGTTTTTGTCGTTTATCGTCTACTGACGTAACATGGTCAACATCTGCTACAATTCTCGGTACGGGTGTGAATGTCCTTACTTACTTTGTTACAGCTGCGGAGAGCAATAATTCTGGACGAAACTTTCCCTGTCATCTAACGCCACCAAATTCTATAGTTGGATTGAACTTAATGTGTTTCTATTGTCAAGTCAGCAACGCTTCACTGACACCTTCTCATTACTCCTTATTTATTGCTCCACCATAAGTCGTTGACACTGCCTCGTGTGAACGTACTCTGCCGAGGTGAAAATTTAAAAATTTTTAAAATTTTCTGCTCGTTACAAGGTTTCCTTACATTCATTAGTTTGTTCGGAATACCTGGCGTTTGTAGAATTAAATTCGTTTCCCTGAGGTGCTCTTTTGACTAATGTTGTCTCTACAAACAGAGATAAATTTTAATAAACACACGGCCAATGCTTGTTTTTAATACGTACCAGGGTATTCACTCAGGCTATGAAAACCCATTAACATACATTAATGACCGTTAACACTTTAAGCGTACTTTAATACTTTTGTATTTGGTTTCTTATTGTAGTTTAGTTCACACTAAAAGTATATACAGTAGAGAAACTGAGAAATGAGAGGACCATTACATGCGCTACTATGAATATCTAAACAATCTTTAGTGGAGTGGTATCTCCTTCCATCCCCATCTACATGTAGTCTTCTCCATCTGCATACCGTTGACCACTTTGGCTCTTCTGCCTTTAAGGACAGTTTCCCATCCAAAGAGTTAGAAGTGGTTTGAATCTGCTCATTCCATGCACTACTGTGAGTATTGTTAGGAGAACCCTGTCTAACAACGGAGCGCGTCCTCCACCCGTCCGTCCTCTAGTCGTATACATGTGTATCCTCAGTCAGGGCCGCGCTCAATTACGTTCCAGAGTACTCTGGAGAACACTTGAAATACGCATTAGCTGGAACACCACAGTGAGGATGGAAACTTTCTAGAAGAGTGCGCTACCTATTAAAGCCATAGCAGCATGGCCGTCAGTCATCAAAGTACAATGAATGAATAAAGATGCTACCAAACAACTATAACGGTCACATCCATCCACCTCTCCCGCTCGCATATGGCTACCCACTACACCCACACACAATATAATTCAAAACAATACTCTCCCAACTTCGTGCCTCCACTTTCTCAACGGCCCGGTCAGCTGGCGTACGTCTCCCCCCCCAAAAAAAAGTTGTCAGTCAGTTGTGTTAAGCGATTTTGCTTAGTGCGGGCCGAGCGGCTGTTGAAGTATTGTAGAGAAGTGTTATTGTGTTATAATTAGTGTGGAACTCTTATTATTTGACATTATTATTGCGTGTGAAAAAATTTAACTTGGATTATTGTACAAGTTAATTATAAACTGTTACTTGTGATTAATTAAAGCTGGTTGTTAGTGACTTCATTGGTATCTGAAACTTGTTTCCACTGTAGGCCTACCATACGATGGTCGGTGAGACCGTCGGAACGATAACAATAGGACCAGTATTGGGTGGTCGCGCGGTCGCGTGTATTAGGTACGTATGGCTTCTATAGGTCGCGCGAGTGTTCGAGAATAAACATTCTATATCCTTACAGCGGTGTGCCAGCTAATGCGTATTTCAAGTGTGCTCTTGAACAATCTGAGTGCTACGTGAGTGGACGGCGTTGATACAGGCGAGAAGCGTGTGCAACAATACTCTCGATTGTTCAAGAACGTTCCGTCGTTTCATTATGTTAAACACAACATAGATAGTTTTCAGACTGATACTAATGGACACGGGCACTGTAAGAAACGTTATACAGTAGCTAATGGCCACGGATGTAAAACGTCTTTAAATGCGATTCTTAAAATTAGTCTATTATTAATCGATGGCGCAATATACTCACCACAAATTATAAGATTTCGAACATTAGCCATCGTAAGTTAAAATTAATAACACGACGTTTCGACCTATATAGAATCAGAAGTCATCTTCAGGCGAACAGTAAATTAATACAAAGATAAATCTATCACTAACAAATAAATATCGTCAAAAAGACAAAAACCTTAGTTATACAAATATAGTGCTGAAATAATAATAATAATAATAATAATAATAATAATAATAATAATAATAATAATAATAAACCGTACTCATCATTTCATGAAAGAAGCATTCCTCCCGTGATTGCAACGTAAACAACGAAGCCACATATAGTTCAAAAGTGGTGGGGGCGCGGCCAAGCCACGCGCCAATCCCCGAGAGTTGTTTACGTTGCAACCATGCGAGGAATCCTTCTTTGACGTAATGATGAGTACTGTTATATTATTATTATCATTTAGCACTATTTTGTATAACTAAGGTTTGGACTTTTGGCGATATCTGTTTTGTTATTGACAGATTTATCTTTGTATTAATTTGTTATTCGCCTGATGACCTCTGATTCTATAGAGGTCGAAACGTCGTGTTATTAATTTTAACTTACGATGGCCAATGTCCAAAATCTTATAATTTGTAATATTTTTTAAGCGTTTTATATGCAATAAGTTTCACACATAGCTGGACGTAAATGCAAACTGGTCACAGAACAAGAAGATTATTTAAAATGTTCATAAAATTCGCTGGTAGTGTGTAAGTTTGATTAAATTGAAGTTGCACTGTAATTTACCTTACGTTTGTGGTTTTCACTTTGTGCATATTTATTTTGTTGATGACTACACAAATGTAATACAATTTCGTATTAGACTATACTTAAATATATACAAATTAAACGTATTTATTAATTTCTCGCTAAAAAATATTTCATGGTATCTATTATATGTAAACGTTATAATGATACTGATTAATTAATTAATTTACATACTCATTATAAGTATTACGAACCTCATCAGTTTGAAACGGCTTTTGTCGTCACTTGCCTCTGGTCCACGGTTGTCACTCTCAATGTTTCTGTCACTTTATTGCAGGTTAATGACAGCGCGTTGTGTCTAATAGTCGCACAGACCTTCCTTCACAAAATTTTCCTTTTGCAGCTAGTCATCAAAAGCAGTCACTTTATCTAGTCTTCATTGGTTACGTGGCTGAATACGTCTTGTAAAAGTTTTCTTCCTTCCTTTATTTTGGGCGGTATTTTACTGGGCTATCTCATCTTTCATCTGTGCCCACATGATTCCAATTTTTACGTGAACGAGTGGGGCAATATGTGTAGTCATGAATGGGAACTGTGTAAAGTAGCAACTTTGCGGTTAAAACTGTGAGCGCCGACTGAATTCACCGTGAAAACTGCTAAGATTCATCATTATAAACTGTATGAATTAAACTGATTGGATTGTTTATGTTTTTTCCTGTTAGTTTAAGAATATCTTCTATCGGAAACTTCGTCGGATAACGACATTCCTTAAGTGATCCCAAAGCGATACTCCTAATATTCATTACCCTTCCTCGAAGAGTTCTTCAAAATGTTTTTCAAAAATCTTTGAAATCAATGTAAGAGTAGCGAAATTTGATCGAACAATATAAAGAGATTGAAGAAGAAGACAGTCAATTGAAAGCATGAGGGGGGTGTTAGAAACAAAGGAAAATAGAGAGAAATAAACATATATACAAGAAGCCGTTAATACAAGGATAAGGAAGAAGCAAGAATGCAAAGACGGAGAATGGGAAAGCATAACGTTTTGTGTTATTGGAAACCTCAGTAAATGTCTAAAAGCGTTGTTAGCTTCGTAGAGTATAACGATAAAACCGCCTCAGGCTTCATACACGTCTAATGTCGCGACAAGGTTACACTGTGATAACGCGACGCCGGACGGCGTAGGCAACCCGCAGAGCTGCAGTTAATTGTCGGAAGGGGAAAGTCTGTCACGTTATGATAACCAATGATGTGACGTTTATTAAAACAGGAGACGTACCTCTAAGGCAACATGTTCCCTGTGATCGGACAACTTTTACCGAAGTCTGCGTTGGATTTCAGTTTTTCAAGTAAAATGTTCACTGTCAATACTCATTACTCAACATTAATCAGATCTTCTTTAGACGGGTGCATTGGAAGCTATTAGTGAAGGTAACCATCAACGATTTGAACTCCTTCTTGGAAAGCTTGCATCTGAATATAGTTAGAACCAAAGTTATGTCTTTTAATACGATCGACCAGCCACATCGAAAGCAGTGATAAACGATAGACCAATTAAACGAGTAGGCCTATACTACTTCCAATACTAGGGATGTGACGTAGTTGCTAAAACCCGCCAAGTGTGACCTATTCTTTGGCGCTGAAGCCTACGATATGTTTTAGGTATAGAGGAAGTTTTACAGAGGCATGTCCCCTCGTAACTTGTTGTACGGGGTTGTGCAAATTGGGTAATAACGGAAAGAGATTTAAGTAGTATCCAAGCTTACGACATGAAATAAATCTACCTGCATTAAGTAATGTGAAGGGATGTACACGAGAGACACAGTAATTACTGGCAATGTGTTTGGAGAACTAAACATTTTCTCAATAAACTGATTGACTGACGAATATCGGAAGCAGTGGTTGTATCAACGCCGGATGGCAGAGTGTCCAGGGGCCAAAACAGAAAAACGACCTCCAGGACAACTGAAGAAGAGACAACTTAAACAATTGTTGTCACGACCGGAGAAATTGATATCGCGTAATCCTTGAAGAGGGAAGAAGAAGAAGAAAAGGAAGGAAAAGAAGAAGAAAAAGAAAAAGATTAAAAAAAGAAAAAGAAACTATTACGGGTATTAGAAGCCGTTAGGCCTATATGTTACTTATTTCACTTCCCTTTCTTTGGCTGTAAAGTGCAAATCACGCCGTGGCCTATTCCTCCAGAATTTATCCAGACCATCCAGTCGGTGGTTCACTGGAGTAATTTCTGTCTGGGTATTTTATTTGCATTGTATCAACAGGAAAGTTATATTGCATCAAATGTATTTTATCAATCGTCAATTAAAGACGCAAACTGATAAGCTTATTACTCTGTCTTTTGTGGCAGTAAATGATGTGAAACGTTGCTTTGAGATCCTCAGAGATAAAGTAGTTGCTGAATTACTTCCTATAATGGATTATTTGGATGACTTTTATATCACAGACCGTCCAACAAGAGGACGACGGCGAGCCGTTCCACCTAGGTGCCCATACACAAATGGAATCAATATTCAGCAACTTTAAACGGTTCTCAACGTGCAAACAATTCAAGTGAAGGCTGGCACGGTACGTTTAGACTGGTTGTAGCACCCAGATTTATACTCCGCGTTGGGTGAGTTTCAGTCGGAAACCGAAACCATTATTAACGAGTTGTGTTTAGGGCGAAGTATCAAAGTGGGACCCAACAGAAAGTGGATCAACAACGAAAAAAGAATAAGACGCATAGTGCACGAATATGAGTATATGCAAGTGAAAATAATCAATTAGATTATTTACGCGCATTAGCGCATACTATTGTACTGTAATAATAAATAAATACAAAATTTTCATTGATATTAATTAATTTAGGAAAATTGGTTGTAGGAAAATTAGATTAGGAATTTTTATTTTAGAGGAATTTGTTTTAGGAAAAATGTTTTTTAGGAAAATTGGATTAGGAAAAATGTTCGGAAATCGTAAATTACATTAGTAGACGGCTGATACAATGGCGGCTCGTCCATAAGGTTCAATGGTTCATTAAACGGCCTTAATAATTTAAATATTTTTAAAGATTTGTTTTGGGTTTTAAATGACTAGATTTGTGAAATTAATCGTGTTAACTGACTAACAATTGATTCACGTAATAAGCGAATTGCTCACTACTACTGCTCAGGGTGCAAAGCAGCTTTCAGCTCCTCCTAGGCTATGTAGAGAGCTTTGAAGGGGGGAACTTACTATACGAAAAATTACATTGAACTGTCGCTAACATTCCAGTTTAGCGAGCAGAGACGAATAGTTCTGACGTAGGTCGAACCGCCCCGACCGGGAATGTCAGCATTATTATACCACCATCTTTATGATTTTTACCATTTTTGTCCGTTTAGTTTCATTTCTATGTCAGATTTATCTATTTCATACTTTCTGCAAATAAAAATCTCGTGAAGTCTTAAAAAACAAATAAAATAGTGCTATCCTGTCAATGGAGAAAGAATTTATTCGCCAACTTGTAGATTTTAATGAAAGTGTTATTCATAAATTTGGTTCTGAAAAGAAAAGAAGGCTGGATTTTTTACATGAACATTTAGCAACTTCCAACAATAAACAGTGCAACAGAAAGTCTAAAACATGCTGGGAGCAGCGTACCAACTGGGTCTTGAACAATTTGTCCACAAAATGTGTGATTCCAAAATAAGATAGGCATTTAACTACCCTACTATTTTAACTATATATTTTTTTTAGAATAATTTATAAATAGCTCAAGCACAACCTAATATTACTAATCTTCTTCTTCTGATACTTCCTATCCGTTTCGGATGTTGGATATCATACATACTATTTTAACTTTCTGTACTGCTGCACGGAATAAGTCAGTTGTATTCATGCCAAACCATGTCCTTAAATTTCTCAGCCATAAGATTCTCGGTCGCCCAACTCCTCTCTTTCTAAGTACTTTTCCCTGTAGTATAGACTGCAATAAATAAAATCTCTGTTTGTTTCTCATGAGATGTCCCAGACACTAAAGCTTTCTTATCTTCACTGTATTAATAACTTTCTTTTCTTTCTTCATCTTTCTAAGAACTTCAACATCAGTTATATTGCTGTCCATGAAATGCTCAGTATTCTACGGTAAAACCAAATTTCGAAAGACTCCCAATTTTTTAGTTGTGGCTTCAGTCAAAGTCCAAGATTCTACACCGTAGTAGAGGACCGAGAATATGTAGCAGCGTAAAAGTCTCATCTTTGTGTTTATTGTTAAATCGTGACTTTTAAATAAACTGCTCATTCTACTGTACAGTGCTCTTGCCTTTTTTTATTTCTTGTGAGTGGTCCCACTGTTCATTAACAAAGACGTGTAAATTTGCTTATACGTTCAACTGGTCTTTGGTTTATAATAAGGGTGCAGTTTGTGAACTTGTTCTCAGATACAATCATTAGCTTCGTTTTATTAAAATTGATGTCTAGACCAATCTAGGGGTGCTTTCTGTCACTCTATTCATTAGTTGTTGCAGCCCCTCTAAGCTATCTGGTAATATGACGGTATCATCCGCATAACATATGTTATTTATTCTTAAACCGTTCAGAGAGATTCCCACATCACTTTCATCAAAAGGTTCTCTAAAACAACGGTGTAAATATTACTAATATAACGGTTACTTCTCTATGTTGCGACCCACCCCGTGTGTTATTTGCAATGGAGTAAATTGGTTATACTTAACTAGAAACATTCAGACGCTGAACCCCCAATTGTCAGAACCATGAACCGCCACTGGGCTGATAACTGTTTTCTCGCTTAGTAACATGCACTCATTTAACTGACGATCGGATATGATTGTAACTGACGCTGGCCCGAATTTACGTATGCGCATTTATGTATCATAATACATTTATGTATGCATGCGTCGTAGTATACGGTGTGGGTATCAATTACTCTTATCAGCAAATGGAATAATCATTCAGTGAAACAGAGATACGAATTATGCACAGCTCTCGTTAATTGTAGCTTTTAGCTTTGTGTCTATCTGCATAGAAAGTTCAGTTTTCATTATCATTGTCCAACCCGACGGACTGTTACAACTTTATTAATACGCAAACCAACTCCACACAGAGTTTATTGAACGTTGCCTTAAATTCGCCTGAACATTGCCTGTCATTATCGTTATTACATTGCGGTTAGTATCGGACCAATTATCACTTCTAGTTTGGTTCGATTGGTCACAGTTCATCAGTTTAATTACGTTTTATTATGTCGTGAATTACTAATTGACACTGAGAAAGCGAATTGTAAAAATCTGTGACAGTCGTTTTAATTATTATCCATAAACCTATTCTCATAAAATCATTTAGGGTACAATACATTGCATTTGTATTACAGTAATAATAAACAATAGTTATTAAAATTTTTGTCTAGAATATATTTCATTTATTTGTATTTTACACTGTTTTGACAGTACTCTTTTTTGTCGTCTTCAGAGAAAATATAATTTTAAATAAATATAAATATAGTTGAACTATATTTGGCAACTTTCCAGTCTGAAGGGATACACCAAACAACTCAAGGAAATGATGAAACTGCGTATCTCTTTGAACGACTGTGTGGATAGAAATGCATACAGAAACAAAATTAAAAAATCCTGAGGTTCTCTGCGGTGAGAAGAAGACGAGAAAGGGGTGGACAGTGGAAAGGAAGACGGCGCATAGTGGGCAAATACGGGCCTTCTGGCAGGAGAAGAAAAGGAAATGATATTCGCGTGGTCCACGGCTGGTTTGTTCGTGTTAAAAAATTATTATATTATTATTTATCACCTAAATCATCTTAAAGATGGCAGTAATGAACAGTAATGAATTCTACTATCAAGATGACAGTCTACAATACAAATAAACAAAATATATTTTTAAAAAAGTAAAATAATATTTATCACTATTAATATTTATTAATAACAAGAACAACTGTGAGCAATTATGAGTATTTATATTACATTATTACAGTAATTACAGTCCATAGCATACAATAACATATTCACTCAACCAATTCATTGTACATTTCCACTACAATACAATTAATATATTACATTACATTTCACTCATTAACAAACTTCTTCCAACCTTGTTGTCTCTTTTTAAACTCTTTGCTTTTCTCAATACTATCCATTTGTTTTCTAAACACTTAGCAGCTATATAGTCCCATGTTTATCAGGTCTTTGTTTTCTTTTGTCCTTCACAATTTATGCTTTCGAAGTTTTTTTCACAGGCCTTAACTCCTCCATATGTTGTAAGTGCTTCACCAACTGTGTTATTTGTCTATGAAATTCATGGTAGGTTGCGTCTGCAGTTCTCTTCTTATGTTAATACTTCTCGTTCTGTCCTTCTAAGTACCTTAAAAACTCTTCTCATATACTCAGTACCCACAGTCTATATACCGCTTTTCTGTCTCACACTCATTATTCATATCTCACACTTTAAAGTTAAAATAGCTCTCTCTCTCTCTATCTCTCTCTCTCTCTCTCTCTATATATATATATATATATCTTATATAGCTCCTATTTTTTGTTTACCTTTAGATTTTACTGTTATTTATGATATTATTGTATATGACATAGTATATTTAAATTGTTTTCCAACGTTTTCTTTGATTCGGTATCTTGCGATTCTCGTTCACCTATTGCATTGTCTAAATATTAGAATACTCTCGTTTGCTCGTTTATAGTTTCCTCAGTACTTGTCGTCGTTGTATCGTCTACGTGATAGAACTTGTACAGCTATTGACGTCTTCCACATGCTGCAGGGCAGAGGCTGCTGTCAATATCCACGTTGCAAGACTCTTCTTTTCATCTCATCATGTACGGTCTCTTCTGCTTCCCAGTTTAACAATTTTCTGAGCCACCGATCATCAAGCACACGTTCACGTATCTATACCATATGGGGCGCTTGATATTCATGGTATGTAAAGTTGTCTTGTCTACACGAATTTGCTTTATAATATCTTCATTTCATGTGTAAAGTACTGGAGAGGATGAGAATGCCTTATGGTCTCATTCCTTGATGAAGGGAAGTATCTAGCCACACCTCCAGGTGGTGAGGGATGGGCAACACCTACAGGTGGCTAACGCGGCTCTGAAGACCGGTATAAGCTGTCCCTCCTATATTTGTCATTGTCAACTAGAGACTAGGACACCCTCTTGCCCTTGGGGTGAGAAATTGCACCTACAGACGGATAACCTTCTATTGGTCAACGACGTAGGATGTGGGAGGCAAGGATCCTTATAGATATCTCAACAGGGAAAACTGGTCTCTTTAGTCTGGTAAGGCGCCAGTTTATGGGAGAACACCCAGACAGAAAATCGGGCTGGACGTTAAGCCTGAAGGTAGCAGGACCACCATAAGTCTTACCCTGCGATATGCTAGTAACATATCCAGGGGACACATTCACTACTAAATTGCCTCAAATAAGAACTAGCCGGACGGATACAAACAATCCTTGGTTTAATCCTTGCAGATGATGATGATGATATTTTTATTTCTAACGCACTGGAGCATGAACACCTGAAAACGCTCCGGAAGTATATTTCTACTGCTTGCCTGTAGAAGTTTCTCTGCTGTATCTCCCAAATTTAAAGCCATACGTAACTCTACATCAAAGATGGGAAAGTAAATCATATTTTTAGTTTTTTTTTTGGGAGATGTGCCTACTCCAAAGAGCATTATTATGTGCTAAATATTATCATATAAAAAGTAATAATATAATTAATTGCATTAACGTAATAATAAATTATAATAATGAAATATAATAAATTAAAAAATAACTACTTAATAAAATATAGAAAGCTTTGAGTATATACGAAAGCTTGATATATAGAATGCGCTATATATACCAAAGCTCGTAAGGATTATACAACGATATGGATGTACATACAATATGGGAAACAAGTAACTTTTAAAAAGACTGCATGAGATGTTGCTAAGTGTGATTGAAGATTTCAAAAGTTTGGCTGTCCCATGACAAAACGGAATATGAAAACAGGTTGGTAATAAATGCGCTGCTGGTGGCATTCTATAGGATAAACAAATATTAATCCACCAACACAATAATAAGGATCATCAGGTATGTACAATAATAGCAGGAACCCAACAACTGTCAAGTGCTGTCAGGGGCGGATTAACCATTAGGCTGACTAGGCTGTAGCCTAGGGCGCGGCACTTTGGGGAGCGCAAAGTTTAGCTATAAAATAATACATTTTTACAGCTAAATGTAAAACTGGTAATAAATTACAAGGACACAAATTTGAGTCCATTTTGAACACAGGCGCCTGTTTGCGAGAAATTATGGATAAAAGTGTACATAAATAATAGAAGTGCTTTCCAAACTGTTTCCTCCGGTTATGAATTTTTCGAAAACGCTTAACTTAGAATCAATGTTTCCTAATGCTGCGATAGGTTTGCGCATTTTCCTTACTATGCCCGTCACTAACTGCAGTGGCAAAAGATCTTTTTCAGCTTTGAAGAAGGTGAAGAATTATTTACGGTACGCTCAAATTTGCGCCAGCATAAACTGACCAGTGTAGCCCTCTCGTTCATTGAAAGTGACTTTCTTCTTTCTTCAAGGACTTGATTTCAGTGAGATGATTAAAGCGTTTGCTCAATCTAAAGCGAGAAAAGAATCTAGCTTGAACTTTACATGAACCTTAAAATCCACGAGATATTTAACTGATTGTCTTCTTTGTGTAAATGATGGTAAATGTACCCTTAATAAAACTGTTATAATTCTGTAACTACTTAGTTAATTTTTTCCTTATAAAAGCCATGCAAACTACAAATAGTTGAAGGTGTAACTCTAAAACAATCTCTGAAAATAGCCTTAGTTTTCAATTCTTGAGACCATTTCCAAAAACAGTAAGATATTTGAAATATTCCTAACTTAAGAAATATATTGTAGAGTGTTTAAAGCTTCATTTAGCCCCTTGGAAATAAACGTAAGAGTAGCCTATGAGAGATGAAGGGGGGGGCGCTAAAATATAATTAGCCTAGGGCGCCAAGATACCTTAATCCGGCCCTGAGTGTTGTAGAAATAGACTTTGGGAGGTGAGCTGCAGGAATTTCACAAACAGACAGGATCCGAATGAAAGAGTACTGTAGGTTATAATGAAATCAGACCAAAAGGTGAGCACGGTATAATACTACTAGCAAGTTGCTCTGTTATGGTCGTGTGCAAAGCGTGGGTGAGGAATGTTTATCAGAATACAAGGCATGTAAATTAACTAATGAGACTAATCATGTAGCAGTCAATATGGCAACACTGTAAAGTTCCCATTAACACAGATGGATAGGTAAACAGCTGATTGGTACTGACCATTAATATTTGTTGTCTACTGTTGCCACGTGAAACGTAAACAAGGTTGTTGTGAAGTGAGTTTTTGTTGTGCGTTATAAAAATGAGTGACATCAATTACGAGTGACATCAACAAAAACCGTTGTGCAATTTTTAGATGGGTGGGAATCAATTAAGGATGATGCACGCTCTGAAAGAACGTTAACGTCAAGAACTGACGACAATGTTGATCGAATCAGGCACTTGGTGAGGTCTGACCGTCAATTAACCGTCAGAATCATCGCAGAACAATAAAATTCGAATCACACTACAGTTTATCAAACTTTGACAAGCAAATTGGTAATGAGAAACGTTTGTGCGAAATTGGTCCAAAAAAACCGCGCTCATGAACAGAAAGACAACAGGATGAAAGTGTGTCATGTCTTCTAAGACGAATTGAAAATGACCCTGATTTCCTAAAAAACGTTATTACTGGTGAAAAATCGTGGATCTTTGAGTATGATTCAGGAACAAAACGCCAGAGCGAGGAGTGGCACACACCAAACTCACCGCGTCCCAAAAAAGCAAAAATGAGCAAATCCAAAATCAAACCACGTTCATTTGTTTCTTTGAAAGTAATGTCACTATCAATAAGGGTTTTTTGCCTACATGGCAGACTGTCAATCAACATATTTACCAAGAAATTCTTAAAAGGCTGCGGAAAAGAGTTGCCCGCGTGAGACCAGCCATCATGAACACCTGGATGCTACATCATGACAATGCACCTTTTCACACAACACTCTCGGTTAATGAGTTTTTGGCAAAGAAAATATTCCTGTTGTTCCTCAGCCTCCTTATTCACCTAACTTAAGTCCCTGCGACCACCTTCTCTTCTCGAGATTGAAAAAAAGGTCTCAAAGGACACCAATTTGGGACGATAGACAACATTAAAAAAAATGTAACCGAACAGTTGAAGGAGATCCCAGTTTCGGAGTTCCAGCACGGCTATGAAGAGCGGAAAACCCGTCTAAAGCGCTATGTGGCTTCCCAAGGGAACTATTTTGAAGGCTACAGGATACAGGAACAGGTTACAGGATAGAGTCTAGATACAGTTTGATTGTAAATAAAAGGTTTTACTGAATTAATCTCATTACTTAATTTACAGACCTCGTAGATCTTGCACTGGACACTAAGGGAAAGCAGGAGACAAAGTCATTCCAGAAGGAGTTGGTGGGATGAATTTAATACAAAAATGGATAAGTGGATGGGAATTGGTAAAGATCAGGAACCAGAAGACAACGAAGAATGTTTAAAAACACACAAAGACGCGCGCACGCAGAAACCAATAATATATTTGTATAGCTCTACTGATATTAAAGTGACAGAATATTTCCTGTGAACTACAGGAATTTTATTAAACACATTATATCATTTAATTTCTTTTGTTAGAGACGTGGAAGTGCTTCTAACCTTTACGCTAATTTAGTTTTGAGTAAGGCCGTTTAAAACATATTGTTGATATCTGTCTTTATGCCGTGACAAAGGCAGTGCCTGTCACAACTCTGTTTACAAAAAGCGATTAACTTAGACGACAACTCGTCCTTGCCTAATAGTGAGAGCAGTGAAGCGTTAATACCATTCAAGAAAACAAGTTTGAAATAACTTTGGAGACATTTGTCTTACTCGTAAAGACAGACGCTGAGAGTCTGGAGTTAAACTGAGCGATATTCTTACAGACTCTGCGTACATTTTAAAGTGTATACTAAAATTTTTATTAACTTGTTTATGTTAATTCATTTCCATTATTTTTCTTGTTCTTATTATTAAATTTTATGTTCTATTATATATTATATATATAATAATAATAATTATTAATTAATAATACAACTTTTTACAAGAATATATTTTACTTTGTAAATTACACGTTTTGATGGTAATCCAACTATCATCATCAGATATAACTTAATAAATGAAAAGCTTTTTTAAATCAATTGTTCAAAACAGCTGTTTTATATGTAGACTAAATTTAATTTTTTATATGTATATATAAAATATGTTATATAATTAATTGTAAAATACAATATAAATATTTATTATTTTATTAAATTAGTAACTTTGACAATATTTAATCCACAGATTAATACAAAAATTATAATATTTATATATTTTATAAATATATAAGATTTTTATTATTATATTATCAGAAAAATATCGTGGTTACAATAGTGTTAATTTAATTTTGTTTATTAATAAAACATATCGACACGTAATTATTAATTAAAACAAATACTGTCTATGCAGACACTGTTTTAAATGAAGTGTAAGTCTATAAAGATCAGACTGTCGTTTTTACTGTGGCTGATACGAAAGTGATAATCATCGTATGACTTTTCATCATTACACAAAGTTCTTTGCACCGATAACCGAAGAAAAAGAGGAGAGTATATAAAGGTTGTCGCATCACTCTTAAGTTATCACGTATATATATCACTTATAACGAGCAGATCAAAGCGTTTGCGACGTTTCAAAGTCTGGCTTACTTTGTTCTTCTTTTGGTTTTGTTTAGGAACAAGATAGCTTGTTGCAAAATCATTATCAGGTAACAAACGACTGCGTGTACACTATAAAAACGTACGTTCACGCTTATGGCGCTTTTTGCTGTAACATCCCCCTTTCCCCCCCTCTCGCTCTCAATACTGGCCTTTATTCGAAGTCTTCTCTTTCTTTTCGACATCCTTCAAGATATTTATATGTTTGTTCATCTTTCACGGTATTTTCAAGTATCTGTACTTGAAGTTTTTTATTGAATTTAACATGTTAAAACTGATCTGTAAAATCAACCATCAACTTATCTCTAATACCTCTTAATACTAAATACATATCAGCCAAATTAAGTCCAATGACATCCTTTAATTAGTTCTGGTGCTCTTAACTAAACACTCTCACCTGCGCACAATGCTCTGCTTTTATAACACAAAACACTACACAAGTTCAAATGGCTTTGTTCTCTTCAGTCTTCGGAAACGAGTTGATTGTCCAGCAGCTGAAGAACTTCTGCGTTTTCGTGGAGGTGAAGCCTTTCTTCATGCTTCTTCGCAAACCTTTTAATCTCTTCTTTAATTGTTGGAATACCTAGATCTCTGTGGATATCGGCGTTTTTAACATACCATAGTGCATTCACCATGGTCCGCAAAACTTTGTTTTGGAATGTTTGTATTATGCTGATGTTACTATCTTTTGCGCACTCCAGAGTTGAATACTATACAGCCAGGTAGGTTTAATTATCAGATTATAGATCAGAGTTTTACTGTATAAAGACAGATTGGAATGTTTTCCTATGAGCCATGTAATTGAAGTGATAAATAATAAACAAACGTAATATCATAAGTAAAATTACTCATCACTTTACACTTCCCACACTTCTCTATGGGTCTGAGAATCGGACTTTAACTAAAGGCCAGGGCAGTCGCATCCAAGCGCCTGAAATGAGATTTCTCAGGCACGTGGCAGGGTATAGCCTACTCTCCATGATCGTAGAAGAAACACAAATATAGGGGAGGAACTGGATATTACGAGTATACTCGACAGGACCGCCCAGTATCGGCTGAGTTGGTGGAAACGTCTTTTTGCCGATTGGATGTCTGCCGCATCCCCAAACATCTCTGGAACTATAAGCCGACGGGACGGAGAGGTGTGGGACGTCCGAGGAAACGCTGGAGTCCTACCTATCTACTTAGTATCTTGATAAATAAAATTTTAATTTCAAGTTTTAAAAAATTTTAAGGGGTAATTTAAAAGTTGTCAAACTTTGTGTTCGAAATACTTATTTAGTTAAATATGTCTGGGAACCTACAAGAGGCATCGCGTCTCAACAAACAAAACCACTTTGTCAGTATATTGTAAAACGAGAACACATAAATTGTTCCATCAGCACACGGAGCGTATCGACTTAAGTTTGACAACAGTTTTCCGCTTAGTCGACTCAACAGCTGTGCAGTAGTTTGAGCTGATAAAGTTTCTCTACTATAGTTGCCAACATTATCTTTAACTCGTTTGTCTTGTGTCCGCAGGCCTGACGTTTTAGAAGACACACCAGTGTTTTTCGTGTTACGGAAAGATGTTTGTTATATATAAAATATTTTTTTTATTATTATTCCGGCAGTAGAATGTTTACACATTATCCGGAACCAAAGATTACAGACGTGATTAAATTCTCATCGTCCACTACTACTTGATCTTCTTAAATTTCTCGTTCCCTCAATATAGTCTGAATTTCATCTATCCAGGTGATAGGTAGTCTTCCTCTTTTCTTTCTTCCTGGTGGGGTCCATTCCATAACTCTCCTTGGCAATCTTTCCTGTAGTGTATAGTTTATGTATCGTGTGTGTATGACTCAACAATATATGTAAGTGCTATTAGTTATTCTATACAAAACAACGCTAATGTTAATACCATACAACTTACATGTTATAATTAATTCTCATTACAATTATATTACCTTATATTTTATGTTTTAGGCATGAATATGACGTAAAATAAATCTCGAAACGTCGCATAAAAAACCTGGATTTTTTTAGACCGAAACTCGATATCAACTTGTTACCACTATATATTAACATAGTGAGGGGGAGGGGGTGAAAGAGAGAGAGAGAGAGAGAGAGAGAGAGAATTGTATATATTTATAATTCGTTATTCGGTTAAGGGTGTTTTTTAATTTTATTTCGAAAGTTTAGATTAAACCTTTTCCTAATGTTAGTTAACCAAACATGTTAACACTATCAGTAGTAGTAGAGACCGATTTCTCATTTAACATTAAACACTACATTTTATTAAACAGTGTATCCATGATTGACATAATTAATTACAGCGACGAGATTAGATTCTGTAACTGTAAGCCGTTGTGGTTTGGCAGCGTGCATCGATCCCACGGACAATTTAATTAGACGCGGTTCAGCTTACCTGTGTTCAAATTAAAGCCCTACAGTAAACAAAAGCAGTCGTCCAACATTGCACGCATTAAACTTACTTGAAAAAAACACAGTCCTTACATAGTTTTATCTTATTTTCATTTAATTTTTTGTACTTTAGTTTTATCACTGCCCTTTGTATGCGGAAATTTTTATAATTGTTATATTCGGAGATGTTTTATAAAAACAAAATGTACTTCAATATATTTGAAGAAATATTATTAAATTCCGTTTCATAAAAAATTGTGTTGTGAGAGAAAGTAAAAAAACTCTTTAATTAATAAAGTTGTGTTAGTGGTAATAATCACAAACAGAAATAACATTGTTGCACACCACTATAGAAAATTTTGTCCGATTAGCGCTTTTAAGCTTCACAGCTCATCATCAGATCGGAAATATCAAATACTTCCGATCTGATGATGAGCTGTAAAGTTTAAAAGCGCTAATTGGACAAATGCTTCTACAGTGATGTACAACAATGTTATTTCTGTTATAAAAATCTTTTCTGAATTTAAAAACTATAGTTCAACTAGTTATTTACTCTAATTCAAATAACAAAGACTAACATTTTAAACCATCAGTAACACAAAATGTAATGTAACATACATTACAAAATTTCTATTAACACGACTATTGCTTTCATTAAAATATCTGATACTTATTAGGGCATACGTAAAATAATAATCAATTTGGTTTCAGGTCAGGAAGGGGAACTAACACTGCGACTGATAGTAGACAGGAGAATAGAAGTTAACGGGAACACGTATTTGACCTTCATCGCCCTAGAAAAAGCTTTCGATAGGGTTGGTTGGGAGTTCTTATTTCAAAAAATGAGGAATTTTGAACTTAGTTGTAGAGAAAGAAGACAGATTTTAAATTTGTACAAATTGCAGAAGATTGAAATTGATATAAGCGGCTGCAAAAAAGAAGCCATAATAAAAAGAGGAGTCAAACAAGGATGTGTCCTTTGTCTGGATGTTTGTTTAATTTATTTATTGAAGAGAGTATCACAAGAATAAAAGAAAAAACTAAAGGGATTAAGATTAGTGGAAGGCGCATTCATAGTATCCGCTTTGCAGATGATATAGTAATTATCCCAGACTCGGTAAAAGAAATAAAGAGATTGTTATAAATCTTGTCTGATATCCTACGCAAACTTAAATTAAAGATTAACAAGAAGAAAACAAAAACCATGGTAATAGGGAAGAAGAAAGAGAATGTAAAACTGGATATTAAATTGGGCAACACAATTATAGAGCAGTGGGGAGCACAATCATTTGTGAAAATAGTTATGGGGCAGCGATTAAGAGAAGAATAGCTCTAGCAAAGCAGAAGTTTCAGAACAAAAGGAATTTACATACACGTAATCGCTCAAGTATGAAGGTAAGGAAAAGGTTCGCAAAACATTTGTGTGGAGTGTCTTAACTTACTGGTGTGAGACGTGGACCGTCGGCAAAATAGGAGGAATGGCAAGGAGAACGATGAGGACGAGCAAGTCCTCACAGAAGGGAACAAAGATTGGTCACTTTTACAAATCACTAGAAGAAAAAAAGGCCAAATTGATCGGGGCACGTGTTTTGACACAATAAATTCTTAAGTAACATTCTTGAATGATAGGTGTTATAAGGGGGGGGGGCCAAGAGGACGACCAAGAGCAGCGTTCTTCAAAGAAATGGGAAAGGACATAAACGTACTCCGATTTAAAGAGGACAATGATGGAGAGAAAAACGTGACTAATTCGACAAGACATGGCCTTTAGATGATGTGATGATGACGTAAAATAATTTTATTTTTACTTCCAGGCGTACACAGGAGACTAAATTACCTCTTTTATGTTATTACTGTAGTTTAATCACTGACAAATGTAGTTATTTTACCTTCTTTTTATTTCCACGTTCCATAAGGAAATGGAAGAATGGTGATAGCGAAAAAAAATCGTGTTCAAGATGACGACAGATTCTGATTGTACTACCCTCAGAACATGAAGAAAAGACATTTTCCGAAAAGTGTCTGTGTGTAAACGTTTTTCTATGGCGAACGATAACTGCCGCAAATCCAAACACAATCAAATAATTTTTTGCATATGTGTCTGACTGAGTTGTAGAGTACTCAAGGCCAATTGATTTTTGTGAAGATCGGTTAAGCGGAAGGCGTAATTTGCTTGCAACGTTTTATGTTTTAATAAGAGTAAAGTACTTAATTTTGATAAATACAGTATCCTGAAAAATAGGTCATAATAATCCACTGTAGAAAGGTAGATGAAAAATATCTATAAATGAAAAGGGTAGTTGAAGGGGGAGAGGGTAACTTTCTATAAATGAAATGCTAGTTGAAAGGGGAGGGGATAATTTTTTATATGTGTACTACGTTATCGGCAACAAAGAAGTAGTTTGTTGATAAAATTCCTTCCCGGGCTGTTTGGCCGTGGTCCAATGTTTTCTTGAAAACCAGACGTTTTGGCACTGCCAACGACTGCCATCATCATTGAAAATCGAGTCCGCTAACGTGAGGTGGTATACGTTAGTGACCACAGCACAGTACTGTGTTTAAGGCTGAAGAAAGAAGTAGAAAGAAGTAGTTTCTATAGAATTATTTCATTTCGAAAATAAATGGAAGTCATGTATGGTTCTCCATACCGATTTTTCTTTACGTGACACTCTTGACACCTTGCATGTGGCATTACTTTTTAACTTTAACGATTTGATAGCACTTTCAACAGAACGCACTGCGAGTGTTGAATCACCAATGAAAGTCAATAAGGTCACGTGGCGGGAGGATGTAAACAGTTACTTTTAACTATAACACACATACAGTAGTAATATCTTAAAATTATTGATTAATTATTCCGGCTGTACAATGTTTACGCATTTTCCGGAACCAAAGATTATAGAATTGATTGAGTTCTCATCTTCCACTGCTGCTTGTCCATCCAAAGATTTTCAATTTCTCGTTCACTCAATATAATATGAATTTCTTCTACTGCCTTGTTGTTGGATATTGGTTTATCAAAGGCTAAAGGAAGTAAACCTTGATTAAAAGTTGCCTGGTCCTCCAGGTTGGGGGTTAATGCAATGGGCCAACTCCCCATTCACTGGAAAAAAGAAAATGTTGAAAAATCAAATACGTTGCAGCCGGATGGGTTCAAAAAAAGTATATATTAAAATTATACTTTTTGAATACTTGACGCATCGGCATCTAGACGGGAACTATAACGAGTGTGTCTCTGTTCTAAGGGGGTGTATTGTTGCTTATCAGTGAACAGCTTAACGATGTGTGCTTTCAACAGTTGGGTTTTATCATGCCAGTGCATGATACCCTCCACACATATCTACACAAAATCTTTAAGTTTTTTTTTCAGGTGTGTTATAACGTGCATTGTTCGACAATCAATGTGTATACCTACAGGATTTCCCACTCCCACTGTTATTTATGAGAGTGAACCTGCTCATGAAGAAGTTTCAAGAACAATCACTCCTTTCAAGTCCAATTCATGTAGTCTGTCGTCTAGATATTTTGTTGGTACCCTCACCTAGTAAGTAATCTCTGCTGGTTTCCGTATTCCTGATACGTTGGGAAAGGAGCCCCACCTCTCTCAAGCGGACTTAAACCGAAACTCTGTTTCAGTGATGTTATGTTACTACTTAGATATTTTCAAAGAAAGGATTTTTATTCTCGTTTTGTTTCTACTAAACTTTACAAATTAAAGTCTCGTTAAAATAGCCTGTTTACATTTAAGAAACAAAATTGGTAAAAATTACGCCTTAGGGAATCAAAGATAATTCTCTAACTGTGACACAAGTTGGTCAAGCCCCAATTAAAGTGAGACACCACACCGGCAGAAATAGTATATTTGTGGCTGGACACCGTAACATTAGCCCATACATTATGGTGTTTCATCGCTGGTCAAGAGAATAAGTTTCCGCAACTTATAAATTGCTGTCGGCAACGAGACGTATTGCTAAAAGGCATGTGGCAACTAGTTACTGTTAAAAGTGTGGAAGATTTATGATTGCTAGTATCGTCAATAATTGTCTTCAGACTATTGTAACGAGAACCGGATCGAACCGTCTAGAACAACCGACAGCGTCATCCACCCGGCCCCCCGGCTAGTAGTACATGTGTTGCCTGAGTCAAGGCCGGGCTCAAGTACGTTCGGGAGTCGTCTGGAGAACACTTGAATTACGCATTAGGTGGCGTGCACATTGAGGACGGACAATTTTTAGAAGGCGTGCGCGACCTATAAAAAGCCATAGCAGCCGGCTTGTTAGTTAATTGAGTGATTTTCCTTAGCGCGGATCAAGTGGGGATTTACGAAAATGGGGTGAAGTGCTATTGTGTTATAGTTAGTGTGGAATTCTAATTGTTGCCATTATTATTGCGTGTGTACAAATCCATCTTGCTTTATCGTGTTGAATAACTTGTTGATTACAAATTATTAATTGTAAAAATTAAAGATGCTTATTAGTGACTACGCACTATCCATCGCCGCTGTCCAGCATGCCCGACGTCGGTGATCGATGTGCGCACCACACTGTCGTGCAACTCGTCCAGCGTGCCAGACGTTCTTTAGTTCTCGTTGTGTTTTGTAAAAATCATTTTATTGATTTTTTCTGTACTAAAATTAATAATAACAATATTTAAAATAATAATAACTGCTAATGATATTTGAATGTATTATGTAAACGAAGAATAAACTAAACTAAATATTAAACTGAAATTTTATCTGAATCGTTACTTATTAAATATAAACTAAAGATTGAATGTAACGTAAAATTAAACAGTAAACATTTATTAAACGAATGTGCTCTAAAAACATGTACTGTACTTGCTCGAAAATGACGATTGATAGACAGGAAGCCTACGCATGATCAAACACGCACGATGCACGATGCCTTGACATCCGTCAACACTACACACGATCCATCCGCACGTCGTGCGGCTTGAGCTGATGGTCTTGCTGGACTAATTTTTCGTCGTGCACATCCTTCAAAAAATACAGAACGTGCGGATGGATGTCAAAGCTACGCACCGTCGTTTTTGACCTGCTGTCCGTTATGCGTCCAGCGGGGATGGTTAGTGCGTAGCCGGCTTTAATTGGTGTCTGTATTTTGCTTTTCCACTGTACCATACGGCGATCAGTTAGATCGTCGTAACAGCATAATCGTATTATTTTTCCGACTTTACGTAACCTCATTCACGTAAGCCGCATGTGTGTAATTGAAGTGATACCGGTACGAAACGACGCCGACGCCGACGCCAAACTAATGGAACGTGTCCGAATATATTTGGGAAATTGATGCCATAAACAATATTGAATCGTGATTGCACATCAGCGGACGTCACAGCGTCAACATTTCCATGCATCAACGCTTGAAACTAACCTGTCACGCTGACGGAGAAATAATATACAATGTTTGGATCATTTTACACAGAGGAAAGAGACACAGCGTTGACGCGTCTGCCTGTGTGTAATTAAAATACGAGGGTCAGTTGAGAGTTCGTGGAGCGACGGCTATTGCTTACAGCTAGAACTAACATTTTTCGTGTGTTGCAAGATTCGTATTTGTAAACGCCTGTTAATGTTAAAATCTGTCAACTTATTCACTTTTTATCCGCTATTCGAAATTTACGTGTTACGCGTGTTTTGAAAAAAATGGACAAAATCATGAATTCTTAATTAAAAAAGGCCTAGCGTCAGTGGAAATTTACAACATGGTAAATGTGTTATGAGACGCCGCATATTCAAAAACAATGGTTTCTACGTGGAGACTCGAGTTTAAACTTAGTCGTGCAAGCAATGAAGATGCTGTCCAGCGATAACGTTCAAAAAGTGCGACACTCCAAATGCAACACGCACCTTGCATGAACTTTTTTCACACCAAGTACTCTAGTTTAAACATGATGTACACGCTAATATGAGGTGCTTATGATCTCATCACTGTCGTCCACTCTCAATCGTTCTTCAACACCGTGTATGACATTTTTTTAATGACATCTTCAGTTATTACCTTTTTTGGGCGTCCACTGCAGGAACCATATCCAGTGCTCGTACGACCGCGTTTAAACTCTCTCTACTGCCCACTTACAAACTACTGTTTTTAAAGGTGCAGCATTTCCTAACACGCTTAGCATTTTGTTGTGAATTTTCATTGGCTCTAGACCGGTTTTAACAAACAATTCAATATTGGCACGATGTTTGATTTTTTTTCACTTTTCAAAACACGCGCGACACGTAAATTTCAAACAGTTGGTAAACAGTAAGTAAATTGAAGGACAGATTTGGAAATTAACAAGTGTTTATGACTTTTACAACGCACAAAATATTTTAGTTATACCGCTAAGCTATAGATACAGCTCCACGAACTTTTCAACTTGCCCTCGTATTTAAAACGTTGTAATAGTGCGACGTGGTCGTACTGTTTAACAGCCGCACTTTGGTTGCGTCTATTGCTGTAATAAGACGAAGTTCCGTCTCGTTTAAATTTTAGTATTATAATTATTATTAATTTCGTATAGTTGTTATGTGTTGTGAGCTCGATGTCGAATGGTTTCAGTTGACTCATCTGCTTGTCGCTGAGGTGATTCGAAAGGTGTGCCCCTTCACTGAAAATTACATAAGTATTACAGTTATAAAAATACTTACTAGTGATGGTTGGAGGCTAGTAATGTGTGAGTGTATTACTAGCGAGAATCATTCGATTCAAATTCTCGCCGCAGTCTCTGGTACCAACCGTTGCTGTCGCTCACCTAAGCTGCAAGTCTTATTCATTTACAATAACAGTCAACTCTTTTATCATTCGTGAAATAACGTTTTATTGTCTGAACTCATCTTTAATAATCAGTGTACAATAATCTTATTCATTTGCGTTAAAACTATTAATATCGAGTATGGACTCTTTAAGAATAACTAAAACTCAGGGTCGCCAGACTGTGTCTAATAATCGACTAGTCTGGACGTAAACAATTTCATTACTTTACTTTATAAATATAGCAGGTTATTTTAGCCTGCAAGATACACTTTAATTAATGAAATGCACTACTGTAATCATTAGTAGGCGGAGAGTAAAAAATATTATTTGGCTCTTTAATATAACATAAACTTTGAACGAGTATTCTTTACTTGAATTGTAGGTAAACTTGGGTTCATCGTAACCTAACTTATTTGGTTTTAAATGACTAATGGTTCATTAAATATGTTAACTATTTCCTACAAGACCGTTATAAATGAAATCCAGTGATAGTTCCATTATCTATCTTCTAATATTGGATATAAACAACTAACAGATATTTACAATTTACCAACTCCTATGGTTGACGAGTATGTTACATCTAGTTATAGTCTTACAGCTAAACACAATAGAATACTTAAAATACTATATGTTCAGGGTTCGTTTGATTCCCTCATTGACGATTCAATGTCTTTACAAAAAAAATTACGATTGATCTTATTATTTAGAAAGTCAAAATTGTTAATGGTCAACTCTTTCGTTGTTAATTGTTTATTTCAATCGTTAAAATCCCCTTTCCATCGAAATAGGGTTAGATTTGATTTAATTAAATTCGCTGATAGCGTTCTTTGCTTGTTTAATTATTTATATAAAATAATAATCATGGGCACTGATACTTGCGTGTACCGTCGATCTCGTAGTGTCACTATCACACAAATTTTTCTTTCTTTATAAATTTTTAAAACTGAATTAATTTTTATTAATTCCTTCTCGCTCACTACCTATGCGCATGGACTCCAATTAAGATCACTGATTAAAATAAACTGCACTTTCCCATGTATCCGACCTAACCTCAACCTGGAGTTTCGAGGTTATTATGCTTTTATCAGCTGTCGGCTTATCAATTCAATGTTTCGTGGTCACTCTAACCTACGTGGAGTCTGCGTCGATGGTTGAGATGAACTGTTGATGTTACCTGTGTCGGGATTCCACACTTTGTAGTTAATAATGGGCCCTGATTGGCTAATTGTTATTATTTTCGTGAGCTCTCGGTAGCATTCGGCAAAATAGACGCTCAAGTCAGCGTCAGTAGGCTGGTGTCAAGATTATAATTCTCTGGTCTCACTAGCACGCCCACGGGCTTGCAATTAATTCTTTTTTCTTATAAATCAAATAATTTACTTATAATTACAATGATAACATTTTCATGACTACCATTGTTTCTATCTTTTTATCACGAGTATTTTGCATACCCTTATCATATAATCTGCTATGGGGTTGATAAAAACACTTTTTGTACAAACTAATTATATTTCTTATTTTATATTTAATAGTAAGTACAGTGTTTTCTTCACTTGTGTCTATGGTGATAACTTATTAGTACTGTACACAAAATTTTCACACATCGTTATTTAATTACAGCTACGAATGATCCATTTTCCTTGGATTAGACTCTAGGCCTATTATCATATTAATTGTTTATCAATTAATTTATAATATTAGTGGTTAGTGGCCTATGCATAATGCACTTGTCATTACTACTTCTGATAGTATTAGCATTAGTTATTATTGGTTTATATTACTCTAATTACAGTTTCATTGATTATTGTTTAGTACACTTGAGTGCTGCATTTTTCATTAGTTGCAATTTTGCACATTTATCTCTTTATTATATTTATTCCATATCAGTGTTCTGATAGTACTTTCAATACTTGGTAGTGGTTAATTCTGCTTTTAGATTGGGAACCACACTAGTTTGAATTTACTTGAACTTCTTGCATTTAGTTATAGTTAGGGTTCACTTACAATTTGCTTTATTATTATTAATTTGGTGGACATAATCCTTGATTTGTCTCATCTGAACGTTATTATTCATTATTTAGTATCATGAGTTGAGTCCCTATTCTTTTATTACAGGTTTAAGTGAGATTTTTGCTGTCCCAGGTACCCATTCTATGTGGTACACTTGGTTACATTAAATTACATTTATTCAGCATTTATGTTTCTTTATAATATTATCTTTTGTACACTGAATTTTCCTTATAGTATCTAGTTACGTTACACTACAAAACATTTTGATGTAATATTACTTTAGTCACAGTTTTTTACTGTTTTATTAAAAACTAGTTGGCCAGATTAGGTTATGTCCTAACTTGGTTTCTCAACAATGGCTGCATGTCAGTTTCTGTTTTATACATAATGTATGATTTATTTACTTTCATCTAACACTGATATTTTATTGTTTATGGCTATGTTTCTATTTGGTTATTCTCTCAACCTTTATTATTGAGTACTGGTGTTCTTTGACAATTTTAATTCCACTTTACAACTTTTTATTAGTACTTTGGACATTGTCTATTCGTTAAGTTTATACATCATTTAATTATACAATTACCATACTGGTACTCACTCTCCCTCTTAATTTCTGCTTTTAATATTTAATATTATGAGTTCTGTTTGTCTGTACTGTTAAGTCATTGAATTCATTTGATGAATAAGTTTATGTCAGTGTCAAGTTACAGCTTAGGGATTTAAATCATGTTTGTTGACTCACTTTTATTTTATTTTCTATTAATAATACTTTTGTTGTCATGGGTTAATTTATTCTTATTTATTTTATCTCCTTTTGGCATCTGACTTGATTAGGTTTTTTCCCTAGTTGCACTGATTCCTTCCTCACACTTACTAAATTTCTTCTGGTTATTGATGTCATTGTTTTCTTCTCACTGTTTGATCTATTGGGTAATTAGGTACTTTGTCTTGTCGTTAGTCATGTCTGCAGTTTCTTCAATTATACATTTACTTCTTAATGATAGTTTAGTTTATTCCCCTACTTTGGTCATAATACCTTCTCTGTTCATGATTGCAAGTTCAGTTTTTGTAGATTAATTTATTTAGAGTAGCTTTTAATCCATTTGTTATATATTGGTGTTGGGTGTGTTATATGTACCATTACAACGTATATTTACCAAAATAATACTGAGTTCTACAAATAATGTTACTAATAGTAAGGGTTGTTGTTGGACCCTTACAACAGCAAATATCTCCAAAAACGCTTGGACTTATTTTTGTTCACACCCATATTACCACACACTTGTGTAGAGTACATTACATTGTTTTCAGTCAAACAATTGAATACATAATCAGTCACTCAATTCGTCATTCATTTACATTATAATGTCATCTTTACTGTTACATCTGGCTGAAGAGATAGATAACGTGTGGGGAACAGCTATATGACGCTTTGCACGCGCTGTGTGAGTGGCAGGATTACGCGATGCCCGCTCTTTCCTCCGGACGCGTCTTCTAGTGATCGATTATTCTATCCGATTCCAGGATAGTTTTGTTGCATTTAACGCCGCACAGTCTGAGAATAAAAGCGCTGTTTCCAAAGCGGCAGTCAGCTTGAGACTGCGATTCAGAGTGTGTATAGTGTGTAATGGTTATAATGAATTATTGTGTATGCCGAGTAATTGGTGACGTGCGTTCTTTATTGCGAAGGTGTCTTACAACTTATTTTAACTTCTGAATTTAGCCTTTACCACTCCACTTTTACTTCTTGAAGAGCTACCACGTTTATTTTATATCTTTCAACTTCTGGCAAACTGAACATGTTAACTGCCTGCACGCGCACGTTTCATATAGCAAATGGTAAAATCAAATTCGTTTCTGTAATCCGTGAGAGCAATCCTGATATGTTCATTGAATTTTTTGCAAGGGAACTTTTACTAGACAGGGTTGTTGGTCCTCCGCTCGACTGGAGGACCAGCGATTCTTCTGTTATGGTTACCATACCTTAGTCAAGCCGGAAACTTGCCATCACCTTTCTCTTTCTGACATATAATTTGGTGATGCTGTATCCGTTCTTCTCTTGAGTTTTAGAACGCTCTCACTTATCCGGTCATAGTTCCCATAATGTTTACTTTTAAATCCTCTCAGTTTAAATTTAATCTTTTAATTTTCATACCCTTCTCTTAAAATATCCTTCTTGTAATTTTATTTTGTTTCGGATCTTAGTAGTAGATTATCTGTAAAGGCCTCTTCCGAGATATCAGCCCTACACAAAGTCTAATGACAAACTTTTAATTTGTTACTTAAACTTTAAACTTATTATATTCTAAATATTACTTAACCTGTAAGTAATATCCTAAGCATGTTCTCACGAACTCGTCCATGTATAGTATGATAAAGATGCGTTTGGTCGCAAACAACGGTTCTGGTAATCATAGTTTTCCTTTTAGTGATATTAGGAATATCATACCTACTCTCTCCAGTTTTAAAGTTGACGGAGGCGAACAACATCTTACCGACTGGAGGAAGTACATAAAAAGGTTCACACTTCTACAACCCGTGTCATTGTTATGGTAGATACAAGTCCAGGATGTCGTCTCTTGGTGCGTTCTTTGAGATCCTAGGCGTTTAGACTTTAACTGTTCAACTATAAGTTGATAGAAGAGCAGTCGAAGACAAGAAGATTGCTCACTAACAAAACTTTTGGAAATGCAGTTGAAATTTCAGGGAAACACCGAGCCCATCGAAAATTTGGTAAAGATAACGGAATATGGGGCTACACTTTACAAGAATATGGGGCTACACTTTACAAGAATATGGGGCTACACTTTACAAGAATATGGGGCTACACTTTACAAGAATATGGGGCTACACTTTACAAGAATATGGGGCTACACTTTACAAGAATATGGGGCTACACTTTACAAGAATATGGGGCTACACTTTACAAGAATATGGGGCTACACTTTACAAGAATATGGGGCTACACTTTACAAGAATATGGGGCTACACTTTACAAGAATATGGGGCTACACTTTACAAGAATATGGGGCTACACTTTACAAGAATATGGGGCTACACTTTACAAGAATATGGGGCTACACTTTACAAGAATATGGGGCTACACTTTACAAGAATATGGGGCTACACTTTACAAGAAAAGAATTATTATTGTCTGAATCTAGCACGGCTGGTGTCAATGAATTCAAACTTACGCTAAAAACCATCGAGCTGTTAGCCCATGGTCGGTTGCTGTTAAACGTCGTGATGTCGGCAGCGTTTCGATTCCCCGCCGAGAATCTTCTTCAGGTAGCTAAGAAGCGACAGAGTTGCTTTTACCTGATACAGGTATCCGGCAGTGTTCGGCGTTCATCTGTCGCTAATGTGTTTTTACTCTCTGTCGCTTCTTAGCTGCCTGAAGTCGGTTTTTAGTCGTAGTTTTGAAAAGAATTAATTTTCTACCAAAGAATACACGATTCTTGAAGAAGTATGCTCACACGTTCAATTAACATATTTACAGTATTACAACCTCAATAAAAGGAGACGTTATTTCTGTTAACGTCACTGTAACACTTTAAAAAGCAAACGTATTGTAGTGAAACTCCTTTGTTTCAAACAACCTTAAAACATTAATTAATTATTCTCTATCTGGAACTGTGCACACAAAGACATTATTTCAACAACAAAGAGAACTTTTCCATTGTTAACGGAAATGCATTTTAATTGGACGCAGAGTACCATTGTTGGTGGTGACCTGATTAACAAGTTTGTAAATCTTGTATACAAACTACGGCGAATATTGTAATTTATATATTCGTAGGCTATAAGTTAAACGCAAAATAACATGATTTTATTTTTAATTGAAGCTAAAAACTATCTTATTGTTTAGTTGTAATAAAGATGTTAACACACACACACACACACACACACACGCGCGCGCGAGTTGTACACATACAGAATTTGCCCTCGCATACGCTTACACGCAGAAAGGATCAATTGTAGCCGCATTATTAACTTATATTCATTACAAACACGAATGCCATTAAGCACATTACAAATTTTATAAACTTTGTAAAATCATCGTCATCATCATCTTCAACAAACACAAGAATGGTTTGTTCCGGTTTCAAATATGCAAAGATTAGAGCTGGTCACTTCAGCGCTTCCTCGGACGTCCCAATCTTCTCCGTTCCCTCGGCTTAGAGTTCCATAGTTGTTTACGGATGCGGCAGTCATCCATTCGGGAAAGATATTCCCACTAATTCAGGCGATACTGGGCGATCTTGTCGAGTATATTCATAATATTCACTTTCTGCCGTATGTCTGTGTTTCATCTATGATCATGGAGAGTGATCATAGGATATGTAAATCATATCGTAGATAATAGGGTATGTAAATTATACCCTGCCACGTACCTGAGGAATCTCATTTCAGCCGTTTGGATACGACTGGCCTAGCCTTTCGTTAGAGTCCAATTCTCAGACCCATGAAGAAGTGTGGGAAGGGCCACCACCTTGTAGAATTTTAGGCGTGTTCCTTTACTTGCTGAATTAAAGGTTCGCCTAATGCTCCCGCACATAAGGTTGAACTTACGCAACTTATTCACAACGTCGTTGCTGGCATTATAAGACATACTGTAGGCCAGGTATTCAAAATTGCTAACTTGTTGCAGGAACTTTGTAAAATGAAACACGTAACTGCCGTTCCAATTTGTAGTCCGGCAGGTATGTCAACTAGTGATAGGGGGCCGGCCATGAAGGAGCCGGTTCTTGTAAACGTGTATAAACGTCACGGATCTTGGGTATGGTAAGAACCGGCTGTAAATTAACCAAACATGAAACCCAAATCGTTCACGCTTGTTTCGATCACAGGCTGACCCGTACAAGCACCAGTAACCTGTAGCCATATCAGTGAAGTATACAATTTGTTTACACAGTCAATAAAGTAGGATTTGTTTTTAAATTCATATCGCACTTATTGATATCTTAATTACATTTCTATGTTAACCTTAACGTAGAAATCTATTAAATGCTCTAATAAGTTATTAAAATTTTAATATACACGTATTTCATACATTGTTTTAACAACAAAAGTTATCAAAAGTACGTATTGATTAATGAGGAAATTATATTGTAACTATAGTGCATACGTGTGGAACAGTAAGACGACTATTGAAGAATAAAACGCAGAGGAAGACAGAGCTAAAGTTCTATAAGGTATGGATATATTGTACGTATATGAAACATGGACTCTCCTGCGAAAAGATATTTTAAAAATACAGACCTCGGAAATGAAATTTTTAAGACCAGTTAAGGGATGTAGTTTGAGAAATTGTCTACAAAACAACAACATAAGGAAAGATCTGAAGTTACAGTCGGTTCTGGAGAGAATAAAGGAATACAGGCAGAATTGAAAGTTCCGTGTAGAACGCATGGTGGACACGCGTATTCCTAAACAAGCGTTTGAATATAGGCCAGTGGGGCGAGAGATAGTGGAAAACCATAGAAAAAACGGTCAGAGACTCTGCAAAGTCGGAACGGGCTATTATAGGCCAAGCCATGTGGTGCAGAAGAAGAAGAAGACTACAGTAAATTACTTTTTTGCAACATATTTATTTAGTATTAATCTGAAGACGTGTGACATTATCATAGTCTTAAAATTACACAGTCAATTACTTTAATTTTTGTTGGAAACAAATTTTAAATTTGCAACATTTAAATTCGCAGGAATTTTGTAATTGTAAGGATAATGTCCTTTTTATTACCTATCAACTGCGAACTGGCATGAAGAAATCCTTCTAAACGAGTAATGGTTAGAACATCATCATTGTATATCGCACAGTATGCAGTATTATTTTGGATGTTACCAATTCGAGCAATTGAAACATAGAAGTAGGTGGACAAAATTAGATCATGCCTTTATAAACTTCTTCTTCTTTTTTATATAGACTTAATCGCCCGTTTTTCTTTACGTATCGGTGATATTTCATTCACTAAAGATAGCATCTAATTCCCTTGCCTCTTCTGTCGTCAGGAATATATATATATTTTGATGTTATTGAATTTGTTTCTTCTGCAAGTAGTATAAATTTCGTATTTTCTTTTTTTTTGTTTTAACACCTGACGCACGTTTCACTGAAAAATATCAGTATCATCTGAGGTTTGTAAGTAAATTAATAACAATCGAAATAATTCTGTTAATATAAAAATCAACGAATAATCGAATTTATATCAATTTTAATGTAAAATAACTGATAATCGATTTAGGTAACGATTGTTTTAATGTTTATTTTCTATAGCAGCTGTTTTCTCGATTATATTTGGAATATTTATTGTTTATAATTTATTCATTTTTATTTTTTAGTAAATTTATAATTTTAAATAGATCGTCTTGTTTTGTTTTTATTTGGGTTTGTTCTTTAATTAATAAATTATTGTTTGCAGCTAAGGATCAAACAGGAAAAGGTCGAAGGAAAAAGAAGAGGGGGAGAAGAAACAGAACGACATTGTAGCAGATGACGACTGATGCGCAGGTGGAGAAAAATTAAAGCATCCAGTTGAAATATCTTTACACTAAAGAGAGAGGAAATACCATCATTAGCTTCCTACGAGCTTTTACATTTTTCAGTATAGCTCTGTCTTAGTTAACTGTTCATTTGAAATTGGTATGTTAACATTGATAGCTATCTTCAAGTAAATATTTAAATTAATCGCGTGTAATTAATTTTTGGTTGTTTCCTCATTTCCAGTGCACATATAGTACAGTCACTGAAGCCGAAAAAACATAGAAATTGCAAATTAACTGGCTTCTATGAGATTTTTTGCATTAGGGCTAGATAAAAAGGTAAGAAAGAATTTAAAAAAAAATTTTACAAAAATTCAGTCGCGGGTTTTCGAAAAAAGGGAGGGGGAGGTACAAAAAATTCATTTTTCGTGATTATCTTAAAAAATAAAAAAAATTTACGAATAAAAGACAAATTACAAAAATTAAAGAGCATTAAATTCTCTACAAAAAATCTATTTATCATGTTTTTGTCAGGCCAATACTTTGTGAGAAAAATGGAATTGAAATTTTAGAAAAAAATTCATTGTCGGAGTCCGCCCCGATGAGCGGGAAGGCTAATTTTTTCTGACATTGCAACATACAAATTTTAATAAAATCCGTTATAATAGTCGTAGAGACAAAAATCAAAAAGCATTTTAAAACTAAATGTTTGTAGTTTTACATAAAATGAAATGAAAATAATTAAAGTATTAATAAATACTTAAAATAAAGTAATAACTTTTTTGTTTTTTATTTTTTTCAACTAATGCATAAACATATTAACAATTTATTACAAATGTATTTACATTACAAAAAAAAAACATTAAATTTCGTATTTTCTTTTTTTTGTTTTAACACCTAACGCACGTTTCACTGAAAAATATCAGTATCATCTGAGGTTTGTAAGTAAATTAATAACAATCGAAATAATTCTGTTAATATAAAAATCAACGAATAATCGAATTTATATCAATTTTAATGTAAAATAACTGATAATCGATTTAGGTAACGATTGTTTTAATGTTTAATTTCTATAGCAGCTGTTTTCTCGGTTATATTTGGAATATTTATTGTTTATAATTTATTCCTTTTTATTTTTTAGTAAATTTATAATTTTAAATAATCGTCTTGTTTTGTTTTTATTTGGATTTGTTCTTCAATTAATAAATTATTGTTTGCAGCTAAGGATCAAACAGGAAAAGGTTGAAGGAAAAAGAAGAGGGGGAGAAGAAACAGAACGACATTCTAGCAGATGACGACTGATGCGCAGGTGGAGAAAAATTAAAGCATCCAGTTGAAATGTCTTTACACTAAAGAGAGAGGAAATACCATCATTAGCTTCCTACGAGCTTTTACATTTTTCAGTATAGCTCTGTCTTAGTTAACTGTTCATTTGAAATTGGTATGTTAACATTGATAGCTATCTTCAAGTAAATATTTAAATTAATCGCGTGTAATTAATTTTTGGTTGTTTCCTCATTTCCAGTGCACATATAGTACAGTCACTGAAGCCGAAAAAACATAGAAATTGCAAATTAACTGGCTTCTATGAGATTTTTTGCATTAGGGCTAGATAAAAAGGTAAGAAAGAATTTAAAAAAAGTTTACAAAAATTCAGTCGCGGGTTTTCGAAAAAAGGGAGGGGGAAGGTACAAAAAATTCATTTTTCGTAATTATCTTAAAAAATATTAAATTTATGAGAAAAATACAAAAAAGAAAGAGCATAAAATTATGCATAAAAAAGATTATTGACATTTTTTTGACAAATTTTTCACAAGGTGGATTTTCACATAAAATACATGTTTATCTAATAGACATGCAATTTTTCCAGGAATATAAGTTTAAAAACTCATTATTATTCATTTAAGTATATATTATTATGTATAAGTTTTACTTATTTGTTACACATTATAATAAAAATGTTATTAAAAAATTCACTTTATAAATATATTCAAAAATCGTTTTTCTTCCAATCATTGAAGATTTTGACAATAAAATAACTTTTAAAAAACAGATAAAACAGAAGAATTTATAGTTAATAATAATTACATAACATTAAGTAAAAATCCCACAAACAAATATCAAACACAAATACCAAATATAGCCTACTAACAAATATTACCCAAATCCTAAATCCTAAAGACTCTTTAAATATAAAATGGATAATCCTTGTGCACCAAAATTAAATTCTTTAATGAAATTACACAAAATCAATAAACCTATCAGACCTTTAATAAACGCTAGAACCGCACCAAATTATAAAATATCAAAATTACTAACACAAATCTTAAAACATAAAATTGAACTTCCAGCAAAATACAATATAGAAATATCGGTATGGAGAACCATACATGACTTCCATGTTCTAAGTTTATATTTAAAATACTTTTCGAAATGAACTTTTTCCATAGAAACTACTTCTTTCTTCAGCCTTAACCACAGTACTGTGATCACTAACGTATACCACTTCACGATAGTGAACTCAATTTTCATTGATGATGGCAGTCAATAGCACTGCCGAAACGTCTGGTTTTGTAGAAAACATTGGATCAAGCCCAAACAGACCAGGAAGGAATTTTAACAACAAACTACTTCTTTGTTGCCGATAACGTAGTACACATCACCTATAAATAAAAATTATCCCCACCCCTTCAACTATCATTTTCATTTATAGAAAATTACCCCCACCCCATTCAACTAGCCTCTTCATTTATAGATATTTCATCTACGTTTCTACAGTGGATTATTATGATCTTCTTATCAGGATACTTTATTTATCAAAATTAAGTACTTTACTCTTGCTAAAACATAAAATGTTGCAGGTAAACATTCCCCGTAACCGATCTTCACCAAAATCAATAGGCCTTGAGTATTCTACAATTCAGGAACGTACAAAAAAATATTTGATTCTGTTTGAATGTGCGGCAGTTATCGTTCGGCATAGAAAAAATTACCGTTGTTAAAACATAAAGTGTTGCTAGTAAACTACCCCTTTCCCTTAACCGATCTTCACCTAAATGAACAGACCTTGAGTACTTAACAATTCAGGAACGTATGCAAAAAAATATTTGATTCTGTTTGAATGTGCGGGAGTTATCATTCGTCATAAGAAAAATTACCCTTGTTAAAACATAAAACGTTGCAGGTAAACTACCCCTTTCCCTTAACCGATCTTCACCAAAAACAGTAGCTCTTGAGTACTCTATAATTCAGGGGTGTATGCAAAACATTATTTGATTCTGTTTGAATTTGCGGCTCTTATCGTTTGCCATAGAAAAAAATCTACATAGACAGACAGACACACACACACAGACACTTTTCGAAAAATGACTTTTTCATGTTTTGATGGTAGTGTACAATCAGAATCTGCCGTTATCTCGACTACCGATTTTTTTCGCCATGACCATACTTCCATTTCCTTATGGAACATGGAAGTAAAATAGTATCGAACTCACGGAACATTCAGTATTGAACTGCGTTAATTCAATATCTGTATGGCGCATGTACCAGCTATGCTCGCTCTCCCTAAAATTCTTCAACTTTCAGGGTCTGTTCTTTTTATGCCCATGCACGGATATAAATTCTCACTATGTAGAAGAGAAATCTCAAATATTGTAGTTTTTCGTACGATAGTTACATATTAATATTTTTTTTTTAAATATTAATATTAATATTAATACGCGCAATGGACATATTTTTACATTTATTAATAAAAGTTAAATTAAATTAAACCTCCGCTCAACAGTCCGTTAAGGACCAAGGCGTACCGCACGGCTTTTGTGTTAGTGTGACGGTGTATGGCTAGTACTACGCGCCACCAGCCGCTAGTTGCGGTATTCACAGCCAGGAGGCGGCGCTGTTATCTGAGCGCCTACTCAGTTTGCCTCACGACGCTGAGTGCACGCCGTACGGAACCTCCGCCGGGAATTGAGCCCGGAACCACGAGTTAATAAAAGTTACATTTATTTAAATTTAACTAAATGTTAACAATTCGTTACACTGCAGTCTTATAGAAGACACTTTTACCAATACGTGTTCATAATTTTGTTAAAAAATATTTATTTTGGAAATATCTGTAGAAATTTTAAGTTAAGAAAATGATGTATACTTGCGAACTCAAAAAAATTATAAATTTTAAAACTCGCTCATTTTATGCCAATAAATCTATACTAATTTTTATTATTTTTTTTAAAGACCTATATATGTAAAGTTCATATTGTGAAGTTTTTTTTAATGTAAATACATTTGTAATAAATTGTTAATATGTTTATGCATTAGTTGAAAAAATAAAAACAAAAAAGTTATTACTTTATTTTAAGTATTTATTAATACTTTAATTATTTTCATTTCATTTTATGTAAAACTACAAACATTTAGTTTTAAAATGCTTTTTGATTTTTGTCTCTATGACTATTATAACGGATTTTATTAAAATTTGTATGTTGCAATGTCAGAAAAAATTAGCCTTCCCGCTCATCGGGGCGGACTCCGACAATGAATTTTTTTCCTAAAATTTCAATTCCATTTTTCTCACAAAGTATTAGCCTGACAAAAACATGATAAATAGATTTTTTGTAGAGAATTTAATGCTCTTTAATTTTTGTAATTTGTCTTTTATTCGTAAATTTTTTTTATTTTTTAAGATAATCACGAAAAATGAATTTTTTGTACCTCCCCCTCCCTTTTTTCGAAAACCCGCGACTGAATTTTTGTAAACTTTTTTTTAAAATTGTTTCTCACCCTTTTATCTAGCCTTATGCAAAAAATCTCGTAGAAGCCACTTAATTTGAAATTTTTTCATTCAGTGATTGTACTAATATACGTAGAGCTATTATTTATTTTCATCTAGTTAACCCTTCGTGACCTTGAAGCCGTGTTCTCTAAACCTGCCTCCTTCATTAAATTAATGGTTTCTGTTTTTATAAGTTTTTATTTGCCTTTATAAGTCTGTTAAGTGGTTTTTTAACATGTCCGAATAACGCAACCCACTTACACAACCCTCGTATATATATTATACAACCTCGTATTCAAGGCAACCCTCCCTTTCTCACTTCTTAGCATTACTGTTTCTCTTTTCAGTTGTGTAAACGTTCTCTACCTCTCTCCCCCTCTTCATTTAACGCCATGGACTCGCGCCTTTAAGTAGGTAATGTTGGGTTGTGTCAATTTTGTTTCTTTGTCTACGTTTATATTTTCAATATCTTGCATTTATACGAGGGTCAGTTGAAAAGTTCGCGGAGCGACAACTGTAGCTTAGAGGTAAAACTAAAATTCTTTTGTGTTGCAAGATTTGTATTTATGTAAACTCCTGTTGATTTCCAAATCAATCTATCAATTTATTCATTGTTTAGAAGCTGTTTAAAATTGACGTGTGCGTGTTTTCAAAAACGGACAAAATTAAACATCGTGGTGTGATTTTATTTAAAAATTGTTTACCTCCAACGGAATTCAAAACGAAATTGTAAAAGTGTTAGAAGATGCTGGAACTTCAAAACTAACGGTTTGTAAGTAGGCATTTGGGTGTAAGCGTGGTCGTACGAGCATTGAAAACGTGGTCGTACGAGCACAGAAAACGTGATCGTACGAGCACTGAAAACGTGGTCGTACGAGCATTAAAACGTGATCGCACTGGACGCCCAAAAAATACAACTCCAGATGGGGCAGCCATCTTACACAACGCTTTTTCACACCGCATTTTTGAGTTAAAGTGTGATACGCAAGCTCATATGAGATGCCTATGATTTCAGCAACGTCATCCACTCCTCAATCTGCGGTCTTCCAACACCCTATGAAATTTTTTCAGTAATGTCATTTTTGTTGCACTTTTTGGACGTCCACTGCTGGGATAGTCTTCAGTGCTTGTAAGACCACGTTCAAACTTGAGTGTACCCCACTTACCGTTGTTTCTGAAGGCGCAGCATCTCCTAACACATTTATAATTTCAATTTGATTTTCCATTGGTGGTAAATCGTTTTTAACAGAGAATTCATCACAGCACGATGTTGGATTTTGTGCATTTTAAAAACAGGGGCGACAGAAAAATTTCAAACAGCTGGTAAAAAGTGAATAACTGACAGATATATGTGGCATTATCAGGTGTTCACGCGAAATATACGTCTTGCAGCACACGAAAGATTTTAGTTCTACCACTTATCTATAGATGTCACTCCGCGAACTGTTCAACTGACCCTTGTGTTACTTAAAAACAGCAAGCTACAAGTTTCTCTTGTTCATTGTACACACTCTTGCGAGCTAAAAAGGAATACACAGTAGTCCAAATAAATTGACAGATTTATCTGGAAATTAACAGGTGTACCACGCGAAATATAGGTACGTCTTGCAGCACACTAAAGATTTTAGTTCTACCGCTGAGCTATAGATGTCGCTCCGGGAACTTTTCAACTGACACTCGTCCATTTAACATGTTGCATTTATATATTTCTGCCAAATGTGGTTATCGTCACACATCCAGTTTACACCTACGTTATCATCATGATACGGCAGATGCGGCCCCGGTATTTGTAGGCTATTCTACACACCCGTTTTACCAACTGATATAAGTTTTTTTACAGTCCATTTTGGTCAAGCCGTATACACAACATTTACACTCCATTCTGTTACATTTAGTATTTCTATTTTCTAAACAATTGTTATAAATATTTCTATTCCAAGGCATTCCAACTTTTTTATTTACTCTTGTCATGTTTACGCATCACCGCCACTTTTTCTCTGATGTAATTTATTATTTTCCCATTTTTAATTTTATTTTTTGCTATTCCATTTTTTACACAGTGGGAAACCGCTGTGACAAAGAACAGTGCGTTTTGTTGACGAGAAATCTATTCTGGGTGGATGAAATTGCGTAATATTGTGTGTGTGCCCAATGCCCATGCTCACCCAATTAATTGGACGTTTAAATAAAGAATGTTTTACAAACATTTATAAAAGCCATTACAAATTAAACTGCTTTATTGAAATTGGTTGCCACTTTGTTATGTTTTACAAAACAAATATTTGAGTTTTTATTTTTTAATTAAATTTCATAAAGCGTGCCACTATTGTCATTTAAATGGGTACGTTTAGAGAGATATTGACGCTGAAAAACAAAATTAAACTTGCTATACAAAGCTGTTTGATTAAAAGGTTCAACAGAAAAATTTCATTTTAATAATAGTAATTACTGTACAATCACAGAAAAACTAATGAAACCAAATTAAATTATATGCTCCTACAATCTGTGTGAGTGTGTGTTTTGGTACGCAGTAAGCACTTTACCTAATATTTACTAAAAAAGACGTAATTTATTATAGACTGAAAGCACAATTATCTGTGACGAACGTGTGAATGAATACGAATTTAGACTACTGTCAGCATGTTGAGGACTTAGATTTAACTCAGTATGAAGATAACATTGTGGCACAACTTACACAATAATAATAAAATAATAGTCTGTCCATTCATGGATACAATTTTCAGTCATTGTAGTCTGCAGAATGGTAAAGACCAGTATTGACAATTAATTTAAGTTGTTATAAAATAAAATGACGTGAATAAGTTGCACAAGTTCAAACTTATGTGCGGGACCATTAGGCAAACCGTTAAATCAGCAAGTAAAGGAACACGCTGACAATTCTACAAGGTGATGTCTCTTTCCACACTTCTTTATAGATCTGAGAATTGGACTTAAACGAAAGGCCAGGACAGTCGCATCCAAGCGGTTGAAATGAGATTTATCAGGCACGTGGCAGGGTATACGTTCCATGATTGTAGAAGAAACACAGATATACGGCAGGATCTGAATATTATGAGTATACTCGACAGTATCGGCTGAATTGGTGGGAACATCTTTCCCGAATGGATGACTGCCGCATCCCTAAACAACTCTGGAACTATAAGCCGAGGGGATGGAGAGGTGTGGGACGTCCGGGGAAGCGCTGGAGTGACCAGCTCTAATCTTTGCCTATTTGAGACCCCAACAAACCATCTTTGGTTTTAATCCGTGAAGATGATGGTGATGATGATAAAATAAAATATTTTAAACCCTAATTGTAGATTCACGTGACTCGTAAATAATAATTTAACTCGTAATTTAAGCCACGTTAGTTTCAAATGTTTTTGAACTCAAAGTTAGGCAGTTTTAACACTGCTGGACAAAAGGGAGAGATCTGGAAGCAAACTCAAGTCAACGGAACATAATTAGAACCTTTGATATGGGAATCTGGACATGGTAGCTTGATTGTGAATTTATAGTGTCATCCGGATACTAGTTTAAATAATGCCTTCCTTGCGAGAGCCGACTGCCCCGGTGACGAATCCCTTCGACTCGGCCGCCGCCTTCGGGCGGTAGAGCCTCTTGTCCTCGCCAGCGCGCCTCTAAGTTTCCGTGGGCTATGCCCTCGGGGACCACGGAGCCGCGCCCAGACGTGGCAATTAGCTGAAGCCATGACACCTGAGATCCCCGTCAGCACCTGACGATTCGGCAGGGTAATGACCTGAGACACGGGCTCTCGCGAGGTTGTGCAAGTGCCTTCCTTGCGGAAGCTGGCTGTCTCGGAGTCATTCCGTACCGTTTCGGCCGACGCCCTAGGGTGCTCGAGCCTCTTGTCCTCGCCAGTGCGTCACTACGTTCCCAAAGGCTAGCCCGAGGGGACCATGGTGTCGCGCCTCGGCGGGACAATTGGCTGAAACAAAAGCTTAAGCTTGCCGCCGTGGTGGCCATGTAATTAATCATGGACCCGCGGACTGCACTATAACTCCCTTGTGGAGAGCAAACGACCGCGCTGACCTGTTGGCACCTGGCGTTCATCAGGCCTAGGCCTGGACAACGCACACAAATTAGGGCGCAAGACGCCCGTGCATCATCCATCCATCCACTAGTTTAAATACAATGACACTGTGTCACACCCAAACTCTGCAACACTCTCAAAGCAGACTCAGACCTACAGAATCTAAGTCTCAGCTTAATTTGATTGTTTTCTGTCCACTATAAAATAATGCACAGTATAGTTGTATAATATACCCTGTGTAATACGGAAAAGTGAAAATATAAATGTTCCCACTCAACAATTGCCTGAAATTTCTTCTCCCAGAGCAACTGGACATTTTTGGAACTACACAAAGAATTAATGGAATTCATGTTGGGACCACAATGATTTATCGTATAACTGTCGTAATATCAAGAATTAAATAAATATCTTTCTGCATAGCAAATAATAACATTTTTATCATTTAGACCTCAATACGATATGTTTCCTGTCCAAGGGATGGTCTTACAGGGCATATTCCCACCATGCTGTTCTACCGTGGGCTAGTCTCTTAATTTCATGACAGCAAGTGCATATATCATAAACCATAAAATTTCTCCTCCATCCTCTACGCCACTTTCTATTTACCAGCCCCTCCAGTGCTACTGCCTTCACATTACCTTTTGTTTTCCTCATACGTCCTAACCAATTTCTCTTCCTGCCCTTCTTGATATCCAACACTCTCCTTTTCTTCCCCACTCTTCCAAGTAGGGCCTACTGTTTCATTCGCCACTCCGTCCTTTGAGGAAATTCCTCCTAGCTTCATGCATGTCCACACATTGAAAGCTTGTAACCTCCTCTCCTCTTTTTTTTCAATGTCCAAGTTTCTGCCCCGCAAAGGAACAGGCTCAAAAGAAAACATTTTACCAACCTGTATCTCAGCGTTATGTCTAGTGGCCAACGCAATAATCTTCTCTTTCTATTAAGGGTTTCCTTAGCTAAGAAAATTCTGCATTTCATCTGTTGATTATAACGCATGTCCTCTTGAACTAAATATTCTAGATATTTAAAAACTGTCACTTGTTTAATTTTCTTATTTGCAATTTTAATCCGTACAGTTCTGCTCATATAGTTTATGACTATGCTCAAATAGAGCTCAAAGGTTTTATGTAAAATAAAATAGAAAAATGTTAAAAGTCAAACGTGTTAAATTTCAGGTGTTTTGTAATATGTATTACGATTGTGGAAGAACTGTTTGTACTCAGCATTGAGTGTGCCTATTGCTCGAGTAAGTCAATAACAAACGAGGTCACCTAAATACAACTGTGTCAGTCACAGCACACGTTCATCCATACAGCCATGATACTTACTTCTTACAGCTTCTCGGACAGCAAAGACAAATGCACTTCCTTACGTTTGACATGTAATATCTGTGATAAATCACGTGGGAATATTTTAAATGAAGAACTCGCAGCAAGCGAGCGTAAGTGTTGACACTGATATGCAGCGTTTGTGCAAACGCTTTGTTATGTACTGCCAGTACTGCCAACCCTGCAACACTCTGTCAGATTTGTCAAATTGACAGTTAATATGGCGTAAATGTAGTAAATAAAAATCTTTGTGATGAAGATAATAATATATAGGTAATTGAAGTTTACTTAAACATAATATTAAAGCAAGATTTGAGAATGTAATCTAAAATCTGAGATTTTTTTGCGGTGGGGATAAAGAAAGCAAAGTGACAAGGCTGCTGCTCATCTTGAACCTTAATTAAGATGTTTTTACGTTGAAACAATAGATCAGAAAATATTACAAGTTATGTATTTGCTATACGCAGAAGATCGAGTGATGAATACCGAAAGCAAAGACGACGTACAATAAGCTCTTGAGCTTTGTTGTCCATTATGTGTTTGAGTATCAATATCTATGTATACAAAACTCAAAGTCTGAGGATTTCTTTGTATTGAATAGAAATCCACACCGTTACACCGATTGCCACCAAAGTTTACACAGCTAACCTTTGGCACAAGGCAAAAAGCACTCTCTAACTTAGAATTTGATATTTTGCCCCGTTCGCACAAATTAGGCCCTTTAAATTATGCCATTTGTTGGCGCGTATAAAGATATCAACAAAACCATGGAGACCAGAATTAACTACTATAGTAAGAAGTAGATAAACAAATGTTATTTAGTGGGATCTTTGAACAGTCCGTGTGACCACCCTTGTGCGTGTTAAAAACGTAACTAAAACACAGCAGGTTGAGTTTCGATGCGGGAGACCTTGAAAACGCAGCAAAGTTGACGACCGTGCGTTTTTTCCACGTCCGTGTGACCAGTTTCATTGCTGCCTGTGTGTTAAATTCAGTGCGATTCCCACCTCTCAGAAAATTTCAATCCCTGACGACCCAAGACAGTAAACAAGCAAGTAATAACGCGGTTAAAAAACCTTTAAATAGGAACAAAGCTACGCAGATAACACAAAAAACAAAGATAATTTGACGAATGATGATTTTAAAAAATTGTCTTAAAAAAATGTCAATTAAAAGAAAACAATAATGCGGGCGAAACCGCGGGTGTAACAGCTAGTTAATTATATTTCTGCCACGAGACGTTAATGTTTTGGATAAACGTTTTTTGTTTAAGCTAGCTTTTGCTTACTGCCAGCTACGTCAAAAGCGCCCGCTTCTACATAATGGGTATATAAGCCGAGAACTAAATACTTCCTCAATGAATGAAAAAGGGAAGAACATCGGAATCAATGTTTGCGTTATCTAGACCGAATGACGGCTGATAAGCAAGCTGGACAGGATGGATGCACGGGCGTCTTTCGCCCTAATTTGTGTGCGTTGTCCTGGCCTAGGCCTGATGAACGCCAGGTGCCAACAGGTCAGCTCGGTCGTTTGCTCTGCACAAGGGTGTTATGTTGCAGACCGCGGGTACATGATAAAGACATGGCCACCACGGGAGCAAGCATTTGCTTTTGCTTTTGATTGAATTCAAACTTTCTCATTTTAATTATTTTCTCTCTCTATATATATATATATATATATATATATATATAAACTCAAAGTCTGAGGATTTATGGGTACTGAATACAAATCCACACCGTTACACCGATTGTCACCAAATTTGGACAGGTAACCTTTGACACAAGGCGAAAAATACTGTCTAATTTGAATTTGATACTTTGGCCCGTTGGCACGATTTAGGCTCTTTTAATTATGCCTTTTCGTTGAAGATGTCAAAAACACCATGGATACCAGAATTAATTACCATAGTAACAAGTAAATAAACAAATGATATTTATCAGCATCGGAACTGTATCCATTTATCCATTCCTGCAGTACATTTTCTATGTTTTATATAATATGCGATTGTATCGATATATTACGATGTGGAAAGTGTACTAATTTTAAATTGTCCTATTACTTAATCCAAAGCTTGTATTGTATTACTTAATACAAACGAAAATACGTGTTGTTTTCATTTGTAGGGTTAGGTGACAACGGTTTTTGGTTTTTAGTTTACTGGTGAAATAAACAGAAGCCATGGTTGAGGAAAAAATAACGTTTAATGTGTTATAGAATGCTTCTAACACAGTAACACTTAAAATAAAGAATTTAGCGTTTTTGATTTAACAGGTACTTTATAAATATCTCCAAAGGCTTTATAAACGGGTACTTTTAAATCTCCAAAGGCTGTTGCACCAACATAATAATTTAGTACCATTTAAAATAGTACAAGTGTTGAAAAAGGCTTTGGAGAGAATTTGACTAAGAGTACAAAATTGTTATACGAGCTGACAGAACGCCTTATAGACACAGACAATAAAAATTATATCAAAATACGTATTGAAAGTCAAAAATTTGCGTGCGAAGCCGCGGTTAACTGGTTAGTTACTTACAAAAACTGCAGTTGAAATGAAAGCAGTCTTTTGTAATAACGCGATTTTATATTAGAAATAGTTTGTGATACCAGTAACGTATATTACGAATTTTGTAAGGGGGTAAAAAGTATGGACATAGTTGCAATGGTTGGAGTGAAATTTTGATTATTGATAAGATTTAAATTAAATGGCAGACCACAAAATAATAACGACAGTCTTGCGCCAGCTGTGCGTTAAAATTTAACGACAGTGTTTAAAGGCATTGTGTTCATTAAGCCAGAATTATAAGAAAGTATGTCCAGTGACAACTTGTCTGATACAACAGGAGTAAATTAGATATTTAGTTGTACAAATGTGGTCAGTTGCAAACGTTGACTTAAGCCGACTAACGAATGTTTACTTAAACGTTTACTTGAACAGTGTGGGTAGTTAATCGAGATACACGCTTTCACGTGCACAACAAGCAGATTTCCGTGTGATTAATTATTGTAGTTAACAGACCAAATGCATACACACTGCTTACAACAGCATACCAAAGCCGTAATTAATAATCTATAGAGAGCCAGTATGTTTACAGCAACGTCTGTTTCGCTTGTTATTCTCCGCACTATATACAATTTGCTGAATGATAGCCTTCTTCCAGCCTCTCAGCCTCAATCTAGATATTAGTTGGTGGCCATACTCAGGTTGTCTTGTTCAAGATTCCTACATTCCTACATCTTTTGGACCGTGGCCAGTTGCGTTGCGACACAATCGTGTAAAACCCGGCCAGTGGCGAGGAATCTGAAACCGCTCAATTGCATCTTCATGTTATTATTATAATGATACAGAAATCTTCTTCTGCTTCTTCGCCACATCAAGGTCAAAACCTTACAGCCTGTTCTGACTTCACTGAAGCCGTCTCTTCCTTGATCTTCCTATACCACGTCTTCTCTGAGGTCTGTATCGTATTTCTTGTTTAGGCAGCCTCATATCTTCCATTCTCTCGATATGCTGCCTCCATTTTATTTGTCATTCCCTTATTCTGCTGGCCACAAAATATACTATTTAGCTCAGTTTTTATATCTTCATTTTGTATTTGATCTCTAAGAGTGCAACCTTTGGTTTTCCCCAAGAACTTCATTTCACTTGTTTGTATTATAATAAAGAAATTACCTTTATAATTCTATATATTGTTTGCCAAATCTAACCTAACCTAACCTAACATTTCCCAGCCCGACATAACCTAACCCAACTTAATCTAACCTAATGTAACAGATATATTGGAAGAATGAGGTTACTCGAACAAATAAAAGATTGAAAAATTTAAATCTCGTCGAAATTCAGGATAGCAACGTTTCCAAATGACAGATTCGGTTGGTAAGTAAAAGCACGGGGTACAATTTACCGAGTAAAAATAGGTGATAACGTTGTTTCGTTGCAACTGACCGGGACCGCGTCGTTTGCTGTCTTATAATTTCTCTTCTTCATCTTCTTTTTTTCTTTCTTTTATGCCTCGCAGTTTTGGGTTCGCAGTCCATTTTTCAAAACATTTCCTATTTCATGACTCACTTTTGCATAGCTTTACCCGTTTTTTAGCTATCGTCTTAGTTCTAAAATCCTATTCTGCAACAGATTACTTAGTAAAATTTGCTTAAAAGGCGAAAATGCTTCTCAAAAACTTTGCATATAATAAGCAGAAAAACAACGTCAAAAACAACTTTTATAAGTGCTTAAGGATTGATTAAATTTTGTTTGAATATCGTCTTAAATACAAGGAGATTCTAAATTTTACGGAAATATTTTTAGCATTGTTATTGTTATAGGTACTGTGCATTATTAGATGCGACTTATTTAAAGGAGATGTTTGACGAGTTCTCCATTTTGTTGAATGCAGCTTGCAAAATCTCGCTGAGCTAATTATTTAGGTAAGAATAGTTGAAGAACATTAATTTTAAACTACAATATTTACGCAATTTAAATAATTCGGCTTGCAGTTAGACTAGCATGTGGTTCATGAATGATGATCTACAGTCTCAACTATTTTGCTATGTTATTGTTTAACTAATACACAGTGGCGGCTGGCGGTTCCAAATTTTGGTGGTTGGAGTAGTCGGTTGAGTGTTGGGGGGAGTGGAGGTTAAGCGAACACATTAAATAGAAGGCAGATCTACTACATAGGTCCATCATACATAGTGCTGCCGTATGGAAAAAAAATAGAAAGTTATGTTTGTTTTCCAATTGTTTGAGCAGTTAATTTGTGGGAAATTCCAAGTAAGTTGTGTCGAGACAGTTCATGTAACAAGCATGATGCAAGCGACTGAGTATCATGTTTAGGAGGAGCAATGAAACCCCAGAATCTTTCAACTGTTTACCTTTTATATATAACGATAGACTATGACCATTTGAAGAACATTAGCAACATCAGTGGTCTCATCAGCACCAAATAATCCGCTTCTTGTGTCTTACTCGTTATTTATTCATAGCATATTTCTAACATTATATTTAAAAGTTCACTTTGAATGGTTTTTGAGGTGCCCTTAAATACAGTTACTTCCTCATTGCTGTCAATGCAGTTACAGATTTTTCATTGCAGTCTCAAGCTCAGAACTAAACCAATCAAGCCTCGAAATATACCAGGATCTAATGACGTTTCAGTCTCATCATGACCCCACAAAGCTAATTCAAAAGCTCCACAGAAGCGGATACAGTTTATTATTGTATTTAAGACGTACCGACTATTGCGTACTCTTTTGCTGTGTAATACAATATTTTGTCTGTATTCACTGTCCAGCTGCTATGCTATATGTGCCAAAAAGAGAAAACTGAAAAACATTCTTAATGTGTACACTTGACGCCTGATGATTTCTTAAATTTTCGGCTAGACGATTAATATCTTTCATTCCAAATTTTTTCCAGAGGTCCTTCCCTCCAAGTAATAAACACGGAAAACAAAATGGAAAATTTCTTTAGTCACAACCACATAACCATAATATTCTAGTTTAAATAATCAATTAAATTGTCGACCGCCTGATTTTACAATTTGATTTATTGTTAAGGGAGGCATTTGGTATCCTACTCTATCGGTTCTTAAGGCTATTCATTTTAAACTAAAAAAAACACGCAAAATCAGTAACTCCTAAAAGCATAAACACAAATGCACACAACAGCACTAAACAAAGAAAAAATAATACTTAACACACAGTGTAATTAATAAAAAATCGATTGACACTTTATTATCACAATTGCAGTAATACAAAATTATTACTATAATTTTATAAATTCAAATAATGTAAACACTAAAAATGAAACACTTACTTACAAATCAAGAAGGCTGTCCAGACATCATAACATTCAACTAAGGATGAGTTATAACACTACAAGTGGAGCGTTGCAGAAGCTTTGCAACCGCCTAGCAACATAGGGAACATAGGGTAATTGTGAAGAGTAACGCACATTCTCCGATATGTTTGTGTAGTAAGCTCTGCCATTTACTCTTCAAGTTGCAAGCGGCCTACAACCACCAGCCTGCGCGCCATATTTGAATAGTACGTGAACATTGCCGCATAGAATATAATACGCTCTCCGTTAAAATTTATGACACTTTTAACCGCTTAATGTTTTTGGATATTATTTTACAGTTTTGTTATTCCATTTTTGTGGTTGTGCAACGCTGCAACCATAACACCAGCCACCAATGCTAATACATACGGTCCTGTGGGTTGGACCTACGCAACACGGCCAGCATGATCACACGATCTCTGTTTTCTTTTGGAGTTGGAAAAAGTAGTTACCTTACTGTAGTCATAATGGCACGCCAGCAGCACAACTACAAAATTACAACAACTGTCCAGATGATGTACCTGAGAAGCAGGGATTCGTTGTGATGAATGCTGCTATCAACAAAGTGGAGGCAATGTCAAAAAACTAAGTCGAATGCATTGTTAAGACGGTTTCGTGCTTAAAAATTAAAAAAAAATCGATTTTTAGTCTTTAGCATTAACAAGGTCTCCTTTTCCTTTTGTTTAAAATTATATATATATATATATATATATCTGTTGTTATACCAAGCATTTTTTCATATCATCTTGTATGTTTATTTCATGTGATCCAGTGACATCCAGTGCGATGTCATTGATATCCTTCGAACAAATATTTCAATATTTTGTAATAATATTATTAGCTATAAATTGAAGAATCTATAAGCAAATAAGACTGTTCTAGAAAAAAGTAAGGAAAACAGGGTAAAGAAAAGGCAGCTAAAAGGAAGAGAGGTGAGAATAATGAAGAAGAAGTGTATAGTGCAGGTGCATTTTGAATAAAACCATTACAAAACTTTAAACGCGATTTCCGTAACTCCATATTTTTCATGTTGAAGAACACATAACGTGCTACGTTTGTACTGCAACGTGCTAGAGACTTGAACTTTTGTTTATTATGTTTGCTTCATAACGCTTATTATAATAAACTAACAATTTTGTATAATACCGTATGTAAATATTTGGTATGTTTTCAAAAAGAAGTAAAAGGTTTTTTTTGAAGCACTGTATTTAAAAAACCATCCTAAGTATTCTTTTATTAGTACATATATTTAATTAGGTCTACGGTATGCTCTATGCATTTATCTTTTAGTAGAAAAAAGGTTCATAAAAATATCTTGAATAGTCTTTGAAATATGTACCTAAATGATTAGCGACACTCCCATTTAGTTAACATGGGGCATACCTTCACGACCTAGTCCCATTAAACACTGGAAACAGAAAACTGGAAACAGAATAATTAACACCAGGTGAGATCGCTATTTAGAACTTCAGTGATAGCTGAAATGAATAAAACTGTAACAAACTGTCGTATTCGACACTTCTTCACGTTTACACTTGTCCAACAACAAACACTGACGTAACAAATAATAAATGTCGCTTAATTAACCGTGTCGCATTAAATAATACAAGCCACCAATTACAGTTATCCGCACTTTATAATTCACAATTATCACTTTGTTTTATACAGCTATAGAAATACTATATCTCTAACAGACCATTACAAATCGCTGATTAAAAAAAAAAAAAAATAAATAAAACTGGTTGCCTTCTGGAAAAGCGCTCAGACTGCATGTCGCAATATGTGACAAAGCTGACTTGGCTGCCGATACAAAAATATACCAAAATCTGAAAGGCGCATCTGGAATCATCAAGAAGGAGCGCGCATGAGCATTGCATAATCCTGACGCTCAAACAGCGCGTGCAAAGCCACATGTCACGTAGCCACACGTTATGTATCTCTTCAAGGTCGCAATATTCTATGCAACAATGTAATACGTCGGTAGTAATCCATCTTGGAACAAGCATTAACATAGTGTTATTCTCATTTTGACTCTTAGAACACGCTCCTACAATACTGCTGTACAATTTGCAACCACGCTGTACATTAATTAACTATATAAACAAAAACTATTTATATTTATAATGACTTTTAACACTCATATTTGATTGTAATAATTTGCCAGTACTTTTATTACTTTTTAAATACTCTATTAAGACTAATATTAAGCTTATTAAATTTTGTCACTGAACATCTAAGCGTTGTGTTAGGACACAACTGTTACACATGAGACAAGTAGCAGAATAATAGACTGTAATTAGGCTTAGACTGTTGTTCTGAACAACGGATTAATTAATTCCAATCCTACAACATTCCAGCTTGTATTCATTATCATTTAGCAAACTCAAACTGTTTAACGGGTCGGTGTGAAACCGCAGAGTTATCCAACTTGCACTTCGGATCACGTCAGCTGGTTGTTAACCATACAAGTGTGTGTACGACTCGAGAGTTGCGTTCCTATGGTAACGCGCGACGTAATTGGAAACTGAATAGCTTGTGGTTGGAGAGACGCAAGCATGCGGGCTTCCCCACACTCACACACAATAATTAAGTCTTATTAAAAGTACAGGCATGTAATTAAAGAATGTTTTCAACACCTTTGTGTTCAAACAGTAATAAGAGAGTTTTTTCCTTAGTACTACTAGCACTTTTGCTCAAACCTTGATAATTCGGAAGAAACTGCAGCCGTGAACACTTTAGCCTTAGGATTGTCAAGTTGTTTTCCTGTATATCCCGCCAGCTTTTTTCCTCTGTTGAAGTATTCGAGTAAACTAAATTTTACATGGAAGGGTTACCAGTCCCTCGCACAACTCCCCAACCAGGAGGACCAGGTGCATTAATTTCGTGGTACACAACCCCTAGACCGGTCGCTTTCTATAGGGCTGATGACCTCGGTCTGCCCATTGCTAATTTTGGATCATCCCGGTTATTTTATTTCATCGGTACCCCCCGCCCATGAGAAGCCAGAGAGCATTCCAGCTATCCACCACCTGAGGAGGCGCCCGATGGGGGATTAGCAAACCCCGCCTGGGAGTAGTACCGCAGAGAAAAGGACATACGTTGCAATACGGCTAGACCCCAGACTGCATTCGGGCACAGACAAATTAACGCCTCCCCGGACACCCGCAGAGCAGCCCCACACAGGTCCCTGGTCCTCCTTCTTTAATTCTGGCGGTCTCCAGCCAGACTGGTTGGGCGTAGTACAGTGCATGCTGTTGTACAGAGTGGCGCATGCGCAAAGCTGCCTTTTATCTGATGTGTTTTAATAGGTATAGCTTCAGTATACGCCGGCGTCAGCTGTAACTGTTGCGTTTTGTAAGCTTTCAACAATATGCCGCATTATCTGTGGAGCAAACAATTTGAGTTTACTTACAGTGTGGGTGTAACGCGAACTATTCATCATCACTGACATTTGAAGAACGGTAGCCAGATTTAGACAAAATACGTATTCGCCCAACTACACTACTTCTCTGTGTAGTGTGACACTATCAGCGATACCGGCTAAAAATCACACACACACACACACACACACACACACACACACACACACACACACACACACACACACACACACACACACACACACACACACACACACACACACACACACACACACACACACACACACACACACACACACACACACACACACACACACACACACACACACACACACACACACACACACACACACACACACACACACACACACACACACACACACACACACACACACACACACACACACACACACACACACACACACACACACACACACACACACACACACACACACACACACACACTGATTTGTGGTATCAAGTTAGTGTACTCAACGGATATAAATTTATTGTCCTGTTGAGTACACTAACTTGATACCACAAATCGTTAAAAATCAATTAAAAAAATATAACGTTACAGTAATTTTAAAAACAAACAATAATATTCAAAACGTATTACGCGCAAAAAGAAACAAAAATCCTGAAACATGTTCCGACATATATAAAATTGTATGTGATGACTGCGATAAATTCTATATTGGACAAACAGGAAGAGGTTTTAAAGATAGATATATAAAACATCTGCCCAAGAAGAATGTCAATAATATAAAGTCCAGTTACACGCAGCTTTTAATGGAATACAACCATAATTATACCAGTTTTGTAAAAAATTTAAAACCTCTACATTACTGTAAGAAAGGACGTTTCATGGATGCAATGGAAGAATTTATAATCTACAAAGCAAGCAAATTCCAGCGTGATGAGTTATGAATGATATGTTGTCATTTAAATCCAACGTCTTCTTTGACACAGTAATACGCACACAACAGGAAGAAAGCAGACGACTGCCTGTGTAAGTTTGTGATAACAAATCAGTCGACTTTTAACTTTACGACGACGCGCACGTGAATGAATACACATAGCTATGTGTTTGCGCGAATACGAGTGTTGTGCAGTGGTTTTATATTTTTTTAAAAACTTAACGACGAGTGACTAGTATATGATTTAATTTTATAACCTGATGATGGGACTGTGATCCTGAAACGCGTTGTTACGCAAATAATTAAGTTGCAAGGAAGGAATTAGATAAAGGTAATTACCAATCTATATAATTTATTAAATTACGCAACTTGGAGACCGTACCAAAAATGAACTCAAATTCATTCAAACTTTCTTCAAATGTAGGACTAATGGAATGAAATGTTTACATTAAGAAAAAATAGGAAAGATGAATCATACATTCTTGTTTGTTTTGATTAGTGTGTAAGTAACAATAATAAATAAATAATTATGACTGTTCACTAACCCAAACAATTATATTTGACTTATCAATTTAGTTGTTGCAATAAATAAACCAAAGCTATTTAGTTGATATTATTTAAGTTCACAAAATTCTATGCATATGGAGTTCATGCATAGTACTTACTGAAAAATAAAAAGGGTAATTATAAAAAAACTGAGGCTGATAGAGAAATTCTGACTACATATTCAGAATCAGCACCCAAAAATACATAAGAATTAGTAAAAATTGAGCATTTAACAAAATCATTGTTGACCAGTGTAATTATTTTAACGTTAAGCTGATCGAAGCGTGTATAAACTTAAAAGTGTTTGCTGGTATTTTTGTGTGTTCAGTGTTCAGATATTTCTTATATTAGTGTTCAATTAATTAATTTTGTAAAATAAATAATGTTAAATCTGTTTTAAAAACTTTTTTTTTCTATCTCTATTAAAGATAAATGCAAAGTTAAGGAACCCGGTAGGCCGCTTCTCGTTTTAAATATTAAACAGAAATATTTAACTATCCTTTTATTTTAACTATATATTTTTAGAATAATTTACAAATTGCATAAATACAACTTAATATTAGGCCTACTAAAAGTTGTCAATAGTTATGTCTTCATGTTGCGACCCACCCCGTGTGTGTTACTTGGAGTGGGATAATTTCTCTTATCTTAGTAGAAGTATTCAGACATTGGACCCCGACGAGCCGCCAATGCTCTTACTCCAAAATTTAGAAAACTCGATGTGCTAGACACTATTTGTAAAATCTACATAAGTCTTCCTTCGTAATTTCTGTAAATTCTATTGTGAACGTTAACGGTTTCCGTCATCGAAACCCGTCACACCAACTCGTTTGCAGATGCAGTATATATTCACCAGGGTATGTGTACATTTATGCTGTACAATACGGTAACACGGTCTGTAACTGTTGCCCCTATTATTATTACTGTATCCACACTGTAGGTTTATACTACACTGGCGACATCTGTTGGTTGTTGCGTAAATAATTCTGTCAAGTATTCATGACGCGTTCTGGCATCATGGTACAGCCATAATCTCGCCCTCGCTACATACACTGAATAGTTTAGCAGTGGCTCAATCCTCTGCGTTTATAGTGGCTGAAGTTTTTGCACGTTTATATTTACTGTGTGTGTTGCATTGGAAAATACGATTACATGTCTTTTAGTGGCATGCGTATTTTCTCATAATAAATCATAAGACAATACTAACAGGATATACAAATTCTATACAGGACTGTTTATTTTGGATTGTAAAAAATATGCAGTCTAGAATTATATGTAAGTTATTGTAAATGCAAGCATGTAGTGCTTTATATGAAAAGCTGACTAATTATCGTAAGTTAGGGTTACGATAGTGGTGTGTGTGTGTATGTGACGCGTAAATGTCAATCAGAAAAAAGTATAACGCCGTTATTAGTAATAATATAACGTCGAGACGGGACTTGGACAACAATGTAGGTCATATTATAACAAACAACCCACCTTATTTACTAGTCACTTTGTGTAAATATATAAAAGAAATACTTTTATGTATGGCTCATGCTTAAAAAGAACAAACTTTTAGATAAAATTTGAGATTTTTGCAGAAACAGAACCATTCTTGACCTGAATTACCAAATATTTACATTATACGATTATATTTCTTTACTAATTTAGATCTCTGTAGAGAATGAGCAAGGAGCTGGCCAATGAGAGATTTAAAATTTTAGTTAAGATTAATTAAAGTTCTTTTCGAACTTCCCTTTTTGTGTGTAAAGATTCCAACAACAACCTGTCGTCGGTGGTACTCTCTCTCTCTCTCTCTCTCTCTCCCATCTCTCTCTCTTATATATAATATTTAATAATAAATAATATTGGTTTAATTTATGCCAAAATATATTTTTATAAAATTACAATATTTCGACGTATTAACTGACACTTTCAATTTGTTTTCGTACTGTTTCGTGTTTGTCCAATTGTACATGTCTCGAGCTGTTTTGGGGACAAGCCCCCTTTAGCCAGTTTGGATTTCGACTTTTGGAAGACAAACACCAGTGGAGGCCGGCCGTTGAGAAGGCGGAACTGGAGATGATGTTTAAGGACAGCCATGGGAATTATTGTATTGCGTTAGTTACAAAATAGAATTATGGAACGGTCTGGCCGATCAGCGCAGGACGCTAAAGATGGAGGTTAGCGTCAAAGTTGCGTCAAGGGTACGGCGGTGGGCTCATTTATGGGGGCGTAGTTGACGGGAGTAGATTTGGAGTATAAGCGGATTACGGGATTAGTGTAGGTAGGAAGTTGTGGTGTTTATCTGTTGTTTCTATATGGTACGTTGGCAAGTGCCATCACGCGGTTTATGATGAAAGAGGACCGTTGCGTGTTTCTGGTGAGACGGGTTATGGAGGCTGCTGTGGATTAAATGGAGGCTCGGGTACTGGATTGTCTTTGCGCAGTTTCGGTTTAGTTTGTATAGGAAGGAGTCAAGGGAAGAGGATATTTGTTGGGTACAGGGATCTGTTGCTGGTGTGGTTTGGTGGGGGGGAGGACAGTATATTCTTCTGAGAGCTTCCTTTCCTATTATTCTATAGGATTTCAAGCGGTCGTTGTCGGCAGTCAGTAGGATCGGTTGTACATACGCCACGATGGAGCGTAGACATGCTGTGTAGACCTCTAAAGTGCCTCACAGGAGCAGCGGTCTGAGTGCTCGGATCGGATTGGGCAGTAGTTCTTTTGATATGCTGTTGCCAGATTAATTTAGCGCCAAGATACTTGCAATCACGCTTCGGAATAATAGTTAGTGGGCCGATGCGGACAGATGTCTGAAAGAAGTTCCTCATTCCTCATATTTCGTCTCCTGGCATTGAACCTGCTGATTTGGGGTTTGTCCGCGTTTAATGAAAATTTCCAGGTGCTACGATAGTCAAAGAATGGCTGTAAAACTTCTTGAGTCTTGATCGGACCTGACGGTGAGTTTCAGCGGAGTCCCAGTAGTACGTCTGTGTACTAGGCCAGTCTTGATTTGGGTATAGCATATGCTGGGGGGCAGGTGTAGTATCTTTGGTGAACGGGCTAATACCCGAGTCTTGGGGGACACAGGACCGGTTCCGTTACCGGGGTGCCTAGAGATACTGGCGGACTCGGACTTGTCCTGTGTGGCCATACAAGAATTGTGAGAGCCCTTTTTCTGATGTTATGCGGAAAATGACAACCGACGATCTTGAATGAGGTCAGTGTGACATACAGAGTCGAACGCTTTAAGAATGTTGAGTAGTGCTGAGATGGTTGGGTGTTTCAGCGCGGCAGTAGCCTATTGTAGCCCGTGGTCAGAGTCAACATCCGGGCCTAGTCGGGTCCCGTGTAATCACTGGGAGATGTCTGCTGTAGTTAGGAGCTTATCGGGAGAGGAAGACATTTGGGTCGGGTGTCTGGCTGGCGGGTGTAGGGGGTTTGATGTTACTGTAGACCGTGTGTTCCTAACACAGGGAGCCAATTAATGCCAATTGTGTTATTGCAGCGGCCTCCAAGTCGGGATGCTGGACATGAATGTCCCTGGCAATGACAAAACGGATATAAGAAGTGGACAGATAATCGAGAAAAGTGATGTTTAGGGTGTCACTAGATGTCACTAGTAGTAGGTGGCTTTGAAAACGGGAGGGGCGTTTAGGAGTTGGATCAGAATTCTGTTGGCGGATTGTTTGGGATGGAGTCGAATTCGCCTGCAAAGAATTATGGACGGGAATTGCTACTGCGCCTGTGCGGCAGTGTAGGTGCTCCCTGAAGATGTTACATGCTGGGAAGTACAGGCGTTGTTTGGCAATAAGAGAGGTCTTGTTGAAGGTCGCAAAGTTGGAATGAGTTTCCTGCAGAATGTGGAGGACCTTGTCTAATTTGGACCGAAGCCTTCGGCAGTCAGATGTGGTAGGGTAAGATGGTTTTTGTGAACTACGTTGTCGGTCTGTCCCATCGCTGTTTGGCGTTTCGCTTTGGAATAAAGGATGTCCAATACCTCGGAGGGTACTATTGAAAACCGTACGGGTATTAATCAGTTGTTTAATTATTTGGTTAACAGACGTTAACCCACGTAACTTTGTGTGGGTTGTCGGATCTGTCACGTTCAATATGACTCCCATCAGATAATTTTTTATAATTCGTCTTGTATTCTACCTATGAAGATGACAGTTAATAGTGCCAAAACATTGTAAATATATAAAATAAAATGTATTCTTGTATGAAAGAAACAAATATTATTTATTAATAATAATAATTATTACAGCAAGAATAATTGTGAAAATAAATATAAACATATAAGTATAAATATATATAAATACTTTTTGCTACACTCTATTTCATGATGCATATATAATTTATTTAATATTTATTATAATTTCCTTATCTCAAGATATTTTTTCGCTTATTTGGAACATGTTTCGGGAATCATATTGTTACCATTCTCAGCCATCTTAATTTTGTATCCATCTTAAAACATACACAAAACAAACTAATACCTGAACAAATACAAAACATGACACAATTTTCAAATCACTCAACATCGAACATACTCAAAAAGCTATATATACACCACAATTACACACAATAATACCAGTTTAAAATACCAAAAAGCAACAGGAAACTATAACAACAACCAACCAAAACACAAGTACTCAACAAGATACAAAATTATAGTGACTGAGGATGGGAACAATAGGATTTCCGAAACATGTTCCAAATAAGGGAAAAAGCATTTTAAGGTAAAGAAATTATAAATATTAAATAAAGTGTATATATAGGATATATATATATATATATGTATATGTTTCTTTGTCACAATTAGTGTGGTGTAATTATTTTATCGATATAGTGAGGTTTACTATGTTACTGTTTGCTGTGTGTAGTTTGTAACGTATACCTGTGTTAAAATGGATCAATTATTGTAATACTGTTGTGTCTATATATATATATATATATATATATATATATATATATATTGTATTGAGACGAGTGTGTACTGTTTAAGTCCCACTGTTGGGTTCGTCAATTTGTATTGAGACGAGTACGTGCGTCTCGTTCGTATCACGCAATGTAAACCTATTTGTTACTAGGAACGGGTATGCTTCTCTGTCTCTCCTCTCTTCGGTCGTTTTAATTTAATTTAATTTCTGAGATATTTGGAGTTGGGGAATATAGTAATATCATTAACTAATATTAGCTTATCTCTCTAAGAAAAATATCAGTGTTAGTGTGCTTGAAACTTAAATAATTAATGTGTTATTCTATAATTTCGTTCAACCCTAGTATACCTCGAAGAGAATTATGTAAATTTTGTAATTTAACGCTCTTCTCTTTGGTGTCGGAGAATTCCGCAATAAGCGCTGCAGTTCCGGGGCAACGAAACTTATAGGTTAATTCACTGTTTACGGTAGTCAAATATTATGTACTTAGTCAGTTACTTTTTATTCCCAACTCATTAAATAATACCCCAAATGATAAGATTTTGCAACTATACAAGGTGTGACGATTTTAAAAAAAGAAAAAAATGAAATAAAAGAAATTTAAAATAATTTAAAATCTCACATTAAAACAGAACCAAACCCCTAAAGAAAATGATAATGTAACCCCGCCATAATACCCAAAATAAATAGTTTTAAAACCAAAAAGAATTCTTAATAAAATCTCACATTGTAAACTAAATCTTATGGCAATCATCTAATAATAATAATATTTAATATAAGTCTAATAATAAAATTAAATGGGAATTGAATTGTACAGAAAGGGTAAAGCTTATTATTTATTCCTGCATAAACAGGAACTGACCAGAATTAACTTGTTTTCTGACCCCTAAATAAACTAAGTATTATTGTAAATTTGTTATTATTTAAATAATTAAATAAGACCATTGTTACGTACTTTGAAGACTTCTGCAACTAAGAATATCACGATTTAATTATTTAATCAACCGTAGTCCTTTAATTAAAATTAGAAAAACGGAACTACTTTTATGTAGCCTAGTAATTGTCATGAGATTACTACGCTCCCCTTAACTATTTTCTGCCACTTGGAATGGAGCGCTCACGCCGTAAGCAGCGTAAAGCGTTATTTCGCTACGCGTTTATTAAAATGTGAAAATCTTGATACAATGACTTGTTAAATAAGTAAAGTTGTGTGGTGATGACATCTCTCTATATTATAAAATAACGGACCATGTAAATAATACAGTATTACAACCAAGAAGGTGATAGTAAAATAATCTATCATCATGTGAAGTGTATAACAGTGAAACAAACTTTCTATCTATGTGTTCTAACTACAAGAATTACTAAGAATAACTACAGTCGCCTGAGATGAATGTACCACACCAGGGATGATTTCACATACTTCTAGAACTTCACCACCAAAGTATGATAATGTAACGACTGAACTTCAAGAAACATCAGGAGGACCGAAGAACTAATTCTGCAGCAACTTTAGGAAACACACAGGTGACATGGAGGCTTGTCTTCCATGGTTAAGAGTTACAAAATTATAAACCCCAAAAGACAATTTAAATTATCATATTAAAGACTTTAAAAAATTATGCTTTAAATGTAATAACATTAAAGACTTTAGAAAACTGACATTATAGGTAACATGTAATCTTTGTAATATTTGTTGTTTTAGAAGATTAATAAAAAACCATTCTTCAAATGGTTAGAGTTTCTATATTGTACATGGCAAGGTGACCATTATTCATTTAATATATTTGATCCCGGATCCGTGGAATTAATTAAAAAGGATGTACATCATATTTTGAGGCCCCTTTGTAAAGTAGTAATTTATATATTTAATCATATAGTAAACTATATTGTTTGAGAACTTTCAATAGTGAACTTAAAACTTTATGTAATAAAGAGATGTCATGGTCCAAAAAGGTGAGTGAATAAATCTACAAACCCCTGTCAATATTCCTCAATTCACGGGATCCTATTTAACTTTTGTTTACTTTCCAGTTATTTATGATTGTGTAAAGATAATGGCAGCCTGTTTAATTGACCTGAGCCAATTAACCAGGTTCCCGAATTGTAACGTTATGCAATACGTTTCAAAGGTTTCTTTATTTATTCACTCCTTCAACATTAAATAAGATAGGTTCCAATTGGCATATACAAAGGCTATAGATTGCGTGAATCGATTATTGTTCGGTCCAATACTTTATTTTATATTTGATCATATGATTTGTTTTTGTTTATAATTAAATTAATTCAGGGTGTGAAGGTTCTTGTAACTGTGGGGAAGATTAAAATACATAGATAAGAATGCAAGATTTACAAATTTGAAGTGTTGTGTTGTTAATATGATTTATACAATTATAATTTACCAGACTAGAACGAAGCGACTCGTGTAGGCCGTTGATTGATAACCTCGCCGTTCAGGATGGATATGTCGTTCGAGATTCTTTTCTTCGGTTTAATAAAATGGAATTCTTGTCCTGTTCACCTCACAAATACAGCTCCCTGGATTTATTTACGACCAGACTGGTGGTCCTTCTGCAAATTCTGGATCCAAATACGTTCTCTGTCGTTTGAAGTTATTAGTGATGTTCCGTGTAATTAAAAGGTTATGAGTTCCAGTGTGGTGTATATTATTTGTTGTGACACATTTAACTCTTAGTATTGGTTTTAATATATCGTCAATTCTTTTCTGGTATAGGACAATTCAAGTCCTTCCTTGTAGAACCCAGTTATTTATTTTTTATTGTGATACTGTATTATGATCTCATTTGGTTAAGCTTTGCTGGCATAAGTCAAGAAGATTATCATTAGAATTTTGCGGATTATAATTGTATCAAAAGAATTTAGTATATTATAATTACATTAAACATTTCTTTTGGGTTTTTTAATCTCATCACGTTCAGATCATAAAAGGTAATAATTGAAAATCAACAACTTCTTCGTTCCTGTTGTCCTTAGCAACACATTATTTTTCTTCCTTCTCAATGTTTTGTATATAGTGTTTATTTCATATATTTTTCGTCCATTCCTTATTAATTTTCTATCATATCGGAATATAACTTTACCTATAGTTTGTTTACTATTTTCGATATATATTCTGCTGGCTTTTTGATCTTTGTGTTTCTTTTATATTTATTACTTTTTCGATATCAAACGTTATCAATCGAGATCATGGCATTGTGGCATTATCATAATTTGTTTAAATTGAGGTGGTTTATTATATATCATTACTTATCAAATGTTTTTTCCTAGCTCTTTGAACAGTATTCATTAATTATTATTAACTTCCGTACCTAACCTTTATGTTATGAGTGGTTAAATAGTGTTATTGGCTGTTAGGCCTTTTATTGTATATGGACCTACCTTTGTTTATAACTGGTGAACAACTATAGCCCTTTTACATATATTCATACATATAATCAAATCTTAACTATTAACATTTACATAAACAATTATGCTTTCCGTAACTAATAACAATTTTATCTTGATCTATGGATCACATATAAGAAAATTGTGATCTATTAACATTAACTCTGTTTCCCACATCCTTCTATAACAGTAATTGAATAATACATTTTGTTTCATTATTTTCCATTAACTCAACAAGTAATTTGTATAACATAACATAAACTTTAACATAATATTCACTGTCACAAACTAATATCATTTAATTCATAATCCTTATTTACTATTGCTATAAGGTAAATTATTGTCTCGTTTTTGTTTAATTTAATTGTCATTTACTTTGACATTTTCTGTACTATTTTCTTTCTTACAATTCTCATCAGAATAAGATTTATTTACTTTTCACTGAACATGGATCTCTAACTAATGTCTAATTTACAGGTTTGTTTATTATTGTTATTTCTACCTTGCATCCTTATTCATTTTTATATATAATTATAAAAGTATTTATTAGACCTTTGTTTTATCATAGGAGTTAAATATTGATTTACTTATTATTTTGTTAATATAATATTTATGTAACATGGATGATTGCATTTCTGTTGCGTTACAATATATATATATATATATATATATATATACAATATATATATACAATAAGAGACTTGAAACCCTCGCTACCCTGGTAACAGTATTAGAAACGTTTATAATAGATTTGTTTGTTAGTTATCAGCGTTAAGAACTAGAATCCGTCAGGCGTCGAGCGTAAACATGACGTTATCACATGAGGGCGTGTGATTGCCTTGCTGTACGTCGTCTAGTTAGTACCTTGGGGCATGTTTGTCTCTATAAACGCACTGAATACAAACTACACTGCTAATGGAACCCCTTTGACATTTACACACGTCCGTCGTACACGTGCGCCCCACTCTCCTCACACTGCGGCAATCAGGGACCTCTACTTACTCAGACGTAATCAACAATATTTCACTGCATACTCTCTTTGTAATACCATTTCCTTCTCACTTTGTTTAGACTACATAATTTGAATTTTACACAGTGGTAACTAAATAATTGCCGCAGACTGTAATTGCATCATATTTAATATAAAAAGGAGACTTGTTTAAAGAGAGGCATTTATTTAATTTATGGAATAACAAACAAAGACTTGAGTTTTATAATATTTCTGCTTGAAGTGCGTACGTTGTTTAGAAGCAACATTAATGTGATATAAATTCATACCGGTGCGTCGGTCCGTGGATTGCCATGTTAACGTTGTGAAAACAAAGTAATTGAACTTCGCCGTCATCGTCGTCGTCACTTTACGGTGGAGGCTTATAGCCTGTTCCGTCTTCACTGCAGCCATTTCTTCCAGGGCCTACCCACAGATTTCTGCCAACTGGTTTGTAGTCTACAGCGCTCTTTGGTAGCTTCTGGTAGTCCATTCTGAGACGTGGTCCATCCACTGCTGCTTTCGTTCTTCTATCTTATCACTGATAGAGAATATACCCAGTTCGGCTCTTATATGTTCATTACTCATTCGATCCCACCACGTGCCTTAAAAAATTAATTTCAGCGGTTTGTATGTGCTGATTTTCTACATGCTATACATGCTACATGCATGTTGTATGGAACATGCTACGTGTTTCTCGGCTATTCCAGCGGAGCCCGGCTATAATGTGTGTGAGTAAATATTGCTGCTACTTTGAGAAGAAGGACAATTACGTGACACTTGTCACGCGTCCGTAGCCGAGACTGATCCAGATGTCACCGGTCCGCGCACAGTGTGTCCGGGGCGGCAAACAATTACGCTCTAATGTTTTCTAATAGCCTTGTCGGTGCGTAGTATGGACTACTCTGGAATGTCAGCGGGGTATAAATACCAGATATAAATACCTATCACTCAGTGACGCTTAGTTCAGTTTCAGTGGCGATTTATTTCAGTGCGGTTCGTAGTATTATGACGAAGTGTTTCGTGTTTTATAATTGTGCCGGATTCGTTTACATTATTATTGCGTGTGAAAAATTCTTATTTGATTTGTTGTAAGAGACTATCTTGTTGATTAGAAACTGTTTAACTGTGATAATTAAATCTGGTGATTAGTGACTTAACTGGTGTCTTGTATTTTGTTTTCCATTGTACCATATGACGATTAGAAGACCGTCATAACACTATGTAAGAACAGGTATCGTTGTAAGAATTGTAGGCTAGAGGAATTGTTAATTGCAATTCCAATAAACGAAAACAACATTATTATTACAACAACAGAACAACAAACAACAAAACAACAGAATTATTAGGTAAATATTAGGCCCACGAAAAACTTCAGAATGTTGGAAATTATGAAGTAATGTTGAAATATATCAAAGTATAGAAAATATAACAGAAACAATGAGAAAACGAAGACTATTATTTTTTGGACATTTATATAGAATGGACGACAATAGGTTGACAAAGCAAATCTTCAAATATCTGTGGGGGAAGAAGTCAACATCAAGTTGGGTTAAAGAAGTCCAAAACGATTTAGAAGAAAATAATATAGCCTACATGCAGAAGAACCAATTGAAGAAGTTTTCGGGCAAAAGTGTTAAAAATGGAGGGAGTCCAGGGTAGGAGAGAGAAAAACGCAGGTTCAAAGTGGACTGAAAACAGGAAGAAGAGACACAGTGAGAAGATGAAAGAATATTGGAAAAAGGAAAGAACAAAGAGTAAATAATTGAAATTGGCATGTGGTCCTTAGATGGCCGATACGATAAAAACCAACAGTAAACACTCGTACAACGGTTGTCCACGCACAGTAATAAACAGTAAATACCATTCAATTAGCATCGTAGCAGTACAAGTCACTAATTACAGAACTGAGCACACAATTGTTGCTTTACGCTAAACCACTGTGAAACACACGCTCATTAACGACTTATTCGTCTGCGTTGCAATCTCAGATCTAATCTTGTTCCGACTGGGAGTTGTGGTGAGACCCCAGATGTGCAGTGTCAAGAGTCACAATTTGCATTTCTGCCAATGGGTCAATTTACTTGTTTATATTAATCTTGACTAACTGGGGGGGGGGGGGTTGAAACTTTCCTTGGCATAATGATGAGATATATTGCCACTTCAACGAACCAACGGTGGAAGTGTACGTCAAACTGAGGAGGCTGCAATCGGCTGGCCGTGTCGTAACAACGGACGACAAACGAACACCTAAAAGAATCCTTATGGGTAGTGTGGATGGCAAAAGGCCGGCCAAGAAAATGATGGGTAGATGCTGTCGCTGTGGATGCAAGAAAGATAATGGGTGTGCGGCGATGGAAGTCCTTTGCTACTGATGGAGAGAGGTGGTGGGTCAGGATAGAAGAGGCAAAGGCTTGACTTCGGGCTGTAGCTCTGCTGAACGAGGTGGAGGAAGCTTCCCTTGGTTCCACCGAGGCAAACAAACGATTGTGGGTAACTCGGGTCGCCCGACCATAGAATTTGCAAGCCAAGCGGTTTAAGGTGCCATCAAGTGCACGGACATTCAGTCCTCTTCCAAGATGCACAGGAAGGAACATGCGGGAGACTTTGCACGCAAGCTTCAGTCCCCGATCGAACACGTTCTGTAGGGAAATTCTCTGGGAGGCGGCCAGGTGTCTCCAAACAGGACAGACATACAATTACCAGCAGCACATGTGTTTATCAAGTCATTGCCGGACTCGAAAGCACGGAACATAACATTTCGAGTTGTGGTGAAGCAACTTGTGTGATATTCGGACCAGGTAAATCTTGAGTCAAAGGTAGAGTATATAGATAGTTGACGCGGGTGTTCTAAGGCAGCTGGCAGCCTACGGTTAGTGGACGAGGCCGCTTTATGCGTCCGAGAATATTGCCTCAACGCTCTTAGTAGCATTGACGGCAAATCTTAACTTAGTCCTGTCTGTTCACCAGAGTTGGCACTGGAAATTTACAGCCGCAAAATTTTCTTTGTAATCTGCAGCAGAAGCCGCTGTCGTCCGCAAATAGTAACAGCCTTACTGCAACCACTCGGTCATGTCGTTGACAAATACCAAGGACAGGAGAGGTCCAAGGGCGCTGCCTTGAAGGACACCAGCAGAAATACGCCTCTCCAAAGGCAGTAGACACGTGGTCTACTCTCACACAGAAACTACGGTCTTGCAGAAAGCTGCCGACCAATCGAACGTAGCAATCTGGGAGACGGACTTCCGTTTGTAAAGAGTACCCTCGTGCTACGTGAAATCAAAAGCTTCTTCCACGTCTAGGAAGAACGCGGTTGTCTGTTTACTTCAGCAGCCGGCCTCGATAATGCTCTCAATCAGTCTCATCACCTGATGACTGGAAGAGTGAATTTCAGAAAGCCAAAGTGTTCGGGGATCAGCTCATCCAGTCTTTCCAGATGGTCTTGAATATGACGTGTCGTTTAATGAATTTTGACGTCGCAGACAGGAGTCTGATGGTTTTGAGTTTATCCGCGAGCATAAAATCGTTTCCCTGCTTCGCTGTCACGATCAATGATCCACTGCGGGGAAGTTAGTGAACCTGAGGCGTTGAACAGATCAGCTACGAACAGAGTTGCAAGCTCCGGAAAGCGTAGGAATGTGGTGTTCGTAACAGCATCCCGGTCAGACGTTTTCTGGGCTTAAGCTGCACGGTCCTCTCAGTGAACTCTTCTCACGAGATTCTGTGATAGGAAGATACATAAAGCGCTCTACTTCGAAGCAGGTATGCTCAGCTCAGCGTTGTTGGGTGTGTTAGCCGCAACGCAAGCAGCCGCTCGAAACATTCAGCCAAGAACCCGGCCGTGTTGTTGACCACCGGATTCATCCAATACGAGGATCGGCGTGCGTCTGCGCTTACCAATTAATGTACTGAGAATCCGTCAGACGTTACGTTCCGCAGGAGAACCGCCCATCTGTCCCAGCTACGTCTACGGATCGCCATGTCGCATTAAGTTGTACATTTCCGCTATACATTGTAGGTTAGGATACCAACGTTTCTTTTAAACATCAGGTAACAGATATCTCGGGACGATAGTCGGCATTGTGGTTTTGTTGAAAACCGATAAATTTAGTTATGTGACATTTGGTTGGCAACTCTGTGGCAGCATGCACAACAACAGCCTGATCTTACTAAATTCTAATGCAGCATTAATTATTATAGTGTATTGGTTTTGCTTAAAAATGTAACGTAATTTTACGACGGTCTACTAGATCGTCGTAGGTACAGTGGACAACAAATTACAAGACACCGATTATGTCACTAATCACACCAGCTTTAATTTTTACAGTTAAACAGTTCGTAATTAACAACACAGTCTACTACAAGAAATCAAATAAAAATTGTTCACACGCAATAAAATGTCACTAATATTAAACACAATTGTATTACAATATACCGCCCGATTATAAAACACAACACTTTACTAATAACCACTTGAACGCGCACAGTAATATCGCCCGAGAATAACTCTCGAACCGCAATGTAAATATCTCGCACTAATACTGAATACTTAAGGCCGCTTCCGCCATGTATTTATACCTGCGCTCACAGACCAGAGTGTTGCTAATTGCGTCTTAGCGCTCGTGTGAACTACGTAATTAACTGCGGCCTTGACACAGTCCGCGCGGCTGGCGCCTTTGATAAACCTCTCGAAAATGCGTCGACAAGCACGTACGCCACACGCGTTTCATCGAGATTCTTCTGGCACATTCGACAAACACGTAGATTGTTCTGTGATGTCGTAACACAGCCCCTCCTTAAGCCTGTTCGTCCCGAACTGACAAACCGTCTCTGAAGTAATACTCGACCAGGCGATCTAGGAGGACGTCCTTGCGAAAGATAATTCTCCCATTCTTCGAATTCAGTCTCGTGTGATCCGAACATCACGTTCCCAGGAATGCGAGTCACCCGCTCAACCACTAGTTTTGCTGGAATCACTCCCGTTGCGTCATGTACTGATGACCTAAACACCACTGGCTGATCCAAGTTTGTTTGGTTCTCGTCAACAACCTCTTGGGTAACCTCATCTTCAGCCAATTTGCCCTCGGGCGCTTCTATCAGCTCAGGAACAATCAAGAGTTTTTTCTCGACACCCATAGTTGACTTTCCAATCATTTCTTTTGTCGTTACATTTATTTGTATTTCGTCTGCTAGTTCTTCCTCCATTTCCGCTTGCAATAGGGAGAGTTCCCCTTGACCAGACCTGTTGACTTTTTCTTCGACTAATGCCACTCGCTTAATCGAATGGTTGGTAGACCCTGTCATTTTAGCCATGCAAAGCTTATCTTCTCTTGGCCAACCTTCAGGACATTTTCTCTTAAGTCAACAACGAATCCGTAGGCATTCATAACGTCCGTGCCAAGGATCACTTCATCGACAATGTCTGCAACGAGCATTTGGTGGCTAAACTCGAGAAGACCCAGGCGTACACGTACGTCTATCTTTCCTAGCACCTTGACGGGGCTTCCTGTCACAGTCTGTATTGTACAAGAGCTAATTAGAGGCTGGCGGTTGCTGACTAAGTCAGGGCGCACAATGGACACTGTTGCGCCCGTGTCAACTGTAAATGATGTTGGTTTACCTTCCGCAAATCCATTAACAATCAAGTTTCCACTGGTCTTTGTAGCATGGATACTGTGTGCTGTTCTGGGGCTTTACTTCTCCAATTGGTGCGATCACTCTTGAACTTTTGAATTGTTTGTCCGACAACATTGTTTTTCTGCACCCATCGTAACGGCAATGTGATACAGGGATCTTCTGACTGCAACGTGATGGTACAAACCCATTAATGTAGCAGGACACTGACTTCGCAGCTTCCAACTCTAGGGTGTGAACGAGAGCTTCTGAGCTATTTCGGTGTCTTGCCATTCGCAACACTTGTTGAAGTTCACAATCTCCGATGCCATCAGTGTCTGCACCGCAAACCTTATTCGGAAGTCGTCTGGTGCTTTAGGATAGGCCAATCTAATCAATCTGTCGATACTTACTTCAAACTCTTGAAGACTCTCCCCGGAACGTTGTCGTCTTGTTCTCAACTAAGCGTAGTACACCTCTCGCAAATGTTTATCACCGTAGCGTAATTCTAGAGCTTTTATCAACTGGGCATAGATGTTCTGGCTATCAGGTGGGACTTCCTGTAGTAGTTCCGCTGCGGGTCCTTTTAATGAGAGAACGAGTGAAACTGCCTTGTCTTTCTCCGTCCAATTATTTGCCATTCAGCAGCTTCGAATTGGCGTAAATACGTCGCGCAGTGCGTGCTTCCATCAAAGGTTGGGGCCTTGACATGAACTGTCCCAACCGCAGGCGAAGTGACCTTCTCTATTGACATATTTTCTGTGTCATCCTCCGTCTTTATCATTGGTACAGTCTGTTCACAAAGTTGTTTTGGTTGTAACTTCAGGAACTGCTCTCTTATGTTTGCCATTGAGATTTCTACTGCAGATATTTTATTTGACATGGTTTCTTCTATGTCAGATATTTTTGTGGACATCGATTCTTCAGCACTCGAAACAAATTTCTCTACTTCAGCTATTTTTAATGTCATTGATTGTACTTCCGATATTTTAGTAATTTGTTTATTAAGCTCACCTCGTAGGAGACCCAACTCTGCAGCGGTTTGTTCTTGTGTCTGCTTTTGCTCCTATATTAACTCCTTGATGTCTTCTGTTTCACGCTTCCGTTCCTCTGTCTCCCGCTTACGTTCTTCTTTTTGTCTTTCTTCTGTTTCTAGCATTAGCGCTTTCTGACGTTCCTCAGCCTCTTCTCTTTCCTGCCTGCGTTTTTCATCTTGTCGTTTTTCTGCTTCTTCTCTTTCTTGTCTTCTTTCTTCTTTTTGTCGTCTCTCTGTGTGCGTTTTCTTCTTCCCCCTCTTGTCAGCGTTTTTCATCCTGTCGTTTTCCGATTAATTATGAATTACTCTCGTCTTGTACAAAGTGTCCACTGTTTCCACTGTTAACCGTTTTATCCTAGTTCTGACACCACTGTACGACGGTCTACTCGATCGTCGTAGGTACAGTGGAAAACAAATTACAAGATACCAATTAAGTCACTAATCACACCAGCTTTAATTTTTACAGTTAAACAGTTCGTAATTAAAAACAGTCTACTACAACAAATCAAATAAAATTTGTTCACACGCAATAAAATGTCACTAATATTAAACACAATTGTATTACAATATACCGCCCGATTATAAAACACATCACTTTACTAATAACCACTTGAACGCGCACAGTAATATCGCCCAAGAATAACTCTCGAACCGGAATGTAAATATCTCGCAATAATTCTGAATACTTAAGGCCGCTGCCGCCATGTATTTATACCTGCGCTCACAGACCAGAATGTTCCTAATTGCGTCTTAGCGCTCGTGTGAACTACGTAATTAACTGCGGCCTTGACACAGTAAGCGCGGCTGGCGCCTTTGATAAACCTATCGAAAATGCGTCGACAAGCACGTACGCCACACGCGTTTCATCGAGATTCTTCTGGCACATTCGACAAACACGTAGAGTGTTCTGTGATGTCGTAACAGTATTTTTTCAATTAAAGAAAACGAATATGTTAAGTCTTTTGGTGATTTGCTACAGTTATTATGAATTACATTTGAGGCATAAGCAGAAGGAGAAGCTTTAGGGGGGGATGTGACATTGTACTTGGGGGAGGATGGGTACCATTGCGTGGTTCTATAGAAGGATGCTCCGGATTAGCTGGGTAGAGACACTAACAACGAGGGGTTTCGTAAAGCTGGAGAAAATAGAATTTTCATTATCATCATCACCTTCACGGATTAAACCAAGGATGGTTTGTTCCGGTCTCAAATAGGCAAAGATTAAAGCTGCTCACTCCTGCGCTTCCTCGGACGTCCCACACCTCTCCGTCCCCTCGGCTTATAGTTCCATAGTTGTTTGAGGATGCGGCAGTCATCCATTCGGCAAAGATGTTCCCACCAATTCAGCCGATACTGGACGATCGTGACGAGTATACTCATAGTATTCATTTTCTGCCGTATATCTATGTTTCTTCTATGATCATGGAGAGTATATCCTGCCATGTGCCTGAGAAATCTCTTTCAGCCGCTTGAATGCGACTGACCTAGAATTTTTCTAAAATAAATTAAAAGAAGAAGAGCTGAGCAAATTTAACGCACTATTCCCCTAACAAAAAAATCGTAGAAGGGAAAGTAGAGAAAAAAAACCATAGATGAAGGCTACGTTTGTAATTGACGACTCTAATCATAGAAGAAGTGTGATTCTTATTACGCAATAAAAAGGAAGGCCAACAATAAAAAAAGTGGAGAACTGCTGTCAACTAGTCTGCGGACCGTTAACTAGACGGAAAGAATTTTACACAAAAAACATTCAAACAATTAATGCGCAGTACTGTAGACTGTAGAAAATCAAAGTGTTTTTCTGATTGAACTACACACACAATAAAATAATTATAAAACCCGGTGAGCAAATGTAAAAAGTAATTTTGAATTTCAAAGGTGACTTTGTACGATCTTGCAATTTTTTTTGATAGGACGAGAGAAAGAGAAAGACTGTGTTTCAGCTTAGAAACTTATGTGAAAGCAATCGGAAAATCTGTCGCACTTCACCAAACGAAACTTTTACATTTAAAGTTAAAAATTGTGCAATTTATACCTTTCCATATTTGGCAGAATATTGAATAGTGTTATTTGAACACACACACACACACACACACACACACACACACACACACACACACACACACACACACACACACACACACACACACACACACACACACACACACACACACACACACACACACACACACACACACACACACACACACACACACACACACACACACACACACACACACACACACACACACACACACACACACACACACACACACACACACACACCAGCGCGCTGTTGTAACCTATCGAGTGACTGCTAGGCTACAACTGTTAGTTGTGGCTTCGTAAGTGAATTTAAATCATTGATATGTACCGTTCTGATTGTTGATTCGCAAATACAAAACTTTTACAATTTCCTTTATAACAATAATTTTTGAAATTAACGTAATTTAATTACTATTACTCAACTCTAATCACCTTCAGTTACTAGTACTTACTAGTACTGTTGGGTTTCAACAGAATAATGTAACTACTTTAGTTACTCTTTAACAATTGACAAAGAACAAAAGTATGACTGACTGTCACTGGCTAGAGAGGATGTCTTAGAACACCTTCTAACTCAGATCAAGAATTAATCAAAGTGAGACAGACGTAAGTTGTCTCAGAACTCTTACAATCAAATCTGTTTTCTCTTGGCTTTTTATACACAATTCGTGGGTATAACCCTTATTTACAGTAGCGAGAATGTTTCCTTCTCTTATTTCTTAAACCTTAATTATGATTTGCTAAAACTAGTTAAAGTGACGGCAGTTTTTTACAATTTTTATAAGACTTCCTATTATAATAGGAAAAATAATTATTTGTCAAAGGCTGTATCATGTGACCCTACGTCACGATTTGGTGAGGTTTTACTATTTTAGATTACGCAGTTCTCACGGAGTAAAACATCTGCTTTTACCAAGTTCTCACGGAGTACACCTGCCTTCACACTTGTGAGCATTACTTTACTTACCCCAAAAGGATATCAACTTTATGGGGACATTTATGTGTTATGTCTGGTCCTTGCCACCATTAATTCTTATTTGATGTGTCTCGCCAGATTTCCTACGATTATTACTTCCTTGACAGTCACGCCTATTGTGAAAGAGGATGAAACTCACGGGAAAGTCCCTAAAACTATTTTCATGTTCAAAACGTCTGCTTGTCTGGATTACAGTCTGACACCTGTGTCTTTTGCCAAATGAGTAAAATTCCTACACTCTCACTTCTAGGTAACAATTATGATATAATTACATAATTACCATTGACAATAACAACAGCGCGCGCGCGCACGCACACACACACACGCACACACACACACACACACACACACACACACACACACTCACTCACTTACTCACACGGAGCAAAGTCTACATGGAAGGGTTGACAATAAAATCGACTGAATTTCCTAGATTTGAAAATATTATTTGTGCGTTCACAGAACCTGCTCAGATGTTTTGTCATATGTGCATACGTTGCTCAATATATTGTGTTATAATATAACTTACTGTATTGTATTAACATTATTATAACTATATTATATTCACATTATTTCAATATTAGCTTACTGCTAATATACTAGCTTATTGATGAAGGCTTAATTAAAATTTCTTTTTGATTGTACATTGGTATTACTCGCAGGCACACTTGATATTCACCGGATAGACGACTACGGGGGTGGTCCGTTGACTATCCCCCTTCAGGGAGACGATCGCCAGTGTGGAGCAAGAGACGAGAAGGTAGCGGTACATGTGTGCGAGTGTGTGGTACGTGACTTGGAAGTGGAGGTGGTTGGAATCGTCGTAAGTGGTCGTCAAGTACTAGTCTTGTTCAATTTAGGTATATCTGGTCAACTACCTAGCATTATTTCAGAAGATGGAACAACAAAGAATTACATCAAAAATAGGATACAACAGGAAAAAAGGCTATTCGTTTGCTAAACTCATTACTTTGGTCGAACAAAATGAAACTTCCAACTAAACTGACAATCTACACAACTATTGTGGAGTCCATTTTAACTTATAGCTGCGAATGCTGGGGATGGCCAATGAAAGCAATGACTTACACACCACAAAACAGGAGAAGAAAAGGAAGACTGACAACACAATGGAGAACAGGAATTAGGAAAAGCATGAGAGATCGAGCTATTGAGGACGATGACTGAAAAGATAGGGAGAAATGGCACTCGAAATGCGGGATGCGGCATAGACTGTAGGACCCCCCGCTAATAATAATAATATCTGGACAACTCCATTTGTTATTGGCGAAAACATAGTAATATAGGATTTAATTTAAATAATTTTAGATTATAAATTGTTTTATATACGGACAATTATATAAGGTGCAGAGAATCGATTGCAAAAGCATTTCATAATTTGGAAAACATTACTACGGAGTACAATCTGGAGATTCAAACCGAGAAAGGCAGGTTGCTTGTTTTACAGGAAAAGTAAGCAACAAGGGGAAGTGGTGTGTGATAACAAATCAATTGAAGAAATAAATGTTTTCAATTATCTAGATTGTCTGGTATGTTTTGATGTTAATTATTTTGAAGAGGAAATATCCAGATTTCAAAGTCTGTGTGGCACAATTATAAGCATTCTAAAATAAATCTCGGAGAGATACTCCGTTCAAGTCTTACAAAGTGATGGCTACGCGTGCTTTCCTTTGTGGGTGTGAAACGTGGACTTAACTAAGAAGGACTGCCAGCGTGTACAGGCCGCGGAAATGACATTGGTGGGAGCTGTCGCTGGATATAAGCTTATGGAACCAAAGTGGACTGTAGATGTCAGGGCTGAACTGAATATCTTTAATGTTCATCATCATCATCATCATCTTCAAGGATTAAACCAAGGATAGTTTGTTCCGATCTCAAATAGGCAAAGATTAGAGCTGGTCACTTCAGCGCTTTCTCGGACGTCCCACACCTCTCCGTCCACTCGGCTTATAGTTCCATAGTTGCTTGGGGATGCAGCAGTCATCCATTCGGCAAAGATCTTTTCACCAATTCAGCCGATACAAGGGCAATCATGTCGCGTATATTCGCGTTATATTCAGTTCCTGCCGTATATCTGTGTTTCTTCTATGATCATGGAGAGTATACCCTGCTACGTGCCTGAGAAATCTCATTTCATACGCTTGGATGTGACTGGCTTGACCTTTCGTTAAAGTCCAGTTCTCAGACCCATAAAGAAGTGTGGGAAGAGCCATCACCTTATTTTAGGCGTGTTCCTGCACTTGCTGACGTAAGGGTTTGCCTAATGGCCCCGCATGTAAGGATGAACTTATGCAACTTATTCACAACGTCATTGCTTGCATTATAAGACACACTGTAGCCCAGGTATTCAAAATTGCTAACTTGTTCCAGGACAGTACCACCTATAACAATTTTTGCCCGTACGGGATCAGTTCCACGAAAAGCCATCACCTTGGTTTTACGTGTGGTTATTTACAATCCAGAGTCTTTGCAAATTTAATTTAACAAATGTATCCCAATCTGCAATTTGTTCTCAGAGTCCGACAGAATAGCCTATTCGTCCGCAAACAACAAAGTGTCAGTTGTAGAGTGACCAATCATTAAATGTTCTGGAAGACACATCTGGCAGTTTTATGTGACATCGTCAATATATAAATTTAAATGAGAAGGTGATAAAAAGGGAATCTTTAATGTTTGTAGAAAAATAAAAGCATGCGAAATGGATAGTCCTCCCTACAGGGACAACCATGGGCGTAACGTGGGGCCTAACTGTGGGGGGGGGGGCTAAAGCTTCATAAATTCAAGTGTGTAGTGAGACCCCATCTATATAATAAAAGTAATAAAATATATTATGAGAAAGTTTAGTAATAATTCTTAGTTAGTAAACGGCGGATAATTTCATTTTTTAATGATCAACAAACCTTTCTTCATAAGTTGTAATTCCAGTTATGTTTATCTAGAACAAATATACTGTAGGCTTATACACATAAACGATTTCAGTTCTTCCAATTCTTATACCCAGTTTTCGTAAAGGCATCCTCTCCCTTTAGGCACACTGTCACAAAATGCTCGGCAGTAGTAGCAGTAAGCCAAATCAGTCACAACACAAATACATTTTCAAATTGCCAGTGAGGCAATTTTCAAAGAAATTAAGCAGTGTTACTCCTTTGCGTTTCTTATCTCCCATTTCTCAGAACTTAGGAACACAAAAAACCAAAACAATTACAACGATAACGAAATAAGAGAGACAAGCGATGTGTACTTTAACGGACTACGTACACGACCGAGTAACCGACTGAACTTGTATCAGTAATCACTAACAAATAACAGGTCCAAACGACCGTCTTTTAAGATTCGTGAACAAAGCCATCGCCGTCTTGCACAGTAAGCCAGCTTTGTTCATACTGTCGAGTGTGTAACCCCCACCATACCGCTTTCTTTTATATTGGCCTTTAGTGTTTGCGAAATTCTGCTGAACTGAAAACAGTGATAATCTCGAATCAAACAGTAAACAATCCGAACACAGAGATGATGACTCAGACGAATATGTGCGACAAAGAGAGGAAAGTAAAGAGAGCAAATTTTTGAAGTACAGCTGCGCTTATTATTTCATTACGGTGTTCCAAAACAAGTCTTTGTGTAAAAGGCACGCATTGTATTATAGTTAATTAGGTCTCTAGCGTTTGATTTTTTTTTCGAACAGAAATATTATTTTGACGTAAGTTATATCATTCAAATCTGTCAAACATTCCCCTTACAAGTTTCTTCGAAAGAAATAAGAATAATAAATTTATGGCAACAAGTCGCCTGATAACAGTAGGCTACAGACGTTGATAAATAGTGCTTACTGTGCTCGCAAGCATAGCAACTGTCACCTGTTTGACTATTTGTTAGTTTTTATTTATGACAACTAGAAACAAAATCTTATAATGCTCGAAACATGGGGGGGGGCGAGTGCCCCCTTGCCCCTCTCAAGTTACGCCTATGTGGACAACAATCAACTACAATAGCGAGTCGGTTGCTGTATTACGCTGCAAGAGCACGGCGAAGTCAAGAACAAGTTGTGGACAGAAACAGAATTATTGAACAGGACAAAAATATCGTTTCAGTCTCTCAATCAAAGTAGGGCGCTCATTTACCTTGATAATTGGGTTTTGCAAAATAAATCATTTCGCTTACGTATGTGTTTTCTTTACTAACTTTTAGTAAATTGTTCACGTATAACAATTATAAGATTAATAAAGTATAATAACTTGTATCTTTTACTTCTGACAGTTCCTATCCGTTTCGGATGCTGGATATCATACAGACTATTTTAATTTTCTGTACTGCTGCACGGAATAAGTCAGTTGTATTCATGCCAAACCAGGTCTTTAAATTTCTCAGTCATGAGAGTCTTGGTTGCTCAACTCCTCTATTTCCAAGTACTTTTCCCTGTAGTATACACTGCAATAAGTAAAATCTCTGTTCATTTCTCATGAGATATCCCAGATATTGAAGCTTTCTTATCTTCACTGTGTTAATAACTTCCCTTTCTTTCTTCATCATTCTAAGGAGTTCAACATTAGTTATATGTGCTGTCCATGAAATGGTCAGTACTCTATTTTAAAGCCACAAATAACTTGTATGCTTAATTATTACTTGTGTGACGATGGGTAGTGATTTTTGGTGGAAAGAAAACATCGCATTTAAGAAAGTAAATTGGTGATGGCTAAAATTCGTTTTAAAATTTGTAATAAAAATTCTGTTACTGATACTGTACAATAAAGTGCCTTGGACATTTTAAAGAGGATATATAATCTATAAGAGAATGATGATGATCTTTTTCTAACATATAAAACCAGAAAGCACAAAATTATATAAGTTAAAAAATTATTTTTTTAATGCGTATGTTGCAATGTATAAGTCTCATATACCAGACTAACATTTTATGCACATCATATTAGACTTAACATTCCAAATGAATTTTATGTAGGAAAAGTTACAGTGACGATGGATTAGTTGTGTTTGTATTCTTTTCATTAAGCATTTTACTGGCATTCCATCTGTATTTGTCAAACTGTTTTACTTCTATTACAAATTTAAATAAATTTAAATTCAGTATATTCTTTGAAGAGATTTTATTTAGACACAAACGACACCGATTCTGAATTACTGAATAGTCAAATTATAAAACAACATTTCTTCTAAATGTAAACGGTTAGTGTTTTTAAATAAATACGTATTTAATGTAGGTAGCAAAGAAAGCTTTGGACATGTTGATGAGTCTTGGGTCCATGTCATCGAAGTGTTACCGTAACTTATGGGATAAAATAAACAAGCAAAATGTGATTTGGAAATAAAATAAATGAAGATTGTGGTGAATCTCATGTTATTTAAAGTTTAAAAAACAATAGGCCACAGCTAACTAAATCTCAGCTTGATTTTGTTAACAACATACGTGTATTGAGTTGGATCTGAATATTCAGCAGTGTTGAGTACGGTTTTCCGTAAGCGGAAGAAGATACACGAAAGTAAACTTTGCTTTCAGGAAGTCAACAATCCTCGACAGGGGAAATACACATACGTATTTTTTCGTTTTAAAATGTAGTCCACAAGGAAATCCACTACATTTACATATGTGAATTTCAGTTTGCCATTATTATCGTTTCACTGAAACAACAAATGTTTGACAACGAAGGAGATCGGTTGGGATCAATTCCCGTCGAGAGTCATTAAAAATGTCAGCAAAATTCTTTATTCACTTTAATGTTAGACTATTTCTAAGCCAGTTGTGTGTATTAATGTAAGGGTTAAAAATAATTTTAGAAATAATAAGAATTACAATATTTATAAATTAATAAAATAGTGTTTTCTTGATAATGGTGATTACTCAACATTTTGTAAATAACTTACATATTGTAGCATTAAAAAGCGGTTATAAAAGCGCCAAAACAAAAAACCAACGAAGACATAGCCTATGAATTTACCTTTATCTTTCTCGCTCATATATATTTTATCTAACACAGTAATCTATATCATGATTGTTCTAGTCTAATATCTCTATTGTTTGAACTGTCGTTTTTGTACACGAAAAGTACTAGTGTATATATACTTTAATTCGTAAAAAAGTTGGTTTACTCAAATACTTTGAGACGCAAAGAGTGTATTCAATTATTTGGGGAGAATCATAAATTTATCATTTGTCCTGAAAAAAATGGTGGTGCAACCGAGGTTCATCACCGCCGGGCCCCCCCCTATAAGTAGCCCTTTAGTTACACACCAGTGCTACCAACTAATTTTATTCTTACATTTAACTAGAAACTACGTAACAAAAATATTTTGGGCTGACAACCACGTTACATTTCTATTCACACAGTAGTTAATACTGAACGTTTCGCCTGTTCTCCCACATGACGTCGTCAGTAGTAACATACAGTTTGTCACCTTTACCACTGAGAATGGGCGAAACATTTGTGGTGTCAATATAACACGGTTGTCAACCGGAAAGTTGTTGTTATTATGTTTCGGCCACGAAAATCACTAGTAGGAAAAACTATCCTATAGAACAATTTAAAATTCAACTGTATGTTAGAAAAATAAACAAAGAAATTGTAAATGTATATTCTTACAATTTGTACAACTTATGACGTTTAATTTTGTTTTGATGATCACATGTAATGCAATCTTATACAGTGGCATAAATTATTGGACAGCTGAGAAATCGACATTCGTAGGATACTTTATAAAATAAAACACTAGGAGAATGTAGTTTTGTTCCATCCTTGTGCCTGGTGTTGCGGACGGCAATTCCCACTTTAGCTACAGCTATTTCATCAACTGTAGTTTTGTTCCATCCTTGTGCCTGGTGCTGTGGACGGCAATTCCCACTTTAGCTACAGCTATTTCATCAACTGTAGTTTTGTTCCATCCTTGTGCCTGGTGCTTTGGGCGGCAATTCCCACTTTAGCTACAGCTATTTCATCAACTGTAGTTTTGTTCCATCCTTGTGCCTGGTGCTGTGGACGGCAATTCCCACTTTAGCTACAGCTATTTCATCAAATGTAGTTTTGTTCCATCCTTGTGCCTGGTGCTGTGGACGGCAATTCCCACTTTAGCTACAGCTATTTCATCAAATGTAGTTTTGTTCCATCCTTGTGCCTGGTGCTTTGGGCGGCAATTCCCACTTTAGCTACAGCTATTTCATCAATGTTTGTGTTTGTATATATCTAGAACTGAAATCCATTTATGAACTGGTTAACTACTTTAGTTTTAAATGCTTAGTATATTTTATTTTCAAATATATATATATGTCATGTTTGCATAACTAAATGCAGTCACTAATCCTTAAGTATATCAGATGCTCCAAAATTACATTTATTTAATAACATCTCATGTAGCAAATAAGTCCATTCATTTTTTCCGCAAACTATGCAATTGGTAACGTTGTCATTTGTTTTACAAATTTCTGTCTAGTGTAGGTTATTGAATCGATGTGTAGAGTAATGCACAAGTAAACTAAACAATACAAAACAAACTAAACACTAAACAAAAAACAAACATACAACAAAAATACAAACAAACACACATACTACATACAAACATACTACAAATATATTTTTTAGTTTATGTGTAATAAACTAAAAAATATTAAACATATACAATATAAAAAATTGAATTTTATATTTTAGAAACTCTGCGTTTGTGCGCGCGCGCGCGCGCGTGTTTATATTGCAACGATACAATTTTTAAACTGCATAGATAGGTATTATAGACATTATTACAACAAAGTCTATATCTGGAGGTCGGAAAATTTATTACTTTAAAACATTATATTTACTATTGTCTTATTAATTTATACTGTAAAACTGTTTATTTAAAATTTGTCTTTCAAAATTGAGTCTATTGGCTTGCTTTACAATTATGTTACTTGTTCTGTTGAAATCCACTGTTTGCGTAGCCACTCGACGCTCCGCGTACGCAGCTCGACTGATGACTGGTACAACTCTGCCCGTAGACCGTTCGAAGATCACTAATGATGACAATTCACGTCGTTGCACCCACGCACAGTGCGATACGAACTGTTATTGTTTACAACTTAAATTCAATTAATCTCAGGGATTTTAAAACTGGGTAAATAGATCTGGGCGTATTGATCTTACACCAACTCCGGATTCTTGAAGTGTCCCCGCGTATGTATCAAAATATCTCGGCAGATATTTCGCCCCTAGCGGATGTCTTCTACAATACGCGAAAAGCACTAGAATGAACTATTTTTTTATTTGAGTTCTGTAAGTGGTAATGATTTTGAAGACCTCGAACCGTGAACCAACTTCTAAGTTTAAATGAAAACGACCTGTCTTGTCACGAAAATCTCGTGGCAGCGAGTACGTCTTTCTATAACGAGTCCTTATAAGAAACTGCGCGAAGTGTTCTCGACAGAGGACCAAAACTGAATAAATTTTAGACCCTCTGATTGGTTGAAACTTTAGCAACGTCACAGATGAGAACTGAGATAGACTGAAATCAGGCTTAAACTCTGTCCGATTCTGCAAAGGCCTGTCTAGATCTAATCTATAAATTGTATTACTTTCTTGAAGATAACGAGAATAAAAGAAGATTGAATTCATTAAAAAAAAACCATATAAAAATTATAGGTGTAGAGAATTGAGTATATGGAAAATGTAGCTTATAACCATGAGAATACTCTGTCCAAGTTTCAGAACGAAATGTTAATTTTCCTCAAAGTTATTAAACAAAATGTAATTCCCACGCGCACCCGCGCGCTTATACACAAATATTTCACATGATATAAAAGAGAATAAAATTGTGAACATTTTGACATAACATACGTTTTCAAACATAGCTTGGTTCAAAACTTATGACTACTTTACAAAGAAAGAACAAAATCAATTTAAAACATGTCTATGGCCATCAGAAAATGTTTATAATAATTATTATGCATTATTATTCCACTTATATTGTAACCAGACCGCGTATGCCGGTCGTTACAAAAGAATAAAATGTAAAAGGAAAATTTTATAAAAAATAAAATTTTTAAATAGTAAGAAATCTTGTTTATGTTTATAAAGGTGTGTATAAGAAATAAATCTGTTTTAAAAAGGTTCTTGTAAAAATTTAATAACAGGTAGGTATTTATTGACCGTCGAGCACTTCTTGAAGATTTGAACCAAGTCTGGAGTTAAATAGATTAACTCCAGTTAATAATCGATTGGTGACTTTTCTGGCTGGTCCAATATCTCGTTCAAATAATATATATTCTTCTTATTTAAATCCTTCAACCTTAATAAATACCCTTAAATTAACCTGTGAAATAAGTAACAGATACGAAATAATGGAAATATAAAGATTTATTGACAATTTAAATAAATAATCGATATTTTATCGATGGAGAGCAATTATCGACTCTGTCTCGGGAATTATCGATTGTGTCATACAGAACAAAATTTATGATATATTATATTAAAAGACAGGTTCTTTGAGCGATTAGAATTAATAGTCAGAGAAGGGTGACGAGAAAGTATAACATTAACAATTAAAAATAAATACAATAATTACTATTCAATAGTATTTAAATAATTCCAGTATATAATATTTTTAATAAATGTTTTGTCGAACCAATGAAGACTGACGTCACTGCGATGTAGGAAGCAGGCTCCGTTTTCAAGATGGCCGCTACTCGAGTTGGACTAGGTTACTGCAAATGCGTCGTGTCAGAAAATCACAATAAAATTACCTTCATTAAGGTTTGAAACGTCCCCGCACTGGTGTAATATGTCTGTTAAGCTATTTGGTGTATTCTGGCGAAGTGTTCTGTGTAAACTTGTGTTAGTTAGTTTATTTTGTATGTGTTCTCTTCTGCGGTTAAGTTCTCAAGTTATGGTTAGGAATTGCAGAATGAATCAGTTTAAATATAATGTTTTACTTGTTTCTATCACTCATATTATGAAGTTAAGTGTTTGTTTTCACTATTGTCGTGAATGTATTAATAGCTTTAGTTTTAAAAAGTGTCTAATTCGTCTAACTCTCGTTTCATATTTGAATGGCTAAACGCTAGTACCATTTTCAACTCGATTTAAAGAACGTTTTGTCACACAACTATTCAGCTTGATATTCAACAAAAGACTAATTAACTTGGTCATAAATCTGGCCCAGTTAATCTTTGAAAAAGTATTGTTAACATATTTCGACTTCCCATACACATGATAAAATATTACATTATATATGGAATTTATCTATTTTATTCCTCACTTTTATGAATTATTAACCTTATTATTGGTTTAATCATCTCATTCCCTTTAAATTGATGTATTATAGTCCATATCTGTAGATATTTTGTGGAAATTAACAAATTTCTTTACTTTTTGGAAATATAGGCTCAAAATTGGATTTCCGTCTTTATACGAATTCCCTCCATTTTAAATATTATTAATACTATTATAATAAATTTTAATTAGTCATATTCCTCTTCCTTTCCTTAAATACATATAAATTACACCTTTGAACTGGTTTTTTGTGTTAATCTGTAAATTTGACATTGCTCTTTAAAATTAATTAATTTATATATTTTGAAAATTTACAATGTTTTAAGGTATATTTCCTTATTATCATTTTAACTCATAGGATCATTTCCAGTAGTGGTTAATTGAGTTATCTTATATAAATCTTGCTAGTTTACAGGATTTATAAGTGAATTATCCTGGTTTATATTGTTTCTGTGAATTCACCAGATGGCCTAGATTTTAGAATTTTATATTTCTGTCTTTCTCAAATAAATTTAAACTTAATTCCTCCTCTGACTTTACATAATTACAATTATATGAAAATAACATGGTTTATAACTTATTGTGTGGTGTAGTAGTTAATTAACACTACTGTTGTTAAAATAAATAATTATGAACATTGTTTAGCAATCTGCACAATTGAACATATTGCAGACATAGCTTAAACATATATCTTTTAACTATTCTTCAGCCAACATAGCATACCTATTAGAACATTATTAATGGTATGTAGGCTATTATTTATCAAACATAATTCTTTTTAAAACACACAACATAAATCTTATTTTTTAATAACTCTTACAAATACATTTTACTAACACATTGATTTTAGGACTGTGAATAAACAGTCTATTTAAACATTTTACACTTATCAATACTATATTAATGCCAGTTCTTTCTGGTTTAAACCATTATTATTGTGATCCCCTACATCAGTAAACATTAACTCCCATACTCTATTTATTATAATTTTTTTACAAATGTCTTGTAAATAAAGATTTACATTAAAATAATAAAATACTGGAAATCTTCCATTTTATTATTTTATTATGCTGTATATTATTAGATATTAAAGTTGTGATATAGCATACTGATAAGTTATAGTATCACCAACTTTAAGTTTATTGCATTTTTAAAAAACACTTACACAAATTCACTTTCACTGTTGGTTCTGATATTTTGAGTCTTATTATCTCAGACCAGACCTTTAGTAATCATGGACTGTTAAGACTAGTTTATTTTCTTTATTACACAATAGCTTTAGTCGGTTCACTTCTTATAACGCTATACAGCACTTTAGTTTTTCAAAATAATTACATTTTTATAGGATTTTGGGTATGTTATACTTTCTTTTGCATAGTTTTTGTGGGTTTGGGGTTGATAGTAGTTTATATAATAATAGGTTTTACTACGGTGTCTCTTTCATACGATTTCTTCCTCTCCTCCTGTCTTCCTTCTTGTCCTTCTTCGTATCTTCCTTCTGGTCTTCCTTCTTGTCCTTCTTCTAGTCTTCATTCTTGTCCCTCATCTAGTCTTCACTCTTCTGGTCTTCCTTCCTCATTCTTGGGTAAACCAAGGTACTTGGTGTTATCTCGACTGAGGTTTAGTTTGGAGCATGTAATTTATTCACTGAACTGACTTTATTCTTCTATACAGGTTTCAGGGTATTGTTTTCTTCCTGATCAACAAACTTTATTCTTCCCTCTTCTTGTTTTTGGGGTATTTTGGTATTCACCACTCTTTAATTGAGTCTCTTTTTCCTTGATATGGTCTTATATAACTGGTTTACTGCTCTGAGCTTCCTGGGTAACTTACTGATATTATACTATGAGTTGCTTCGATACTTTCTTTGGTTTCTTAAACAGTGGTTTTTATATATAATGTAATGAGGATTTTTATTTTATTGTGGTTCATTCCTCTGATTTATTTAAATGTCATTCAATATTATTATAACATTCGTTGGTGTAATTAAACTTTATGATTTCATATGACTTAAGATGTAGTGGATTTTCTGTCACGCTACAGAATGCCCTTCTCCAGAAGTAATTTTTTCAGACTATACTTGCTTTGTCTGAAACAATTGCTTATGATAATTATTCTATGTTTGTTATTATTTTGGACTTCCTTCCATTTTAAAATTTTCTTATTTATATTTGAGTTTATATCATTCTCACTTGATCTTCCTTGATAGTAATAGTCATCTGAGTTTCATATTTATTATTTCATTTTCATATTTCTTCTTAGTATTTTCTCCTTGGGATATTTCCTCCCTATCGTTCCCTACTTTGTGAGCTGGTTCAGTTCAGAGAGGCACTGTACGCTACTTTCCTCTGCTGTCCAATACTTCACACATATTTGAGTACAGAGGCAAATCATCTCTGCTCAAAAAACATATTAATCCTGCTGGAATTATCTTCAGACAGATTAAAAAATTTTTCAGAATAGTACACATTTGTTACTATTTAAAAAATATCTTTGGGATACTTCACTTATTACTTATTATACTTCTCAGAGATTTTAATATTCCTATCTAAGTTGTTCATCTGACTCATTATCTGGATGTTTCTTTCATTTGATATTATGGTAGGAAGCTCTTCTATTATTACATTTTTTCAACTTTTCTTATCATATAAACCTTTTGGTTATAATTTCTTTATTACCTTCTGGTTTTTTCATTATAATCTGCATTATTTATAGTAGCATATCTTTATGACATTTTTAGACTGTTTCTTTTGTTCTTAAAATTTCCACTTGTTCTATTTTCTAGAATTTTTATAACTGTCATTATCATAATTGTCATTTAATTCATAAATCATTTTATATTAATTCGTTTAATTACATAAATCTTTGACATTATTTTCACATTATTCCTGTCATTGTTATTATACTTGTGAATGATGGTTTTTTATTAATTTCATAAAGAGGTCATAATTTCTCCTCATACCACTTCAAAGTTTCATTCTCTCATAATTCCAAAGAAGTTTTTGTACTTTATTATATTCAATCACTCAAATCGTATTAAAGAATTTTTTCTTTTTTATTTCCTTTAACATCATTTTATGGAAAGGTTTTTACTCTTCATATTGAACTTAGACATGATCATATTGTCCAGAATTATTTGTTTTAATTCTAAATCTGTTTCCTTTACTCATCCCATTATGATCCTTTGTTACCATGGTAATTATTTTCTATGCTTACCATAAATATGGTATGAAATCTCTTCTGTTTATCTCACCAAAGTGTTTTATTAATAATTGGTTGGTAAGTTGTATTTATACTTGGTTTGGAAACTTGGTTTATTCATAATTCAAAATTCACTCGTCTTATATTATTCCATAAAGTTTTCTCAAATAATTTGTATGTAAGGTGGGCTTACATGTGTTTAGGTGGGTTTTATTTTTCTAAATTCTCTTGGTATTATTGTCAAAATGTTTCTCTTCAAATAAATATTTAGTAAGCTGTCCTTACTTGTTTTTGACCTTACATGGTTTTATTTTTAAATTCTCTCCTTCTTTATTATTATATTATAGCCATAAAGTTTTTCTTCAAATATTTGTTACGTAAGGTGATCTTACCATTGCTTTTAGAATTTTGATGGTTTACATTCAAAATTCTTCTTGTTATTCTTCCTTCAAAATTGTTTCTTCTCAAATAAATTGTATGTAATTGGCTTACATCGTTATTAGAATTTGGATAATTTACATTCAAATTTCTGTTTTATATATCTTCTTCCAAAATGTTTCTTCTCAAATAAATTGTATGTAATTGGCTTACATTGTGTTTTGAATTTTGGGGATTTTAAATTCTATCTTATATATCTTCTTCCAAAATATTTCTTCTCAAATAAATTGTATGTAATGGGCTTACATTGTGTTTAGAATTTTGGGGATTTTAAATTCAAAATTCGGTTTTATATATCTTCTTCTAAAATGTTTCTTCTCAAATAAATTGTATGTAATTGGCTTACATTGTGTTTAGAATTTGGATAATTTACATCCAAAATTCTGTTTTATATATTTTTTTCCAAAATGTTTCTTCCCAAATAAATTGTGTGTAATTGTCTTACATTGTTTTTAGAATTTAGATAATTTAGTCTAAACTCTTCTTATATTATTCTAGCCATAATGTTTTTTCACATTTTTTGTCAGTAAAGTGATCTTACCATTGCTTTTTAGAATTTTGTAGATTTTACATTCAAAATTCTTCTTGTACATACCTTCTTCCAAAATGTTTCTTTTCAAATAAATTGTATGTAATTGTCTTACATTCTCTTTAGAATTTGGATAATTTAGTCCAAACTCTTCTTATATTATTCTAGCCATAATGTTTTTTCACATTTTTTGTCAGTAAGGTGATCTTACCATTGCTTTTTAGAATTTTGTAGATTTTACATTCAAAATTCTTCTTGTACATATCTTCTTCCAAAATGTTTCTTTTCAAGTAAATTGTATGTAATTGTCTTACATTGTCTTTAGAATTTAGAGGATTTACATTCAAAATTCTGTTTTGTATATCTTCTTCCAAAATGTTTCTTCTCAAATAAATTGTATGTAATGGCTTACATTGTTTTTTGAATTTAGATAATTTATTCTAACTTCTTCTTATGCATATCTTCTAAATGGTTTTCCTTTAAATAAACTTTATGTAAGGTTGGCTTACATGTATTTTAGAATTTTGGGGATAATTTAATCATAAAATTTCTTCATGGATGCCTGGTTAAAGACACCCTTGACTTTATTTGAACTTATTTCCTTGATTTCGTAGGTGTTGTTGTTATTGTCCTTTGAGACAATATAGGGACCAGTGTACAGGAGCAATAACTTTTTTGTTATCCCCTCTAAGGAACTGGGTAATTCCCTATTCTTCAACAACACCTTCTCTCCAACGGTATAATGAATAACCTTACCCATGCCTTTATTGTATTTATTCCGCCGTTTCTCCTGATCTTCGGCCACCTTATTACAAAATTGAATTTTATCAAATATATATTTATGTTCTCTGGGGAACTCCAAGATATCTTCAATCTCTCTAGGGGGTTGTCTCTCGTACATTGCGGAGTATGGGGTTATTCCTATGGCTGGATGGTAGGCCAGGTTGAGGAATTCTTCAGTGGCCTCCAAGTATTCTTGCCACCTTCTCTGCTGATCATGGCAATATGTTCTTAATAGGCGCCCCACCTCTCGCAAGACTCTTTCTGCCGGGTTACTGCTTGGGTGGTATACGGACGTCTTGTATGTATGAAGCCCTGTTGATAGCAGTGTATCCCGCCATTTCCTCCCCTTGAATTGTGTTCCGTGGTCGGTTATGATCGATACCGGTTTTCCGACGGTTGGGAAGTACTGGTTGATCAGGATCTCAAGAACCTTATTCGTAGTCGCCCGATTCGCTGGGTATAGCTTTACGAACTTGGTATAATGGTCCATAATGATGACGATATATTTGTATCGGTGACGGCCTCCACTGCGGGGAAATGGCCCACAGATATCCAGGAATACCTTCTCAAGTTTCGACTGCGATGTTATTGGAATCATCTGCCCTTCTCTTTTCTCGTTATTAGTTTTTACGAGTTGGCAAATGCGACAGTTTCTAATATACCTCCGTACCTTCCGATTGATGTCTTTGATATAGTAGCTCTCTTCCAGGGCCTTTACCACCTTTAAGGCGCCCATATGCCCATATCGAACATGATAATATAACACTATTTCCTTCTCGATATGGGTCGGAATTATTACCTTCCATTCCTCCTTATATAATGATGGTTTGGAAAACAGGATTCCCTTATGTATAGTGTAATATTGGGAGATTGTCTCATCCCCTGCTTCCAATCTTGAGATAATAGAAATTAATTTCGGGTCAGCTTGTTGGTGTGTGCTTAGTTGTTCCAGAACTGATTGTAGACCGGCGCTGCTGCTGAGAATATGGTACACTTTCAGAATACTCTCCTTCTCCCCCTCGAACGTCTGTTTGTCAATGTCAACTCTAGACAATACGTCCGCGACGACATTCTTCCTTCCGGGGATATACTCCCACTTAAGGTCGTATTCTTGCAGCAATAGTATCCACCGCGTTAACCTTCCATGGCTCAACTTACATCTCTTAAGGAACGAGATAGATTTATGGTCTGTCCGGACGGTAACGGGATAACCAAGAATATATGTGCGGAACTTTCCGCACGCGAACACAACACTCAATAACTCCTTTTCTGTCACGTGATAGTTTTTCTCACTCTGGTTCAGAGCTCTGCTGGCAAAACAGATTACAAGATGCTCGCTCTCCTCATCCTCTTGATATAAAGTAGTGCCGAGGCTGATGTCACTGGCATCACAATTAAGAAAGAAAGGCTTGTTAAAATCTGGATGGCGGAGTATAATGTGTTAAAGGAATTTTTGTTTTATAAGAGTCAATATATTTTGTTGTTCATTACCCCAGATCCATTTATTTTTAGATGACAGTTGCGGCTGAAATCTGGCAGTCAGTTCGGAGTACTTCTCCTGGAACTTGCGGTAATAATTACAGAGTCCCAGGAACGACTGTAACTGCCTTCGATTCTTTGGTGTAGGAAAGTTCTTAATCGCTTCGACTTTTTCAGCCGACGGTGAGATTCCCTTATCATTTAATATGAAGCCTAAGAATTGTATCTCTTTAGCAATAAAATGAGATTTTGCTAACTTCAGCGTAATATTGTTTGCTGCTAGCTTCTGTAAGACGTGTTCCACACGGTAGCAGTGTTCCTCCCAAGTTTCTGAGGACACTAGCAAGTCATCGACGTATACGGTGGTGAATTTTAGTGCTTCTGGGCCCAGTATCTGATCCATGCAGTGCACAAAGACTGCGACTGAGTTTACCAGTCCGAAGGGCAACCTCTTAAACTGGTAGTTCCGCCCTTCGAATATAAAGGCCAGATACTGGCGACTCTGTGGATGTAATTCCACCTGCCGGTATCCGCACACCGTATCCCAGGTAGTGAAGTATTTGGTACCGTGGAATCGTTTTAAGATCTCCTCAATCTCACCGGGCGAAGTCCTGTCATTAATGATCATCTTATTTATTTCGCGCGCATCTAAACACAAACGGACTTGTCCGTTTTTCTTGGGAATAGCCACGATAGGACTTGTATATGGGGAATGGCTACTCTCTATAATGTCACGGTTAATCATTTGCTCTATTTCAGCTCTTACTGCTTGCTTTCGTGATTGCGCAATGGGGTAAGACTTCCGGTTAAAGTCCACTGTGTCTCGGAATTGTAGAGTACACTGGAAATTCTTCACTTTACCGGGCTCATCAGAAAAGACTGATTTATATTTGTTGTATATGTCTATTAATTTGTTCGCTCGGTTCGTTGTTAAACCTTCGCCAGTTATACCGCTCCGGAAATCCCTGATCTCCTGGATTTTTTGTGACCATAAATCTTCATTGGAGGTGTCGTCTATTCTCTGTTCAATTATGGATGTTGGATGGATGTAATTAATTTTTCGGATTTGCTGATGGATACTATCGGGAATGACTTGGTCACTACCCACCAAGTTCGCCGTCCAAGTATGTCCGTTAGAAAACAGCGATAATGTTTCAGTTCTCAGATCAATGATGGCGGAATTTCTCCTAAGCACATCACACCCGACCAGTATATTAAATGGCAGACCGCTCGCCACCAAGAATTCCATGTCAATCGCTATACCACAGCTCATCACACTGGCGGAGACTTGTCTACGTATAGTTTTGTTTTGTCGGCCGGTTGCTCCCAACAAAACAATATTATTCAACGGCAATGTTGGTAAAGTTCTCCCGCACACTTGCTGTATCCTCTCCAGTTCCGTCGTACTTATTATTGACACGTTCGACCCAGTATCGATCATTAACTTGGCTGGGATGCCTTCTACCTTGGCGTCGACATGTATAATTTCATTATTGAAGTTATTGGTGGGACTCCTGTTATCCTCTTCCAATAACTCCTGTCTGATGTCCTTCAGGTAGTTGCACCCGATGATTGCAATACGATTGTGATTATTCTCAAAATTGCACTCATTATTATTATTATACCCAGTAGTCAGGAGCAGTAACGGGTTCTGGCGATTTATTACTGCCTGTGCCCGTTTAAAGGCTCGGCATCATTGTTCCTTTGAGCCATACTAGTCGATGCCTCATTCGGGATGCTCAGAGTGGTTACCTGCCGATCTGTCCTATGGTCTTCCGGTCGTTCATGGTGCGACCTCTGTTCAGTGTTGTCCAAACTATTGCTCCTACGCGTCGGATAGTACCTCGGTTGGTCCCGTTCTAGGCTCCTCCGCCTTTCTTCGTATCCGCGGTAACTGTTTCGTCGATTGTGGTTGAATCCTCGCTGTCTTTCATCTGTGGCTCGTATGAAGTTCACTCTAGGGCGAGGAAACCTATTATTATTAAAATTACCATTATTGGGACCTGTACGATTGGTATTATTAGGGCAAGGACTATTACCATAATTGGGGCTTCTCTGACTATTTACGTTATTAGGGTAGGGATTGCGGTTACCCTGATAACCATTAGAGGGTCGATTCGGGTTTTGATGGTTGGGACCCGTATTATTATTATCATTGTAATTAGTATTGTTCCCATTATTATTATTAGGACCGTTATTTCTCGGATATGCCCGACCTCCTTGGTACCCAGTATTTATGTGGTTCGTACCCTGGTTATTGTTCTGGTACGTCCTTGGTTCGGGCCCATCACTTCTTCTACGACTCTGTCGGTAGTAGTCTTCATTCTCATAATTCTCTAGGAGTTCTGTCATTGCCTGGATGGTTTTTATCTGGCTGCCCCTCCTTGCACGAATCACCTCCTCATCATAATGGTAAGACAACTTGTTTATTAGGCACTCCTCCGGTATGGCTGGTTCTAAGTGCTTGGCCATACACACCTTGCCGAGGAAATAAGCTGTCATTGAGCTACCGACTTGTGGTTTGTAGCGGCCATGGCATATATTATCTCTTATTAGATTTTGCGTGGTCTCTGACCAGTACTTGGCCTTGAACAGGCTCTTGAATTGTTCATAATTGTCGATGTCGCTCCGGTTGGCCATCCACCAATGGTCATTCACCTCCCGGAACGACTCGTCAAGGATTTCTCTGTTCTGGACCCATCGGTTCCCTCGGTGTTTCTCGAGGTACTCCTCTATTCGTGCCAAGATCCATAGGCTTCCGTTTGTATTGCCGGAAATTGAGCCATTCTCTGTTCTCTGACATGGGGAAATTGTGATATCCCGATGGTCTGTTTCTTATTAACTCTATCTCCTCCTGGCTCTGACGCACCTGTCCGGTTATTTTTACCATATCGGCTTCCACGCCGTCGCATCTTTCTGTTACTTGGGTCCTCACTTGATTTACTTCTTCCAAGGCAAATTTCTTGGTCTCCTCCATTTTTGTTTTCTGTTGTTCTTGGACCTGAGTAATCTCCTTAGTTATTACTTCCCGGACTTCCAGCACTTCGTTTTCTGTTTGACGACATCTTTCGTCTACTTCTCTGATCTGCTGGTTGACAACCACGACTTCCTGTTCTAATTTCTTTACGATGGACTTCTTCGTCTCAGTTATCTTTTTATTTAACTCCTCCTTGGCCAACTCTATTCTCTCGTCTACTTTATTCATGCTCTCCTGGTTAACTTCCCTTAGTTCTTCTCTTAACCTTTGATTATTCTCGTCCATTTTCTCCTCCATTTTCTGATTATTTTCCTCCAACTGTTTCCTCAGTTGCTGATTGTCGCTTTCCATTTTCCTACTTGTTTCCTCCATTTTATCTTCCATCTTCTTACTCAAATTCTTACTGGTTTCCTCAATCCTTTTATTAGTATTTTCTATCTTACGGCCCAATTCTTCCTTTGTGGCTCGGTTATCTTCCTTCAGATCCTCTAGTTTTTCATTTAATGAATGGTTGTCTTCCTTCAAATCCTCTAGTTTTTCCTTTAATGAATGGTTGTCGTCATCCATTTTCTTGCCTAAATTCTCCCCCATCTTTTTGTTATCTTCTTTTGTGGATTTAATTTCTTTCTTTAACTCTTGACTCATTTGTAAGATCATTTCCATCACTCTATCCATTTTCGTATCTCCATTGGTATTGGATTTCTCATTCTCCCTTTCTGGGACACTAACTTCCCCTGTCTGCGTTGTTACTTCCGGCTGTTCCTCTGGTGGTACGGGTTGTTTCGGTTCCACCTGGGCTAGTAACACTTCCGGATCTTCCACGGGTGTTGCCTCCTTATCCCCCATGTCAACCTCTTTCTCGGCCTCTGCCGCCCTCTTTTTCGATGTAGCTCGTCTTTGCATCTTTCTCTGTCTCTATTTATTAATCGCTGCCAAGCTTAGATTATTAAGCCCTCTAAGTTGGACGCCACTTTGTAACCAGACCGCTGTATGCCGGTCGTTACAAAAGAATTAAAATGTAAAAAGGGAAAATTTTATAAAAATAGAATTTTCAAATAGTAAGAAATCTTGTTTATGTTTATAGAGGTGTGTATAAGAAATAAATCTGTTTTAAAAAGGTTCTTGTAAAAATTTAATAACAGGTAGGTATTTATTGACCGTCGAGCACTTCTTGAAGATTTGAACCAAGTCTGGAGTTAAATAGATTAACTCCAGTTAATAATCGATTGGTGACTTTTCTGGCTGGTCCAATATCTCGTTCAAATAATATATATTCTTCTTATTTAAATCCTTCAACCTTAATAAATACCCTTAAATTAACCTGTGAAATAAGTAACAGATACGAAATAATGGAAATATAAAGATTTATTGACAATTTAAATAAATAATCGATATTTTATCGATGGAGAGCAATTATCGACTCTGTCTCGGGAATTATCGATTGTGTCATACAGAACAAAATTTATGATATATTATATTAAAAGACAGGTTCTTTGAGCGATTAGAATTAATAGTCAGAGAAGGGTGACGAGAAAGTATAACATTAACAATTAAAAATAAATACAATAATTACTATTCAATAGTATTTAAATAATTCCAGTATATAATATTTTTAATAAATGTTTTGTCGAACCAATGAAGACTGACGTCACTGCGATGTAGGAAGCAGGCTCCGTTTTCAAGATGGCCGCTACTCGAGTTGGACTAGGTTACTGCAAATGCGTCGTGTCAGAAAATCACAATAAAATTACCTTCATTAAGGTTTGAAACGTCCCCGCACTGGTGTAATATGTCTGTTAAGCTATTTGGTGTATTCTGGCGAAGTGTTCTGTGTAAACTTGTGTTAGTTAGTTTATTTTGTATGTGTTCTCTTCTGCGGTTAAGTTCTCAAGTTATGGTTAGGAATTGCAGAATGAATCAGTTTAAATATAATGTTTTACTTGTTTCTATCACTCATATTATGAAGTTAAGTGTTTGTTTTCACTATTGTCGTGAATGTATTAATAGCTTTAGTTTTAAAAAGTGTCTAATTCGTCTAACTCTCGTTTCATATTTGAATGGCTAAACGCTAGTACCATTTTCAACTCGATTTAAAGAACGTTTTGTCACACAACTATTCAGCTTGATATTCAACAAAAGACTAATTAACTTGGTCATAAATCTGGCCCAGTTAATCTTTGAAAAAGTATTGTTAACATATTTCGACTTCCCATACACATGATAAAATATTACATTATATATGGAATTTATCTATTTTATTCCTCACTTTTATGAATTATTAACCTTATTATTGGTTTAGTCATCTCATTCCCTTTAAATTGATGTATTATAGTCTATATCTGTAGATATTTTGTGGAAATTAACAAATTTCTTTACTTTTTGGAAATATAGGCTCAAAATTGGATTTCCGTCTTTATACGAATTCCCTCCATTTTAAATATTATTAATACTATTATAATAAATTTTAATTAGTCATATTCCTCTTCCTTTCCTTAAATACATATAAATTACACCTTTGAACTGGTTTTTTGTGTTAATCTGTAAATTTGACATTGCTCTTTAAAATTAATTAATTTATATATTTTGAAAATTTACAATGTTTTAAGGTATATTTCCTTATTATCATTTTAACTCATAGGATCATTTCCAGTAGTGGTTAATTGAGTTATCTTATATAAATCTTGCTAGTTTACAGGATTTATAAGTGAATTATCCTGGTTTATATTGTTTCTGTGAATTCACCAGATGGCCTAGATTTTAGAATTTTATATTTCTGTCTTTCTCAAATAAATTTAAACTTAATTCCTCCTATGACTTTACATAATTACAATTATATGAAAATAACATGGTTTATAACTTATTGTGTGGTGTAGTAGTTAATTAACACTACTGTTGTTAAAATAAATAATTATGAACATTGTTTAGCAATCTGCACAATTGAACATATTGCAGACATAGCTTGAACATATATCTTTTAACTATTCTTCAGCCAACATAGCATACCTATTAGAACATTATTAATGGTATGTAGGCTATTATTTATCAAACATAATTCTTTTTAAAACACACAACATAAATCTTATTTTTTAATAACTCTTACAAATACATTTTACTAACACATTGATTTTAGGACTGTGAATAAACAGTCTATTTAAACATTTTACACTTATCAATACTATATTAATGCCAGTTCTTTCTGGTTTAAACCATTATTATTGTGATCCCCTACATCAGTAAACATTAACTCCCATACTCTATTTATTATAATTTTTTTACAAATGTCTTGTAAATAAAGATTTACATTAAAATAATAAAATACTGGAAATCTTCCATTTTATTATTTTATTATGCTGTTTATTATTAGATATTAAAGTTGTGATATAGCATACTGATAAGTTATAGTATCACCAACTTTAAGTTTATTGCATTTTTAAAAAACACTTACACAAATTCACTTTCACTGTTGGTTCTGATATTTTAAGTCTTATTATCTCAGACCAGACCTTTAGTAATCATGGACTGTTAAGACTAGTTTATTTTCTTTATTACACAATAGCTTTAGTCGGTTCACTTCTTATAACGCTATACAGCACTTTAGTTTTTCAAAATAATTACATTTTTATAGGATTTTGGGTATGTTATACTTTCTTTTGCATAGTTTTTGTGGGTTTGGGGTTGATAGTAGTTTATATAATAATAGGTTTTACTACGGTGTCTCTTTCATACGATTTCTTCCTCTCCTCCTGTCTTCCTTCTTGTCCTTCTTCGTATCTTCCTTCTGGTCTTCCTTCTTGTCCTTCTTCTAGTCTTCATTCTTGTCCCTCATCTAGTCTTCACTCTTCTGGTCTTCCTTCCTCATTCTTGGGTAAACCAAGGTACTTGGTGTTATCCTGACTGAGGTTTAGTTTGGAGCATGTATTTTATTCACTGAACTGACTTTATTCTTCTATACAGGTTTCAGGGTATTGTTTTCTTCCTGATCAACAAACTTTATTCTTCCCTCTTCTTGTTTTTGGGGTATTTTGGTATTCACCACTCTTTAATTGAGTCTCTTTTTCCTTTATATGGTCTTATATAACTGGTTTACTGCTCTGAGCTTCCTGGGTAACTTACTGATATTATACTATGAGTTGCTTCGATACTTTCTTTGGTTTCTTAAACAGTGGTTTTTATATATAATGTAATGAGGATTTTTATTTTATTGTGGTTCATTCCTCTGATTTATTTAAATGTCATTCAATATTATTATAACATTCGTTGGTGTAATTAAACTTTATGATTTCATATGACTTAAGATGTAGTGGATTTTCTGTCACGCTACAGAATGCCCTTCTCCAGAAGTAATTTTTTCAGACTATACTTGCTTTGTCTGAAACAATTGCTTATGATAATTATTCTATGTTTGTTATTATTTTGGACTTCCTTCCATTTTAAAATTTTCTTATTTATATTTGAGTTTATATCATTCTCACTTGATCTTCCTTGATAGTAATAGTCATCTGAGTTTCATATTTATTATTTCATTTTCATATTTCTTCTTAGTATTTTCTCCTTGGGATATTTCCTCCCTATCGTTCCCTACTTTGTGAGCTGGTTCAGTTCAGAGAGGCACTGTACGCTACTTTCCTCTGCTGTCCAATACTTCACACATATTTGAGTACAGAGGCAAATCATCTCTGCTCAAAAAACATATTAATCCTGCTGGAATTATCTTCAGACAGATTAAAAAATTTTTCAGAATAGTACACATTTGTTACTATTTAAAAAATATCTTTGGGATACTTCACTTATTACTTATTATACTTCTCAGAGATTTTAATATTCCTATCTAAGTTGTTCATCTGACTCATTATCTGGATGTTTCTTTCATTTGATATTATGGTAGGAAGCTCTTCTATTATTACATTTTTTCAACTTTTCTTATCATATAAACCTTTTGGTTATAATTTCTTTATTACCTTCTGGTTTTTTCATTATAATCTGCATTATTTATAGTAGCATATCTTTATGACATTTTTAGACTGTTTCTTTTGTTCTTAAAATTTCCACTTGTTCTATTTTCTAGAATTTTTATAACTGTCATTATCATAATTGTCATTTAATTCATAAATCATTTTATATTAATTCGTTTAATTACATAAATCTTTGACATTATTTTCACATTATTCCTGTCATTGTTATTATACTTGTGAATGATGGTTTTTTATTAATTTCATAAAGAGGTCATAATTTCTCCTCATACCACTTCAAAGTTTCATTCTCTCATAATTCCAAAGAAGTTTTTGTACTTTATTATATTCAATCACTCAAATCGTATTAAAGAATTTTTTCTTTTTTATTTCCTTTAACATCATTTTATGGAAAGGTTTTTACTCTTCATATTGAACTTAGACATGATCATATTGTCCAGAATTATTTGTTTTAATTCTAAATCTGTTTCCTTTACTCATCCCATTATGATCCTTTGTTACCATGGTAATTATTTTCTATGCTTACCATAAATATGGTATGAAATCTCTTCTGTTTATCTCACCAAAGTGTTTTATTAATAATTGGTTGGTAAGTTGTATTTATACTTGGTTTGGAAACTTGGTTTATTCATAATTCAAAATTCACTCGTCTTATATTATTCCATAAAGTTTTCTCAAATAATTTGTATGTAAGGTGGGCTTACATGTGTTTAGGTGGGTTTTATTTTTCTAAATTCTCTTGGTATTATTGTCAAAATGTTTCTCTTCAAATAAATATTTAGTAAGCTGTCCTTACTTGTTTTTGACCTTACATGGTTTTATTTTTAAATTCTCTCCTTCTTTATTATTATATTATAGCCATAAAGTTTTTCTTCAAATATTTGTTACGTAAGGTGATCTTACCATTGCTTTTAGAATTTTGATGGTTTACATTCAAAATTCTTCTTGTTATTCTTCCTTCAAAATTGTTTCTTCTCAAATAAATTGTATGTAATTGGCTTACATCGTTATTAGAATTTGGATAATTTACATTCAAATTTCTGTTTTATATATCTTCTTCCAAAATGTTTCTTCTCAAATAAATTGTATGTAATGGGCTTACATTGTTTTTAGAATTTGGATAATTTACATTCAAAATTCTTCTTGTTATTCTTCCTTCAAAATTGTTTCGTCTCAAATAAATTGTATGTAATTGTCTTACATGGTTATTAGAATTTAGGGGATTTTAAATTCTATCTTATATATCTTCTTCCAAAATGTTTCTTCTCAAATAAATTGTATGTAATTGGCTTACATTGTGTTTAGAATTTGGATAATTTACATCCAAAATTCTGTTTTATATATTTTTTTCCAAAATGTTTCTTCTCAAATAAATTGTATGTAATTGTCTTACATTGTTTTTAGAATTTGGATAATTTAGTCTAAACTCTTCTTATATTATTCTAGCCATAATATTTTTTCACATTTTTTGTCAGTAAGGTGATCTTACCATTGCTTTTTAGAATTTTGTAGATTTTACATTCAAAATTCTTCTTGTACATATCTTCTTCCAAAATGTTTCTTTTCAAGTAAATTGTATGTAATTGTCTTACATTGTCTTTAGAATTTGGACAATTTAGTCCAAACTCTTCTTATATTATTCTAGCCATAATGTTTTTTCACATTTTTTGTCAGTAAGGTGATCTTACCATTGCTTTTTAGAATTTTGTAGATTTTACATTCAAAATTCTTCTTGTACATATCTTCTTCCAAAATGTTTCTTTTCAAGTAAATTGTATGTAATTGTCTTACATTGTCTTTAGAATTTAGAGGATTTACATTCAAAATTCTGTTTTGTATATCTTCTTCCAAAATGTTTCTTCTCAAATAAATTGTATGTAATGGCTGACATTGTTTTATGAATTTAAATAATTTATTCTAATTTCTTCTTATGCATATCTTCTAAATGGTTTTCCTTTAAATAAACTTTATGTAAGGTTGGCTTACATGTATTTTAGAATTTTGGGGATAATTTAATCATAAAATTTCTTCATGGATGCCTGGTTAAAGACACCCTTGACTTTATTTGAACTTATTTCCTTGATTTCGTAGGTGTTGTTGTTATTGTCCTTTGAGACAATATAGGGACCAGTGTACAGGAGCAATAACTTTTTTGTTATCCCCTCTAAGGAACTGGGTAATTCCCTATTCTTCAACAACACCTTCTCTCCAACGGTATAATGAATAACCTTACCCATGCCTTTATTGTATTTATTCCGCCGTTTCTCCTGATCTTCGGCCACCTTATTACAAAATTGAATTTTATCAAATATATATTTATGTTCTCTGGGGAACTCCAAGATATCTTCAATCTCTCTAGGGGGTTGTCTCTCGTACATTGCGGAGTATGGGGTTATTCCTATGGCTGGATGGTAGGCCAGGTTGAGGAATTCTTCAGTGGCCTCCAAGTATTCTTGCCACCTTCTCTGCTGATCATGGCAATATGTTCTTAATAGGCGCCCCACCTCTCGCAAGACTCTTTCTGCCGGGTTACTGCTTGGGTGGTATACGGACGTCTTGTATGTATGAAGCCCTGTTGATAGCAGTGTATCCCGCCATTTCCTCCCCTTGAATTGTGTTCCGTGGTCGGTTATGATCGATACCGGTTTTCCGACGGTTGGGAAGTACTGGTTGATCAGGATCTCAAGAACCTTATTCGTAGTCGCCCGATTCGCTGGGTATAGCTTTACGAACTTGGTATAATGGTCCATAATGATGACGATATATTTGTATCGGTGACGGCCTCCACTGCGGGGAAATGGCCCACAGATATCCAGGAATACCTTCTCAAGTTTCGACTGCGATGTTATTGGAATCATCTGCCCTTCTCTTTTCTCGTTATTAGTTTTTACGAGTTGGCAAATGCGACAGTTTCTAATATACCTCCGTACCTTCCGATTGATGTCTTTGATATAGTAGCTCTCTTCCAGGGCCTTTACCACCTTTAAGGCGCCCATATGCCCATATCGAACATGATAATATAACACTATTTCCTTCTCGATATGGGTCGGAATTATTACCTTCCATTCCTCCTTATATAATGATGGTTTGGAAAACAGGATTCCCTTATGTATAGTGTAATATTGGGAGATTGTCTCATCCCCTGCTTCCAATCTTGAGATAATAGAAATTAATTTCGGGTCAGCTTGTTGGTGTGTGCTTAGTTGTTCCAGAACTGATTGTAGACCGGCGCTGCTGCTGAGAATATGGTACACTTTCAGAATACTCTCCTTCTCCCCCTCGAACGTCTGTTTGTCAATGTCAACTCTAGACAATACGTCCGCGACGACATTCTTCCTTCCGGGGATATACTCCCACTTAAGGTCGTATTCTTGCAGCAATAGTATCCACCGCGTTAACCTTCCATGGCTCAACTTACATCTCTTAAGGAACGAGATAGATTTATGGTCTGTCCGGACGGTAACGGGATAACCAAGAATATATGTGCGGAACTTTCCGCACGCGAACACAACACTCAATAACTCCTTTTCTGTCACGTGATAGTTTTTCTCACTCTGGTTCAGAGCTCTGCTGGCAAAACAGATTACAAGATGCTCGCCCTCCTCATCCTCTTGATATAAAGTAGTGCCGAGGCTGATGTCACTGGCATCACAATTAAGAAAGAAAGGCTTGTTAAAATCTGGATGGCGGAGTATAATGTGTTTAAGGAATTTTTGTTTTATAAGAGTCAATATATTTTGTTTAATGAAGGAATTTGTGTTAGAGGTTGAAAACACAATCAGAATGATCACAGTTGCACACCACTATGTAAAAATTATCCCAATTAGCGCTTTCAAGCTTCACAGCCCATCGTCAGATTGGAATAGACACAAAATAAGTGGAAACAACCCCTTCACCCCTCTCCCCCACCATGCTCACACACAACAAGCTATAATATAAATGACCCTTCCCCACCCCCTAAACCCTGTCCCACCATCTGTGGAGTTACTTTTTTTTTTTTTTTTTTTTTTTTTTTTTTTTTTTTTTTTTTGTTACACACACACAACACTGAAACAAGGAATTTGCTAGAAAAAATATGTAACTCCACAGATGGTGGGACAGGGTTTAGGGGGTGGGGAAGGGTCATTTATATTATAGCTTGTTGTGTGTGAGCAAGGTTGTGGAGAGGGGTGAAGGGGTTGTTTCCACTTATTTTGTGTCTATTCCAATCTGACGATGGGCTGTGAAGCTTGAAAGCGCTAATTGGGATAATTTTTACATAGTGGTGTGCAACTGTGATCATTCTGAATATATTTTGTTGTTCATTACCCCAGATCCATTTATTTTTAGATGACAGTTGCGGCTGAAATCTGGCAGTCAGTTCGGAGTACTTCTCCTGGAACTTGCGGTAATAATTACAGAGTCCCAGGAACGACTGTAACTGCCTTCGATTCTTTGGTGTAGGAAAGTTCTGAATCGCTTCGACTTTTTCAGCCGACGGTGAGATTCCCTTATCATTTAATATGAAGCCTAAGAATTGTATCTCTTTAGCAATAAAATGAGATTTTGCTAACTTCAGCGTAATATTGTTTGCTGCTAGCTTCTGTAAGACGTGTTCCACACGGTAGCAGTGTTCCTCCCAAGTTTCTGAGGACACTAGCAAGTCATCGACGTATACGGTGGTGAATTTTAGTGCTTCTGGGCCCAGTATCTGATCCATGCAGTGCACAAAGACTGCGACTGAGTTTACCAGTCCGAAGGGCAACCTCTTAAACTGGTAGTTCCGCCCTTCGAATATAAAGGCCAGATACTGGCGACTCTGTGGATGTAATTCCACCTGCCGGTATCCGCACACCGTATCCCAGGTAGTGAAGTATTTGGTACCGTGGAATCGTTTTAAGATCTCCTCAATCTCACCGGGCGAAGTCCTGTCATTAATGATCATCTTATTTATTTCGCGCGCATCTAAACACAAACGGACTTGTCCGTTTTTCTTGGGAATAGCCACGATAGGACTTGTATATGGGGAATGGCTACTCTCTATAATGTCACGGTTAATCATTTGCTCTATTTCAGCTCTTACTGCTTGCTTTCGTGATTGCGCAATGGGGTAAGACTTCCGGTTAAAGTCCACTGTGTCTCGGAATTGTAGAGTACACTGGAAATTCTTCACTTTACCGGGCTCATCAGAAAAGACTGATTTATATTTGTTGTATATGTCTATTAATTTGTTCGCTTGGTTCGTTGTTAAACCTTCGCCAGTTATACCGCTCCGGAAATTCCTGATCTCCTGGATTTTTTGTGACCATAAATCTTCATTGGAGGTGTCGTCTATTCTCTGTTCAATTATGGATGTTGGATGGATGTAATTAATTTTTCGGATTTGCTGATGGATACTATCGGGAATGACTTGGTCACTACCCACCAAGTTCGCCGTCCAAGTATGTCCGTTAGAAAACAGCGATAATGTTTCAGTTCTCAGATCAATGATGGCGGAATTTCTCCTAAGCACATCACACCCGACCAGTATATTAAATGGCAGACCGCTCGCCACCAAGAATTCCATGTCAATCGCTATACCACAGCTCATCACACTGGCGGAGACTTGTCTACGTATAGTTTTGTTTTGTCGGCCGGTTGCTCCCAACAAAACAATATTATTCAACGGCAATGTTGGTAAAGTTCTCCCGCACTCTTGCTGTATCCTCTCCAGTTCCGTCGTACTTATTATTGACACGTTCGACCCAGTATCGATCATTAACTTGGCTGGGATGCCTTCTACCTTGGCGTCGACATGTATAATTTCATTATTGAAGTTATTGGTGGGACTCCTGTTATCCTCTTCCAATAACTCCTGTCTGATGTCCTTCAGGTAGTTGCACCCGATGATTGTAATACGATTGTGATTATTCTCAAAATTGCACTCATTATTATTATTATACCCAGTAGTCAGGAGCAGTAACGGGTTCTGGCGATTTATTACTGCCTGTGCCTGTTTAAAGGCTCGGCATCATTGTTCCTTTGAGCCATACTAGTCGATGCCTCATTCGGGATGCTCAGAGTGGTTACCTGCCGATCTGTCCTATGGTCTTCCGGTCGTTCATGGTGCGACCTCTGTTCAGTGTTGTCCAAACTATTGCTCCTACGCGTCGGATAGTACCTCGGTTGGTCCCGTTCTAGGCTCCTCCGCCTTTCTTCGTATCCGCGGTAACTGTTTCGTCGATTGTGGTTGAATCCTCGCTATCTTTCATCTGTGGCTCGTATGAAGTTCACTCTAGGGCGAGGAAACCTATTATTATTAAAATTACCATTATTGGGACCTGTACGATTGGTATTATTAGGGCAAGGACTATTACCATAATTGGGGCTTCTCTGACTATTTACGTTATTAGGGTAGGGATTGCGGTTACCCTGATAACCATTAGAGGGTCGATTCGGGTTTTGATGGTTGGGACCCGTATTATTATTATCATTGTAATTAGCATTGTTCCCATTATTATTATTATTAGGACCGTTATTTCTCGGATATGCCCGACCTCCTTGGTACCCAGTATTTATGTGGTTCGTACCCTGGTTATTGTTCTGGTACGTCCTTGGTTCGGGCCCATCACTTCTTCTACGACTCTGTCGGTAGTAGTCTTCATTCTCATAATTCTCTAGGAGTTCTGTCATTGCCTGGATGGTTTTTATCTGGCTGCCCCTCCTTGCACGAATCACCTCCTCATCATAATGGTAAGACAACTTGTTTATTAGGCACTCCTCCGGTATGGCTGGTTCTAAGTGCTTGGCCATACACACCTTGCCGAGGAAATAAGCTGTCATTGAGCTACCGACTTGTGGTTTGTAGCGGCCATGGCATATATTATCTCTTATTAGATTTTGCGTGGTCTCTGACCAGTACTTGGCCTTGAACAGGCTCTTGAATTGTTCATAATTGTCGATGTCGCTCCGGTTGGCCATCCACCAATGGTCATTCACCTCCCGGAACGACTCGTCAAGGATTTCTCTGTTCTGGACCCATCGGTTCCCTCGGTGTTTCTCGAGGTACTCCTCTATTCGTGCCAAGATCCATAGGCTTCCGTTTGTATTGCCGGAAATTGAGCCATTCTCTGTTCTCTGACATGGGGAAATTGTGATATCCCGATGGTCTGTTTCTTATTAACTCTATCTCCTCCTGGCTCTGACGCACCTGTCCGGTTATTTTTACCATATCGGCTTCCACGCCGTCGCATCTTTCTGTTACTTGGGTCCTCACTTGATTTACTTCTTCCAAGGCAAATTTCTTGGTCTCCTCCATTTTTGTTTTCTGTTGTTCTTGGACCTGAGTAATCTCCTTAGTTATTACTTCCCGGACTTCCAGCACTTCTTTTTCTGTTTGACGACATCTTTCGTCTACTTCTCTGATCTGCTGGTTGACAACCACGACTTCCTGTTCTAATTTCTTTACGATGGACTTCTTCGTCTCAGTTATCTTTTTATTTAACTCCTCCTTGGCCAACTCTATTCTCTCGTCTACTTTATTCATGCTCTCCTGGTTAACTTCCCTTAGTTCTTCTCTTAACCTTTGATTATTCTCGTCCATTTTCTCCTCCATTTTCTGATTATTTTCCTCCAACTGTTTCCTCAGTTGCTGATTGTCGCTTTCCATTTTCCTACTTGTTTCCTCCATTTTATCTTCCATCTTCTTACTCAAATTCTTACTGGTTTCCTCAATCCTTTTATTAGTATTTTCTATCTTACGGCCCAATTCTTCCTTTGTGGCTCGGTTATCTTCCTTCAGATCCTCTAGTTTTTCATTTAATGAATGGTTGTCTTCCTTCAAATCCTCTAGTTTTTCCTTTAATGAATGGTTGTCGTCATCCATTTTCTTGCCTAAATTCTCCCCCATCTTTTTGTTATCTTCTTTTGTGGATTTAATTTCTTTCTTTAACTCTTGACTCATTTGTAAGATCATTTCCATCACTCTATCCATTTTCGTATCTCCATTGGTATTGGATTTCTCATTCTCCCTTTCTGGGACACTAACTTCCCCTGTCTGCGTTGTTACTTCCGGCTGTTCCTCTGGTGGTACGGGTTGTTTCGGTTCCACCTGGGCTAGTAACACTTCCGGATCTTCCACGGGTGTTGCCTCCTTATCCCCCATGTCAACCTCTTTCTCGGCCTCTGCCGCCCTCTTTTTCGATGTAGCTCGTCTTTGCATCTTTCTCTGTCTCTATTTATTAATCGCTGCCAAGCTTAGATTATTAAGCCCTCTAAGTTGGACGCCACTTTGTAACCAGACCGCTGTATGCCGGTCGTTACAAAAGAATTAAAATGTAAAAAGGGAAAATTTTATAAAAATAGAATTTTCAAATAGTAAGAAATCTTGTTTATGTTTATAGAGGTGTGTATAAGAAATAAATCTGTTTTAAAAAGGTTCTTGTAAAAATTTAATAACAGGTAGGTATTTATTGACCGTCGAGCACTTCTTGAAGATTTGAACCAAGTCTGGAGTTAAATAGATTAACTCCAGTTAATAATCGATTGGTGACTTTTCTGGCTGGTCCAATATCTCGTTCAAATAATATATATTCTTCTTATTTAAATCCTTCAACCTTAATAAATACCCTTAAATTAACCTGTGAAATAAGTAACAGATACGAAATAATGGAAATATAAAGATTTATTGACAATTTAAATAAATAATCGATATTTTATCGATGGAGAGCAATTATCGACTCTGTCTCGGGAATTATCGATTGTGTCATACAGAACAAAATTTATGATATATTATATTAAAAGACAGGTTCTTTGAGCGATTAGAATTAATAGTCAGAGAAGGGTGACGAGAAAGTATAACATTAACAATTAAAAATAAATACAATAATTACTATTCAATAGTATTTAAATAATTCCAGTATATAATATTTTTAATAAATGTTTTGTCGAACCAATGAAGACTGACGTCACTGCGATGTAGGAAGCAGGCTCCGTTTTCAAGATGGCCGCTACTCGAGTTGGACTAGGTTACTGCAAATGCGTCGTGTCAGAAAATCACAATAAAATTACCTTCATTAAGGTTTGAAACGTCCCCGCACTGGTGTAATATGTCTGTTAAGCTATTTGGTGTATTCTGGCGAAGTGTTCTGTGTAAACTTGTGTTAGTTAGTTTATTTTGTATGTGTTCTCTTCTGCGGTTAAGTTCTCAAGTTATGGTTAGGAATTGCAGAATGAATCAGTTTAAATATAATGTTTTACTTGTTTCTATCACTCATATTATGAAGTTAAGTGTTTGTTTTCACTATTGTCGTGAATGTATTAATAGCTTTAGTTTTAAAAAGTGTCTAATTCGTCTAACTCTCGTTTCATATTTGAATGGCTAAACGCTAGTACCATTTTCAACTCGATTTAAAGAACGTTTTGTCACACAACTATTCAGCTTGATATTCAACAAAAGACTAATTAACTTGGTCATAAATCTGGCCCAGTTAATCTTTGAAAAAGTATTGTTAACATATTTCGACTTCCCATACACATGATAAAATATTACATTATATATGGAATTTATCTATTTTATTCCTCACTTTTATGAATTATTAACCTTATTATTGGTTTAGTCATCTCATTCCCTTTAAATTGATGTATTATAGTCTATATCTGTAGATATTTTGTGGAAATTAACAAATTTCTTTACTTTTTGGAAATATAGGCTCAAAATTGGATTTCCGTCTTTATACGAATTCCCTCCATTTTAAATATTATTAATACTATTATAATAAATTTTAATTAGTCATATTCCTCTTCCTTTCCTTAAATACATATAAATTACACCTTTGAACTGGTTTTTTGTGTTAATCTGTAAATTTGACATTGCTCTTTAAAATTAATTAATTTATATATTTTGAAAATTTACAATGTTTTAAGGTATATTTCCTTATTATCATTTTAACTCATAGGATCATTTCCAGTAGTGGTTAATTGAGTTATCTTATATAAATCTTGCTAGTTTACAGGATTTATAAGTGAATTATCCTGGTTTATATTGTTTCTGTGAATTCACCAGATGGCCTAGATTTTAGAATTTTATATTTCTGTCTTTCTCAAATAAATTTAAACTTAATTCCTCCTATGACTTTACATAATTACAATTATATGAAAATAACATGGTTTATAACTTATTGTGTGGTGTAGTAGTTAATTAACACTACTGTTGTTAAAATAAATAATTATGAACATTGTTTAGCAATCTGCACAATTGAACATATTGCAGACATAGCTTGAACATATATCTTTTAACTATTCTTCAGCCAACATAGCATACCTATTAGAACATTATTAATGGTATGTAGGCTATTATTTATCAAACATAATTCTTTTTAAAACACACAACATAAATCTTATTTTTTAATAACTCTTACAAATACATTTTACTAACACATTGATTTTAGGACTGTGAATAAACAGTCTATTTAAACATTTTCCTTGCTGGTCTTCCTTCTTGTCCTTCTTCTAGTCTTCATTCTTGTCCCTCATCTAGTCTTCACTCTTCTGGTCTTCCTTCCTCATTCTTGGGTAAACCAAGGTACTTGGTGTTATCTCGACTGAGGTTTAGTTTGGAGCATGTAATTTATTCACTGAACTGACTTTATTCTTCTATACAGGTTTCAGGGTATTGTTTTCTTCCTGATCAACAAACTTTATTCTTCCCTCTTCTTGTTTTTGGGGTATTTTGGTATTCACCACTCTTTAATTGAGTCTCTTTTTCCTTGATATGGTCTTATATAACTGGTTTACTGCTCTGAGCTTCCTGGGTAACTTACTGATATTATACTATGAGTTGCTTCGATACTTTCTTTGGTTTTTTAAACAGTGGTTTTTATATATAATGTAATGAGGATTTTTATTTTATTGTGGTTCATTCCTCTGATTTATTTAAATGTCATTCAATATTATTATAACATTCGTTGGTGTAATTAAACTTTATGATTTCATATGACTTAAGATGTAGTGGATTTTCTGTCACGCTACAATATGAACGTAGATCCTGTGTACTGTTGCAATATATATATATATATATATATATATTGCGATATATGGGGATCGCATTTAATAAGCATTAAATCGTATATTGGAATTCTAATGGGTTCTAATGGAAACAATTACAAATTTCACTATATTGGCTTAGTAGAGTTTATGAATAAACTAATTAATTTGTCTCTGTTGACCTTTTTACAAATTAAATAATAATTTTGTTCTGTCTTATAATCTAATACATAAAATCTTTAAGTAGTGCTTTGTCTTTTAGTTTATGAGTTAATTTAAAGTTTATAAAAATAATATAATCACTTCCGTTTATCACGAATTTCGATCAAGATGGTGATGGTCCAGTCTGGAAGACAGGTGTAAGTCGTTCCCTCAGAATACAGGTGTAACTACTCCTGGTGTCCGGAGTTCAAGGTCGTTGTCGGATTGAGCAATTCTATAAATTGTATTTAATTAGTTTTTTCACAGCAATTGATTTGTTTTGTGTATTGAGCTTACACAATATATCCAGCAAATTTTAAGTGGTTTTCAATTCCTATACGGACAAGCTTGTACTTTTCCAGATTAGCACTATTTAAAGTCAACTAGCCAACTGTCAGGCTTGTGTGTACGCTTCCGTAGACCAAGCGTCCACACTCTAGCAGCGCGTCCACACGTTTTAAAGTTCAGAGAGAGAGACTGTATTGACTGACTCAAAATAAAAAATCAAATGAGGTTTTGGGCTATTAATTCTCAAACGCCGATTGGCCAATTACATAACCCTTCTCTGCACCTGTAGTTAAGATAAATTTATTAATCTATAATAATGTCCAAAAGCAAATTGCATCTTGCAAAAAACTAGTTTAATTTTATTACTTTTCTACAGGCTCATAAAACATTCTTTATTAAAAAACTCATACATTTAGTCCTTTAATTTACAAATAAATACTACCACATGATAGATTTTTTATTAGTCGGATTCTGGTACAAGTCATACATTAGAATTTTTATTTTAACAAGAGTTATTTCATTTAACAGGTTCTTTATAAATATCCCGTAACATGCTTACATATTCTCGCACACGCGCACTCGCGCAATTTTTTACTGTCTAAAATTTACTTAAAACTAACAAACTGAACATTTGAACATGTCTCTTATTGCCTAGTACGTTTTTTTTGTATCGGCTATCTAAGGACCACATACCAATTTCAACTCTTTATTCTTTGTTCTTTTCTTTTTCTCCAATATTCTTTCATCTTTTTACTGTGTCTCTTCTTCCTGTCTTCAGTCCAGTTTGAACCTGCCTTTTTTTTTAGGACTCCTACTCTGGACTGCTTCCATTTTTAACACTTTTGCCCGAAAAACTTCTCTTTCAATTGCTTCTTCTGCGTTTTTTCTCTAAATCCTTTTGGACTTCTTTAATCCAACTGATGTTGACTTTTGCAGTCTTTATTTGTACAAATTTTTATTTCAACATGCTATCATATGCTCATATTCTCAGAGTGCCAATACTAATTTATATGCATATTCTACTCATTGTAATATAGCTGTTCTGTCTGTCTTGGAAAGTATAGTATACGGTTTAAAATAAAAACAATAATGTAAATGTAACTAATGTATGTAAAAAATTGGAAATAACCCAAAATTCTGTATCTAATAGTGCAAGTACACAAAACTCGTTTAATAATAATGTATAAAACGTTAAAGTAGTTTGCAAGAAACAGACATTGAAATCATATATAGACCTAATAAAGGAAACACAACCAATGTGTGAAGCTAGGTACTATAATAAATCTTATTAACCATAAATAAGTGTCTAATGTCAACGAAGTACAGATTAGATAGGAATAAGTGCTTAATAAATGCAATGCAATGCTTAATAAGTGCTAAGTGCAATGTATACTGTGAACATAAAGAGCCATGTGAAAACGAAAATAAGAATTTAAAAGCATTATAGTGTAAATGTAACCCAAAGGCAGCAGAGGAAATTGGCTATCTAACAACAGTGTGTTCTAGAAAAAGACGCCAACTCACTTTTGTTTATGATTTTTTCACTTTTATTTATAATAAAGATAATATAATTTGTTCATCAAATTAAACCTAAAATTAAATCCAGTACTCACAATACAACTGGAATATATAAAATAGAATGTCCAGATTGCAATAAATTTTACGTGGGCCAGACGAAGAAAAAACTAAGAGATTCGTTCAACACCGCAATGGATATTTAAAATCAAATATTTATAAATATAATTTAGCCACACATTGTCTAAATAATAACCACCAGTTTCCAAACACTGAAAATATAAAATTAATTAAAAACATACAAAAAGGTCAAAAAATGAATATTTGGGCTAATTTACAAGCTAAATTGCTCAAATTGCAACAAATTCTACATAGGCCAGACAGGACGTAGCTTCAAACAGAGATACATTGAACACACAAAGGTACTCCACTCCACTACAGAATCCACCTTTGCAAACCACCTCATTGAAGCGAACCACACAAATAAAAACATCGACAATAACATGAACATTCTACACGTACACACAAAAGGCCGAAAACTAGACACTCTAGAACAATTGGAAATATACAAACACACGAAAACAAATAAAAACGACATCCTAAACGAACAGACACAATTCAAATCGCGCGCATTATTCGAACATATCTCACCCCACACACACAGCATCGATCTTTCGAAATTCGATTCCGTCGCCCACAACAGGACGGACAGCGCTACCAGCGGCAGCCTCTGAAGAAGCCTTTTAAAGGCGAAAACCGGTTTAGTCTGTAAGGTAAAACTTTATGTTTTTACTTATAAAAAACTTTGTGTTCCGAGTCGTTAATATAATAGTGATATTTAGTTAAGTAACGGACACGCATGGTCAACGAAATCCAAGAATTTAACTCAGCAAGACGGGCTATAGTCCAAACGTACAAATTCACAATATTGAAGGTTAGAAAAACCGTTGCTCACATAACATTCAACAAAACATGCCTAAACAAATCAATAACACCAAAATACGCACAAATCAAAATTAAACACAACAACCAGGCCGCTCAAATAACACAAAACATCGCACAAAGGACATACATAAAATAATCCATAAAACAGCTATATAAGAAAAAAGACGCTCTTAACCGCAAAGCACTAACGCTACACCTACAGATCGCCAACATATACGGACACAATTACATGACTGAACTAATACATCACACAAATGAATGGACAAAAAAAACAAATACATAACATACAGACAAAACAAGACAGAAAAATAAAAAACCTGACACCAATCAACACAAATATAATTCCCTTACACAAATTCTACCCACGTACAGTAAACCTCACGAACGTCACACTCACTAAAAACGAACAAACACTCCTTGATAAAGGCCTAAAACATAACATACATTACAAACAAAACAACCAAACACTAACAAAACTCATAGTTGACACTGAAACAAATATACAAAACACAGCACCAGAACATCAAGAGACACTAAGATATAATATAAACAATATAATAGGAGCACATAAGACACCAGACAACAAGAACCACAACACAGAAATACACACAGCCATGAAACTGAGGGAAAAGGCACACAAACACAACATCACATTTGTAAAAGCAGACCAAGGCAACACGACTGTAATCATCCCCACAGACAACCTACACAAAAAAGTACAAAACTTCGTGGAACAGAACAACATCACAGAACTAAAACACGACCCCACCGAGAGATACCAAAACACAGTAAAACAACTAGTCAACAAAGCCAGACACATAATGACACACAAACAAAAGCCCTACATGAAACAAATCCGACCATCAGCCCCTACCCTCCAAGCGCTTCCCAAAATCCATAAAGAAGATATTCCGATCCGCCCCATTATCAACTACCGTAATGCCCCTGCACACAAACTCGCAAAATATCTAGACAAAATTATCAGACAACACACACAACTAGACAACAACATTGCAGTAAAAAACAACACAGACCTAGTAACAAAAATAAAAGACATACACATCCTCCATAATGTCACATTAGCCTCCTTTGACATTAAAAACCTGTACACAAACATCCCCATCTCTGAAACAATCACCATCCTACAAAACAAACTCAAACAGAACAACACACCAGACGAACTTATCAACGAAATAACAGAAACTCTGAACATTATCACAAAACAAAACTACTTTACTTATAACAATAAATACTACACACAGAATGATGGCCTACCCATGGGCTCCCCCATATCCAACATTCTAGCAGAAGTCTTCCTCCAACACTTAGAAAAAACAATAATACTCACAAACAATGACAGACAACTCACATAAAATACTATATTGGCACAGATACGTTGATGACATTCTAATACTATACAGGGGAAACAAAAGACAATGTGAACAGTTACTAACGCACATAAACAAAATACATAAAACTTAACCTTTACTGCCGAATACGAACACAACAATACCATAAACTTCTTAGATCTCTCCATCACAAAACTAGAACACAGGCACAAATTCAGTATATACAGAAAACCAACTACAACTGACACACTAATACACAACTCCTCCAATCACCTAATACAACACAAACTAGCTGCATTCAGAACCATGATACATAGACTTAACACCCCCTTAGATGAAAAAGACTACTAAGATGAACTAAACACGATAAAATATCTAGCAGAATCTAACGGATATGACAGAACAATAGTCAGTAAAATCCTACACAAAACACAAAACAAACAATAGACAAAGACAGAAAACAACAAATTCATAACACTAAGATACATCAACAAACAAACTGAAAAATAGCCCACAAATTCAAAAAAGCAGGATACAGAATCGCTTACAAAACTACTAACAAAACAGAACACGCACTATCAAAACACACACACAAAGCACAAAACAAATTCGATCTACCCCGTGTTTACAAGCTAAATTGCTCAAATTGCAACAAATTCTACGTAGGCCAGACAGGACGTAGCTTCAAACAGAGATACATTGAACACACAAAGGCACTCCACTCCACTACAGAATCCACCTTTGCAAACCACCTCATTGAAGCAAACCACACATATAAAAACATCGACAATAACATGAACAATCTACACGTACACACAAAAGGCCGAAAACTAGACACTCTAGAACAATTGGAACTATACAAACACACACAAACAAATAAAAACGACATCCTAAACGAACAGACACAATTCAAATCGCACGCATTATTCGAACATATCTCACCCCACACACACAGCATCGATCTTTCGAAATTCGATTCCGTCGCCCATAACAGGACGGACAGCGCTACCAGCGGCAGCCTCTGAAGAAGCCTTTTAAAGGCGAAAACCGGTTCAGTCTGTAAGGTAAAACTTTGTGTTTTTACTTATAAAAAACTTTGTGTTCAGAGTCGTTAATATAATAGTGGTATTTAGTTAAGTAACGGACACGCATGGTCAACGAAATACAAAAAAATATTAAATGTATTATATACATCAAGAAACGGACTGTAGCAGAAAGTGATCGAATATAGTAATTTATATATAGTAATGTATTCAATTCATGCCATCAGCAAATGGTAGTGACTTTTTTTTTAGCTCTCTACATGTTTGACCATGTAGTCTTGTAATTATAGTATTTCTGTGTACGTTCAATCTGTAGACAATAACAAGAAGAGCGTCTATTGATAACTCTCCAGATCACGTATGTGTCTGTCGGACAATTTGTTTAATGTTCTCAAGTCAATCAGATTACAAGTTTGCAATAAATTCAAAAATTTATGTGTTTTGACAATGCGATAACAAATAATGGCTGATGTACGATAGACATAAAAGTAGAAAAGCAATGGTAAAAATAGGTTTTAACAAAAATAGCCGATTACACTATTAGAATTATCACTGTTGCACACCACTATAGAAAAATATTCCGAAGCTCCTCAGCTCATCGTCAAATCGCTGATCTGAATTTCCGATCAGAATTTCCGATCTGACGATGAGCTGAGAAGCTTGAAAGCGTTAATCGGAATATTTTTCTATAGTGGTGTGCAAGAGTGATAATTCTGTTTGTGATTATAACCACTAACACAACTTTCTTAATTAAACTTCTGATAAGATTACACTGATGTAAGGACAATGACTGGCTTCCGCTATGATATATCTGTCCAGAATGGGTGAAAATCGTTCTCATATTTAAAGAACAATTTAACAAAATTTTACGAAAGCGGACTGAATAAGTTCGTTAATTGCAAAACAATATTGTTACGACGGTTTTACTGGCCATGGTATAGTGCAGTGGAAGTGAAATACAGACACCAACCAAGTAACTAATTACCAGCTTTAATGAGTTATATAGCGATCAAAAATTTTCAAATTTATAAATTTTCTGATCGAGCAGTGCATTCTCACACAGTCAGGTCACCAAACCAAACCAGAGCAATAAATAAGGCAATTAAGAACACGTAAACCCGACGCCAGCCACGAGACAATAAGACAACGTTTGACTTAACGCAACAAAGGGAATTGGGATCGACTTTGACAGACCAAACTCAACTCAAATTTACGACATCACAACAGACCGAACAAAGAGCAGAGTCCAGTGACACAAGTACGCAGAAATTGTAACGAAGGGACGCTGTAGGTTAAGCCAACACGTGTGAACGTAAGAAAAGAGATACTCACTGACAAAGGATTTAGAAAGGTCTCGACACTACAGAGACAATACAGCAAATACCCAATGAATACAGACGACCATGTTGCACAGCATGAAAACAACGCCAGAGTGACAACTTATATTTACGACGAGAAATCGTGGAGGCAACTCAGAATGACAGCGAGCAAGAAGTTATTAATTGGTAGAAAAAATGGGGTGGAAGTTGAACAAGAAACAGGACGATACGGATTGTTAGCGAGGGTGTAACTACAGACCTTGGGAAACATCACGAAACAAAGGTTTGACAGACAGGCGAACAATTAGTTTATATTCTTAGAAAGAGTGCGATGTCCTTCGTTGTGTATTTCAAAGGATGTTCAACAGCCAACCACAGGTTAGCAACTTCCGAAGAAGCAAGTGGAGAGGACTGTTGTCATGGCGACAACCAGGGCAGCAAATCAGAGAGTCGAAAACCAAAGATCTTCAAAGTGGAAGGAAGTCTTGGACCTATCGGGAACAACCGAAGGCGTGGAAGACAGAAAATTGCATTGTGGTAGAAAACGATAGATAAAAACCGTTTGCAGAGTACGTGAGGACCTCAGTCTCATAAAAATTTTGTGCTCAGTTTTATTAACTCAGTTCTACACAAGTTTACCGCAGTATTGTGCCGGTGTAAATCCGGCTATCGAAGGTTTTAGTTAAAGTTTTTTTTAATTGTAAAATAACGCGAATGCGAGAGTGCTGAAGCGACCCTTGGACTGCGATGTAAATGGACGGTTGCGCGCGCAACTCGTGGTGTGGGGTCGTTTTTCTCTGCTGCTGACGGCAGTTGAACTCACCGCCCGCTACGAAATACATTGGCCTCTCTCGCTCTCTCTCTTCGAACAATTACGGCGTAGTTTTCTGCATCTTCATGGCTGGCTGAAGCGTAAACGACTCCCGGTAAGAATTGCATTATTTTATGTCTTATAAGTAATTCATATTAAATGGATGATTAATAACTAGGTGTATGCAACCGTATATAAAACACGTAATTATGTGTGTGCGACCCGACAGTTTTTGTATTAAGAGAAAACTCATTGTTCAGTAATTTACTTAATGTTCAGTATATAGCCAATGTTCGTTTATTATTACTAGAATAGTGTGAGAGGTATTGCAATTGTCATTGTCATGATAAAGGTGTACAACATTAAAAATTAATGGCTAAAAGTTAATGCGTAGTCAGGGAATGAACTGTCCATGCATGCAGCAGACTGTCGGGGAGCTCTTTAATTAGCTTTACAGTAGAGAATTATTTGTGAGAACTTCCCTAGATGAAATTGTATTAATGTTAAAACATTCTTAATGCTGTGAGTGCCTTGCAGTTGAATTTTTTGGTCAAATAATGATTATTGCTCACCACGTGGCTGTTTAACCTGCAAATTTCTGTCGAAGCATGTAGATCTGGTGCTGATGACTTTTACATTACGCCACTTTTGATGTAGTCGTTTCATTATTAAAATTTACTTATTCCATGGCTGACTTTCTACCCTTTAAGCTGGTTGCAAAGACTTTATTAATGAAACTTGTGCATTTATGGAGAGTTAGTTGATGGCCCGTTCTGAGGTTAATTACCTGAACTCGGGTGTACATTTTTGGTGAACATTTCTCTAATTTATATGAATTAACAGGGTTCTTGATTAAGCCGGAGATTTGGCCTTGCTGATTGCCGTACACCTGCATCAGTCATGGACCATTAGACAAGATCCTGTCCGGAGAGGGAGCTGGTGAGCGGTTCACGATGTAGCACCTTGCCAGCAGTATTAAGGTGATATGCACTCTTTTATTTTCCTTTTGGGGCCGGGCCGGCAGTGCGCCAGTTTTACATTAAATATCATTTGAATCCATGTGACCACGTGTCCAGACTGTCTGCTATAAATGGGAACAGCTGATCATCATGAGTGAATTTCAGAAACACTTTTAATAACTGAATTACCTAACACTATGTGCACTGCTTGTAATTGTGTGCTGCACTGAGGGAGCGTGCCAGAGATATTTGTTCACTTAGATATTTCACAGTTTGCACCTAGTTATTATATTACTCTTTACAAAAAATTATAGAACATGTTATGGACTCTGTTCCGGCTGGAACAGAAATGAGTAAATATTAAATTCACCTTGGGTTTAACATTTAAGGGCTGGGGGTTTTCTTTGTTTTTTTTTTTGGCCGTTTTCTGGAGTTTAAAAAGGGAACTTAGTTTTTGTCTGACACATGTTTGTGCAGCCTGAGGCAGGTTAGATTCTTGTCAAATTTTGTCAACCACATGCTGGCGCGCTTCCACAGCTGCTAGGGCACAACCTTTTTATTGTACTTTCATTTCAATTATATTTATATAGCCCGTCGGGTTTTAGTAGAAAATAATTTGCACATTTTTCTGGGCATATACTAGTTAATTTTGTACCTCACAAAAGTCTAGACTGATTGTTTTTCTTTTACTTGTAAAACATATAATGATCAATCTTATCCACTTGTAGCATATACTGATTTATTTTTTTTTAACTGTAAAACATACTGATTAATATTTTTGACTATAGAACATATAATGATTAATTTTTTTTCTACTTATAAAACATATACTGTTTGATTCCTTTTTCAAAATTTTGTAAAGCCTCAACTGATTAATTTTCTACTGGTAAAGTATACTGATTTATTGAATCCTTCTGAAATTGTGAAGCAAATTAACCTTTTAGAATTGTATAACAACTGTTTAAAAATCAGGTGATGTAGTTTCCGTAAATTTTTATTTAATGCTGTGGAAGGAACTTAAGGTTCATACGCTCATGATGGGTCTGTGATCAGTGGAATGCTATACAAAGGGGCGGTCCGGTCTGACTTATGCGTTATGTGTAATAATCATCCTTTCTGGGGGTTCTGGCTTTTATATAATTCTACATAAACGGGTAAACGGGATATTCTACATAGATGGGCGTACATTTTATCACTGCTGGGTTCTGAGTATTGTAGTTACACTGCCTGCAAGGCGGGTGCATTCCAGGGGCATTCGTGTTAGAATTAATGTAATTGTGAGTCTATGTGCCTTATGTTTCTGTGTGTGTTGTTATGTTTGTCCGTGTCTAGCTAGTCACAAGATGGGGGAGAATTTTATATTTATATATATATATTTACTGAATTTATACACACTTGTTATGATATACACATGTTGTTTTTCTTTAATACTGTTAAAGCAGGGCTTAAATTATTCGTGATATTTATGATTCATGGGGGGGATAACTATGTCGTAGAGTTGGACTACATGTATGAATTCTCGGCATAAAATAAAATTGTTATTGTTATATTACAGCTGAGTTTCATTGCAAGTCCCGTCATACTGGACCCGGCACAATTTTTGCTTCTCTAGGCTCCTGCCTAGTCCTAATTGACTTATGACTTCTCTTTCAAAAAAAAATATTAAAATAAAATAAGTTGTTTTATACTCATAAACAAGAGGGGTCACAAATGGTAGCAGAGCGTGGTTCATTCTAGGCTTGAACCCTTGGGTCCTGGTGTGTGACGGGGCTTGCAAACTCGGAAATATTAAGGCGATTGTTATGACATTGTTTTCTTAGATATATGCCCGTGTAGGCTAGTTGTAGGTTGTATAACTTGTGAGTCGGGTCGCACCACTGAGGCGGTTATTTGTGTTTGAAAAATTTGAAAGCTTGTACCGCCGGGGAGTCTCAAGTGTGGCCTGGATGATGAAATGTTGATTGAGGGTCGGTGTTTAGCGTGTGATATTGGCGGGATGCGGTATGGCCCGATCGGAAGTCGGTACCGACACCGACTTGTGTCCGGTTGATGTTGTGGTATTAATTCCCGGATTATGACTTTCAATTGTTAGTTGGTTGTTGTGAGTTATGTGTTGGTACGGCGTGTGTGTCGAATTGCTGTTTGATGTTATGTGTGTTTAGTATTGTTGGTTGTCACTTGTCTCCTTCTGTCGTGGATATGAATGGTCCAGAATAGGCCAGGTCTCCGCAGCGCTAGAGAACCCGGGGGTCTACTCAAAGGAAGGACAGTACTTGGGTTTTTCTGTTTCTTGTAAATATGCTTTTGTGGGTTATGTTTTGTGTTCAGTGTATTGTGTGACTCTGGCGGGGGTAGGTTATCAGTGACTACCCAACCCTATTTCCGGCATCCTCCAGAGACTTCCTGTGGTGGATGGAGAAGATGAGGGCAAATTGTTGGTTTTTCTGGACATCGTCCTGGAGTTGGCGGATTTTCCGGGGCTGTCCGATGAGGTCCTCTTGTCCGTTATATATCCGTACTGCCGGGGTTCATTGGCTGAGCTGGTCACCAACACTCTGCGTCGTGGTGGCAGTATCGACTCTCTCCATGGGGAGGTGTTGGACTCTTTCATACCCCGTCGGCAACGTGAGCATTTGAAACTTAGCCGGTTCTATCGTGCACAGGCCAACGGAGAGGCGTTGGGGGATTTTGTGCAGGATATCCGTAAATGTGCTCGGGTTTTGAGGTTGGGGTTGCCCGAGAAGGATGTCGTTAGAATTATTTTAGAAGGGGTGACGCCCCAAGAGAGATCCCGTTTGGTGTTCGCGGACCGTCCGCGTTGTTTTGCGGACCTCGAACGGCTATGTGTGTTTTCTAGAACGGTCCAGGGGATTGACGAGTCCCGTGAGCACGTGGACCATGATGAGGTAAGACACGAGAGGCATGGCGGGCGAATTGTTCCATCCTCATGCGGTAATGAAAATAGAATTATAAACTCTTGTAGCGAGAGGCGCCGTCGTTCGCCTAATGTGACTTGTTTTAGGTGTGGTAGGTTGGGCCACGTCAGACGATTTTGTACCGGGGTTGGGTCGAGTTCAACGTCCCTCCCCAAGGCGCCCGAGGTCATTCAGAAAAGGGTCAATGAGGGGAAGATATGTCGGAGGTCTTCCCCTACCTGTCGCGGGTCTTCTAAGGTACGCGCCTCCAGGCCAGTTGTAGGTCCCAGGTCTTTGGGCATCAAGGTCCTCCAAACCATCTCTAGCCCCACTTCCGTATGCCCCTTCTTGCTGTTGGAGTTGAAAAAGAGTCAACTCAGAGCATTAGTTGACTCCGGATCAGCAAGATCCATCATTTCATCCAAAGTGTGCGAGGACCTTGAACGACAGGGTTTAATTAAAAGGTCAGAACAGTCTTCCGTAGTATGCTGGACGGCATCCCAGGAAATTCTGCCCATTTCCCGGGTAGTTTTTTTCAAGTTTAAAATCGAGGGATTTTCTTGGGTGTGGAGCTTTCTGATTTCTCCTGCTCTGGGAGTTGAATGCATTATTGGTGCCGATTTCATCTGCAAAAGTGGTCTCGTTATTGACATCCAAGAGCACCAATGTTATTTTAAATTTAATCGGGGAGTTGTAATCCCGTTCCTTGGATATCAGGGGACCAGGCAAGATATCCAAGAGGTTAAGTGCCCCGACACATCTAGAGACCACCTCTCCCAGTCCCAGCGGTCCGCTTTAGATCAGTTGTGTGAGCGTTTCCCCACTGTATTAACTCCGGCCCTTGGGCTCACACATCTCTTGGAATATAAGATCCGCCTAACGGACTCCAAGGTGGTGCGCTCCCACCCTTATAAGTTTGCCCCTCCGAAGATGAGCATCTTGAGGGAGAAGGTTCAAGAGTTATTAGATCAAGGGGTGATTGAACCTTCTCAGTCCAGTTATGCCAGTCCAGCGTTCCTAGTGCCCAAGCCTGGAGGTAAGCACAGGATGGTCATCGACTACCGCAAGCTGAACGCTAACATCGAGGTAGATTCGGTCCCACTTCCTGACCTTCATTCCGCGTTCGATTGGTTCAGTGAGGCGAGGTATTTTACCATCATTGACCTCAACTCTGCATATCACCAGATTCCCTTGACGAAAGAAAGTAGGCCCTACACGGCATTCTGTGTTCCGTGGAACCTCTATCAGTACACTAGGGTTCCTATGGGTCTAGCGGTAGGGGCCCAAACACTCACCCGTTTACTTGACACCGTTTTTCACGATGTCAAGTTCAAGTACGTTTTCAATTATCTTGATGACTTGCTGGTGTACAGCAAGGGGTACGAGGAGCATTTGGGTCATCTTGAAGAGGTGATGTGCAGGTTGAGGGGTGCCGGCCTCACTGTCAATCCCGAAAAGGTGAAGTTCGCCCAGACACAAATTTCTTTTCTGGGCCACCTGATTTCCCATAGAGGTGTCACTGTGGATCCTGAGCGAACACAGGGAATCAGGGACTTTCCCCCACCAAAGGATGCCAAAGGCATCGCGAGATTTGTGGGGACGGTCAATTTCTATCGGCGTTTCATCCCAAACGCGGCGGAGATTGCGGCACCTCTGAATGAACTCCGGAAAAAGGGCGCCAAATTTGTATGGGGGGAAAAGCAACAGAAGGCTTTCGAGACGCTGAAGGAAGCCATTATTTCCCCTCCAGTACTGAGAATGCCAGACTTCTCGAGGCCGTTCATCCTCCAGACGGATGCGAGTTCGATTGCGCTCGGGGCGGTTCTGTCCCAAGTTGTTGATGGTGCTAGGCAGCCTGTGGCCTTTATGTCTAGAACTTTGACCCAACAAGAACGGAAGTCTTCAGTCTATGAGCTAGAGTGTTTGGCTGTGGTACACGCTGTAGATAAGTTCAGGCGTTTTCTGGAACACGCTTAGTTCCTGCTCGAGACCGACAACCAGGCTCTCTCTTGGCTTCTCGCTCATCCCCGGCAGCTGGGTAAGATTGGACGATGGGTGGTTAAGATCTCATCCTTTAAATTCAAGGTGCAACACATTAGGGGAACTCAAAATGTGGTTGCCGATGCTTTGTCCCGTATGTTTTCCCAGCCCAGCGAAGCCCAGCCGGAGCAACCCTGTTCTGTTTTACTGGACTTTCCTTTAGCTTTTACTGATGTGTTACCCCATCAGTTAGATGATGAAGAGTTGGGTCCGATCATCCAAAATCTAAAAGAGGGTAACGTGGAGGTCCCATACTTCTTGTCCAGGGGCGTCCTATGTTGCAGAGAGAAAAAGGGGCGGGCCCTGAAGATAGTGCTGCCTAGCAAACTCGTGCCCATGGTTTTCAGCTACTACCACAATTCCCCGGTAGGTGGACATAAGGGGATTTCGAAGACCATTTCCAGTATTAGGAAAAACTTCATCTGGAAGGGCATGGATAGGGACATAGCAACTCGGGTGAAGGCATGTCATCTCTGTGGCTTAAGCAAGCCTGCCCAGAACACCAAGTTGGGGCTGTTGTCATCTGATGTGGCGAGCAGATCGATGGAGAAGCTATTCATCGACTACGTGGGACCTTTCCCGCGTAGCAAGTCAGGTAATGCTTACCTACTTGTCTGTGTGGATGCTTTTTCGAAGTTTGCCTGGCTACTGCCCTTACGGCAGGCAACTGCTCGATTGACCATAAGCGCGCTCCAGAGTCATGTATTTCAGCACTTCGGTCTTCCGGCCATCATTGTCTCGGACAATGGTCCACAATTTATTTCAGGCGATTTTCGGCGAATGTGCTTCGCCAATGGCATCAAACATGTAACCACTTCCCCCTATTACCCACAGCCGTCCCACGCGGAGAGATTCAACAGGAATCTCCGGTCCGCACTCATCGCCTATCATGCGGAACAACAGACCACCTGGGACCAGAACCTTAAGTGGTTACAGCTAGCTTTCAATACGGCCCTGCATGACAGTCATAACATGAAGTTATGTTTGGTTTCTCGCCTACGCTTCCCTTGCCCAACTCATGGAACATAGACGATCTTCTGCCGAGTAATCCGGACATTAGGACGGCAGATAGGTGGAAAGAGGCCCGGAAAAATTTGCTTCGTGCGCACGAGCGCGTCCGTAGTCGGTATAATCATGGGCGTATTCCAAATCCCTTTAAAGTAGGAGATTTGGTCTACTGCCAGAGCCACCCGATCAGCTCAGCTGCCAATAAAAGAGCCGCCAAATTATGCTATCGTTGGTCGGGGCCGTACCGTATCCTCGGGTTTACGTCACCGGTGACGGCGCGGTTGGAAGAGCCGGGTAGTAATCCTAAAGAGATTACTACATATATCTCAAAATTGAAACTGTGTAGAAAAGGGTAAACGGGCTGAAGGAGGGGGGGAAACGATGGCGGTCTCTGTGCGAGTGGGGATGTTGTCGGTTTTGAGAGGGTGTGCTCCGGGGGCGGTATTGAGAATGTTAGGGTAGCGGGTAGATGTTTCCCAAGGTCCCAGTGGGGTTCGTCTACTTCAGGGATGCGCGAGCCTTGGTTTTCTCCAATTGTCCTTATGTCCGGAGGGAGCCATGTCCTTACCTTCAGTCCCAGCCTATGACCGTTTAATCATCCTTGACCCACCGATCAATCATCCACCTTCCGATTTTCCTAACCTTACCTAAAAAAAAAAAAAAAGGAGTTGGAGAGAGGATGGAGGGAAGTAGTTGCCCAGGGGCGGTTGTGCGCCTTGGGGGACTGCTTTTTGCCTGCATGCCCTTGGAGCACACATGTAAAACTTATCTGTATATGGGATAGGTGCCATAAGCACAGTTGGCATGGCTTCCCGTCAGGTCCCGAGTGGGGACCACCGCATCATGGAGACTGTCATCGCCCGTTTTCCCCCTTGGCCCGTGCAGTAATGGTATTGTGTAGAATGGGGGGGGGTCGTATTAGAGAATTATCCCGTAGGTATATGGGGCAGATGGCCCTGTTTGGGTGGCTATCGTGTTCTGGCTTGGGTGGACAAGCTTCAGGAGGTCGGAACTCAGGGAGCTCCCGAACTTTTCTTTCGTCTTTCTTCTCTGTTCCTCTTTGCGGTGGGCTGGCCCTGATCAGGTCAGCGTGCCGCACATACACACTTACATACTACACGTCTTCTTTCGTCTCTTTCGTTTTTCCTTCTGAGCCTCTGTTCTCCTGGGAGCAAGTGCCGCCGGGCCACCTTACCCACGATGTCCACCGGAGTATTTAAGAAGGGGGTACTCTGCAGGGTACTTTCCCGAGTTTCAGAGTGGGGCAACCGGGTTGCCCTTTCGGGGTGGGAGTGTGCCGGTGTAAATCCGGCTATCGAAGGTTTTAGTTAAAGTTTTTTTTAATTGTAAAATAACGCGAATGCGAGAGTGCTGAAGCGACCCTTGGACTGCGATGTAAATGGACGGTTGCGCGCGCAACTCGTGGTGAGGGGTCGTTTTTCTCTGCTGCTGACGGCAGTTGAACTCACCGCCCGCTACGAAATACATTGGCCTCTCTCGCTCTCTCTCTTCGAACAATTACGGCGTAGTTTTCTGCATCTTCATGGCTGGCTGAAGCGTAAACGACTCCCGGTAAGAATTGCATTATTTTATGTCTTATAAGTAATTCATATTAAATGGATGATTAATAACTAGGTGTATGCAACCGTATATAAAACACGTAATTATGTGTGTGCGACCCGACAGTTTTTGTATTAAGAGAAAACTCATTGTTCAGTAATTTACTTAATGTTCAGTATATAGCCAATGTTCCGTTTATTATTACTAGAATAGTGTGAGAGGTATTGCAATTGTCATTGTCATGATAAAGGTGTACAACATTAAAAATTAATGGCTAAAAGTTAATGCGTAGTCAGGGAATGAACTGTCCATGCATGCAGCAGACTGTCGGGGAGCTCTTTAATTAGCTTTACAGTAGAGAATTATTTGTGAGAACTTCCCTAGATGAAATTTTATTAATGTTAAAACATTCTTAATGCTGTGAGTGCCTTGCAGTTGAATTTTTTGGTCAAATAATGATTATTGCTCACCACGTGGCTGTTTAACCTGCAAATTTCTGTCGAAGCATGTAGATCTGGTGCTGATGACTTTTACATTACGCCACTTTTGATGTAGTCGTTTCATTATTAAAATTTACTTATTCCATGGCTGACTTTCTACCCTTTAAGCTGGTTGCAAAGACTTTATTAATGAAACTTGTGCATTTATGGAGAGTTAGTTGATGGCCCGTTCTGAGGTTAATTACCTAAACTCGGGTGTACATTTTTGGTGAACATTTCTCTAATTTATATGAATTAACAGGGTTCTTGATTAAGCCGGAGATTTGGCCTTGCTGATTGCCGTACACCTGCATCAGTCATGGACCATTAGACAAGATCCTGTCCGGAAAGGGAGCTGGTGAGCGGTTCACGATGTAGCACCTTGCCAGCAGTATTAAGGTGATATGCACTCTTTTATTTTCCTTTTGGGGCCGGGCCGGCAGTGCGCCAGTTTTACATTAAATATCATTTGAATCCATGTGACCACGTGTCCAGACTGTCTGCTATAAATGGGAACAGCTGATCATCATGAGTGAATTTCAGAAACACTTTTAATAACTGAATTACCTAACACTATGTGCACTGCTTGTAATTGTGTGCTGCACTGGGGGAGCGTGCCAGAGATATTTGTTCACTTAGATATTTCACAGTTTGCACCTAGTTATTATATTACTCTTTACAAAAAATTATAGAACATGTTATGGACTCTGTTCCGGCTGGAACAGAAATGAGTAAATATTAAATTCACCTTGGGTTTAACATTTAAGGGCTGGGGGTTTTCTTTGTTTTTTTTTTTGGCCGTTTTCTGGAGTTTAAAAAGGGAACTTAGTTTTTGTCTGACACATGTTTGTGCAGCCTGAGGCAGGTTAGATTCTTGTCAAATTTTGTCAACCACATGCTGGCGCGCTTCCACAGCTGCTAGGGCACAACCTTTTTATTGTACTTTCATTTCAATTATATTTATATAGCCCGTCGGGTTTTAGTAGAAAATAATTTGCACATTTTTCTGGGCATATACTAGTTAATTTTGTACCTCACAAAAGTCTAGACTGATTGTTTTTCTTTTACTTGTAAAACATATAATGATCAATCTTATCCACTTGTAGCATATACTGATTTATTTTTTTTTAACTGTAAAACATACTGAATAATATTTTTGACTATAGAACATATAATGATTAATTTTTTTTCTACTTATAAAACATATACTGTTTGATTCCTTTTTCAACATTTTGTAAAGCCTCAACTGATTAATTTTCTACTGGTAAAGTATACTCATTTATTGAATCTTTCTGAAATTGTGAAGCAAATTAACCTTTTAGAATTGTATAACAACTGTTTAAAAATCAGGTGATGTAGTTTCCGTAAATTTTTATTTAATGCTGTGGAAGGAACTTAAGGTTCATACGCTCATGATGGGTCTGTGATCAGTGGAATGCTATACAAAGGGGCGGTCCGGTCTGACTTATGCGCTATGTGTAATAATCATCCTTTCTGGGGGTTCTGGCTTTTATATAATTCTACATAAACGGGTTGTTGATGGGCGAACATTTTATCACTGCTGGGTTCTGAGTATTGTAGTTACACTGCCTGCAAGGCGGGTGCATTCCAGGGGCATTCGTGTTAGAATTAATGTAATTGTGAGTCTATGTGCCTTATGTTTCTGTGTGTGTTGTTATGTTTGTCCGTGTCTAGCTAGTCACAAGATGGGGGAGAATTTTATATTTATATATATATATTTACTGAATTTATACACACTTGTTATGATATACACATGTTGTTTTTCTTTAATACTGTTAAAGCAGGGCTTAAATTATTCGTGATATTTATGATTCATGGGGGGGATAACTATGTCATAGATTTGGACTACATGTATGAATTCTCGGCATAAAATAAAATTGTTATTGTTATATCACAGCTGAGTTTCATTGCAAGTCCCGTCATACTGGACCCGGCACAATTTTTGCTTCTCTAGGCTCCTGCCTAGTCCTAATTGACTTATGACTTCTCTTTCAAAAAAAAAATATTAAAATAAAATAAGTTGTTTTATACTCATAAACAAGAGGGGTCACAGTATCGCGCAGTTTATTTACTTAGTTACTTTAACTTTTGAACGTGCGAAGTTATCTAAGTATCGTTATACTTTCGGGTTCAGTACTATAAACATTGAAGTATTATTCATTATTCGACATTATGGAACTTAAAAACTTTTAACAAGTGAAGTGACATCTCAATAATAGAACTTTTGTGTATCAACTTCGGACATTGTGATTCGTATCATAAACTTAACATGATTCAGACTTAATTATTCTAGTCGTGCAGACTCATGAACAATAAGAGAACTCAATATTCATAAACACAAGTGTATAACATAACGCACATTTACGACCAAGCTAAGTAGGACGTGAACAGTTACATGAAGCAGCTTTGTAATAGACATTTTATCTGAACACAACCCACTAACGATGGTTGTATCTACACTACACAGAACTCTATAAACTGTTAGTAAAAGACGGGTAACACCAACACCACACCACGTACGCCGCGAGTGAATTCTCATCGCGAGTTTCAAAGTGATAGTGAAAACATCCAATCAACGGAACGTCCACACATGGAGTCGCCAGTAAGCAGGAAATTTCGCCGATGGATTATTGGATATTCAAAATGTCAAGTTAAGTCCTCATGATTTTAATATTATAATAATACTGCTGCTCTGTCTCTTTTCCAAGAACCGACACCTTTGAGAAATTGTATAATCATTTAGTAAAAATAATGTTAAATATATTATGAATACAAAAGCTACTCATCTGAGACACATAATGAACACATTAGTTTAGGGTGAATAATATTTGATTTGTCTATGTTTTGTGTATGTTTATCATGTTGTATGTTATGTTTTCAGCCATCAACGAAAACAGATTTATATTATGATTTATGTTTTATGTGTTTCTGAATGTATTTTCAGGTAATGATTTATATATGTGTTTCGCAAGTTAACTTGAGTAATGTGTAATAAACAAGCATTCTATTTGTTATATATTTTATGCGTTCATTATTGTTCCAAACCTTAACATCAAAAGACATTAACGTCAATTGATTTGATTGATAAATTTTCTTATATTGTTCTTTAATAACAACTAAATATAGAGTCTCAGTAATTATGCTAATTAGTGATGGACACATTCAGTCATTAGAGTGATTAATAATATTTGCATAATCAGTATAATTTAATTGAATAATTAAATTTTGCACAAACTAGCATAATTATCGTTAAAGTCACAAATATTATTATTATTATTATTATTAGCGGTTGTCCTACAGTCTATGCCGCATGACGCATTTCGATCGCCATTTCTCTATATCTTTCCATTCATCGTCTTCAATAGCTCGCTCTCTCATGCTTTTCCTAATTTCTGTTCTCCATTGTGTTGTCAGTCTTCCTTTTCTTCTCCTGTTTTGTGGTGTGTCAGTCAATGCTTCCTTTGGCCATCGCTTCTCCCCCATCCTCATTACGTGACATACCATAGCAACTGTCTGGATTCTATTTTTTCCGCTGTTGTAAATATGCGCCCTGTTTTCCTTCTTATATCTTTGTTTCTAACATGTTGCATTCTAGAAATATTCTAGAAACGCTCTTCTTAAGAAGTCCATGTCCACAGTTTCTATCATCTTTTTCTCTTTATCTGAAAGTTGCCAGCATTCGCAGCCATAAGTTAAAATGGGCTCCACAATAGTTGTGTAGATTGTCAGTTTAGTTTGAAGTTTCATTTTGTTCGACCAAATTAACGAGTTTAGCAAACGAATAGCCTTTTTTCCCTGTTGTATCATATTTTTGATGTAATTCTTTGTTGTTCCATCTTCTGAAATAATGCTTTCAAAATATTTAAATTCGCTACACTTTCCGAGTCTATTGATTTGCAGATCTGGGTCTTCTTCTTGCATGTCTTCTATTTTTAGATATTCTGTTTTAGTAGTGTTTATGTTTAGACCCCATTTTTTGTACTCCTCTTTCAATTTTCTAAACATATAGTCTGTGTCGTCCTCGTCGCACGCTATAATTACCTGATCATCGGCAAACAGGACAGTTGTTAAGCACTGATCATCCATTTGAATTCCCTTTCCTCATGTTTTCCGTCTCCAGTTACTGATGGCTTCTTGGATATATATTTTAAACAGGGTAGGCAACAAGCTGCACCCTTGCTTAAGCCCTTTTGTAATAGGAAACAGTTCAGTCACAAATAACTAAATTTAATAAAACTATAAAAGTGAATCGTATTCATATCATTTGTAGACTCTCTAAGTTTCCGTGCAAAACTTGTTCCCTCTCTATGAAGTGTGCAAGAGAATTGGGCAGGTAAACGATGTCTACTGTAGTTGAGGTAGACTGCTAGTAAATGCGATGTTTTGACAATGAATAGTATAACGCTATTAAACACGTGACTTTTAATTTACCCATTCGGTTGTTCAGATTTCAAACAGTTATTACACGTAGAGTTAATGTGCTACAGTATATTTACCATGCTTTACTCTGTTTCCGTTGCAATATTGAACGGGCAAAGACCCGATTCTTGGTAATTGTATTCAACTCAACTACAACTGTGAAACGTGTGATTTTACTTGATTAACTCAAACAAATCAAAAGCAATTTGTCAAAGGGAAATAACTGGTTCTACACGTGGAGAAATGTCGACAAATTCAGTCACCTCTGCTAGAGTGATTGAAATTTTAAATTAAACTTTTATGTTGTAAAAAAAAGGTATTTTAAAATAACTTAAGTAAGCGTAGGATAATTTACATTTATCCTGTTGGAGCTGCGCCGACCCAGCGAATGAATTTTAACCCAGTTAAAAGTATAGCTAAGTTTTCTATTCGGGTGGGGGGGGGGGGTGGAGACAACGCGATAACAGTTCACCGTGTCGCTTTACATACTAATTTTCTCTCTGTAACTCACATGCTTCCATCGGTCTCGCCAGCCTTGTTGCAGCCAATGTTCACACTATGAAACTTTGTACAAGACTGTTTTGCGCATGTGCGAAATGGGCTAAATTAAAATTTTGTTTAGCTACGCAACGAGGTGTTTGTCCACTGCGCATCTCTAAGTCACTGTTCAGTTTTTATCGTCAAATTTGTAACATTACAGACACCACACGAGATCATATAAGAAATGAGGAGATAAGATGTAATGCAGTTAATGAAAGGATTAAAGGATACAGAAGAAAATGGATTCAACATATAAATAGAAAGGAAGAAAGTATAATACCGAATATAGCAAAAGATTACAACCCTAGAGGCAGAGAAAAGTTGGTAATGAATATTAATTACTACACTTTCACATGTGGAACTTACTTTGTTTATTTTCCTCGTACGAGGTTTCAGCGTGATGTTCGCCTTCCTCAGCAAGGTATGATACTGAATGTCCGGAACTTGTAACGGGTTTTTCTAGTTGGTAGGTTGCGTGCGGGGGTGTGGTGGTGGAAGGGTGTTGGCGCGGGATTCTGGAGTATTGTATGTTTTGTGTATTACTGTGTCGAAGAGTGCGTGTGATTTAAAGTATAATTGGTCGTTATAAGTAAGTTGTATGGTTGTATTGTGTAGTGTTGTATAGACCAAGGGGCAAGACGTTAAAGCCTGAACAGGCAGATGTGCCTAATCCTGACAAACAAGAAGACGATGGGGCACCAAAAGACAGGAACTATGCACATGTCCCTGGATAGAATCAAAACGCATGCTACGAGCTTAGTGCCTGTACAAAAGTACTGGGAGACCAAGGGGCAAGACGTTAAAGCCTGAACAGGCAGATGTGCCTAATCCTGACAAACAAGAGACGATGGGGCACCAAAAGACAGACACTATGCACATGTCCCTGGATAGAATCAAAACGCATGCTACGAGCTTAGTACCTGTACAAAAGTACTGGGAGACCAAGGGGCAAGACAGTAAAGCCTGAACAGGCAGATGTGCCTAATCCTGACAAACAAGAGACGATGGGGCACCAAAAGACAGACACTATGCACATGTCCCTGGATAGAATCAAAACGCATGCTACGAGCTTAGTACCTGTACAAAAGTACTGGGAGACCAAGGGGCAAGACGTTAAATCCTGAACAGGCAGATGTGCCTAATCCTGACAAACAAGAGACGATGGGGCACCAAAAGACAGACACTATGCACATGTCCCTGGATAGAATCAAAACACATGCTACGAGCTTAGTACCTGTACAAAAGTACTGGGAGACTAAGGGGCAAGACGTTAAAGCCTGAACAGGCAGATGTGCCTAATCCTGACAAACAAGAGACGATGGGGCACCAAAAGACAGACACAATGCACATGTCCCTGGATAGAATCAAAACGCATGCTACGAGCTTAGTACCTGTACAAAAGTACTGGGAGACCAAGGGGCAAGACAGTAAAGCCTGAACAGGCAGATGTGCCTAATCCTGACAAACAAGAGACGATGGGGCACCAAAAGACAGACACTATGCACATGTCCCTGGATAGAATCAAAACGCATGCTACGAGCTTAGTACCTGTACAAAAGTATTGGGAGACCAAGGGGCAAGACGTTAAAGCCTGAACAGGCAGATGTGCCTAATCCTGACAAACAAGAAGACAATGGGGCACCAAAAGACAGACAATATGCACATGTCCCTGGATAGAATCAAAACGCATGCTACGAGCTTAGTACCTGTACAAAAGTATTAGGAGACCAAGGGGCAAGACGTTAAAGCCTGAACAGGCAGATGTGCCTAATCCTGACAAACAAGAAGACGATGGGGCACCAAAAGACAGACACTATGCACATGTCACTGGATAGAATCAAAACGCATGCTACGAGCTTAGTGCCTGTACAAAAGTACTGGGAGACCAAGGGGCAAGACGTTAAAGCCTGAACAGGCAGATGTGCCTAATCCTGACAAACAAGAAGACGATGGGGCACCAAAAGACAGACACTATGCACATGTCCCTGGATAGAATCAAAACGCATGCTACGAGCTTAGTACCTGTACAAAAGTATTGGGAGACCAAGGGGCAAGACGTTAAAGCCAGAACAGGCAGATGTGCCTAATCCTGACAAACAAGAAGACGATGAGGCACCAAAAGACAGACACTATGCTCATGTCCCTGGATAGAATCAAAACGCATGCTACGAGCTTAGTGCCTGTACAAAAGTACTGGGAGACCAAGGGGCAAGACGTTAAAGCCTGAACAGGCAGATGTGCCTAATCCTGACAAACAAGAAGACGATGGGGCACCAAAAGACAGACACTATGCACATGTTCCTGGATAGAATCAAAACGCATGCTACGAGCTTAGTACCTGTACAAAAGTATTGGGAGACCAAGGGGCAAGACGTTAAAGCCTGAACAGGCAGATGTGCCTAATCCTGACAAACAACAAGACGATGGGGCACCAAAAGACAGACACTATGCACATGTCCCTGGATAGAATCAAAACGCATGCTACGAGCTTAGTGCCTGTACAAAAGTACTGGGAGACCAAGGGGCAAGACGTTAAAGCCTGAACAGGCAGATGTGCCTAATCCTGACAAACAAGAGACGATGGGGCACCAAAAGACAGACACTATGCACATGTCCCTGGATAGAATCAAAACGCATGCTACGAGCTTAGTGCCTGTACAAAAGTACTGGGAGACCAAGGGGCAAGAAGTTAAAGGCTGAACAGGCAGATGTGCCTAATCCTGACAAACAAGAAGACGATGGGGCACCAAAAGACAGACACTATGCACATGTCCCTGGATAGAATCAAAACGCATGCTACGAGCTTAGTGCCTGTACAAAAGTACTGGGAGACCAAGGGGCAAGACGTTAAAGCCTGAACAGGCAGATGTGCCTAATCCTGACAAACAAGAAGACGATGGGGCACCAAAAGACAGACACTACCCACATGTCCCTGGATAGAATCAAAACGCATGCTACGAGCTTAGTGCCTGTACAAAAGTACTGGGAGACCAAGGGGCAAGACGTTAAAGCCTGAACAGGCAGATGTGCCTAATCCTGACAAACAAGAAGACGATGGGGCACCAAAAGACAGAAACTATGCACATGTCCCTGGATAGAATCAAAACGCATGCTACGAGCTTAGTGCCTGTACAAAAGTACTGGGAGACCAAGGGGCAAGACGTTAAAGCCTGAACAGGCAGATGTGCCTAATCCTGACAAACAAGAAGACGATGGGGCACCAAAAGACAGACACTACCCACATGTCCCTGGATAGAATCAAAACGCATGCTACGAGCTTAGTGCCTGTACAAAAGTATTGGGAGACCAAGGGGCAAGACGTTAAAGCCTGAACAGGCAGATGTGCCTAATCCTGACAAACAAGAAGACGATGGGGCACCAAAAGACAGACACTATGCACATGTCCCTGGATAGAATCAAAACGCATGCTACGAGCTTAGTGCCTGTACAAAAGTACTGGGAGACCAAGGGGCAAGACGTTAAAGCCTGAACAGGCAGATGTGCCTAATCCTGACAAACAAGAAGACGATGGGGCACCAAAAGACAGACACTACCCACATGTCCCTGGATAGAATCAAAACGCATGCTACGAGCTTAGTGCCTGTACAAAAGTATTGGGAGACCAAGGGGCAAGACGTTAAAGCCTGAACAGGCAGATGTGCCTAATCCTGACAAACAAGAAGACGATGGGGCACCAAAAGACAGACACTATGCACATGTCCCTGGATAGAATCAAAACGCATGCTACGAGCTTAGTGCCTGTACAAAAGTACTGGGAGACCAAGGGGCAAGACGTTAAAGCCTGAACAGGCAGATGTGCCTAATCCTGACAAACAAGAAGACGATGGGGCACCAAAAGACAGACACTATGCACATGTCCCTGGATAGAATCAAAACGCATGCTACGAGCTTAGTACCTGTACAAAAGTATTGGGAGACCAAGGGGCAAGACGTTAAAGCCTGAACAGGCAGATGTGCCTAATCCTGACAAACAAGAAGACGATGGGGCACCAAAAGACAGACACTATGCACATGTCCCTGAATAGAATCAAAACGCATGCTACGAGCTTAGTGCCTGTACAAAAGTATTGGGAGACCAAGGGGCAAGACGTTAAAGCCTGAACAGGCAGATGTGCCTAATCCTGACAAACAAGAAGACGATGGGGCACCAAAAGACAGACACTATGCAGATGTCCCTGGATAGAATCAAAACGCATGCTACGAACTTAGTGCCTGTACAAAAGTACTGGGAGACCAAGGGGCAAGAAGTTAAAGGCTGAACAGGCAGATGTGCCTAATCCTGACAAACAAGAAGACGATGGGGCACCAAAAGACAGACACTATGCACATGTCCCTGGATAGAATCAAAACGCATGCTACGAGCTTAGTACCTGTACAAAAGTATTGGGTGACCAAGGGGCAAGGCGTTAAAGCCTGAACAGGCAGATGTGCCTAATCCTGACAAACAAGAAGACGATGGGGCACCAAAAGACAGACACTATGCACATGTCCCTGGATAGAATCAAAACGCATGCTACGAGCTTAGTGCCTGTACAGAAGTACTGGGAAACCAAGGGGCAAGACGTTAAAGCCTGAACAGGCAGATGTGCCTAATCCTGACAAAGAAGAGACGATGGGGCACCAAAAGACAGACACTATGCACATGTCCCTGGATAGAATCAAAACGCATGCTACGAGCTTAGTGCCTGTACAAAAGTACTGGGAGACCAAGGGGCAAGACGTTAAAGCCTGAACAGGCAGATGTGCCTAATCCTGACAAACAAGAAGACGATGGGGCACCAAAAGACAGACACTATGCACATGTCCCTGGATAGAATCAAAACGCATGCTACGAGCTTAGTACCTGTACAAAAGTACTGGGAGACCAAGGGGCAAGACGTTAAAGCCTGAACAGGCAGATGTGCCTAATCCTGACAAACAAGAAGACGATGGGGCACCAAAAGACAGACACTACCCACATGTCCCTGGATAGAATCAAAACGCATGCTACGAGCTTAGTGCCTGTACAAAAGTATTGGGAGACCAAGGGGCAAGACGTTAAAGCCTGAACAGGCAGATGTGCCTAATCCTGACAAACAAGAATACGATGGGGCACCAAAAGACAGACACTATGCACATGTCACTGGATAGAATCAAAACGCATGCTACGAGCTTAGTGCCTGTACAAAAGTACTGGGAGACCAAGGGGCAAGACGTTAAAGCCTGAACAGGCAGATGTGCCTAATCCTGACAAACAAGAAGACGATGGGGCACCAAAAGACAGACACTATGCACATGTCCCTGGATAGAATCAAAACGCATGCTACGAGCTTAGTACCTGTACAAAAGTATTGGTAGACCAAGGGGCAAGACGTTAAAACCTGAACAGGCAGATGTGCCTAATCCTGACAAACAAGAGACGATGGGGCACCAAAAGACAGACACTACGCACATGTCCCTGGATAGAATCAAAACGCATGCTACGAGCTTAGTGCCTGTACAAAAGTACTGGGAGACCAAGGGGCAAGAAGTTAAAGGCTGAACAGGCAGATGTGCCTAATCCTGACAAACAAGAAGACGATGGGGCACCAAAAGACAGACACTATGCACATGTCCCTGGATAGAATCAAAACGCATGCTACGAGCTTAGTGCCTGTACAAAAGTACTGGGAGACCAAGGGGCAAGACGTTAAAGCCTGAACAGGCAGATGTGCCTAATCCTGACAAACAAGAAGACGATGGGGCACCAAAAGACAGACACTACCCACATGTCCCTGGATAGAATCAAAACGCATGCTACGAGCTTAGTGCCTGTACAAAAGTACTGGGAGACCAAGGGGCAAGACGTTAAAGCCTGAACAGGCAGATGTGCCTAATCCTGACAAACAAGAAGACGATGGGGCACCAAAAGACAGAAACTATGCACATGTCCCTGGATAGAATCAAAACGCATGCTACGAGCTTAGTGCCTGTACAAAAGTACTGGGAGACCAAGGGGCAAGACGTTAAAGCCTGAACAGGCAGATGTGCCTAATCCTGACAAACAAGAAGACGATGGGGCACCAAAAGACAGACACTACCCACATGTCCCTGGATAGAATCAAAACGCATGCTACGAGCTTAGTGCCTGTACAAAAGTATTGGGAGACCAAGGGGCAAGACGTTAAAGCCTGAACAGGCAGATGTGCCTAATCCTGACAAACAAGAAGACGATGGGGCACCAAAAGACAGACACTATGCACATGTCCCTGGATAGAATCAAAACGCATGCTACGAGCTTAGTGCCTGTACAAAAGTACTGGGAGACCAAGGGGCAAGACGTTAAAGCCTGAACAGGCAGATGTGCCTAATCCTGACAAACAAGAAGACGATGGGGCACCAAAAGACAGACACTACCCACATGTCCCTGGATAGAATCAAAACGCATGCTACGAGCTTAGTGCCTGTACAAAAGTATTGGGAGACCAAGGGGCAAGACGTTAAAGCCTGAACAGGCAGATGTGCCTAATCCTGACAAACAAGAAGACGATGGGGCACCAAAAGACAGACACTATGCACATGTCCCTGGATAGAATCAAAACGCATGCTACGAGCTTAGTGCCTGTACAAAAGTACTGGGAGACCAAGGGGCAAGACGTTAAAGCCTGAACAGGCAGATGTGCCTAATCCTGACAAACAAGAAGACGATGGGGCACCAAAAGACAGACACTATGCACATGTCCCTGGATAGAATCAAAACGCATGCTACGAGCTTAGTACCTGTACAAAAGTATTGGGAGACCAAGGGGCAAGACGTTAAAGCCTGAACAGGCAGATGTGCCTAATCCTGACAAACAAGAAGACGATGGGGCACCAAAAGACAGACACTATGCACATGTCCCTGAATAGAATCAAAACGCATGCTACGAGCTTAGTGCCTGTACAAAAGTATTGGGAGACCAAGGGGCAAGACGTTAAAGCCTGAACAGGCAGATGTGCCTAATCCTGACAAACAAGAAGACGATGGGGCACCAAAAGACAGACACTATGCAGATGTCCCTGGATAGAATCAAAACGCATGCTACGAACTTAGTGCCTGTACAAAAGTACTGGGAGACCAAGGGGCAAGAAGTTAAAGGCTGAACAGGCAGATGTGCCTAATCCTGACAAACAAGAAGACGATGGGGCACCAAAAGACAGACACTATGCACATGTCCCTGGATAGAATCAAAACGCATGCTACGAGCTTAGTACCTGTACAAAAGTATTGGGTGACCAAGGGGCAAGGCGTTAAAGCCTGAACAGGCAGATGTGCCTAATCCTGACAAACAAGAAGACGATGGGGCACCAAAAGACAGACACTATGCACATGTCCCTGGATAGAATCAAAACGCATGCTACGAGCTTAGTGCCTGTACAGAAGTACTGGGAAACCAAGGGGCAAGACGTTAAAGCCTGAACAGGCAGATGTGCCTAATCCTGACAAAGAAGAGACGATGGGGCACCAAAAGACAGACACTATGCACATGTCCCTGGATAGAATCAAAACGCATGCTACGAGCTTAGTGCCTGTACAAAAGTACTGGGAGACCAAGGGGCAAGACGTTAAAGCCTGAACAGGCAGATGTGCCTAATCCTGACAAACAAGAAGACGATGGGGCACCAAAAGACAGACACTATGCACATGTCCCTGGATAGAATCAAAACGCATGCTACGAGCTTAGTACCTGTACAAAAGTACTGGGAGACCAAGGGGCAAGACGTTAAAGCCTGAACAGGCAGATGTGCCTAATCCTGACAAACAAGAAGACGATGGGGCACCAAAAGACAGACACTACCCACATGTCCCTGGATAGAATCAAAACGCATGCTACGAGCTTAGTGCCTGTACAAAAGTATTGGGAGACCAAGGGGCAAGACGTTAAAGCCTGAACAGGCAGATGTGCCTAATCCTGACAAACAAGAATACGATGGGGCACCAAAAGACAGACACTATGCACATGTCACTGGATAGAATCAAAACGCATGCTACGAGCTTAGTGCCTGTACAAAAGTACTGGGAGACCAAGGGGCAAGACGTTAAAGCCTGAACAGGCAGATGTGCCTAATCCTGACAAACAAGAAGACGATGGGGCACCAAAAGACAGACACTATGCACATGTCCCTGGATAGAATCAAAACGCATGCTACGAGCTTAGTACCTGTACAAAAGTATTGGTAGACCAAGGGGCAAGACGTTAAAACCTGAACAGGCAGATGTGCCTAATCCTGACAAACAAGAGACGATGGGGCACCAAAAGACAGACACTACGCACATGTCCCTGGATAGAATCAAAACTCATGCTACGAGTTTAGTACCTGTACAAAAGTATTGGGAGACCAAGGGGCAAGACGTTAAAGGCTGAACAGGCAGATGTGCCTAATCCTGACAAACAAGAAGACGATGGGGCACCAAAAGACAGACACTATGCACATGTCCCTGGATAGAATCAAAACGCATGCTACGAGCTTAGTACCTGTACAAAAGTATTGGGAGACCAAGGGGCAAGACGTTAAAGCCTGAACAGGCAGATGTGCCTAATCCTGACAAACAAGAAGACGATGGGCCACCGAAGGAAAGACACTAAGAGGACAACCTAACAGCGAAACCCAGACGAAATTTTACAAAGTATGTAATAGCAATGCCTACTCTATAGAACGGGCTCGAATGTTAGTCACCAATAATAACGACTACGAGACAGATGCAAACTTCAGAGGTAAACTTTATGACGCCTGTTAGGAGATGTAGTAGAGTAAATTGAATTGAAAACAGAAGTATCCCAGCAGAATTGTGTGTACAGTTATTAATGACTAAACTTGCAAAGCTTAAATTGAAAGATTATGGGCGCCTGGAAGAATCCCAGACTGGTTATGAACCACCGGCAAGATAGAATACAGATATAGGCAGACATAGGTCGCGGTGGTAAGGCCAGGAGGGGCCATAACGCCTAATCGTGTAAAAACATAATTCAAAAACAGGACACAAGGGATTGCAAAATTAAACTGTATGGCAAGACTGGTAATTTGTTTACTTTTAGGAAAAATCGATTTAGGGTCTTACTTCATACTGAAGTGCGCACAATCGATTACTAGTGGTGTCTGTCATCATTATCTTCATATCTTTACATTTTTAGGCTTTATCAGCCTGTTCCTATTCCACAGTCCACCTTTCTTTGGTTTACCAACTTTTATTTTGAATGTTCATCCTCTTCTTTCACAGCACTTAATGAATATTAATTACTGCACTTTCACAAGTGAAACTTACTTTGTTTATTTTCTCGTACGACGTTTCAGCGTGATGTTCGCCTTCCTCAGCGAGGTATGATACTGAATTTCCGGAACTTGTAACGGTTTTTTCTAGTTGGTCGGTTGAGTGGGGGGTGGAGGTGGAAGGGTGTTGGCGCGGGATTCTGGAGTATTGTATGTTTTGTGTATTATTGTGTCAAAGAGTGTGTGTGATTTAAAGTGTAATTGGTCGTTATAAGTATGTTGTTTGGATGTATTGTGTAGTGTTGTATAGAATACAACCATACAACATACTTAACGACCAATTATACTTTAAATCACACGCACTCTTCGACACAGTAATACACAAAACATACAATACTCCAGAATCCCGCGCCAACACCCTTCCACCACCACACCCCCGCACGCAACCTACCAACTAGAAAAAACCGTTACAAGTTCCGGACATTCAGTATCATACCTCGCTGAGGAAGGCGAACATCACGCTGAAACGTCGTACGAGGAAAATAAACAAAATAAGTTCCACATGTGAAAGTGTAGTAATTAATATTCATTACCAACTTTTCTCTGCCTCTAGGGTTGTAATCTTTTGCTATATTCGGTATTATACTTTCTTCCATTCTATTTATATGTTGAATCCATTTTCTTCTGTATCCTTTAATCCTTTCATTAACTGCATTACATCTTATCTCCTCATTTCTTATATGATCTCGTGTGGTGTCTGTAATGTTACAAATTTGACGATAAAAACTGAACAGTGACTTAGAGATGCGCAGTGGACAAACACCTCGTTGCGTAGCTAAACAAAATTTTAATTTAGCCCATTTCGCACATGCGCAAAACAGTCTTGGCACGGAGCATGGCATAATAAGAGAAGAAAAGCTTTGGATGTTAGAAAGAAAGAAGGAATGCTCCTGAAAGTGATTTTTAACGGAGTACAATTAGCTCGGGTTTAAACTTGGAGAAAATAAAATATATGTATGCTGCCAACAAACTAACATTAAACCCAACTCTTCAAAACCTTGAAATAGGCACAAAAATATAGAGGCAGTTAAAGAGTTCATATACCTTAGCTCCCAGATAAACAGCACTAACGACATCAACACTGAAATAAGAAGAAGAATATATCTCGCAAATAAAACATATTTGCGGTGATTAAAAAAGCACCTGACATTTAACTTCATCTCAAGAAGCACGAAATGCAAAATCTACAAAAATACTTATCAGGCCAGTGCTGACATATGCTTCAGAAGCCTGGGCAGTGCTAAAAAATAGCAAGAGACTTCTGGGTTGCTGTGAAAGACGAATCATAAGAACAATATTTAGGGGAGTACAAGAAAATGGAATGTGACGCAGGCGCTATAATTATGAACTATACCACCCTTACAAAGAGTTCTAATCAAAATACATTTGTCAGGCTACATTACTCAGCCTTACATTGTCAGACTAATCAAAATACACAAGCTAAGGTGGGTTGGACACATAGAGAGAATGGAAGAAGGACAGCCTACGAAACATATTTTCTACCAGAAACCAATGGGTAGTACCAAAAGGGGAAGACCCCGAAATAGATTCAAAGGTCAGATAGAGGAGGACCTCTGAAAGCTGAACATAAGACTGGAAAGCCAAGCCATGCAATAGTGAGGAATTGAGTCGACTCTGGGAGACTGCCAAGACCCAGCAAGGGTTGTAGAGCCATGGTTGATGATGCTTAATGATGACAAATAGCTCGGGTCAAGGAGTACAAATATTTAGGTATGATACTAGATAGGGGCATAAGAACAGACTACAAAGTGTGAAATGATAAGAAAAATTAAAATGGGTAAGAAAGGAAAACGTTTGAAATTCAAGTCTGTACACCAACAATGTTTATAACTATAGGCCTATAGACCAAAAGTGTTAAAATTATTTAGATAAGAATGTGTTTTGTCTCCTAAAGTTTTAATGCTTATATAAGGGACACATTGAATAGTATCCCGGAAAACTCACAAGGTGAAACCTATGAAAGTAAGAGGATTAAAACAAAAATGAAGGGAAAGAAGAAATAGAATATGAAGAAGAAAAAGTGTAAAACAATTTGTTTTAAAACTTGTACGAACTTTTTATGGCTTTGTACAATACGAAAGTCTGACAGACAGTGATGCAGATAAACCAAACAACGTCCACTGTGCGATTGTTACAATTATGACTGCTTGTTTGTACTACAAATCGTGTTTTCACACTCATCTCTATGATTACGACAGACCGGAGACAGCGCTGTAATTGGTCTTGCCTGACAAACTGCTCCAACACTGTTTCAACGCCATACAGTTATGACATTCAAAATTACAAAACTCAAATTTTTCAAGTAAACCGACAATTCGTCTTCAACAAAAAGGAAGCTGTCATTAATTATTAGAGAAGTCTGTAAACACCAATTTGCATTTTGCTCATCAATTTATTATTGATGTGTAGTTTCTACTAGTAATATTGAGTTGGATTTGAAAGTTTACAGGCTGTAGAGTCCTTGCAAATGCTTTCCAGAAAACAAAGGGTAAAAATGTTTTTCAATTAATTCTATTTTGAAAGTATAGTTTAAAAATTTGTTTTGCTTAAAATGATACAAATTGTACTGATAAATATTTCATTAACTATAGTATTATTTAATTAATGATAATGTGATGTATTTTATACTTACACTTATTGTTTTTTATTAATGGTACCTATAATACAATTTATTATTTTTTTTGTGCTATATAACATGACGATAGTCTGTGACCGAAATCGATCGGTTTAAGAATATAAATAATAACATTATATGGTACCTTTAGGCTATATAAAAAATAATATATAAAAAATAAAAAAATAATAGTATTATATAGTATAATATAATAGTATTATTATATTATACTATATTATAATAGTATATATAATAGTTTATTTTATACGACGTCACCTATTAACCCATTAAATCTACTCCACGTAAAAATTTTAGTATTTGAAGATTTTTCGGTGAAATACAAATTCTTTGTAGAAAACAAGAGTAAAGTTTTTTGGAAAGAAGGAGGGGCAGCAGAGTAGTAAACAGGCTAATAAGTAGAAAGGAATATGAGAATAAATGAATAAAGTGTGTAGTTTACGCCCGTTTAAAGTTATTAATATTTAATATTGTTAATATCTAATAGCCAGAAAATTGTAATTTCTAAGCGAGCCAATCAAAAACCAGTTATATTCTGTTTGGGTCACACCGCAGCATGCCAAGTCGTTGAGCTCTTTGTGATTGGCTTGCTTAGTACAACAGACGTTACACAGGGAACCTCGCTTACCGATGGCCTTGCTTGCTAATGGAAAAGACAACATGGAACCAGCTGCTGGCAGTTGAAATCTTCCAATAGTAGATGCGTTGTGATTTCGAAGAATAACATCGGCAGTATGAGTGGAAATGCTTCAGTTACTGCCAACTGCGTGTTTATTCAGTCTTATTATCAGAACGGTATTTGCGAAAGTTTACGTTTTATATTTTACTTAAATTGCAATCTATTATAATCATTTAATTCGGTAATTTTTATTACAATTTGTGGTATTGCTTGTTGGGCTATGGTATAGGAGAAATATTGTAATTACTGAGTGATGGTTTCAGAAAACTTCACTAAATCAACACAAACTTAAAAGATAAATGTAACATGACGAGTGAACAAGGAAAAACAAATGTCATCCAATGTTCCAGAAATGGAAAACAGAAATCTGAGATAAACCAGATGACAGGAAGCTGGTGCAAGTTGATACCTTTAAATATCTTGGCATCTGTGATACATTAGAGAGAGGTAGAACAATTATATAAAACGTAGAATTGCGGAAGCAAGAGGAACATTTTTCAAGCAAAATCACTTCTGTCGTTCAAAAACGTGCCCCTGTAAAGCAGCATGAAATTTATAAAGAGTTTCACATGGAGCACGTGCCCACATGGCTCGGAAACTTGGACTCTCAGAAAATTAAAGAGGAGCTAAGTTGAAGCTTTTAAGACGTGGTGATAGAGGGGGGACCTTTAAGAATATCGTCGACAAAAAGACTGGACAATGATGAGTTTTTGAAGAAAGTGGGTATGAAAAGGGCACTGATTGGAACCATTACTGAAAGGAGAAGCAGATTGGTTGGTCGCCAGCTACACAATTCAGTCTGTTCCACCAATCTGATCGAGGGCATAGTCGGAGGCAAAAGCCCAGGCAGGAGCATATTGTTAAAATAATAGGAGGAGGAATGCACGAATTATTAAGAGACTGTCTACGAAATGGAACAAATTGCAAGCTCACAAATCTCTGGGTTGAGGTTAAGAAAATAAGAGCTTTCAGATAAGCCTTATTCTTAATAAAAACCGTTGAGTATCTATTTCTCTGGCGTTACATAATCTATTCCACTGTTTCAACACCTTAATCCACGTCACTGTGTTAAGGGAACCATTAAACACACGATTAGCTCTCCAGGACTCTTTTAAAATGCAAACACAATTCACGCGATCCAAGTCTTTATTTCGGTGGTGTGAGACGTTTTGCTTACCTGGGCCACATGTGAGGCGGTAAACTTTTCGCCCTCCCAAAGTCAGGAACAGACATTTCATTTCCTTACCAAACGTCACGTTCACTTCATCGTTATATAATATACGACCCCAGCATTCCCGTTTGTTAAGGTTGTGTTAGTTACGATTGCTGGCATTTTCGATTCCACCCTTTTCGCAAAGTTTAAATTTACTCTCTCTAAACTTTCGCCATCTGTGACATACTCTGTTAAAGTAAAGACATGGCGATGTTGCTCTATAAATAAACGACACACTTTGTTGTTGCACCAGTAAATCATGTTCATAAATACGAGGATTGTTTAATAGAAACACGTTAAGAGGCTGTAAATCATTTTTTATTCTACGATTTTAAAAGAAGTCACCATTAACAATAACGCATGAGTCCTACTTTTGCACTAATCTGTAGATTCCCTGCTGGTATAATTCTTGCGGCTGTTTGCGGAACCATTCGCTAACAGCAAACTCTACCTCAGCATCCTATTTGAATCGCCGTTCTTTTAGTGATTTTTTAATGGGCCAAAAATATGATAATCGCACGGGGACAAGTCAGGACTGTAAGGTGGATGTTGTAAGACTTCCCACTTCATACGACCAAGCAGATCTTAAATCGTCTGGGCTACATGAGGTCGAGCATTATCATCCAGAAGAATGACACCATTTGTGAGTTTCGCGGGACGTTTATTCTTGATGCTGTCTGCATATCACTCAGCGTTGATGTTGACACCAGGTTCTTTAAAATCTAAGAAGAGCAGAATCAGATAATCAAAAAATACGGTCACCATTACTTTTCCTGCCGATGGTTAGGACCGACATTTTTTCGCCTTCGGAGACTGTGCGTGCTTCCACTGCATACTCTGACGTTTGGATTCTGGTTCGTAGTCATAACACCAAGACTCATCACCGGCAACAATTTGGTGTAGAAAGGCATTACCTTGTTGTTGATAGCGCATCAAATGCTGTAATGATAAGGCCAAACGCAAATAAATTTTTCTACTCATCAGTAAGCAGTCGTGGAATCCATTGAGCAGCAACTTTCTGATACCCAAGACTATGAATAATGGATTGAACAGTTCCCATGCTGATGCTCAACATTTGAGAAAGTCCTTTAATAGATGTAGAGTCCTTGTGATCGATTTCGGTCACAGACTATCGTCATGTTATATAGCACAAAAAAAATAATAAATTGTATTATAGGTACCATTAATAAAAAACAATAAGTGTAAGTATAAAATACATCACATTATCATTAATTAAATAATACTATAGTTAATGAAATATTTATCAGTACAATTTGTATCATTTTAAGCAAAACAAATTTTTAAACTATACTTTCAAAATAGAATTAATTGAAAAACATTTTTACCCTTTGTTTTCTGGAAAGCATTTGCAAGGACTCTACAGCCTGTAAACTTTCAAATCCAACTCAATATTACTAGTAGAAACTACACATCAATAATAAATTGATGAGCAAAATGCAAATTGGTGTTTACAGACTTCTCTAATAATTAATGACAGCTTCCTTTTTGTTGAAGACGAATTGTCGGTTTACTTGAAAAATTTGAGTTTTGTAATTTTGAATGTCATAACTGTATGGCGTTGAAACAGTGTTGGAGCAGTTTGTCAGGCAAGACCAATTACAGCGCTGTCTCCGGTCTGTCGTAATCATAGAGATGAGTGTGAAAACACGATTTGTAGTACAAACAAGCAGTCATAATTGTAACAATCGCACAGTGGACGTTGTTTGGTTTATCTGCATCACTGTCTGTCAGACTTTCGTATTGTACAAAGCCATAAAAAGTTCGTACAAGTTTTAAAACAAATTGTTTTACACTTTTTCTTCTTCATATTCTACTTCTTCTTTCCCTTCATTTTTGTTTTAATCCTCTTACTTTCATAGGTTTCACCTTGTGAGTTTTCCGGGATACTATTCAATGTGTCCCTTATATAAGCATTAAAACTTTAGGAGACAAAACACATTCTTATCTAAATAATTTTAACACTTTTGGTGTATATATAGTTATAAACATTGTTGGTGTACAGACTTGAATTTCAAACGTTTTCCTTTCTTACCCATTTTAATTTTTCTTATCATTTCACACTTTGTAGTCTGTTCTTATGCCCCTATCTAGTATCATACCTAAATATTTGTACTCCTTGACCCGAGCTATTTGTCATCATTAAGCATCATCAACCATGGCTCTACAACCCTTGCTGGGTCTTGGCAGTCTCCCAGAGTCGACTCAATTCCTCACTATTGCATGGCTTGGCTTTCCAGTTTCTTATGTTCAGCTTTCAGAGGTCCTCCTCTATCTGACCTTTGAATCTACTTCGGGGTCTTCCCCTTTTGGTACTACCCATTGGTTTCTGGTAGAAAATATGTTTCGTAGGCTGTCCTTCTTCCATTCTCTCTATGTGTCCAACCCACCTTAGCTTGTGTATTTTGATTAGTCTGACAATGTAAGGCTGAGTAATGTAGCCTGACAAATGTATTTTGATTAGTACTCTTTGTAAGGGTGGTATAGTTCATAATTATAGCGCCTGCGTCACATTCCATTTTCTTGTACTCCCCTAAATATTGTTCTTATGATTCGTCTTTCACAGCAACCCAGAAGTCTCTTGCTATTTTTTAGCACTGCCCAGGCTTCTGAAGCATATGTCAGCACTGGCCTGATAAGTATTTTTGTAGATTTTGCATTTCGTGCTTCTTGAGATGAAGTTAAATGTCAGGTGCTTTTTTAATCACCGCAAATATGTTTTATTTGCGAGATATATTCTTCTTCTTATTTCAGTGTTGATGTCGTTAGTGCTGTTTATCTGGGAGCTAAGGTATATGAACTCTTTAACTGCCTCTATATTTTTGTGCCTATTTCAAGGTTTTGAAGAGTTGGGTTTAATGTTAGTTTGTTGGCAGCATACATATATTTTATTTTCTCCAAGTTTAAACCCGAGCTAATTGTACTCCGTTAAAAATCACTTTCAGGAGCATTCCTTCTTTCTTTCTAACATCCAAAGCTTTTCTTCTCTTATTATGCCATGCTCCGTGCCATTTGTTTTCAATTCCTCCTTCCATTCCTCTGCCGGGTCTTGATGTTTATCAATCGACTCTTGTATGAGCCCTACATGGTACCCGTAGAGCAGTGACTGGGCCAGATTTGATTTCAATCTCTGATAAACGAACATTCTGGCTTCTGTAAAATATAGAAATAGTAAGTACAAAATACTAAAGTTTGGAGTATAACAGTTTGCACGTACAGAAAGTCAGACATTTGAAATAATTTATTGCAGTGATATTGATTTTTCGTGTCTGTGTGTCTATCTGTTACAAAAGGAATGGCTGGCCACAGCCACTAATACGCATTTCTTTTGTTGCCCCATTTGAGGGTGACGTGGATTCATTGGGGTGTAGCTGACCTTATGTTGACCCGTTCGTAGTCACATCTGGTCTTGCTGGAAGACAAAAACAACAAACTTTCTTTTCTTCCGTACATGTACTGTTATTTTACACCGAAAAAGGTGTCATGCTCCACATTGTTGTAAATCAACAGTCCTTTCTATATCCATTATTAGTGTAAATTATCTATAGCACATACTGTTGTAGTTTAATATATGCATTCTTGTATTCCGATCGTTCTTGCATTGAAAATTCTTGCATATTTTTTTTTAACAACTACAATAGAAATTGCTGATAACGGTATCAAAGAGATTGACATCGTAGTATCGTTCTATAATTATGAGCGCTGTATCTGATATCTTATACGTAGGCGTATAATGTTCTAAAATACGGAAATAGCGTCATTAATAATAATATTGCAATAGGCTAATTCTCGTCACTGTCAGACGATTAGTTGTCTGAAATTTGCAGGTAAGTGTTAACTATGCAGTCGTTATCAATTCTAATCAACTTAATGTCTTAGTTTAAGATCTATTCTTGTTTATCTTTTGGTTATAACATTTATTCTATTGAATGTTTTAGTAGATAGTTAGTGAGGATCGGTCAATAATACAAATTTTAGCTATTTTACGTCGACGTTTCGACAATATTTATTGTCATCTTCAGGACCTGTGTATGAAATATAATAGAAATATCAAATATAACGAAACAATTATATATTTGGGTGAACGTGTTGGTGTATGTGAGTGTGTGCGTGCGTATGTATGTATCATTTTATATGTGAAGACTTATGTACATACACAGGTCCTGAAGATGACAATAAATATTGTCGAAACGTCGACGCAAAATAGCTAAAATTTGTATTATTGACCGATCCTCACTAACCATCCATTAAAACATTCATTGATTGACGGTCACTAAAAATTTAAAGATTTATTCTAATGTATTATAACCTACCAAGAATAATTCTTTACCAAGATGGCGAGTCAGGCAATGTGAAATACCACTACTCTACATTGCCTGCTTATTTTAGCAGTATTCTGATATGTGCCCATACGTGTTTTGTACACCAGTATTGATTTTACACTCCCAATTAAAACGCGAGATCAGCAAGTTGTAAAATTTCATAAGCAAGTATTAATTAATACACAACTGTGATATATTTTGAAAATGTAACTGAAATTAGTAAGATGTGTTACATGAAATAATTAGAAAAATATTACAATCCACAAGTCTTAAATAACTTTTTACTATTTCGTTACAGATATGCCTATAAATAACTTTTTACTATTTCGTTACAAATATGCCTAAGAGCGGACATAAGAAAACAGAGGGTCCAACCATAAGAAAACAGTGGGATTCAAAATATATAGAGTTGACTATACAAGAGGTCCGCCACATGAAAATGGAAATCCTGAAGAGTGATAAAACGTTTGTAGTACCTAGATTATTTAGACTAGTTTCTGAGAAGTCTAGTAAACCTAGTGCTGCGACATTCAAGTCATTGGGTCATAAACCATGATTAGGTCTAGAAAGACTGGAAGGTTTGGTAAGGTATCTTATAGAAATGGAATCCTTATGGTGTTACACGATTAGGTGTTAAAAAGGATGGCACACTAATTGGGCACAATAAACCACATTAAACATTTTTCTGGAAATAGTCAACTGATTGGGATTAGCAAATGCATTCTTAAACAGACACAAACATCTGTTATCAGTACTCAGACCACATAAAACATCATATCTAAGGGTCAGAGGTTTTAGTAAAGATAAAGTATAAACATTTTTAGTAATCTTAACGAAAAGTTAATTTTTCGACTAATCGCCTTTAATGGAATTTATTTAGTTATTAGTAATTTTATTAGTAAAAACAGGCATGTATTATTGGTCACAGAGGCAAACGACAGGCAGGAGTCCTTGCTGCCTCTGAAAAAGGGTTTCTGATCATTTTCATTTCATCCGTGAGTGAAGCTGGTGATTTTGTGCAACCATGAAGAGCTCAACCATGTACATGGTACGTATGATAACGACAAATGGTACATATAAAGATTTTGACAACATGCACGCGCTACTACTGCCACCGTAGAAGGAACAGTTACATGGACAGACAAGGAAGTTATTCAGTTTACTGTCAAATGGGACTTCAGTGAATTATTTCCTAACCTAAATCTCATCCTACATTAAGGATGGAAAACTATTCTGTAGCACGTGCGCTACCTATTAAAGGAACAGAGGCTGGCTTTGTCAGTCAGTCACATTGAGCGATTTCCTTAGTGCGGATCGAGTGGTTGTCGAAGTATTGTGAGAAGTGATTACTGTGTTATATTTAGTGCGGGACTCTATTAGTTGACATTATTATTGCGTGTCTACAAATTTAACTTGAACTATTGTACGAGTTGATTGCAAATAATTAATTGTGATTAATTAAAGCTGGTAATTAGTGACTTCATTAGTGTGTGTATTTTGTTTTCCACTGTACCATACCGATCAGTGAGACTGTCGTAATAATATAGTAAAATCTGTTTGTTTTAAATTTTGTAGCGAAACATAGTCAAAACGGACTTTATAATCATTAGAATTTTTCATGTCAAATATATGTCGTTTTCTATGACCAACATAATTTACGATAATAATTCTAATGTTAATATTTACATTTTTTTGTTACTGCTTTAGTGTACGTACACATTTTTTACATTGTTATAGACAGTTTAGTTACACTTGTTTTATATAGTAAATATTCTTGTTTTTCCCTTGTTAGTGTGTAATTTTCAATGTAAAATGTAATTTGTGATAAAAAAAAATCAGATTTAAAAAAGTCATTTATTTTGTGATTTCTAATTTCATATTAAATTATTATATATATATTATAATAAAAAGAAAGAGTCGTGTGTGTGTATTGTCGTGTTGTTATATGTCGGGCGTTACACTCCGCGCAATTTGTGATACTTACTGATGACTGGTTCCTCTGCGATGATGTCGTCCTGCAAAACAACTTAAGCTACTATGTGTATATGGGCGCCACTTGGAATCTTTTGTTCCAAGAAATTGTTATTAAAATTAAATTTTTGATTTCTTAGCAGTTAGTTTAATTCTATGAAAAAATGTGAACAAGACAGTTTGAGTTTGAAAAAATAACGTATGTTTTAATGAATCTTAAAAATCGTCTGAAAGACTAACATTCGTATTAGATAAAATTGAAGAGTTACAAAAAATTATTATTATTGACAAGTTTTTTCTCCAATCAAGTATCGGCTAACAAATATTTTATTTACTCAGTTGAAAAGCATGAGTTTAGTGTATGAAAAATCTTTATACTCAGGACGTGACTCCTATGAACTACCAAGACAGATCAATAAGATGCTTTACAAAATTTAAGTGATTTGAAGGTGTGTGACATTTGTAGTACAACTGTGTGACAAATGATACCAGGTAAAAATGACTTTAACTTTGAACAACTCACGTTCCGATGGGTAATTATTTCTTGCACTGGACACTTCTCTTGGGGACGTTTTCAATCTCGCCTCTTCGTGTTGACGTTCCTTGTGCACTGATAATTATTTAAAAGTCAAAATACGGTTTTTTAAAACTCCGCACTATTGGAAAAAAGTTTCGCAGTGAATTTACGCTTGAATACTGCCGGCGACAATCAGCTGTCCGCGTGGTTTCTCGATTGGCCGCCACAGCGCTGATTCTCCTCCCACAGTTGATGAATAGGCTTTGTGTACGTAATGTTATAGGGATTTTTGTCAAAGTCAGTTTGTCTTAGCGAACACCAGCAGAATTGATTCTCTATTAAAATTTTGGTCCTTTCCAGGGCCGCTGATATTCTGGCTGCGTGCGTTCTATTAAATATGGCGTGTTGCTGCTCTATTTCAACAACACGTTGGCGTATACTCTTGTAGAGGTTAAGTCAGTCGTTTGTCATGTACGGGAAAAGCCTTTCTGCGTTCTCGTGTCGACTTCTCGTTCTTCGGTTTCGCCTCGGGTGTGATGATCAGTTTCGTGGGTGATGTGTCTCTTCTGGATTCAAAGCATAAAGTGTTTTTTGGTCGAATTTCGTCTTCCTTTTATGGTAGTCATGATGAAGCGACGATGGTGACAATAACAATAATGCCAACGACGACGACGACGAATATGCCTGTTTAAGGTTGTTAAGCCGTCAGTTCCGATTAGAGATGTAAACGGGTTTTAATAGACCGTGCGATGTATGTGACTGTAATTTTTGAAGTCGTGTGTTTTAGGGAGTTTTAAAGTCCAGCTAAAATTACGTTAGCTCTAGCTTTGTCGGTTACGCTGTAATAAATAATATGGGGGGGGGATAGATATTATGTTTACGCTATATGGAGTTGTCAGACGTCATCATCACAATCACTACGACGACGACGACGACCACCACCACTATCATCGTAGTCGTCATCACCTTCATCGTTATAGGGCCGCCAGCCCTTCCTGAACAGTAATCTGCGCAGACCCAAATCATGAATTACCCCACTTCCAAGTAAGGTAAAGTTATCTAGATGTAAGGGAGGGGACAGGGGCGGATTTAACATTTTGCCGCCCTTAGGCAGTATAAATTTTCCCCTCCCACAAATCTCTGTTGGGGGGGGATCATTATATTCCCTCTTTGGTTTTACAGTCCGCACTAGTGTTCTGTTTAAATCCAAACTTTGCTACATAATCGCGTGTGCTCTCGTTCATTTGCCAATTAATATGATCAGAATCTAAGACGTTCCCTACCTGATTTGATGACATTTCATCATGATTTTTGACGTGAACTGGCTCTTCGTTCTTCAAAAATGAAGGTTCCTCCACAACGGACCTCTCTGGCTGAACAGTGTGAACAGTATCTTCACCTTCACTGCTATCACAGTTATTGTCGGTATCACTAGAATATCTCGATTCCTTAAATATTAGCTTGCCTCGGTTTCTGGAACCAATCTACAATTCGGTATTACATTGACAGATCTACATTTCTCAATTTGATCTGGATTGCCAACATCTAAAATCTCTCGGATGATCAACGCCAAATATTTCAACGGTTGAAAACAAACATTCGCCCGTATTACTTTTGGGTGAAAAACGATAACTGCGTTATAGTTAAAAATTAAGTGGAGATAATTTTTATATTCGTGTGTGCTTAATTGAACTGGCTTTTAAACTTATAAATTTGTTCGAATCTAAAAATATCATTTCTTAACTCAAATTTTGCCGCCCCAGGCAAGTGCCTAGTCTGCCTGTGCGTAAATCCGCCCCTGGGAGGGGAGACGACGCTATAACATTTCACTATCTCACTTCCATATTATCTCCTTCTCTGTCACACACGCTTCCATTGTTCTCATCAGCCCTGTTGCAGCCGATATTCACGCTATGAAACACTGTACAAGACTGTTGTGCGCATGTGCGAAATTAATGAAAATTTTGTTATAGGTGTACCACAGACAAAAAAAGTTTAAGTGCGCATGCGCTGGCTTGGCGGAGAAAGCTCTCGCCCCCATTATGTCCGTTAACATACTTGACGGCTGCGTAAGCGGCCGGAGCGGGAACTGTGTTATTCGGTTAGATGCGTACATGTTTATGAATAATTTTCAATTTGGTTTAATTATTTATAGAATTTCTTTACAAGTACAGTAAAACCTCGATTAACGGTGTTAATTCGGAATGTGCAATGCACGGTTGTCGGAAAACACGGTTAATCCACTGATCCTTCCGTGTGTCGTTGTGGCTCCCCGAAATTGTAACGGTCAGCATAATTGCGTCCACTGTAGGATCGGAACTGATTATCACGTGTACACAAATCCCTCGCATACATGCGTGCATAATTTACACGTACTGAACGAAGGGGTACTGATCTTGAACAAAATTATTTTTGGGGATGAAAACAAATAGGCATTGTAAATAATGAAAAGAGACGTACTTACTACTTACTTTTACTTTATCCAATCCCCGCTTTCGGCAGTTCAGCCATTCGGCGGCGAGCCTCCCAGTACAGACAGGATAAAGTTCGCGGTTGCAGGTTCGCCAGTTCAGGACAGACAGGTAGGTGTTGTCCATCCATCATTCCTCCATTGCACAGCGGGCAGATGTTGGAATTCACGGGCGGTGTAAATGGGCTTGGAGGTAGTCGTGGCTAGTGCATAGTCTGAACTTCGCGACCGCGGTCGATCTCTTGAGGGTTCGTGAAATTTGTGTTGTAAGAAGTGACTCCCACTTTTTGCCTCTGCCGGCTTCTGTACGTATTTGTTTCAAGTAGTTCTTTACGGCCATGTCAATCTGATATTTCGCTGATGATAGGCTAGTGGGGGTGTTAGGTTGCTGCATTAGGGCTCCATTTTTTGCAAGCTTGTCCGCTTCTTCATTTCCGTTAACTCCAACATGGCTGGGGACCCATTGTAGGTGTATGAGGGTAGCGAGAACTTCACGTGTACGGAGCGTCAAGATCCAGTCCGTGGGACCGTTTCCAGCTAGTGCGACAATGGCGGCTTGAGAATCGATAAAGATGACGACTCGCTTTAGTTGGATACTTTGGTATTTAGCTAGTTGTTCTGCGGCCATTTGGATAGCTTTGACTTCGCCGTCGTAGTTGCTGGAGTGCAGTCCCACAGCACAGGTTATTTGGAAAATTTGAGAATATGCTCCAGCACCAGTTCCACGGTTGGGTAACATTGATCCGTCAGTAAAAATATGTAACCATTCCTTTTCAGGATAGAGGGTGTGGATTGTTTCTATAGCGGATTTTTTGAGTTCATGTGGTTCCGTAAGGTATTTTGGCGCCGACTGGTCAATCAGAGTTAGTCTTTTCACTGGCGTTGCATCAAAAACAGTGTTTTATACTTGCAGGGGTGCAGGGTTTCCCGTATTGACCTTGTATTTGTCTCTGAGTTTCTCAGCCCATTGGATAGGGGTAGTTCGTGTTTTTAATCTATGGTTTGCTGGCGTAAAACCGTTCCAGTGTTTGTGGTCAACTCGTCTAGATCTTTCCCAGAACTTGAGTGTTAATTTCTCTCTTCTTGAAGTGAGTGGCTCTATGTCGGTTTGAATTTCCATCGCTTGAATTGGTGTTGAGACGTAAACTGATAATAAAGAGACGTAAACTGATAAAATACAATTTATTTCGATTTATGTGATGCGTATTTATGTGATGCGTATTTATGTGATGCGTATTTATGTGATGCGTATTTATGTGATGCGTATTTATGTGATGCGTATTTATGTGATGCGTATTTTTGTTAAACTAAACGTATGTAAGAAAAAAAATATTCTAAAACACGTGTACAGAAAAAACGAAACTTACAAAAATTACAAAAACTGCAAGCTTTCCCATTAAATTAAAACGGTAATAATTTTTTTAAGCCGCAATTACACCCTGGTCCATGGACTGACAAAGACTAATGACAATGGAATTTGAAAACATAACTTTTTTTTCTCCATTATCCGATATTAGATCTGATTCTAATGGGTGGAAAGGGGCGTTATCAATTAATAAAAATGACTTTTTCGGTAAACCGAATGACAAGTGTTTAAAATCATGTTTTAAAAATGTGTCTGTCCATATAAATACCTTTTTGATGATGACGATGATAATAGTGAACCAGCAAAAGACTTGTGTCAAATTCGTGAAACATCGAGGTTTTTTTGCTTTCTCTACAACTGCCAGTTTTAATTTATGCGTACCGGCAGCATTAGCAGCGCACAAAATTGACATTCTCTCTTTGCTGATTTTGTGTCAAGGAACGCAATTTCAGCAGCTAGAGAGTTTGACGATAGACGATGATGATTGACACTGTATTTAAATGAAAAATAGATATTACATTGACGAAATTTCAGTTGCTGGCAAAGGTTGAAGCATTTAACTGTGAAAATACATTTATTCTCGACGAAATAATTCCTCTAAAAGGCCGTATTCCACTTTGCCTGCCACCTTGCCATCCCGATCTGAATGCTACAGACCTTCTGTGGAGAGACATTAAAGGAGAACTTGCACGTATTTAGTGAATTATCTTTAGATGGGAAACAAAATTGTTGCGAAAAAATATTTGAAAATTTTACAACAGAAAAGTTGAAAAAGGTTGTGCTGCACAAAAAAATTGAAGAACAGTAGTGAATTATGGATGATGTTATAAACGAAGAAGTGGACATATTAATTATTTCTATGGGAGAAGATTCAGATTCAAGTACAAATAAAGATTCAGATGACGAATAGATAGAAATTTAATAGCATAAATATTTACAATTTTTTCTTATTATTAATAATTATAAATAATTAAAGTTAGTTTATTACTTATAATATTCAAAAAACATTAATTTTTACTACCGCGGTAGGCAACTTGATTTACACAGGCGGTTGCTTCATGAATTGTTTTTAAAGTAGGCCCTATGCCTTACATAAATTTTTGGGGTAGTTTCTGTTAATATTATTTTCATATTATCTATACAAATTTAATAATTTTTAGAATTTGTTAATTTTTTTTTATAGGGACCTGCATGATTATTTTATGATCTATTACTTCCAATAGTCTGTTACAAATTAACAGTACATACCGCACCCTAGGAACGAGATATTGCCGGTATACAAATATCACTTGTAAAATACTGCAGTAAACAGTGTGACTGATGACAATGGAGGGGGTAACGTTCCCCCTTCGTTGTGACGCGGTTATGGAGGCAATCCCCACTCCAACTATTTTTTGTTTACGTTCGAACTATAGTCTCGCAACGAGGTGTTTGTGTGCTGCGCATCGAGACCTGAGTTTTCAATTTACATCGTCCTGTCTCTACATTCACTTTCTCCTCCTCCTCATCATGATCATCATCATCACCACAATCACCGTAGTCATTACCACGACCTCCGTCACCATGACTATCATCGTCATCGTCTGTTCCGATGTGATGTTGTTTCAGCATCTGTCTATACAATAACTAAAGAGTGCCCATGCAATCATTTCCAGTGGTAATTTCTCTACAGAGAAAAGAAACTGTGTGCCAATTTAGTGTCACAGCTGATCTGTTTGGAAATTAAATTTTTATGGTAAACAAAAGATGCAGTTTGTAAAAATGATTGGTTCTCTGTTATAACCAGTTGGTAGAGATCACCGTTTAAACAGTGCTATGTGAAACTCTCAGCGCTATCAATACTTACTGGACTTGTCTACGACTTTCAACAATTTATAATCATTCCTATTGGAAATGTCAGGTTACGCACACACTCAACAGCTTCCTCAACGTAACTATGCGTAATTGGAGCACTTTGTTCTCGGCAATATAAAAATATAAAATTGTAAATGTACGTAAAATATTTTGTTCAGTAAAAGGTCCTTTAACACAAAGGAGTTGACATGGAATACATTATTTCTTTGAAACAAAATATCTCCATATTATTATACAACAAGTGACTAAATTTTATATTAGTTCAGAGACTAAAAACTTGTAAACTGGGATGCGTCTAACCCGTGCACGAGCGCGCGTGTGATTGAGTGTGTTTTGTTTACAAAATTTACTGCAAATTGGAAAGGAGAATAAGCTAGTTCTAAACGCAAGTTACCGCCTTTCGACGCAAGCCAAGGTCTTTAAAATATATTTGCTGTCGGCGAGAGAAATAAATTTTGTTCTAAAATATACACAGTTTGCTTCATTTAATATGTTTTGTTTTTGTTTAGTCGGATTTCTCTGAATGTCAGGCTTTATTGCAGCCGTATGTAACAATTGTTTATTCGTTTAATGAGGACTGTTAAAAGTAACAACAAAATGTTTAATAATACAGAGTGTGTTAGAGAAACGGGAAATTTTGAAAATTGTGTTGGCAGCCTTGACCGATTGTTAGCACTGAGTAGCAACAGCTTACACCATGTTACCAATTATCAAATATGGTAATCCGAAAATCCCTGCGTGACCGTTCCCTATACGGACACTTTCCCGAAAGTTTTATTGCCGCAGTGCCCGTTTCGAGGGCAATCTCCTCATTAGCGGCGTCGGTCGCAACCCATCTGTTCCAGGTGAATCTTGGACACCGACCTCGGCGTAAACTCACCCTCAATTAGTAACTAACTAATTGAGCCTACGGCCGGTAGCGGGCCACACCCTTAAAATCCAGAACTTTATGGTCCCTGCGGCAGGAGCTCTGTAAGAAACTCGGGACGCAGCATACAAGCGGGCGACCGGATTTCCTTTCGTCCCGCACATCCCATGGTTAGCCATTTATTTACAATAGATGATTGGAATTGTGCCCAACGTGCTTTGATGGCGGCCCGTGCTTGGGTTGCACGGTTGTACAACCCCCATTGAATCCCGAATTGTATTTTAAAGTATAGAATTATATCCTTAAATTTTTAGTGACCGTCAATCAATGAATGTTTTAGTGGATCCACTAAAACATTATAGAATTATAAATAAAACAATAACTAATAATAACAATAACTAATAACTAATAGTGTTTTCAAGCTAAATCGTCGTAAATAATCATTTGCCGATTGAAAAGCGCAGAGGATTACTAAAAACTGTACACGTTCTTGCCGCGGTGTATGCAGCAACTGTGATGCGCTTTGTATATGGGGAAATACAATAGAGTAGTCCTATGGCTGGCTAGACTCGGGTGTTCCTATTACAGAGATATAGATTCGCTTCGTGAGAGTAGGGACTGCAAACCCCGCTTGTGCTTCACAGCGCCACCAGTCTGTTTGTTGGTACGTTCGAATGTTTTGTGATGTTCGTTGTTAGTGTCAGTCCAATTCATCGTTAAATGTAAATAATAGTACATATAAAGGATTAAGATGTCATAATGTAAGATATTTATTATATTTAACTGGTAGGACGCAATGAAGTCTGTAGAAAACTTAACGGAAACGCCGTTCAGTTTACGTCCGTCTGAGGAAAAAATTGAAATTAAGAGAGAAGGTAGGCCTACACAAGACCTTGCAAATTTTAATCAAAGTGTAAAATCAGGTAACAGAATATTTAATCGTAAATTAAAAAAAAAATGATTTTACAATATATATTCGTGGTTATGGGTGTGTAACACTAAAATTGCAGTATTTTGCTTTTCCTGTGTATTGTTTGGAGGGAAGCAGACTTGGACATTTTCTATTCAGAAAATAAAACAATTTAATTTCATCCAACCCAACTGAAACCTCCAAATTGTTCAATCACCAGCCGCCACTGGCGTCCTTTTTCCGTCAAAGGACCTAACGGGAATATTGGATGTGAAAAGTCTGCGAGTAATGAATTCCGCGTCACTTTTAATACAAGACGCCACACTAGTGTTTTGGAATTTATGGAAACAGGTTTGGCTGTAAAAAACGTCCGTACGCCAGACAAAATCGAGACAGTCACAAGAGGCTAACACCGTTTAATTCGTCATCAATCAATGTTTTTATATTTGCACGTTCACGTATGTCGTTATAGCTCTTAAATTACTGTCTGTACAAGGTGCAGATCGTCCAGGAACACAAACCCAATAATCGTCTAATGCGACGACTATTCCGTGAACGAATATTTGCAAACATAAACCAAGATGTGGAGTTCATTATAAAGACGACTATATGTGGAAGTCGGACGAAGCACATTTCCACCCTAATGGAAATTAGGCTCAGCAAAATCTTACTCGGCTACACCAGCTGAAAGATTACTGTGTTGTGTTTTATGTTGTCGTATGACTTAACAGTCCTTTATTCTTTTCGTTTTTGCTAAAATGGCTTTACGACTCTTGTCACGTCGGCTAAATACAGCCTTATGGTGGAATCCTTTGTTGTGAGAAAACAACAGACATTTCGAGAAATGTTTGGAAAAGACGTGTTTTAACAAGACAAATTAACCAATTGCTCGCCAATTGTTCGGCTAAACGGGGAAAATTTTATAAACTAAAAGACTTCAAGGCTGCTTGATCTGTCAGCCTGCTTGAGGGAGTGTTCCTGTTCTTATTGTGACATTAAATTAAATTATCGGTATGGAAAACGATACATGACTTCCATGTTCTAAGATTTATATTTAAAATCATTTACTTGAATTCGGTTCGACAATTTGTAACAAGTTAGGTGTGTTTCTTGTAAATCAAGTTTTATGTTTAACCAATTGAAATGAAATATTTCCATAGGTTAATTCGACTTCTTTGTTGCCGATAACGTAGTACACATAAAAAAAACGGCATGGAGAACCATACATGACTTCCATGTTCTAAGATTTATATTTAAAATCATTTAAATATAACGTAGTATAAATATAAAAAATTATCTCCTCCCCCTTCAACTATCATTTTCATTAAAAAATACCCCTTGCCCCTTCAACTACTCTTTCTATTTACATATATTTCACCTACCTTTCTACAGTGGATTATTATGATCTTCTTTTCAGGATACTTTATTTATCAAAATTAAGTACTTTACTCTTGTTAAAACCTAAAACGTTGCAGGTAAGCTACCCCTCTCCCTTAACCGATCTTCACCAAAATCAATAGGCTCTGAGTCCTCTACAACTCGGGCACATATGAAAAACATTATTTGATTCTGTTTTAATTTGTGGCAGTTTTCGTTCGCCACACACACACACACACACACACACACACACACACACACACACACACACACACACACACACACACACACACACACACACACACACACACACACACACACACACACACACACACACACACACACACACACACACATTTCGGAAAATGACTTTTCGTCATGTTTTGAGGATAGTATACAATCAGAATCAACCCTTATATCGAACATGATTTTTTTCGCAATCACCATACTTTCATTTCCTTAAGAAACATAAAAGTAAAAATTATCTCCTATCATTTTCATTTATAGAAAATTACCCCTGCCCCTTCAACTACCCTTTTTATTTATAGATATTTCATCATGTACCTTTATACAATGAAATATTATGACCTTCTTTACAGGATACTTTATTTATAAAAATTAAGTACTTTACTTTTGTTAAAACCTAAAACGTTGCAGGTATGCTACCCCTCCCTCTTAACCGATCTTTACCAAAATAAGTAGGCCATAAGTCCTGTACAACTCGGGTACATATGCAAAACATTATTTGATTCTACTTGAATTTGCAGCAGTTATCGTTGGTCATAGAAAACATTCTACTACATACAGACACACAGATAGACACACAGACACTTTTATAGGAAAATGACTTTTCTTCTTGTTTTGAGGGTAGTACAATCATAATCAGCCCTTTTATCGATCATGACTTTTTTCGCGATCACTATTTCCTTACGGAACATGGAAGTGAAACAATGTGTACTGTCTTTGGCCTGCTGCGACACAACAGAAACCCAAGGTCCGCGAGGAAATTCAAAACGTTCCTCTTAAATGTTATTTAAACCATATAAACTGTCAGTAAAAACAGCAGTAATGTCTGCACAGAGATCGAATCGAACTGCAAAAAACAATCCTTTATCTGAAAGATATATTTAGAGTATTCTTGACTAAAATGGAATATTTTGTATTATTAAATACTGCGAATAAATTTATTATCAACTATTATTTTCAAAGTTGGCTCGAGAATACCACTTCAGCGAAATGTTCATGTGAATTAATTGTTTTATGCAAACGACATGATACAGAAACAGAACACCAGTTACAAAGGGGGATATTTACGTTCAATAGCATCATACAATACTATGGGCTACAGGTCTCTGCTACAAAATCTAAAATGCTGGCATTTAAGGACACGTATCCTATAAGAACTAAGATAATCGTGAATAATCACATTTTGGTTCAGGTTAGTCATTTTAATTACCTTGGTTATGATATCTCTTATGGAACTGATATTGATTGGGATACTAAACTAAAAATTTATACGCTTCTGTGGAACGATTCATAGGTACCTGAAAAATAAAAGTCAGAAGGACACCCGAATGAAATTTTATAAAACTATGGCTGTCCCCACATTTTGGTATGCTAGTGAAACATGGACTCTTGTTAAAAGGAACGTAACGAGGATTCAGGCGGCTGAAATGAAATTTCTAAGAGGGAAGCAAGGTTGTTCTCTCCTGGATCGGAAAAGGAACGAGGATATTAGACGCAAATTAAACGTTGTATCGTTGCATAAGAAGACTGAAGACCACAGAAAGAGATGGTGTGAACACTGAACCGCGTGGCTGATATCAGTCTACCTGTGGCTGCCTTGGGTTATCACCCTACTGTGAAGAGAAATGTCGGTAGACCGAGGAGGAGATGGGTTCCGGAACAGGTATAAAGCCTAATCCTTGGAGTGATGATGATGATAATGATGAATATTATTTTCTTAGAAATAAGTTTATTCCTACTTATAATTTACCCGTTCCTCTGAGACACTCTGTACTAAGAAGACGTTAGTCCTAATTTTAAATATACATCTTATATGGTGTTAGATCTGTAGGTCGAACTACATTATTGTTACATAAAACAGTTGTTCTGTACATGATCTTTGAATATTTCAGTTAATATGCCTGAAGAGTCGTATGGTGAGTCATCACTTCATTGTGTTATCATCCATCAGTAACAATAAAACATTTGGTTAACAAGGTCATAGAAATATTTGTTTAATTGGAAACTTATCCATTTATTAATGAAGTATACCCACCTCTATTTTTTCACGGTTTACGTCAAAATAATCTCCGTCAGATATAAGACAACCGTGACAACGTTTGTTTTCAGTATTTAAATTACTTGTGGAATGTACTTTGCGGTGTTGCCTTGAGCTCACACAGTGATTCTTGTTTTGTCTTCAACAATCGCAAAACATTATCATTTCATGCCTTTTTCATTTTTAGGAAGAGAAGTTGATTGCATGGGGATGGACGTGGTGTACGCCTGTATCTGGTTGCAGTCAACGACCGCTCAAGGAAAATCGGCGCCCTAGGCGAAAACCGAGAAAGGCGCCCTAAAACATTTTTCACATTATTTATCTTTAATCTGTATGATATCTCTGCACGTTGGAAATATTTTACTGAGTAAGGTTTTAAATTAATACAAGATTCGAAATTCATTTTAAAAATTCTTTATTTAACAAAATTCAAATATTACTAACTATTCTAACTAGAAAAATACTGAACAATATAGTAAAATGTATAACTTATGTTAAATAATTAATTTAGTTAATTTAAACTAAAATTTAACTTTTCGAGCTTTTATTTTTGCGAAAGTAGAAATCAAATCTTTCAATGGTAACGTACAGTACTAACTAATTGCTGCTCAATGGACAGCATTGCTAAGCCTGACAATCTCTCTTGTGTCATCTTGTTTCTGATATAAGTTTTTATTAATTTTAGCTTCGAAAAGCTACGTTCCCCAGAAGCTACATTTACTGGGAGCGTCTGTAATATTCTAAGAGCGATAAACAGATTCGGATAATTATTTTGTAAGCCTTTTTCACAAATATATTCCATTAATTTTAATGGTGATACAATCTGAGAAATTATTTTTAACTCAGAGCACAATTCATAAGCGTCGATATATTTCGAATCATCTGGCCCTGTTAAGATTCTTTCTAAATTTAAGCATACATTTAGAATCTCTTGAGTTGAACTTCGATTCAATTTAGTAATATCGTATAAGAATCCAAATGTAGCACTGATTTTGCCCAGCTGAGTAATTCGCTCTGCAACAGAGTTAATCGCTGTATCCAGTACCTCAAAATAAAAATTAATTTTGAATTTTTCTTTTGGATCAGAAACTGGCTCATCTATTCCTTCATAATTGAACTGCCTGCGCGTTCTTCTTACCCTTTCAGTCTCAAAAATAGGCTCCACATGTAACGTTTCAGCAAGCTCGTTATCACTTCTGCAATCTACTAAAAATTGTTTAGTTCTCTCTAAATTTTTTACAGCTTCATGAATACTGAAGTTAATAGTTTGTAAAAGTTTGCTAGTAGTATTAATTTCGAAAAGTATTGTATGCCATACTACTAAAGCAACTAAGAACTTATATTTACAAATACTAGTGGCAATACTTTGGGCTTCGACGCGAGTGAAATTACCCGAAGTTCCAGTGAACGAAGTATCTTTTGATATTTCTATTAGAGCATCGTATATCTCTTCTATTTGGAATCTAAGTGGCATAACTGCATCTATTCGGCTTGACCATCTTGTCGCACTTAGAGGTTTTAAAGTTAAGCTAGATATATGCTTCTTTAGGAAACTCCATCGACGAGGAGATGAAGAGAAAAATACATAAATATTTTGGACAAGATCGGAAAAAATCGTAGCTTCAGTGCAAGACGTAACAGCATCATTCACAACTAAATTTAAGGAATGAGCACCACATGGCACAAAGAAAGCTCTCGAATTAATATCTAATATTCTTTTTTGCACATCTGTATTCTTCCCTCCCATGTTTCTCCCATTATCGTATCCTTGTCCTCGTAAATTTTGTATAGGTAATTCCAAATTTTCCATAAATTTTAAGACAACTTCGCTCATATTTGCACCAGTTGTTTCTTCGAGTGGAATAAAGCCAAGAAAATGTTCTCTTACTGAAACAAGTGGTTCTTCGCTTGATGTTGAAGCTGAATCTTCGTTTAAATCAAGAGAAGCAACATGAACAAATCGAATAATGAACGTCATTTGCTCGACGTGAGTAACGTCTGGAGTACAATGTAGAATTATTGAAAAATATTTAGCTTTTTGAACATATTCTATAATCTTTTGTTTAGCTGCATTTGACAATATTTGAATTAATTCATTTTGGATATTTTTTCCTAAATAATGCACATGAATTTCATCATTCTTTATTCTTCGGATTTGTTCTTGCATAATTGGATCAAATAAAGAAAGTAACTCGACGAATTTAAGAAAATTACCATTACCAATTGTATGTAATTTTTCATTACTTCCTTGAAACGCAAGATTTTGAGAACCAAGAACCTTAACCAAAGCTATTAATCTTTCTAGAATTTGTAGCCAATATTTCTCCTCTTCTTTGATTTGCTGTGCTAATTTGGAATTCAATAATCGTCCTTTTTTCAATCTTTCTTCGTACTCTTTCCACTGGTTGTAGTTTAACTTATGTTCCGGACTGTTTTGATGCTCTCCTAAAATTTTTGTCATATTGTGCCAGTCTTTCGAACCATTATTTGCCAGAGCTGGTAATCTATTTTGGGTGGAAAATAACAAACAGCAGAAACAATAAGCTTTATCAGACGATGTAGAATATTGTAGCCAGTCACGATGAATGCGTTCTCCATTTATTAGTTTTTGATAATAATGTACAATTGAAAATGACCTTTTTTCTTTATCTGTTCGAAATTCACAAGTTTTAACTTGTTTGGGGCCATGCTCTATTAAAATTGGTTTTAATTGATTAAAATTTAAGTTCCAATTAGTCCAAGTAAATGGATCCAAAAAATTAATATTTAAATTGTCAGTGCTATTTTTCAGTGTTAAATCATTGTCAGTATTATTGGGCGCTTCAGGTTCATTTCCATTAATTAATTCAATTGAAATGGTGGATTTTACTGAATTTTTAGTTGTATTGTCAGTAAGGACAGTAGGAATGTCTTCATTAGGTTTATCAGTCGCAGAATCGGCAGAATTGACAGAATCTTGTGTGAAACTTTTGGAAGAATCAGCTTGTAGTAGTACTGTATCAGGTTCTTTTTCAGTCTCTTCATTATTACGAACAGATGTAAGCTCAGGCCGAAGAAATTTGGCGAAAGCAGCTCCTAATCGTTTATCTTCTTCTATCCTTTCAACTTTTCTTTTTTTATAAGCTGCTCCAGATAATTTTTTTGACATTGTCTGCATATGGAATTAATAAAAATTTTATCAGATTATATTAAATGTGACAAAAGTACATTTTAAAAAATAAATACGAACGAAAAAGATGAAATTAATTAAATATTTTATTCAATTTAAGGTGGAACCTCTACGATGGGTCGTATCAAGTAAAGGTCCCTAATTATGTCGTTAGAAGACATAAAACGTAGAAAGAGATTTAAAATATAAATAAATTCTATTTCTTAAAAAAAAATCACATGACATGAAATCAAGTGATAGTATTATTTTTCAAGACTCCATTATACTTATAAAGGATTTTCTCAACAGTTTTTATGTTTACCTATATATTTTTTTCCAGCATTTGATTCCTCATAACGAAATCTATATCTCCATAGTTTTCGGTAAGGGTTAAGTTAATTATCGAAACTATCGACTACTCTTATAAGAAAGTATGATATTTTGATCAATTTTTCAGAGTTTTGAAAATCTGTTTTCTTTTGATTTTTAATGTTTACCTCATCATTTTTTGAGATTAATCGAAAGCTGGTAACTTAAACTACACGATTCATAATTTATTTTCAGTGCTCAAATTTTTTGATTTTTATAATAGTTCGGAGGTTCCACCTTAAGAAATAATTGTTTGAATGCCTTTAAACATCTGACATATTTTACTACCGTAGCTATTTGAAAAAAAAAACTGATCGGTTTTTTATGAATCAAAAGGAGGTAATTAAAAAAATGGCAAACTGCTAGTGATATTTCACCCGTGCTAAAAACAAGACATTTGCCATTACATCCCGAGAAAAAAACATCATTTTGCTTGGGATAATACACTTTATTGTTGTGAAAAACGCTTTCCTTGTTTGCAAAATATTACTTCTAAGTTATTTATTATTATTTATCACAGCATACTTATTACTTGCATTTATTTGATTAGTAGAAAATTAAAAAAAATGGTACTTACTGCTTTGTTTATATCTTCTATTAGTGTGTAATGAACATTTATAACTACAAGTGACACTATTCAGTTCATGAACATAATATGTAATTTTCAAACACTTATAGTAGAAGCACTTTTTATTTAAGAGCTTGTAACCGTAAGTTTGAAATAATATAAATCAATACAATTTGGTTAGTTTTCTTAATGTTCTGTCGATGATCAATAACATATTAGCATTACGTAAATTAGGTATCACGAATACAGATGTTTGCATGAGTCGCCATTCTATTTCGTCGGCGTTTAAACGAGTCGGTTAGCCATCACATGTCGATAAGGCAGAGTATCATTTATTAAAGTACTACTTTTAGCGCGCAATACAAAATAAAATGATGTATTAGTTTCTTTTTGGCATAATTCTTCTAAATATTTGTAAATTTTTCCCAACTAAATGTATTGTCATAATACAACTAAGAAAGTATAAATATGATATAAATTATCTATGTACTTTCAAATAAATTATCGTCAACACTTGAAGTCAGAAAAATAATTTTAAACAAAAATTTTCTTCGCCGAGGCTGGGTGCCATTTGACATTCCCAAAGTTAATTTTTAAAAAATATTTCCAAACAAATTTGTTTTTCTCCTTCGCAATTTGGCGCCCCTCGACTGTCCCAGGTTGGGGTACATTAAGATTCAAATAATTGTTGTTTTCTGTTTTTACCACAGATGACTGTGTTCTCATATTGTTGAATAATGTCAACAATATAAATATTGTTGTACGGATCGCCGTGATGTGTAGTGGAAACAGAATAAATGACACCAGATAAAGTTGCTAATTACAACTTTTAGAGTTAGAAATAAGCAAAGGCACTGATATAAAATTCTGTAAGCTATAGAATGTCCAACACACACTCCTTTAAGAAACAATAAATGCAAGTCCGGCATTCTCTTGTACTCAGCCTGGTGAAGTAAGTACTTGGGATATAATTCCGATGGATAATATTAAGCGGCTGGGACGTAGTTCTGCCCACACTAGCCGGACCGGTCATATAAAGCTGCTTGCTCTGCCTAACTCTTAGATTGTTTAGGCGGTAAAAGACGAGCTTTTATTATTACAATAGTGTTATACATCTTGAAATTGATATATTGTTTTCATGTTATGTTAAATAGATTAAGATAATATACTGTTTAATGATTTCGCCGACATGAAAAGGTAAGGACGTCTACAATTGTCCATCCTGAACATACACAAGAAGGCCTGATATTCAATGTAATTTATTACATGGCTATAGATTTTCAGGTTTGTACGTACATCTGTGCTACAAAAGTAGAGGCAGGCTACCAAATCGTACAGCTTTCGTTCCCCCATTTCGTTAAGGTGACGTAGATCCATTGGCCTGTAGCTGACCTCACTTTGACCCCTTCACAGTCACATCTGGGGGCAGAAAGAAACACGTTAAGCCTGCCGCCCTCATGATGCCAATATTTTACAGTGACTCTTGTCATGTTCGATATTTTTCAATGCTTTTTCTTTTTTACTACGTATATTTGCTTCTCACTTAGAAATATATGACTGTATTTTATGTGACTTGTAGATATATTACAATTTCCGTGTAACGACAGTTATAAATAAGAATGAATTTTAGTTTTGATTATTGGAAATGCTCCGAAAGAATCTATTTAATACTGCTTATGTATTTAGCGAGGATGTTTAGATAGCAAAACGTACGTTGTTTGAAAATAAATATCTAGTGTATGGTAATATTATAAAGAGTAGTGTCTATTAAGGCGTTGCGAGTTATTACAGAGTGTACGCCTGTGACTGAAACAAAGGGCATTTACGATGCGTAACTAAATGATAAACCCATTGAACAGTCTTCAAAATCTTGAACCAAAAGTAATTGGTCATCAGCAATATACAATTTTGATACTTAATTAAGTTAATGACTGATAATTGAAATATGATGTGATCTGAAAGTATCGTTTTCCTCTTTTATACTTGCTTCCAGAGTCCAGTTGTTTAAGATTGTGTAGAATATAGCATTCCAATTGATAGTTTTTGTTAGCTTTTGAGGCTACAGAATGAACTTGTGTAATTTATGATGCTGAGCAGAGAGAAGGTCGCACGGCACGCCCAAATTGAAAACGAGGCTCACCCTTTTCTTTCTCACAGCAAACGATTTCGTCTTTCCCATACCCTACACACACGCGTCCGCGCGCGCATGTATGTTCCAGCCCAACTATATATTAAAAAATATAAAGTACTGCAAAGAAATAGTTGCTGTTATGTTAAAGAAAACGGGAAGAAAAATAATTCAAAAACAGGTATACAGATTATTTATGTTTTAATAATTTAAACTTTAAATATAACATTGATTTTCTATGTTAACTTTTGGTAATAAACTCTTCAAGTATTAATAAAAAACACTTACTAATTTTGTGAGTTGTAAATATTCAATGTGTTTTATGGACTTGTGTAATCGTTTCTCCAATTCGTTATAGATTTCAAAAATATGTCACTAATTTAAAAACTTTAATATTAACCTAACTTTCAAGGTAGGTACACAAATTTCACTTGGCTTAGTCATTTATTAATTAATTAACTAATTAGTTAACTAAAGTAATTCATTGCAATTAACTAATTGTTTTCAAAACCAGAGATGCTGTGTAATCTGTAAATCTGAATGTGTTAATTATTGTACCCCGACCGAAAGATAAACCTACTCTACGTATATTATACAACGTTACAATTATTATAAAAATGAATACTCTTCTGTCCATGTACCCAACACAAATGTATGGTGTTAAACACCGGCTAGGTCTTAGAATTTTTGTGTTTTCGTTGCTTTATGTATATGTGGTTGCTTAATAAATTTATTTTTAAATAGAGAAGTGAGACGTTGATTATACGAAATGATTAACTAAATCATTGTAAAAGAATCAATCAACAGTTTATTAAATATTGCAAAGAAAATTAATTTATTATTAAAAATTGAAAAACTAAAAATTCAGAATTTTTCTTTTATAAGATTACACTCTGAAAACATACGTATCTTTGATATTTGACACACATATCTTCTTCTGATAGTTCTTATCCGTTTAGGATAGTTTACTTTGGATATCGTTGAGACTATTTTAACTCCTCTGTATTGGGTGCACGGAATAAGTCAGTTGTATTCCTGCCAAACCAGGTCCTTAAATTTCTCAGCCATGAGATTCTCGGTCGCCCAACTCCTCTCTTTCCAAGAACTTTTCCCTGTAGTATGAACTGCAATAAGTAAAATCTCTGTTCATTTGTCATGAGATGTCCTAGGTACTGAAGCTTTCTTATCTTTACTGTGTTAATAACTTCCCTTTCTTTCTTCATCTTTCTAAGAACTTCAACATTAGTTATATGTGCTGTCCATATGCTCAGTATTCTACGGTAAAGCCATATTTCGAAAGATTCCAATTTTACTTCCATATTCCTTAAGGAATGGAAGTATGGTGATGGCAAAAAAAATCGTGTTCGAGATTATTGCAGATTCTGATTCTACTACACTCAAAACATGAAAAAAAGTCGTTTTCCGAAAAGTGTCTGTGTGTGTGTCTGTCTGTCTGTGTGTCTGTCTGTAGATTTTTTTTCTATGGCAAACGATAACTGCCGCAAATTCAAACAGAATCAAATAATTTTTTGCATACAGCCCTGATTTGTAGAGTACTCAAGACCTATTGTTTTTGGTGAAGATCGGTTTAGGGAAAGGGGTAGTTTACCTGCAACGGTTTTTTTTTATCAATGGAAAATTTTTTTTTTTGGCAAACGATAACAGCCGCAAATTCAAACAGAATCAAATAATGTTTCGCATACAGCCCTGAATTGTAGAGTTCTCAAGACCTGTTGTTTTTGGTGAAGATCAGTTAAGGGAAAGGGGTAGTTTACCTGTAACGTTTTATGTTTTAACAAGGGTATTTCCTATGGCAAACGATAACAGCCGCAAATTCAAGCAGAATCAAACGATTATTTGCATACAGCCCTAAATTGTAGAGTTCTCAAGACCTATTGTTTTTGGTGAAGATCGGTTGAGGGAAAGGGGTAGTTTACCTGCAACGTTTTTTTAACAAGGGTATTTTCTATGGCAAACGATAACAGCCGCAAATTCAAACAGAATCAAATAATGTTTTGCATACAGCCCTGATTTGTAGAGTACTCAAGATCTATTGTTTGTGGTGAAGATCGGTTAAGGAAAAGGGGTAGTTTACCTGCAACGTTTTTTTATCAAGCGTATTTTCTATGGCAAACGAAAACAGCCGCAAATTCAAACAGAATCAAATAATTTTTTGCATACGTCCCTAAATTGTAGAGGCCTCAATGACTTTCGATTTTGGTGAAGATCGGTTAAGGGGAAGGGGTAGTTTACCTGCAACCTTTTACGTTTTAACAAGAGTAAAGTACTTGAAAATTTATTTAAACTTTTTGAAACAATGGTAATTGTTAAAAATAAAATAATTTTGTTGCCAGGCAATAAAATTATAATTTTTTCATTTTAATGTAATATAATATTTTTCATTTAATACAGCAATAAAAAGGCAGGTAAGACACAGCCTGGCTGTTTGGCTGAAAATGATTTTATATATAAATCTTAGAATATGGAAGTCATGTATGGTTCTCCATACCGATATTTTAGTTGTGGCTTCAGTCAAAGTCCAAGATTCTACACCGTAGAAGAAGACCGAGAATATGTAGCAGCATAAAACTCTCATCTTTGTGTTAAATATTTAAACATATCTGATAAGCAATTTATAAAATTCTTTTCTATTGCTTGGGTGTCTGACTTTGAATCATTATTAAAATTTTAAATTATACCAAATCATTTATAAAATAATATTAACTTTATCAAATAAAAATTGAACGTTTGCTATTAATGTTTTAATAAAAATAATCTTTACTTTAAGAATAATTATGATTTATAATGACACGCCCAATTTTAAAACTACACAGAATAAAATTACATTTAACACTAACTTACAATTACGTCTTTTACTTGGAATATTTACACTATTTACAATTAAATCTTTGTATTACTTTATCTCATATTCTGTTCTTTATTAGTTCTTTGTTTAACACAAAAATATAATTGTTCATTTGTCACCTGCATATTGTTGAAGTTACCGTTGCGTGTGTATTTGTGTGTGATTCTTCTGAATGATGACAAGACGACGACGACGATGATGATGATAATGATGATGGTATCACTTCCTCAGTGTTCTATAGCCTGATGTTGATGGTGGTCCTGCGCTTCTCCATGAATCGTGGTGTGTTGCCGTTGATGGTGATGATGAGTTCAAGTCGATTAACAAACGGACATAGTGTCCTCGTGTATAACTTATTAGCGTCTGTTTTCGGTCGATTAGCAAACGGAAATAATGTTCCCGTGTGAAACTTATTGGCGTATGTTCCCCGTTCAAAATTGCCGGAAGTATTTATAGTAAACAACGATCTGACATGTCAGTTATTGTTTACGACATGTACGATTTGTTAATTCCTGTGTAGCGTCCCTTTTTAACTGATAACTTTAGTATGTTTTCGCGATAACCAAAAACTTGATTTTTAGGCGAGTGGTTGCATTGTCTTCGTAATTTTCACTCGTCATTTACATGTAACATACTCGTTAATTACTAGCTAATTGTGGTAGTAATTAGCTTTAATTTGTATTACGGCTTTATTATTGCACTTTTCTGCAATAATTTTGCATCACAATACGCGTTTAAAGGCACTTATTTTAATGGTATTCTTAGAATTGTGATATGTCTTTTGTAACAGGTAAAAAACATATTTATTTTAATCATGTCAATACCTTATTAAATAATACAAACCAACAATTCATAAGTACACAAAGACATCTCCCCTGACGCAGTACAATGCAGGTTGGTGCTGGGTTACACACACAGATACACACACAGATACACACACACTGTAACAATTCAGTTGGGCAGGTGTACACTTTCGACAGGCTTTCGCATGTCCACGCCTGTACTTTCACGCATTCATTTTTTAAAACTATTTATCCTACTCTCTCTACACTAGTTATTTACAAAACACTGACCTGGTTAAATATGCAAATATATGTATTGTTGCAAGTGTCGAAAAAATAGTAAAATGTTTTTGAGGTTAACTGGTAGAACGCTTACTTACTCGTGTTTTTCTGTATGTAGTCGTATGCTGTCAAGCTACGGATTTGTAAAAATCAGTACGACACGAGCCAACTCAGAGGCTACGTTCATAATACTGAGGCTGAGATTTAATACTCCATGGTATGTTAGCAACAAAACTCTTATGGCCACTCAGACTTATAAACTTTAGATGATGAAACCATGACAATCACCAAGTGAGGAACATGCAAATAAGAGGAGCAAACAACTAAACATCCCTCCTCTGACCATAGTACGCCTGAACAGACAGTGTAGTTTAGACAAACCAAACAAGTGTAGGTCAAATCGGTAAGTTACATTAATAAAATAAATTTGTATTTCTATGACTGAACAGATTTTTCCCCAGATGTACTGTTTACTTGAAGTAACATTTACAATTTAATAATAATACCAGTAGCTTCATATTCAGCAATAAAGTAGTTTAGGATTTTAGCAGAGCAGACTGCTTTCTGTAAGTTTTGGCAGAAATAAATAGAAGGCATTGTGGCCATCACTACTTTCAGCTACCCAGTGTTAACCCAGATGTTATCCCAGGTACCCAGATGCATAGGCTGAGACAAGCAGTGGCTGGAAAATAGATAGATAGGCATGTATTACACGATTATTTACATTGTATGATCACAATATCAACTGGAAACTAAACCAACCACGTACTCCAACATATGGTGGTTGGTGTTAAATGCACGCAGTAGTCATTAATGTAGTAGACAATTAAGTCTGTATAAACAACAACAAAAAACCAAAGAATACATGCTGTGGAAAATTTGCTACATTGTTAGTCTTAAACAAGTAAATAAACAAGACAGCGTTCTTATCAGATACAAAAGAGATATAACAAAATATGTTTATCGTCAATTGTAATTTTACAATTTAGCATACAAGTACACATTTTTCCAATGACATAATTAAATAACTAACTTAAAATTAACATTTGAACATTCATGTATCCAAAATCCTGATTACTAAATCTATTAACTCCGATTTGGCTCATAAAAATATTACATTTCTACTCACATAAAATCATCAGGATTATCATTCTCTAACAATCAATTTTTTCATCATCATCTTCAAGGATTAAACCATGGATGGTTTGTTCCGGTTTCAAATAGGCAAAGATTAGAGCTGGTCACGTCAGCGCTTCCTCGGACATCCCACATTCCTTCGGCGTATAGTTCCATAGTTGTTTGGGGATGCGGCAGCCATCCATTCGGCAAAGATGTTCCTACCAATTCAGCCGATACTATGCAATTCTGTCGAGTATACTCATAACATTCAGTTCCTGCCGTATATCTGTGTTTCTTCTATGATCATGGAGAGTATAACCTGCCACGTGCCTGAGAAATCTGATTTGCCTAATGGTCCCGCACATAAGGTTGAACTTATGCAACTTATTCACAACATCGTTGCTTGCATTATAAGACACACTGTAGCCCAGGTATTCAAAATTGTTAACTTGTTTCAGGACAATAACATCTATAACAATTTTTTCCCGTACGGAATCAGTTCCACCAAAAACCATCACCTTGGTCTTAAGTGTGGATATTTGCAATCCAGAGTCTTTGTAGATTCAATTTAACAGATATATACCCAACGGCAATCTGTTTTCAGAGTCCGAAAGAATAGCCTGATCGTCCGGAAATAACAAAGTGTCAATTGTAGAGTGACCAATCACAAATGTTTTGGAAGACACATCTGCGTTTTGTGTGACATCGTTAATATATAAATTAAAAAGAGAAGGTGATAATGAACACCCTTGTCTTACTCCACAATTGATCAGGCTAACTCTAGAAGCTGTTCTCGGTTTTCCTGCTTCTATTAAGATTTTATTCTCCTCATAAAGAATTGTTTTTCAAAACAATTTTATTCTGTTAATGTATTTAACACTGACAAAAATAAATTAAAACCTTTTGAACAACTTTGTTGAATTTTGTTGTTTCTTTGCTATATAGACTTTTTCCTCGTAGACTTTTTGTTCGAGGGAAAAGTGTATATAGCAGAGAAGCAGTCCGAGGGAAAAGTGCATATAGCAGAGAAGCAGTTCGAGGGAAAAGTGTATGTAGCAGAGAAGCAGTTCGAGGGAAAAGTGTATATAGCAGAGAAGCAACAAAATTCGACAAAGTTGTCATGAAGACTGCTAACATAGAGAAAATAACTGATACAATCTTTTGTTCGAAGAAATAAAATAGAGCATCAAAACCTAGGTGTTATTCACTTTAGGTATAATTAAATTACCTTGTTTTTTTTTTGTTTCTAGTTGGGTAACATTAATCGGAAAATATGTGTCCTGATCTTGTACAAAATCTGTCATCGATTTATGAATGAGCAAGTATCTGAGAGACAGAATTTTAATTTGCAGAAATAAAGGCAATGTTGTGGGAAATCCGTTTAGGAAAGCGAGAATCCGAATTAAAAGGTTTTGGGTCGCGATCAAGGCATTAAAACCAATAGATAATGCTGCATACTAAAGCCACAACTGAATCAAAGCACAATATATTTATTACAGCAGTGTACAATTACAGATATTCAAACACTTTTTGCAACAGATTATTTCTTGATGTATATAATATATTATTAATATTTATAATGATTTTACCTCAAGATATTTTCTCCTTGAGGACACAAGACTCAAAATTAGGAAGGCTGGAGATGGGAACACAAAGCGTCTCGAAACATGTTCAAAATAAGGAGAAAACATATTTAGGTAAAATCATTATAAATATTAAAAATAAATTACAGATATATATGAGGAAATTAAATTGTACTTAATATTCTTCATTATTTCGATTTTTAATTTTTCTACGTGACTTTTTCATGTATTTTATTGACAGGGGAAATTACTAAATACTTAATTTGAACAGATAGACAGGCACGTGTTAGTCGATTGTGACACTTATATGTGTGGCAAATAAAATTATTTGCAAATTTAAATCCGAAAAAATCAAGTTTAGTACTTTGATAAATCCTTAAATTCGTAGTGACCGTCAATCAATGACTTTTCCGGTGAAGGGTTTGTGAAGATTTGTCAAGAAGTATAACACAAATTTTAAATTATTTGTGTCGATGTTTCGACAATATTTTTGTGTATCACAAATTTATAATTCTCTCCTTTTCTGTGCATTACTTACTGTGTCTCGTAACGTGCAACTTTTGAGTATATTCTCACAGTTGTGTGTTTGGCATCGTAACAAGTCACCAACAATTGTCCTGATGATGACAATAAATATTGTCGAAACGTCAACACAAATAATTTAAAATTTAGTACTTTGGTTTTTTCGTTGTAACCGTCTCATTCATGCACTCAATTTACTTAACTAAACTAAATCTTCCTTGATGTTGTTATAAATTATTAACCATTTATTTTGTTTATACTGGAGAGGAGTGTCATCAACAAATGCAATAATTCTATCCTAGAAATTTTAGAGAAACAAATCAAGAACTGGATTGCAGATAATACAGAACATTGCAGGAAAACTTCATTTGTAGTGTACCGAGAAATTGGACCTGCGTCTTTTAGTTAGTAAGCCCTTGTCTATCAAAGCTTCTTTGAACATTCTGTTGGAATAAATAGGTTGGATAGTTTCCTTGTAAGTGAAAGGGACAGCATTGTATCATGCCATTATTTCCATTAAAAGTAGGGGTACAGCGGAACCGCTGGGCTGTAACAGACGCTACTGTTGGCCTCAAAGCGGACGCCACCTGATCTCACATCTGGAGAGAAACAGTGTAATCCACATAGAAGCCTAAACAAGACAGCTACAATTACTGGCCTCGTCTTGGTCGTGTTTTGTTGTTTAACGCAAACACTAATGAATTTACAGTGACGTATTTAACGGACTGCTATGCAACGACATCTCATTGTGTAATAACTGTTACGTTATCAATTCTGTTTAAACGTATTTAATTGGGTGGATACAAGAAATACTTACAAACCAGAATGGCGGGGAGATTTTCAAACACATCTATAATGATATGTACCGGGCTGTTTTGCCGTGGTCCAGGGTTTGCAGAAAATCCAAACGTTTCAGCAACACCACCGGGCGCCGTCATAAGTGGAATTCGAGGAATTCGAGTCTACCTGAACGCGGGTTGTTAAACATCAGGCTCACAGTACAGTGGTGCTGCTGAAACGTTTGGTTTGTCTGCAAACCCTGGACCACGGCCAAACAGCTCGGTACAACTGACACCGGCCGTGAAAGCCTTTGAACAATATTACATCTATAATGTTAACATTTAAAAGAAACTATAAAGGAAATAAATAAATAAAACTATAATACTTTACAGTGGGAGTAACACAGACGCAGTCACTTTCGGAACATTTTATTATATGCACAGTTTGCCTTGTCAGACATCTTGAGTAGCAGCAGTACTATATAAAGCTTTATTTAATTTTATATATTGTTATGCTACTGATTGTATTGCTGAGACAAATATTATGGGATGATGGTTTATGGAAATTAATCACCTGAACAATGGTTGAAATTCAGAAAACATTACTAGTGATTTACTTTCAAAATGTCTGTGTTCTGAAATATGTTCGTAACCCTAAATCCTTTCTTCTAAGCTCTTCTTAATGAAAACTGCTACATCCTTGCTATCTCTCTGTTGCTCGTAACACCACATTTGCATCTTGCATCTTATCAGAGTGATTAGAAGTGTGTATCAAAACACCTTTGTTGTTCTGATACGGAAAAACGATTGACAGTGCCAGTTGAGACAAATAAAGGAGCTAGACAAGGTTGTTGTATCTCCCCGATACTTTTTAATATTTATTTGGACGATATCATTAAAAGATGGAAGGAAAAGTTTTAATGTGTAATTAGGCTTTCTCCGCAATGTACACTTAGTATTATTTTACATGCAGAGGATGTTGCTGTTATACAAACAAACAGAAAATGACTTGCAGAGGGGAGTATTCATCTTGAGGAATTTAGCAGAGGAATATATTACTTTGTGCTACTTTCACAGAAAACAATAGTAATAGCTTTTAGAGGGAAGTATGCAGTAAGGACAAAATTAAAGGTAAATGGAAACATCTTGGAGCAGTTGACTGTGATGTCGAAAATAAACTTAATAAATTTAAACATATACAGTATGAATAGAACCTTTCATAGAACCTTAAAATACGAATTTAAAATGCATATTAGTTCTTGGTATCCAAGTCACGTATGAACAGTAAATGATTACCATTTTGCTACCATTTAGGAAGCAAGTGAATTACATAGCGGACAATTATGTGTAACATGTGTTTTTAACGTTTAACGACCTCAATAGAGCGATTTTATCTGATGATGGAGAAGATGTTCCGAAACGCGTCATTTTAATCGAAGTAACGAAGTCACACGACGGATATAAGGTGATTTATTTATAATAATTTACTTAAAATACGAAACTAGGAAAGACACTAATCTTAAGCTTTATAAGACTAGGGGTGTATAGGAGTGAGACATGGGTACCTTCACAGAGAGACAGAGGGAAGGTTACATCGGGAGAATTGAAATTTCTTTGGTTGGTCAAAGGGTGCACGTTACGAGACAGAATAAGTAATGGACAGATGAGGCGAGAATTACAGGATAGAATTACGGAACACAAGGCCAACTGACAGCAAGATCGCCTTCCCAAACATGCCTTAAATTATAAACCCACAGGGTATCGTAGTGTGGGGCGTCCGAGGACGGGACGGTTTCCGGAACAGGAAGTGCAGCGTAATCCGAAATGTGAAGATGATGTTGACGATGATGAAGTTCTGTGTTGACCTTCACAAAATTAACTAAAATTCATAGTCGTTTAGGTGCTTGTTTATGCAGTTTTCAATCTTGGAAACTATTTAGAGTTTATGATTTGGACGATAATATTAGTGTAATATAATTGGAATTTCTCTTGTATGTCGACTAAAGAACAATGTCCGTCGAGTGGTATACTCGTACCAATGTAGACGATATTGTCTCTTTATGAGTGTGTTCTTATCGGGCACCGTAATTTACAAGTTAAACTCGGCACAACCGTGTTGTACTGAGCGTGCACCGAATCCAGTACGCTGGAAGGTGTCTTTCCAAACGTATGCGGGAAATCTTCCAGTAACCCGGGAAGCAATGTGTTTTAACAGCGGTCAGATCTACACTTGTATATAATACTAACGTAACCCAGAGACTATGTCGCAGAGCTCGGATCTGTACCGTTCAATGCGGTGGATTTGTAGACCTGTGACCGTTTTCTCTAAACTTATACGAGGTTTGATCAAAATGTTTGTACAATTTTGCAAATTTCCACCGCTACAAGTGCCCAAATAAAAACTGTTTTTATGTGATGTTGGTACACATGTTAGTGACAATCGTCTAAAATTTTAGATTACGTGTATAGTTTACATTAATATTTGGTGCATAGTTTAGATTTCACAGCTAATTGAGTTAGTCTCCTTAGGTGTATTAGGCAATTTTTTGTCATTCTATAATGCAAAATTGAAAAACAGATTAAGTTTTGTGTAAACTGTGGGATAAATCGCTCTTTCCTGGTCAACGTTGTCAGAAAGTTCATAGTGAGACTGCTCTGCGTGAACAAAGGGTTTACAAGCTTCAAGGCTACCGTAAATGGGTTGAAGATCGTGGTTGCCAGATGAAGATTATGTTGTGTTCCACGAAATTTCATCGCTAAGTGTAGTAGTAAATAAAGAGTTTAGACATTTTACGCCATTTGTATAAAGCTATTCGTAGAAAACGGCTAGATTTACGGAAAAATAATTTATGAGAATTGCAGCCTGATAATGCGCCTGGACGCGCGTCATTGCTTGTTAAGCATTTTGCCAGGCTAGGCAAAAGGAAACGTTATGATGATGACACGGCAACTACCGTATTAACCAGATGCGTCCCAACGCAATCTTTCTATCTCCCAATTGAAATAATTTCCACGAAAGGACAACGTTTTGCGACCGCTGAAGACGTACAACGAAAATCGCTAAGGAAGCTCAATGCTGTACCAATAAGTGCATCCTTGGAATATTTTGAAGACTGCAAAAAATCGTGTTACATTCGACTGAGACTACTTAGAAGGAGGCAGTATAAGTGTCGATGAATGAAGGCATGATTTTTAAAATAAACAAGAACTGCATGAACCTTTTGATCAGACCTTGTAGATTGTAGAGAGGATGACGGGCGTCTTGATTGAATAACCCATATGAATTGAACTACCGAGTTCATACATCAGTAAAGACTAAATGCTGATTAGATTTCTAAAGCTCAGATTGGTTAGTAGCCTATTCCTTCTCTAGAGAAATCCAATTCAAGTGATAAAATTACAATCGCATTATTTAAATTTGGTGTTTCCTGAACAAGAATTATTTTGAACAGGAGAAGAAATCTACGATTTTCTGTTGTTTTGTATGTGTTTCAAGTGTGAATCATATTTGTAGTTATTAAAAAAACATTATCACACCCAGTAAATAGTATACTTATAATAATAATGGCTCCCATGTATACCACCGAAGTAGCTTAGGAGTAGGCAGGGTAGGCTGTCTAATGTGAGCCGTGCGGCATACAAAGAAGGCAGTGTGGCCAGCACTACGCTTCAGCCGGCCATTATTATCCCCAGGTTATCCCAGGTACTCATTTTCAACAGGCTGAGTCGACCTGGGGGCTGAAAACGCACCTTGATTTTATGGTGCGGGCCCGGGAATTGAACTCAGGACCTCTAGATTAGTAGCCAGGTGCCATACCCACTGGTCTACTGAACCGCCAAATAGTATACTTAATTGTGGCAAATTATTTGTTATAATGTAGACTACATTCTGCTCAAGTCCCATCTCAAAGTCTTATATCTTTTCTAATTAGACAATAGATCACCATCATCATCATTGGCTCGACAGCCCTTTCTGAGTCTTGGCCTTTTTCAGAAGATTTTGCCATTCTTCTCTATTCATAGCCACACTCCTCCAGTTTATAATTTCAAGAGTCCTGATGTCCTGACTCGCCCCGTCTATCCATCTCAGTTTTTGGCTTCCAACTTTCCTTTTAACCTCTGACTTTCATCAAACATCTTCCCAACAACTCTGGTTTCATAAGCACGTACAATGCGTCCAGCCTATTCTAATATTTTTAATCAACTAAACGCTATGTAACTCACCGTCTGTGGCTTAAGTAAATGTCTTTATACAATTGACATGTTTCGGGACATTTGTCCCATCCTCAGAATATTTAAAAAAGTCTCTTCATACCATCATACGATGGCACAGTCGTCAATATATTAAATATATTAAAATCCACATAACACAAAACACAATTACACTACACAAAGTACGCACACAACAATTTTCGGTGTACACCGCACGGTAACCGACAGCGCACTGGTTCATATTTGACTCGTGTCGCGACAATATCGCAACGCAGTATCATACCGAAAATTGTTGTGTGCGTACTTTGTGTAGTGTAATTGTGTTTTGTGTTATGTGGATTTTAATATTTTTAATATATTGACGACTGTGCCATAGTTTGATGGTATGAAGAGACTTTTTAAAATATTCTGAGGATGGGACAAGTGTCCCGAAACATGTCAATTGTATAAAGACATTTACTTAAGCCACAGACGGTGAGTTACATAGCGTTTAGTTGATTATAAAATACGTGGCTCGGACTATAAGCGGATTTATTCCATTAACAATATTAATATTTTTAGTTTAATAAAGATAACCAGATCAGGTTCATCATACGAATTGTAAAGATTTAAAATTATATCTTTTCCTCTAGGCTCTCTCCCTCTTCTACTGCACCAACAATTTGGCTGAGGATCCTCCTCTCAAATATATTTAGTTGCCTCTCGTCAGATGCATACTGGGCGCACTAGGACCTTACACATCAATACCTTGGTTTTCCTTTGTATTAACTGAGATTTTAGATGTTTTGTGAGGCTCTGCACACACCTATTTGCTGACAAAATACGCTTTCGGATTTCCACACTAATATTATTTTTGCAGTTTACTTCTGAGCCGAGGTAGGTACATAGATAGCTATGTACTATCTCGAATTTTTAAGATCCTATTTAAAATTTTTTAGGGCCCACACAACAGTCTTTTATTGCCACTGGAATATACTTTGTTTTTCCCTGATTGATCTGCACATTCTTGTTGCAGCTTTCTCCAATTTCACGAAGGTTTCCATCATAGATGGTTTTGTTCTTCCTATAATGTCGGTGTCACCTGTATAAGCCAGGCAATCGATACTTATGGTAATTAACACGCATTCATGTACCACACTACACAGTTGCACTTATAATAACTTGTTTACATGTCTAAATTACAAAGTTCCTTACTAGCAGAAATGCATAATCCCACGCAACTCTACACATTTCACACATTCTATTATTATCATTATAAGATTATTATAAACGCATACACTGTACATCATATGAAAACAAATTCAATAGAATTTTTCATAGCAGTATACGCGCACTCGCGCGCGCGTGTCTAAAGCATTCCGATAATTAATTAAAAACGATGGAGTAATTTAGAATCCGTACACAGAGAAATAAAGAAATCGTTTTCTCTTTCAGATTTTAAATCAAAATTATTTATTAAGAAACCATTAAGCGGAGAAGATGATTGATTGCCTATGTGCTCGCGACGCTAAATTGAAGCGTAAAATGAATAATATTCTGTGACTGGATAAAGTGAAATGTATTACAGACAAATTGTCAGATGACAAAGTAATAAATTAATTTTTTCCAATTTCATAACACTTTCTATAAGAAATTAGGAACATCCGATTTTATTTATGAAAGTTAAATAGGTTTAGAAATGTAAATATGAGGAATCAAACTTTAAAAATTTTATCTCTGACTTATAATTTCAAGCGTATTGGATGAATTATCATTGATAGTTTTACTATCTTCTTTGTGCAAATAAAAACTATGAGACAATTTTAGTAAACAAAACCAAACATAGCGACGTTTGGAGTTTCTAAGGCTTCCACGGCGGGCGCACAGTGGGGCCGAATGCCAAAAAGCTGGCCAAAATATGAAGGCATTTATAAATCGATCTAGAATTTGGTACTTATAGGTTTCTTGGGTCGTTGATTCCGAATCTGAAATCCAAATTAAAAAAAAAATGGCGGATTCAATATGGCGGACAAAAATAGTAAAATATCATATTTTTCCCGCTAAAAGGATTGCTTACAGGTTTTTAAGGTGGCTGATTACGAATCTGAAGTCAAAATTACAAAAACTAAAATGGCGGAAAAAATAGGAAAAAATGAATTGTTTATTGGTTTTTGGGGTCACTAAATACTAAATATTCAAAACATTCAAAGCAATGTAAAAAATATTTATTTTAAATGATTACAAATTACAAATATAAAATGTTATTTTGAAATTATTTATAATTTTACGCTACTCTTCACCGTCAGTAGAATCATCGGAATCGTTGTCCGTTGAGGATACAGATGACGAACCAACATCAATAACACCTGGAATTTCGGGTGGAAGTAGCAAGGCCACTGCTTCGGTTGATAGTCATTTCATTTTTTTTTTGTTAGGAATATTTTGCAGACTCGAAACAAATGGGTCTGAATGTACTAACATATGGGAAAGTACGTCTTCCAAATTATGTATTCGGCTATTCTGGCAGCCGGAAAAGTTAAACAAGTTTAATATTAATAAAATCAAATTTTGTCGCTACTGATTATCTTTGATTACGACTTAAATTCGCAAATGAAAAAAATGATATGGTTAAAAACTTGTTTTAGAAAAGCACAGTCAAGAAAGAAATGTTGGTCAAATATTTTTAAGGTGATTAATTAAAAATATATAATGTCACTGTTATTTTAAAAATTCACCCTTTGAGCCACAGAATATATACAGATATTGATTAATAATGCTAATATACTTAAAATCAATTATTAAATATTAAAAATAAAAATTAAGATAATTAATTTATAAGGGAGAATATATAATTATTGCTTAATAATTAATATTGTAATTAACTAGACTTACGCGAGTTAGATAAGTATCCTATTCCAAATTAAATGAATTAAGTGAAGAACAAGAAAAAGTATTATTGTATGAAAGAATACGATGGTGTACTTTAGAAAACATGATTGCTCAAAATATTCTAAGTTAATTAAGAAAATCACTGTAACAAAAAAATGCTGCTAACTATTGAAATATTTATATAAAATATCATAATTTAATGATTTATCAGAATTAATTCTGATTAAATATTTATTTTAAAAAGTATTAAAAAATTACTTGAGAAATGTATATTGTATTACGTCCAAGGAATATAAATGTTGAAAAAAATGAAATTTTTATCGTTTTAAATTTGACTAGGCCTAACCAATGCAAATAAGTTGAGGTTAAAAATGAAACAGAACTTTTTAATATCAAATGAAATCAGATATTCCATACAATATTTTGCAACAAAAAATAAAACTCGAGTTTTTTTGACCAAAATATCTTACAGATTTTCCCAAATACTTAATCACAATTTTCGTTCTTTCATCAACTAACTCAAAAAGCATGCGTTTTTTGAAAAATTATTAATAAGAAAGTGTTAATTTTTTTACTCTTACACATTTTGTACGTTTGGGGTTTTTCTGAAGAAAGCGTTTCATTAACAAATTAAAGGCAGTTTTGGAAAATAAATGATGCGCTTTGTCTAATAAGCCTCGGATAGACGTGCGCTATAGAGCGCCACAACGCATTGCGCACGTTCGACTACACTTACTTGCCTCATGAAAATTCCCATGCACCTGCTACGATTTGTGAGTGCCCAAACTAGAGGTGGGTTCTTCCTACGTAAGCAAATCGCCACGTTTTAAGCCAGTCGAGACGTTATATCTCTTTTCCACTTACATACGGTAAACGATATGTTTCACTATAGTTTATTTTTTCGTGAAAATTGCAGAATATAAATTTAATTTTCTAAGTTCTGTGGGTGTTGTTGAAAGATAATATAAATATTTTACTGCAAAACCTTTATTTTTCAAAAGACATAGCAAGTGAAATTGAGTTTCACGGAAGCCTTCTCATGTTGTTGGTGCCACGCGACTAACATAGCGTTAAACAAATTAACGTTATATATGTATTGTGCTACTTTAAGCTACTAGTCATTAGTTTTGGTCGTTAGTAAATAGTATAGGCTTTACACTAAAATAGGTTTTCCCATCCAATGCTAGATTTTATTACTTTTTTACTATTAAAAACATGTTTTCTGCATAAATAATGTAATTCTTTTTACGCGCCAAACATATGCAAATACCACATTGCTTATTTTTAATTAACTTTACTTTATTTTTAATTTTAACATATTCTCAAATAAAGTGCATGCCACTATAGAGCAAAAATTTACAAAGCATTTGGTATAACACAAGTCCTTATCCATCACTAAATACAAAACTTATAGCTAATTGACAAAAATTGCATAAATCAATCTAAAACATGTTAATGTCCGTCATCCGTCCTCTGATATTCTTATTATAGATCATCATCCTGTGTGATTTGTTGCAATATGTATATATATATATATTGTAATAAAACTAATGAACTCTGTGTGTTTAAATATAATTGGTGCGGCTCTCGAAGTCTTACTGGCCTGAAACACTTCCTTAAGTTTCCCAGTTGATCGAGTCCCAAATGTAGCCAAACCTGTCAAATAGCGTAATGTTGTTGAAGAAATGTATGTGTAGTTTCACCAAAAGTTTAAAACAAAAATTATTGTTTGTTGAAGAAAATTAAAAAAAAATTGTTTAAAAAAATTTTATAATTAAAAAAAAATTTCCTTTTTATTAATTAATTAATTAAAATCAATTAATTAATAGGGTGCTGTGAAGTTTTAAAATGTGTATCACTCGTCTAAAAAATTTTATTGAAGTTCTTGCATTTTTCAAATAAACTACAACCACTCATAAGATTGTCTCCAGGACAATCGATACTTGTTTACCTTTTCGTTTTGTAGGTTATCTTCCCTTATATGTGGTAAAGTCCTGGTAGTTTATTATTTAAAATTATATTAGTAGTAATTTGTAATATTAGTGAAATAAAGAACTATTTTGTGGTGAAAAGTATTAATGTTTTATTATATAATTGCTCTATTGACTCTTTTCGATTATAATATCGACTCTCAGGGTATCGAAACAGTTACAAGGTATAGTATATAAAATTCAACAAGGTTCTTTAAACAGCTAATTATTATCAAAGTCAGAGAAATCGGGCCAATATTTAAAAAGTATAACGTTACAACAAGTTAATTACTAATACTAGATACACACATTGAATAATAAATTTGAAATAATATAATTTGTTGTCACCAACAGCTGACGTGGACCAGGAGGCGTTGAGATCGACAAAGGAAAATGGCTGCCATCAAGTTGGTCAAAATGTCACTCGTTTCTGCGATGTTCCAAATAAAATATTTTCTGGCAGTATTCTCGTTCTGGTGTCTGCAAATCTCTTTTTTGATGTTGTATAGTGCCTTGTGTGAAGTTTACGGGTTGTATTTTGTGTATCTGTGTATTTATAAGTTCAGTCACTTTTTACGATTCCGACACTAATATATGGTTATGTGTTATATTGTTTTCTTGTGTTTTGTAGTGTTTTTCGGGGTAGTTGTGTACTGTCCAGTGTTATTTAGTCTTTCTTGATTGATTTTGTCACTATGTGGGCGTCCTAGAAGGATTTTATACGCCACTCGCGGTTTCACAAAAACGTACCGTTCACTACCGTTTTTTGTTAGGTTAGATTGGTTATAAAACGCTTGTCAAGTTCACCGTTCAAATACCAATAATCAACTATCTTATTTCCTCCAGTTTCAACTAAACTCTTAGCCAATATAATATTATTCTTAACATTGTTCAAATATAATTTCGCATCCTGTACATATTTAAAAATACACTATATAATAGCCTAAACTTTGGTTATTTATCAATTTTATTTACTAGATGTTATTTAAATTAATCCTTTAGTTCATTCGGCGTATTTTAAGATTGAATAATGCCGTTTTATAATGTTTTCTGTCCAAAATTAGTAATTTTACTTTCATTTTGTATTCAATGAAAAATTACAACATTTCCAAAACTAACTTCCTGTCATTATGTAAATTCAGCCATTTTATCAGTTATATTTAATATTAATAATCTTATATTGTATTAAAAGGTTTATATTCCCTTATTTTCCTGTAATTAATTGAATTAGTTAAATTCTAAAACATTATTCTGGAATATATGACTCCCCTGTCCAAATTTCTGAGTTTAGTCATTTTCATTTTTATTTATAATTCTGAATATAATTTTATAAAATCTTTCTAAACGGTATGTGCAATTATATGGCTTGATCTCAAGTTTATTTTGTTTAAACCCCTTTTGTTTAATTGCATTTAAATGAGTAATTTCTCTGTTTTGATGAAGTTTGGTTTTCTTTCTTTGGCCTAGGTTTTTTAACAATTTTTCCTTACAAAATATTTTTACAAACAATATTTGATGTTTGATACCCTCTCTGACTTTTAAATATGGTATTATAAACTAAACATTTTTTCATATTACACAATAATAATTAGTATTGGTTACAATACAAAAAACAGTTAAACAAATAAAGAATATTTTTAAATAAATGGTTGTCTTCAACCTTCAGACATATTACAATTAAATCCTTATTTCTAACATTGAAATATGGTTCACAAAAAAGGTTTTTTATCAACTAACATCTTAATTACTTCTTACTATTCACAAGTAATAATTATATTTACAGTTCTGATGTTAGTTGTTGTAGATTTAATTAAATGGCCTTATATCTAATACATTTTTAACATCCTTATACTATATTCACTAAAACCTTATATCTATATTCTTCTTGCTAACTATTATGGTAAGTAGGATTATACAGTTTTTACACCGTCTTTTAAATATTGTCTTTGGGGAATTGTACCCTGTCATTAGTATAATTAAATCTGTTTTTCTTTTTTCATTATATAAAACAAAATGTTATTTTAAACAGATTTATATCTTGTAAGTAACATATTCTCTTAGTACACATTTTAAGTCACTGAAAGTTGCATATTTCATTGTATTCAATGTTTGTGATTGCCAAGAATGAAACACAAGGTTTATTTTCTATAATACCCAAAACTATCACTGGTTCACTTTACACTTTTATTTTATGTTATTGCTAAATGGTATAACCTCTTCTCTTGAGTTATAACTTAGGGAACCAGTAATAATTGGATGTGCCAATTATACAGGCTGCCTTCGTTGTGAAGCACTGAAAATAATCACAACAAATAAAAACAATTCTTATACCAGGATAGTAGGAAGGGAAGACTGTTGATTTATGCACTCGGTATTTACTCGATGACATCTCTTTATTACATTTGGTGATTAAGTTCTCTATTGAAAGTTCTCAAACAATATAGTTTACTATATGATTAAATATATAAATTACTACTTTACAAAGGGGCCTCAAAATATGATGTACATCCTTTTTAATTAATTCCACGGATCCGGGATCAAATATATTAAATGAATAATGGTCACCTTGCCATGTACAATATTGAAACTCTAACCATTTGAAGAATGGTTTTTTATTAATCTTCTAAAACAACAAATATTAGATTACATGTTACCTATAATGTCAGTTTTCTAAATTCTTTAATGTTATTACATTTAAAGCATAATTTTTAAAGTCTTTAATATGATGATTTAAATTGTCTTTTGGGGTTTATAATTTTGTAACTCTTAACCATGGAAGACAAGCCTCCATGTCACCTGTGTGTTTCCTGAAGTTGCTGCAGAATTAGTTCTTCGGTCCTCCTGATGTTTCTTGAAGTTCAGTCGTTACATTATCATACTGTGGTGGTGAAGTTCTAGAAGTATGTGAAATCATCCCTGGTGTGGTACATTCATCTCAGGCGACTGTAGTTATTCTTAGTAATTCTTGTAGTTAGAACACATAGATAGAAAGTTTGTTTCACTGTTATACACTTCACATGATGATAGATTAGTTTACTATCACCTTCTTGGTTGTAATACTGTATTATTTACATGGTCCGTTATTTTATAATATAGAGAGATGTCATCACCACACAAATTTACTTATTTAACTAGTCATTGTATCAAGATTTTCACATTTTTATATACACGTAGCGAAACAACGCTTTACGCTGCTTACGGCGTGAGCGCTCCATTCCAAGTGACAGAAAATAGTTAAGGGGAGCGTAGTAATCTCAAGACAATTACTAGGCAACATAAAAGTAGTTCCGTTTTTCTAATTTTAATTAAAGGACTACGGTTGATTAAATAATTAAATCGTGATATTCTTAGTTGCAGAAGTTATCAAAGTACGTAACAATGGTCTTATTTAATTATTTAAATAATAACAAATTTACAATAATACTTAGTTTATTTAGGGGTCATAAAACAAGTTAATTATGGTCAGTTCCTGTTTATGCAGGATAAATTAATAAGCTTTACCCTTTCTGTACAATTCAATTCCCTTTTAATTTTATTATTAGACTTATATTAAATATTATTATTATTAAATGATTGCCATAAGATTTAGTTTACAATGTGAGATTTTATTAAGAATTTAAAATTTCTCCGCTTATATATTATCAACTTAATTAATTAACATATTTTTATTAATGAAATCGTCACAATGGTCGTATAGTCTTATTAACATAATAAATTGGTTAGTGTTTTACAATGGAGATTTGTTCCTTGGGTACTATATTATTGTTTCATCTTGGTTCACTGGGAACTCTTACTTTACACACTTCTCTCTCTTAATTTTATGTACATTTTGTTACCATTTCGTTATACTTTTATTGGTTACTATTTATTTTGGGGGTATGGGGATTTGGGTGTCTTTTATAAGACCATGACATCTTCCTCAGGATGCTGCCTTCTTCTTCTTTCTTCTGTCTTCTGGGACTGGTATCTTCTCCATTTTCTTCTTGATGCCATCAGGTTTCTTGGGATTTCTCCATCTTCTTCGGGTTTCTTGGGATTTCTTCATCTTCTTCGTCATTTTAGAAATACACCACCTGTATTGGTTGATCTTGGCTTATTCAGGGTTTCTTTTCCATTTATACTTCCTCGTTGTGGGCTTGGTCATATTCTGTATTGCTTTGTTATTTACTTTTTTACCTTCCTGGGTTATAATTTGAAAACCTTTGGTTATGAGACTGGTTTTGGATGACTCATCACTAGTAACTCATTTTATTTGAACTTGTATTTTTTAAATGATAATGATTTCTTTCCACAGTTGCTATGAATGAATTTTTTTATATTAAACTTAATGCTTTCTTCCAGATTTAAATGTTATAATTTTATTATTCTAATGATCAATTGCCATTCAATATTATGCATATATCTGTCACGTTACAGATTGCTCTCCTCCAGAAGTAATTATTTCAGACATGTTCATGGATGAAATAATTTCTTATGATAATTTCATCATTTCTTATAATTCATTTTCTTCTCCATTTTTATATCGACTTTTTTATATTAGAGTTTAATTAATTTTATATATATAGTTACTTGTTTTACTACTGATCCTTTTCGGATAGTTAGTGTCTTCTGAGATATATTATTATTGTAATACATTTTCTTTCTTTATCAACTTCGTGTTGCATCCTTGGGATATTAATTCCCTAACATTCCCTATCACGTGGGCTGGGGCAGATCAGAGGGGCACTGTACGCTACACAAACTCTGCTGGCCATACACCACTTCTACAAATTGAGTACAGAGGCATATTCATCTCTGCTCAAAAAACATAATGCTGCTGGAATTATCTTCAGTCAGTCATCGAATAAATAAATAAAAAGTAGTCTCATTTTCGACTAATAAAATATCTTTGGATTCTTCACTTCGTAGTCTCTCAGATTATCTCACATTTTCTATCTTACTAAATCTTCCTAATTATTATTATACTCATTATATATATGTTTTTCTGAACTCTTAACTTGTCTGATATTTCTTATTTAATTATGGTTGAAAACCTTTCTTTTTATAATTCTGGTTACTGGTTACAGTGTAACTCTTTTTCTTCTCCATCTGAATTCTCTTTATACTTTCTTCTGGTTACTTATAGTGTTAGCATGGTCTTTATATATAGTCTTTCTTATTCATTATTTGAATGGTCTTAATATATTATATTTAATTTTTAAATTTGTATCTTTATATTAGATATACAGGTTGTTATATTGATCATTTTATTTAAACATTTTGGTTCTTTCCTTTCTCTTAGAAAGTTATTAATCCGCCTTCGCATCCATTAACATTAATTCATTTATATTATATTTCATGTGGTACTTCTTCTCTTTGCTTTTCATATAGGTTTTATTATTATCATTTGTTCAAAATCATCTTCTCCATCTGTTTGTTATGAGTTGTTCTTCTTTGCTCTTAATTAACTGTTTTCATTATCGTTTCATAAGTAATTAGTCTCTTTGCTTCCAAATTTTCTCCTTCTCTTGCATTTTACACTTTTTTTTGTTATTCTTCTCTACTCCTTCAAATGCTATTGTGAATATCTAGCATTTAATCTGGATTAAAGTTAATTCTCTTTTCTGAATTAATCACTTTATTTTCTTCTAAAGTCAATTATAAATGACACATAATTATTTTTTAGAACTTGGTTAGTTTTAATGCAAAATTCAAACTCTTCTTTTTATTTAATGGCAAAATATTTCTCATAAATCCCTGTAATATGTCGATCTTATCTTGTTTCAAAGTTCTGACGTTCTATCAACATTCAAATTCTGTTTAATTCATTTATTCCCAGAATTGTTTCATTCAAAATTGTTTATAGTAAGGTGATCTTACAATTATTTCTGAATGTTTTGGTATTTCTCCAAATTCAAATTCTTCTTAATTATTTACCATAAAGTTTTCTCACAAACTTAGTTATAGTAAGTTGGTCTTACTTCATTTTTAAATTTTTTGTATATTAACTTCAAAATTCCTTTCTTCTTAATTCTTCCAAAATGTTTTTCTCAAAATATTTGTTGTAAGTTATTCTTACATAAATTTAAATTTTTTCATTTATAATACATAATTCTTTCTCTTTTTTCTTTCTTCCAAAATGTTTTTCTCAAAATATTTGTTGTAAGTTGTTCTTACATAAATTTAAATTTTTTCATTTATAATACAAAATTCTTTCTTTTTATAATTCTGCCAAAAAGTTTTTTCCTCATAATATATAGTTGTAAGATGTACTTACTTAATTTTAAATTTTCATGGTTAAATTCAAAATTCAAGACTCTTTCTCTTTTTCTTTCTTTCAAAATGTTTTTCTCAAAATTCAGTGGTAGTAAGATGTGCTTACTTAATTTCAAATTTTCATGGTTAAATTCAAAATTCAAGACTCTTTCTCTTTTTTCATAAAGTTTGTTCAAAATTATCAGGTTGTAAGTTGTTCTTACATCATTTTTGAATTTGTTTGTTAAATTCAAAATGCTTTCTCTTTCTCTTTCTTTCATAAAGTTTGTTCAAAATTATTAGGTTGTAAGTTGTTCTTACATCATTTTAGAATTTGTTTGTTAATTATTATGGTTTATAAATTCTAAATTCAAAACTCACAACTCATTCTCCATAATACTTTTTCATAGAAGCTTGATTGTACACACCTTTGATTTTTCCTGAAACGATTTCCCTCAACTCATAGGTATTGTTATGCTTATCCTTTACCACAACATATGGTCCAGTGTAAAGTAATAATAATTTTTTGGTTATGCCTTCTAAGGTGCTGGGCAGCTCTCGATTTTTTAGGAGGACTTTTTCACCCTCTTTATATGTTACAATACGCCCTATTGCCTTCTGGTATTTGGCTTGCCGTTTTTCCTGATCTTCTGCTACCTTGTTGTAAAACCTCAACTGGTTGAATTTCCGATTATTGTTTGTTGGAAATTCAATGATTTGTTCAATTTCTCGGGGAGTCGGCTTCTCATACATGGCTGAGTATGGTGTAATTCCTATAGCTGGATGGTGGGCGAAATTTAGGAATGTCTCTGTCGTTGCTAGGTACTCTTGCCACTTTTTCTGTTGGTTGTGACAGTACGTGCGCAAGATCCTACCCACTTCTCTCAGTACTCTCTCAGCCGGATTGCTACTTGGGTGGTAGACTGACGTCTTATAAGTTTTGATCCCAAGTGCTAATAAAGTGTCTCGCCACCTCCTCCCCTTAAATTGTGTACCGTGGTCGGTAATAATGGAAGATGGTCTACCGATCTCTGGGACATACAAATCGATAATCACCGCCAGAACCTTTGCTGTTGTTGCCCGATTAACCGGATATAGCTTTATATACTTGGTGTAGTGATCCATTATGATTACCAAGTATTTATATCTGTGTCGACCACCGCTACGGGGAAATGGCCCGCAGATATCCAAAAACACTTTTTCCAGTTTTGCGTTGGAAGTTATCGGTATCATGATACCCTCTGTCTTTTCATTGTTTATTTTGGCACATTGGCAGATCTTACAGGACTTGATGTACGTTCTCACCTTGCGGTTGATATTCTTGATCTTACAGTTTTCCTCTAGAGCCTGTATCACTTTTAACGCTCCCATGTGACCATACCTGACATGGTAATCGATGATGACCTCCTTTTCGATTTGGTGTGGGATTATCACCTTCCATGTCTCATCGTCCAAGGCCGTTTTTATGAATAAAATCCCTTTGTTAAGGTGGTAATATTTAGAAATGGTATCGACATTGGCTTCCAAACGACTCACGATGTTTTTCAGCTTAGGATCAGATTGCTGATGGATTCGAATATTTATTAATAGAGCTTGTAGATCGGCTCTGGTCTTGAATATGTTATAAATTTTTACCAAGCTCTCCTTCTCTCCCTCGAAAGTCTGATCTTCCAGATTTATACGTGACAACACATCCGCTACCACGTTCTTTTTTCCTGGAATGTATTCCCATTTCAGATAATATTCTTGTAGGGCGAGTACCCACCTAGCCAATCGGCCGTGACTCAACTTGCACCTACGAAGGAACGAGATGGATTTATGATCAGTTCGTACCGTGACTTGATATCCGAGAATGTACGTCCGGAACTTGCTGCATGCGAACACCACGCTCCGCAATTCCTTTTCTGTCACACTGTAGTTCTTTTCGCACTGGTTCAGTGTGCGACTAGCGAAGCTTATTACCAGATGTTGTCCCTCCTCATCTTCCTGGTATAAAGTCGTTCCTAAGCTCAGGTCGCTAGCGTCACAGTTTAAAAAGAATGGTTTCTTAAAATCTGGGTGACGAAGTATAACACTCTCCAGAAACTTCTCTTTTATTAAACGGAAAGTAAGATCTTGATCTTCACCCCAAGTCCATTTGTTCTTAGCAGATAACTGTGGTTGAAACTTGGCGGTCAACTCGGAATATCGGCTCTGAAACTTCCTGTAATAGTTACAGAGTCCGAGGAAAGATTGTAATTGTTTCCTGTTTCTTGGTTGCGGGAACCTCTGAATTGCCTCCACTTTCTCTGCTGACGGGGTAATACCTCTGTCGTCTAGGTTGAAACCCAAGAATTGTACCTCGCGCGCTATGAACTTGGATTTCTCCAACTTCAGAGTTATGTTGTTCTGCGCTAACTTGCTTAGTACATACTCTACTCTGTTGCAGTGCTCCTCCCAGGTTTCGGATGTGATGAGTAAGTCGTCAACATAGACGGTGGTAAATTGGAGCGCTTCTTGTCCAAGAATCTGGTCCATGCATGCCACAAAGATGGCGACAGAATTGACAAGTCCGAAGGGCAGTCTCTTGAACTGGTAATTGCGCCCTTCGAAAGTGAACGCCACGTACTGGCGGCTTTGTGGATGCAGCTCTACTTGCCAATAACCACAGACAGTATCCCAGGTGCTAATAAACCTAGTGCCATGAAAACGTTTTAAGATCTCCTCTATTTCACCGGGAGAGGTTCTGTCATTCACAATCGTCTTGTTCAACTCGCGCGCATCTAAACAGAGCCGGACTTGTCCGTCTTTCTTTGGAAAAGCAATAATTGGACTAGTGTAAGGTGATTGACTAATCTCAATTATGTCATTTTCTATCATCTTGTTTATCTCTGTTCTCACGGCTTCTTTGAGCGACTGCGCGATTGGATATGACCTCCGGTTAAACTCTACGTTTTCTTTGAATCGAAGTTGGCACTGGTAGTTTTTTACCTTCCCTGGTTCATCTAAAAACACCGCCTTGTACTTCTCATATATAGTGATTAGACGATCAGCTAGATGTATTGGTATTTTCTTGTTATCGCTTCCGCACTGGAAGTCCCGTATTTCGTGGATTTTAACTGACCATAAATCCTCTCCTCCATGGTTGTATATTATGGGTTTAGATAGAGGGCTGTTTCTAATAATATTAATTTTACGAAGTTGTTGATGTATAGGGCTGGGAAGTATAGTTGTGCCTCGTACCAGATCTGCGGTCCATGTTACTCCGTCTGGGAAAAGTGATACTTTATCTAAATTAAGATCGATTACTGCAGAATATCTTCTAAGAATATCGCAACCGACTAAAATGTCAAATGGTAATCCGGTGGCGATTAAAAATTCCATGTCTAAAGCTACATCACGGCTAACGACACTTAAGGAAACTTGCTTCCTGATGGTTTTATTCTGGCGGCCAGTTGCACCTATTAACACAATGTTGTTGACTGGTAACATTGGCAAAATTTTTCCACATGTACTTTGTATTCTCTCCAATTCATTTGCGTTTATTATTGAAATATTGGCGCCTGTGTCTATCATTATTTTAGCGGGAACTCCTTCCACCTCCGCTGTTATATAAATTATCTCATTATTATTGTTGCTGAGACTCTTCTCGTTCTCTTCCAAAAGTTCAGTTCGTATGTCTTTCAGATAGTGGTTACTTATGATAGTGATGTTTTTATGCTTGTTTGCTTGTTGCAATTCATCCTTTTCTAACCCAGGAAGTATAAGCAGTAACGGGTCATTGTTGTTGATTACTGCCTCCTCTCGTTTAAAGCATTTTGGTCATTGTTCGTGTTAGTATTGACCGAGGCATCGTTCGGGAAACTCTGGTTTGTTTCCTGACGTTCTGTACCCTGTGCGAGGTTTAACGCCCTGTTCTGTTGTCGGCCAAGATCCTCCAGGCTTGTACTTCTTCTTCCCTGTTCGTGTCTTGGGCCGTCCCGTTCCGCACTCCTCCATCTTCGGTCGGCGCCGTGGAAGCTGCTCCTCCTCGGTTGATAATATCTCCTGGGTCCGCGATCTTCCGCTCTTATAAAATTTACCCTAGGGCGCGACACTCGGTTATTATTATTGTTACTATTGTTATTACTATAATTATTATGATAGTAATTTCGGTTAGGTGGGTAAGGTCTGTCACCATTATTGTTGGGATATGGATTTCTCTGACTGTATGGGATATTATTAGGTTGATAAAAATTATTTCTATTATTCGGATAGGGGTTGTTATTCCTAACACCGTTAAAATTGCCGTTAAACTGGTTATTACGCGGCGGGTTGTTAGGGCCGTCGTAATTACTGGGCTGGTTCCGGTTACTTGTATGGTTATTGCCGTTATTGGGGTATGTATTCGGCCTTGCCTCTGGTCTCTCATTTCTCTTCCTGCTCTGCCGATAATACTCCTCGTTCTCGTATCCCTCTAATAACTCGGTCATCGCCTGGATCGTCTTGATCTGGCTGCCTCTCCGGGCCCTGATAATGTCCTCATCATAATGATACGATATCTTGTTCACTAGACACTCTTCTGGTATTGCCGGCTCGAGGTGTTTTGCCATGCACACCTTCCCCAAGAAATATGCTGTCATACTGCTGCCTAGTTGTGCCCTGTATCGTCCATTACATATATTGTCACGGATCAAGTTCTGGGTAGTCTCAGACCAGTACTTCGTCTTAAACATTTTCCGGAACTGCTGGTAGTCGCGAATTTCACTCCGGTTGGCCATCCACCAATTATCCGTTATTTCTCGGAAGGACTCATCTAATATTTCCCTGCTATGGCTCCATTGAGTAATTTTATGCTTGGTGAAATATTCTTCTACCCTAGCCAGGAACTCCATCGGCTTACGTTTGTATTGCCGGAAGTTGAGCCACTCTCGGCTTTCGTTGACGGGCAATCCGGTGAAATGAGTCGGTCTGTTTCTTATCGCTTCCATCTTCTCTCGGCTTTGTCGCACCTGACCGGTGATATTGGCCATGGTCTCTTGCATGTCATTACACCGTTCTGTGACTTGGTTGCGTACTTTTCCGAATTCTTCTTGATTTTCCTTCCTCTGTTCTTCTACTTTCCTACGGCTATGTTCTTCGATATTTGTGAATTTGATGTTCACCACTTCTTTAAACTCATGCACCTCCTTTTCGGTCTGGTTGCACTTCCCATCAATCTCTCGAATCTGTCGATTGACCATTATGTTTTCTTCTTCCATCTTCTTATTCATCGCTTTTTTGTTAACATTGACTTCTTTATTCAGTTCTTCTCGCAACAATTCCATCCTTTCGTCCAGTTTGTCCAAATTTTCCTGATTGACCTCTCTTAATTCTTCTCTTAAAATTTGATTGTCCTCTCTCAATTCTTCCAACTTTTCCCCCATCTTCTCTTCCAACTTCTTGTTATCTTCTTTCAACTCTTCCTTCAATTGTCGGTGGTTCTTCTCTATCTTCTTCCTGGTTTCATCGATTTTCTGATTGGTATTTTCAATTTTATTAATCAATTCTTCTTTAGTCGACTTGAATTCTTCCTTGAACGATTGGTTGTCTTCCTTCAATTCTTCTAACTTCTTCGCCATCTCTTCTTCCATCTTCTTGTTGTCTTCCTTCAAATCTTCCATGTTCTTGTTCATCCCAGTCAACTCTTCTTTTGTGGATTGATTATCCTTCTTCAATTCTTCTAACTTTTCTCCCATCCTCTCTTCCATCTTCTTGCTGTTTTCTTCCATCTTCTCTTCCATCTTCTTGCTGTTTTCTTCCATCTTCTTACTATTTTCTTCTATCTTCTTATTTGTTTCTTCCTTGCTGGATTTGATATCTTCTTTCAGAGACTGGTTATCATTTCCCATTTTCTTACTCAGGGATTGGTTGTCTTCCTTCAAAGATTTGATTTCCTGTAGGAACATTTCCATCATCTTATCCATCCTAATCTCCTCCGTTGTTTTGGATTTCTCCATTTCCTTCTCTTGGAGATTGACTCCCCTGTTTGCGTGGGTATCTCCGGTTGTTCCTCTGGTCGTTCAGTTTGTTTGGACAACACCGGCGGTAATAACTCTTCCACCTCTACTGGCGTCGCCTCCTTATTGTCCATGTCGATCTCTATTTCTTTTTCGGCCTCCGCCGCCCGTTTCTTGGATGTTGCACGTCGTTGCATTTTCCCTTGAAATTCTCTGGCTTTGTAGCTGTTGCCTAGCTCCAACTAGTGATTGGGCAGAATGTAGTGGCCTTTCAATCGACTAATTAAAGCCCCTCAGTTGTGCGCCAATTTGTAATCAAACTAATGAACTCTGTGTGTTTAAATATAATTGGTGCGGCTCTCGAAGTCTTACTGGCCTGAAACACTTCCTTAAGTTTCCCAGTTGATCGAGTCCCAAATGTAGCCAAACCTGTCAAATAGCGTAATGTTGTTGAAGAAATGTATGTGTAGTTTCACCAAAAGTTTAAAACAAAAATTATTGTTTGTTGAAGAAAAAAAAAAAATTATGTTTAAAAAAAATTTTATAATTTAAAATAAAATTTCCTTTTTATTAATTAATTAAACTAATGAACTCTGTGTGTTTAAATATAATTGGTGCGGCTCTCGAAGTCTTACTGGCCTGAAACACTTCCTTAAGTTTCCCAGTTGATCGAGTCCCAAATGTAGCCAAACCTGTCAAATAGCGTAATGTTGTTGAAGAAATGTATGTGTAGTTTCACCAAAAGTTTAAAACAAAAATTATTGTTTGTTGAAGAAAAAAAAAAAAAATTATGTTTAAAAAAAATTTTATAATTAAAAAAAAATTTCCTTTTTATTAATTAATTAATTAAAATCAATTAATTAATAGGGTGCTGTGAAGTTTTAAAATGTGTATCACTCGTCTAAAAAATTTTATTGAAGTTCTTGTATTTTTCAAATAAACTACAACCACTCATAAGATTGTCTCCAGGACAATCGATACTTGTTTACCTTTTCGTTTTGTAGGTTATCTTCCCTTATATGTGGTAAAGTCCTGGTAGTTTATTATTTAAAATTATATTAGTAGTAATTTGTAATATTAGTGAAATAAAGAACTATTTTGTGGTGAAAAGTATTAATGTTTTATTATATAATTGCTCTATTGGCTCTTTTCGATTATAATATCGACTCTCAGGGTATCGAAACAGTTACAAGGTATAGTATATAAAATTCAACAAGGTTCTTTAAACAGCTAATTATTATCAAAGTCAGAGAAATCGGGCCAATATTTAAAAAGTATAACGTTACAACAAGTTAATTACTAATACTAGATACACACATTGAATAATAAATTTGAAATAATATAATTTGTTGTCACCAACAGCTGACGTGGACCAGGAGGCGTTGAGATCGACAAAGGAAAATGGCTGCCATCAAGTTGGTCAAAATGTCACTCGTTTCTGCGATGTTCCAAATAAAATATTTTCTGGCAGTATTCTCGTTCTGGTGTCTGCAAATCTCTTTTTTGATGTTGTATAGTGCCTTGTGTGAAGTTTACGGGTTGTATTTTGTGTATCTGTGTATTTATAAGTTCAGTCACTTTTTACGATTCCGACACTAATATATGGTTATGTGTTATACTGTTTTCTTGTGTTTTGTAGTGTTTTTCGGGGTAGTTGTGTACTGTCCAGTGTTATTTAGTCTTTCTTGATTGATTTTGTCACTATGTGGGCGTTCTAGAAGGATTTTATACGCCACTCGCGGTTTCACAAAAACGTACCGTTCACTACCGTTTTTTGTTAGGTTAGATTGGTTATAAAACGCTTGTCAAGTTCACCGTTCAAATACCAATAATCAACTATCTTATTTCCTCCAGTTTCAACTAAACTCTTAGCCAATATAATATTATTCTTAACATTGTTCAAATATAATTTCGCATCCTGTACATATTTAAAAATACACTATATAATAGCCTAAACTTTGGTTATTTATCAATTTTATTTACTAGATGTTATTTAAATTAATCCTTCAGTTCATTCGGCGTATTTTAAGATTGAATAATGCCGTTTTATAATGTTTTCTGTCCAAAATTAGTAATTTTACTTTCATTTAGTATTCAATGAAAAATTACAACATTTCCAAAACTAACTTCCTGTCATTATGTAAATTCAGCCATTTTATCAGTTATATTTAATATTAATAATCTTATATTGTATTAAAAGGTTTATATTCCCTTATTTTCCTGTAATTAATTGAATTAGTTAAATTCTAAAACATTATTCTGGAATATATGACTCCCCTGTCCAAATTTCTGAGTTTAGTCATTTTCATTTTTATTTATAATTCTGAATATAATTTTATAAAATCTTTCTAAATGGTATGTGCAATTATATGGCTTGATCTCAAGTTTATTTTGTTTAAACCCCTTTTGTTTAATTGCATTTAAATGAGTAATTTCTCTGTTTTGATGAAGTTTGGTTTTCTTTCTTTGGCCTAGGTTTTTTAACAATTTTTCCTTACAAAATATTTTTACAAACAATATTTGATGTTTGATACCCTCTCTGACTTTTAAATATGGTATTATAAACTAAACATTTTTTCATATTACACAATAATAATTAGTATTGGTTACAATACAAAAAACAGTTAAACAAATAAAGAATATTTTTAAATAAATGGTTGTCTTCAACCTTCAGACATATTACAATTAAATCCTTATTTCTAACATTGAAATATGGTTCACAAAAAAGGTTTTTTATCAACTAACATCTTAATTACTTCTTACTATTCACAAGTAATAATTATATTTACAGTTCTGATGTTAGTTGTTGTAGATTTAAATAAATGGCCTTATATCTAATACATTTTTAACATCCTTATACTATATTCACTAAAACCTTATATCTATATTCTTATTGTTAACTATTATGGTAAGTAGGATTATACAGTTTTTACACCGTCTTTTAAATATTGTCTTTGGGGAATTGTACCCTGTCATTAGTATAATTAAATCTGTTTTTCTTTTTTCATTATATAAAACAATATGTTATTTAAACAGATTTATATCTTGTAAGTAACATATTCTCTTAGTACACATTTTAAGTCACTGAAAGTTGCATATTTCATTGTATTCAATGTTTGTGATTGCCAAGAATGAAACACAAGGTTTATTTTCTATAATACCCAAAACTATCACTGGTTCACTTTACACTTTTATTTTATGTTATTGCTAAATGGTCGTATAGTCTTATTAACATAATAAATTGGTTAGTGTTTTACAATGGAGATTTGTTGCTTGGGTACTATATTATTGTTTCATCTTGGTTCACTGGCAACTCTTACTTTACACACTTCTCTCTCTTAATTTTATGTACATTTTGTTACCATTTCGTTATACTTTTATTGGTTACTATTTATTTTGGGGGTATGGGGATTTGGGTGTCTTTTATAAGAGCATGACATCTTCCTCAGGATGCTGCCTTCTTCTTCTTTCTTCTGTCTTCTTTTCTTCTGTCTTCTGGGACTGGTATCTTCTCCATCTTCTTCTTGATGCCATCAGGTTTCTTGGGATTTCTCCATCTTCTTCGGGTTTCTTGGGATTTCTTCATCTTCTTCGTCATTTTAGAAATATACCACCTGTATTGGTTGATCTTGGCTTATTCAGGGTTTCTTTTCCATTTATACTTCCTCGTGGTGGGCTTGGTCATATTCTGTATTGCTTTGTTATTTACTTTTTTACCTTCCTGGGTTATAATTTGAAAACCTTTGGTTATGAGACTGGTTTTGGATGACTCATCACTAGTAACTCATTTTATTTGAACTTGTATTTTTTAAATGATAATGATTTCTTTCCACAGTTGCTACGAATGAATTTTTTTATATTAAACTTAATGCTTTCTTCCAGATTTAAATGTTATAATTTTATTATTCTAATGATCAATTGCCATTCAATATTATGCATATATCTGTCACGTTACAATATATATATATATATATATATATATATATATATATTGTAGCGTGACAGATAATACACACAAATACATTACTCAATGATCATTGATAAAGCTCTAATATATGGAATATCCAAATGAGAATCAATTAAAAGGCACTATTAATTAATATACTCACAAAAAAAGTTAAAATAAAGAAAAAATCTGCAAATAATATAATATACTACAAATTTAAAAACCCAGAAAACTAAAAATGTGAATAACAAAATTACCCAGGTAAGATAGAAGCAGGCAATTAATATACCCCGACAAAGAAACCAGACCAGAAGAAACAAAGGCATACACAGCGAAAAACTACTGAAGAAAGAAGAAAGAAGAATAATCAAAACTAAAGAAGAAAGAAGAATAACCAAAACTAAAGAAGAAAGAAGAATAACCAAAACTAAAGAAGAAAGAAGAATAACCAAAACTACTGAAGAAAGAAGAAAGAAGAATAACCAAAACTAAAGAAGAAAGAAGAATAACCAAAACTACTGAAGAAAGAAGAAAGAAGAATAACCAAAACTACTGAAGAAAGAAGAATAACCAAAACCACTGAAGAAAGAAGAAAGAAGAATAACCAAAACTAAAGAAGAAAGAAGAATAACCAAAACTAAAGAAGAAAGAAGAATAACCAAAACTACTGAAGAAAGAAGAATGATGAATAACCAAAACTAAAGAAGAAAGAAGAATAACCAAAACTACTGAAGAAAGAAGAATAACCAAAACTACTGAAGAAAGAAGAAAGAAGAATAACCAAAACTACTGAAGAAAGAAGAAAGAAGAATAACCAAAACTAAAGAAGAAAGAAGAATAACCAAAACTACTGAAGAAAGAAGAAAGAAGAATAACCAAAACTACTGAAGAAAGAAGAATAACCAAAACCACTGAAGAAAGAAGAAAGAAGAATAACCAAAACTAAAGAAGAAAGAAGAATAACAAAAACTAAAGAAGAAAGAAGAATCACCAAAACTACTGAAGAAAGAAGAAAGAAGTGAGACGACCCATATAAGATAAAAACCCCATAGGGAGAGAACCCCAAAAACCCCAAAATAAATTAATGTCCAAAGAGAAAGTATAACACCCCAAAAAATCATATCACAATGTAAAACTGACAAAAAACTAAAAGTGTTAGTAGTATTAAATAACAGTGCATCCAAAAAGTTATTGTTTAGTTTGTATGAAAAAATCTTCACAGTCCCCCCATGGTTGAATATTTCATGTTAAAAAACTAGAAAAGGACTAGTAATAATATTAATAAAAATAAATCACCATGGACAAGTGTAAGTTATCAAATTATAACTGATAAACTTTAAAAAGGTGCATGAGTTGCAGTACAAAGTAATAAACTTTAAGTGTTTTGTGAACAGTATTTATTTTGATAATGAAATAGTAATATTACTAATAAAAGGCTACTGAAGCTATATGAACATTCCATAGAATGGAATATGAAACAGATAGCCAGTGTTATACTTTAAGAGGGGGAATAAATCCTGTAAAATGGGGAATTACAGAACAGACTGTTAATGATTCATTCTATAAAGTGTTAACCATTATATGGAACCAGGATGTTATGCTCCTATTCCATATAATAATTAGATAAATAAGAGTTATTCATAAGAAATATTATTGTTATAATTTGTTATTTTGTTGTCATTTTGAATTTGGAATACCCTATCTAAAAATGGATATCATTCCCAATGTTTTAGAATATTTTTAATTATGTTATTAGGTAATCAATGCCCCTAAAAGGTGTTATTCAGGGTACCAGTTTTGATATAGATAGGTGTTATATTTTAATTGTACAATCAATAATTACTGTTATACCAGTCAAAAAACTAGTTCTCAATAAAGTATATAAGTATAAGAAGTCAGAGAAGGATATAAAATAAATACATTGGTAAAAATTTTGCAAATAGCAACACATCAAATCTAGGCCATATAATGAATTTAAACTGCAAAATAATTAATAAATCTAGTCTTATAAGCCAGTTAAACTGACAATATTTATGCAAAATAAACTCAACATATAGTATACTATGTAAATGAGGCTTTCTAAAGATATGGTCACTATATAAGTAAAAGTATTTATTTATCTAATAAAAATACCATTAAAACTGAAATGGTCTAACTGACATTATCATAGGAGGAGTCATATACAAGTGAATTGTATTTAAAAACCATCAATAATAAACTAAATTGCAATAAAATAAGTGAGAATAGACAATTATATCAATTTCAGATTTAATAGAATAATAATTATATTAGGGAAAATGGCTATTATTTACTTAGAAGACAGGAAGTATAATTTTAGGCCTACCTCCCAAAAAATGTAAGAAATACAATTTTCTGATGAAACTTTGTAACAATAACTTAATTACTATCAAAATAAGTAGAATAGAATAGTGAAACTGAATATGTATTTAATATTTCGAACAGTTAACTAATAACGAAATGAGCATAATGTACAAAATTAAAGTGTGTCGGAAGTTAAGATAATTTGAAACAATGTATGAGATAGATTATATAGGCTAAGATTTTCATGAGACGAAGGAAATCCGAACAGTTCATTATTATACGTTGAAGAGTGCACATAATGTGAATATTTGATAGAATTAACCTGTAATGGCGGTTACGTTATAACCGAGTTCGGAATAATTTTGTATAAAATTATTTTTTAACTATTTTATTTATTGTGAAGTGATGAAGTTGACCTATGAACTACATAACATCCATAAACTGAACCACATATAACTAAATAAACCGAATAACACTGATATTACACCATATACAGACTGAAATTTCGAGGTTAAACCTACACACATAAACACCAGGAGATATATCCAAGAACGACATTTTACACAAAGTGAACTATTCCATCATACACCAGTGACATTAAACTATACCCAAGACGATCATATACAATTGCGAAGAACATTTACACGAAGAAAGGACATCTTTATTCCAACAAGTACTTCATCAATGTTAGAGGCTATCATCGCGCATGCGTCAGGCGGCCATTTTGATCCAATCTCATCACTGCTGTAAGAAAACGACCGTTGGCTGAACATTGGTTTGAATAAAATTATATATAAACTTTTATTATTTATAACTATCATTGTATTGTTTAAATTTAAGACATTTTAGAATTGTAAGTGTTATACTTTCCTGCCCCTGACCTTCTCTGGCTTTATATTAATAACCGTTTAAAGAACCTATTTTTATAATACGAATGTAAAATTCTTATATCGACCGGCCCTGAGCGAGTCGATACGGCATTGTAACATCGATATTTAATCGACCAAATTTATTATTTTTGTTTAATAAACGTTTTGTTTTTGGTAATTTGAAGTTGATTTCTATTATAAAAGGACATAACAGTTAATTAATCAAGAAAACTAAATAACCTTTAAAGGCAGTATATGCGAAACTACAACCTTTCAAGGGTAAGAAGAAGAGAGCCGTTTTCATCTAAACTTGGAGTTAACTGGATTGTCTTTTTAACAAATTTACAGAAAGGAAAATTATTACCAGAATAAACACAATACCATCATAATTTTAATTACAACCAAGAAACACGATTTGTTCCTAAATTTTAAGAACATAAATACACTGAAAACATTTTTTCAGAATTTATTTTTTTTTTATAAATATAAATTTTAAATTTATATTTTATTTTCAAATTGTTACAACAGCAATTCACGCAGATTTTATTATATAACCCAGAAGACCAGGAACGTTACCAAATCGACGTTTCCCAGAGCGGAACGTCACTACACACATACACACTTTTAAATATTTCGTGTTTTATTACAAAATTGTCTAGCCCAAACAGTGGGGCTTACAGGAGAGCACAATTCTCATACATCTACCTTTATTTATTTATTTTTATATTTGTAATAATTAGTTTTATTACAAATTTGGCGTCCAACTAAAGGGCTGTAATAAGGGTTGAAAGGCGGTAATTACTCGCCCAATTTCTAATTCAGCTTGGCAGCGGTTATCCAGCCAGGGAATCAGGGAAGATGCAGCGTCGTGCCACATCAAAGAAGAGAGCGGCGGAGGCCGAGAAAGAACTCGATATGGATGATAAGGAGGCGACACCAGTGGAGGACGTGGAAAAGATAATAGAACGGGTGGAACAGGAACAACCCGAAATACCCACCCAAACAGGGGACGTCCATGTCCAAGACAAGGAAGTGGAAAAGTCTAAGACTACAGAAGGAAGTACAATTTACAAATTAATGGAAACGTTCATGCAAATGAGCAAGAAAATGGATGACAATAATCAGTCCACCAAGGAAGATTTGAATGAAATAAATAAGAGCATAGAAGCAACAAAGGAAGAATTGAAGAAGGACAACCAAGCAACAAAGGAAGAATTGAGTAAAAAGATTGAAAACACCAATCGAAGAATTGAGGAAACCAGTAAAAAGGTGGAAAAGAAAATGGAAGAAAATAAGAAGAATTTGGAAGGAAAGATGGAAGAAACCAATAAGAAAATCGAAAGTGATCATCAACAGTTAAGGGAAGAGTTAAGAGAAGATAACCAACTGTTACGGGAAGAATTACGGGAAGTGAACCAGGAGAATCTAGACAAATTAGATGAACGAATGGAACTATTAAGAAAGGAAATGAACAAGGAACTCAAGGAGAATAAGAAATATATGACCAAAAGGCTGGAAGACGAAACCATAACCATAAATCAACAGATAAGGGAAGTTGATGGAAGATGTCGGCTGACGGAAGTGGAGGTACAAGAGTTCAAGGAAGTGGTGAACACCAAGGTCACAAATCTTGAAGAATCTACTCGCAAGAAGGCAGAAGAAAATCGAAAGGAAAGCCAGGAAGAACTCAGCAAGGTACGAACTCGAATTACGGAAAGATGTGACGGAATGGAGGAAGCGATGACTAACATCACTGGTCAAGTGAGACAGAACCAGGAGGACATGGAAGCAATTCGGAGCCGACCAACCAGCTTTACTAATATCCCAATCAACGAGAACAGAGAATGGCTTAACTTCCGCCAATATAAAAGGAAGCCAATGGAGTTCTTGGCCCGTATCGAGGAGTATATGGCCAAACATAGAAGTAATCGATGGTCCAATAGTCGAGAACTATTAGACGAATCATTCCGTGATATGACGGACAATTGGTGAATGGCGAACAGGAGCGAAATAAACGATTATCAGCAGTTCAAAAGTTTGTTCAAGTCCAAGTATTGGTCAGAGACCACCCAGAATTTAATAAGGGACAACATCTGCAATGGCCGATACAGAACTCAGTTTGGCAGTACCATGACTGCGTACTTTCTTGGGAAGGTGTGCCTGGCCAAGCACCTGGAACCAGCCATACCAGAGGAATGCCTGGTGAACAAGCTTTCTTATCATTATGACGAAGAGGTCATAAGAGCTCGAAGAGGTAGCCAGATAAAGACCATACAGGCGATGACGGAGCTATTAGAAAACTATGAGAATGAAGAATATTACAGGCAGAGCAGAAGAAGAAATGAGCGGCCAGAAGTTCGAAATAATCCGTCATCAAACAATAATAATCAACCGATCAACAGTGGGTACCAAGGAAATAGATATAATCCAAATTACCATAATCAGCACCCCACGAATGGTAACAACAACAATAACCACGGTAATACAAACCCGAACATTAACCGAAATAATAACGGGTTCTCCGGTAATCGAGGTAATTATTACCCGAATAATAATGTAAATAGACAGAGAAATCCCAATCCTACCAATAACACCGAGCGGTTTGACAATAACAATAGGGGTTACCCTAATAATAATAACAACAACAACAGGTTCTCCCGACCCCGGGTAAATTTTATACGGGCAGAAGGAAACAACCATCGCAGGTATAACCATCAACGGCGGAGCAGCGTACACGAGTACGAAGATCGACACAGAAGCCGAGAACGGGACAACTCCAGTTATAATCCGCCAAGGCGAAGTACCAGCCTAGATGACCCGGAGCGGCGTACAAATAGGGAACAAACCTACGAACCGAGAACTGAAAGGCTGGAACCTACTCAAGGTTTCCCCACTGATGCCTCTGTTGGTCCAATTAATAACCAAGATGAGGAGAATTTAAACGGGAGGAGGCAGTAATAAACAATAAGGACCTTTTGCTGCTTCTATCGCCTGGGTATATAAAGGAATTGCCAATAGTAAATAATCACAATAAAATTACTATCATTCGATGTAATTATTTGAAAAATATTCGAAATGAACTACTGGAGGAGGACAACACTAGCTTCCCTATAATAAACAATGAAATAATATATATTAATGCAGAAATCGAAGGAACATTCGCACAACTAATGATCGATACCGGTGCGAATGTATCCATAATTAACACTACAGAATTGGAGAGAATCCAAGGAAAATGTGGTAAGCTATTGCCAACCTTACCTATAAATAACATTGTATTAATCGGGGCCACTGGTCGCCAAAACAAGACAATCAGAAAACAAGTATCATTGAATGTCGTTAGTAAGGGTATAGCTATGAACATGGTCTTCCTAATTGCGGCAGGATTACCCGTCAACATATTAGTGGGATGTGATGTGCTGAGAAGGAACTCGGCTATTATCGATTTACGAATGGAGAAGGTATCACTCTTTACCGGAGATCTGACCTGGACGGCCGATTTAGTCGGTAGTGAGATAACACTTCCCAGCAGTATCCACCAGCAAATACGTAGCATCAATTATACTAATACTAACACCACTTCTAACACCATAGTATACGAAACTACAGACGAAGATTTATGGTCTCAGAAAATACAGGAAATAAGGGATTTCCGAAGCGGAATTACTAGAGAGAAATTACCCAATACTCAAGCGAATCAGTTGATACAAATTTATGAAAGGTACCGCTCAGTATTTTCCGATGAGCCAGGCAAGGTAAGAAATTATCAATGTACCCTTCAATTCCGAGATACAGTAGAGTTTAATAGGAAATCCTACCCTATTGCGCATTCTCGAAAAGAGGCAGTGAGAGCGGAAATCAATCGAATGATTAATAGCGATATTATAGAACCTAGCCAATCACCATACACCAGCCCTATTGTCGCAATTCCCAAGAAAAACGGCGAAGTCCGGCTTTGTTTGGATGCACGGGAAATAAACAAAAAAATCATTAACGATAGAACATCGCCCGGTGAGATTGAGGAAATCTTGAAACGTTTCCATGGTACCCAATACTTCAGCACCTGGGATACGGTGTGCGGCTACTGGCAGGTAGAGTTAAACCCACGGAGTCGCCAATATCTGGCTTTCATATTCGAGGGGCGCAATTACCAATTCAAAAGATTGCCCTTCGGATTGGTAAACTCAGTTGCCATCTTTGTGACCTGCATGGACCAGATATTGGGACAAGAAGCACTTCAGTTTACAACAGTGTACGTCGACGACCTACTAATAACATCTGAAACGTGGGAGGAACACTGTTACCGTGTGGAACATGTGCTTGAGAAATTATCTGCCAGTAACGTCACGCTGAAGTTGGAAAAATCCAAGTTTATTGCCAGAGAAGTGCAATTTTTAGGATTTAACTTGGACGATCAAGGAATCTCACCGTCGGCAGAAAAGGTGGAAGCCATCCAGAAATTCCCGGCACCCAAAAACAGGAAGCAGTTACAGTCGTTCCTGGGACTCTGCAATTATTATAGAAAGTTCCAGGAACAATATTCAGAGTTAACCGCGAGGTTTCAACCTCAATTATCATCCAAAAACAGATGGGTATGGTGTAAGGAACAAGAGGAGATTTTTCAACAAATCAAGGACAAATTTCTGGCTACTATAATACTTCGCCACCCAAACTTTAAATTACCGTTCTTCATGAATTGCGATGCCAGCAACATCAGTCTGGGAACGACACTGTATCAAGAGGACGAGAAGGGTCAACCTCAAGTAATTAGCTTCGCGAGCAGGTCTTTGAACCAATGCGAAAGGAATTACACGGTGACGGAAAAAGAATTACTGAGCGTGGTATTTGCTTGCGGTAAGTTCCGCACTTACATTTTGGGATACCCTGTTACTGTCCGAACTGACCATAAATCTATTTCGTTCTTAAAAAGCTGCAAACTGAACCATGGCAGACTAACGAGGTGGATACTTGCCCTTCAAGAATACCATCTACAATGGGAGTACATCCCTGGTAAAAAGAATGTAGTAGCGGATGTGTTATCCCGTGTCAATGTGGAAGAACAAACTTTCGAAGGGGAGAAAGAAAGCATGCTAAAAATATACCATCTTCTTAGCACCAGAGCCGATTTAACAACAATATTGACCAACTTGAGCACCCACCAACAAGCGGACCCGAAATTGAGAAACCTCAAACTTCGGCTAGAAGAGGGAGATGAAACCGTTGCTCAATATTACCAGATGAATAAACAAATATTGTTCGTTAAAACCTCCTTGAAGGAAGAGATCTGGAAGGTAGTTGTTCCGACACAGATCGAAAAGGAATTGATAGTGAATTACCACATACGTTACGGGCATATGGGCGCCCTCAAGGTAATAAAAGCTCTGGAGGAGAGCTGCCATATAAAAAACATCAATAGGAAAGTCCGAATGTATATAAAGAATTGTAAAATCTGCCAGCTGGTAAAAACTAATAATGAGAAGAAGGAAGGTGTGATGATCCCAATCAGTTCCCAAGCGAAATTGGAGAAGGTGTTCCTAGACATTTGCGGACCATTTCCCCGTAGTGGAGGTCGACACCAATATCGGTACCTAACCATCATAATGGACCACTTCACCAAGTATGTTAAGCTATACCCTACTAATCGAGCGACTACCCGGAAAATTCTGGGGATACTAACTGAACAGTATATCCCACACCTGGGGAAACCATCTTCGATCATTACTGATCATGGAACCCAATTTATGGGTGGAAAATGGCGAGATACATTATTGTCAATGGGCATTCGTACATATAAGACCTCGGTCTACCATCCGAGCAGTAATCCGGCAGAGCGGGTGTTGCGAGAAGTGGGGAGGATCCTAAGGACTTATTGTCACCATCAGCAGAAAAGGTGGCAAGACTATCTAAAAGCCACGGAGGAATTCCTCAACTTAGCATATCATCCAGCTATAGGGATAACCCCATACTCTGCGATGTACGAAAAACCACCCCCACGAGAGATCACAGATATCCTCGAGTTCCCCAGTAACCATATGTACAGATTTGACAAAACTAAATTCTACAACAAAGTGGCAGAAGACCAGTTAAAACGGCAAAATAAGTATCAAAAGGCTAGTGGTAAATTAATAATATATGAAAAGGGAGAAAAAATTTTGTTAAGAAATCGTGAACTACCCAGCACACTGGAAGGAATAACGAAGAAGTTATTGCTGTTATACACCGGACCATATATCATATCCAATGTGAAGAATAATAATACTTATGAAATAAAGGAAATTGATTCAGAAAGGATAAAAGGTGTATATAACCAGGCTTCCATGAAAAAATATTATGAGTAATTGAATGAATGGAAGATTGAATTTTAATTTCAAAATTCAAAAAAGAAGTAAGAACAACTTACTACCTATTATTTAGGAAACAATTTATGAATCAAAAAGAAAAGAATTTATTAAATTTCAAAATTCAAAAAAGAAGTAAGAACAACTTACTTCCTACCATTTAGGAAACAATTTATGAACAAAAGAAAAAGAATTTATTTAAATTTCAAAATTCAAAATAAGTAAGAACAACTTACTACCTGTTATTTAGGAAACAATTTATGAATCAAAAAGGAAGAAAAAGAAATTATTAAATTTCAAAATTTAAAAAGAAGTAAGAACAATTTACTACCTATTATTTAGGAAACCATTTATGAACCAAAAAGGAAGAAAAAGAATTTATTTAATGCAAAAAATTCAAAAATCAAGTAAGAACAACTTACTACCTTATCTTAGAACCAACTTTTAGAAATGAACAAGAAGAAAAAGAATTTGGATAACACATTACAAACAATTATATATGGGACCAATTCTGAAAAACTTTCGAGAATAAAGAAATGAGTAGGGGGAAAATGAGAGTTCAAACGCAGAAAGGAATTCCCCCCAGGCCATATCTGGACCACAGCATCCGCGACTTTTTCGTTGATCTGTGTCAAGATCAGCGAATCGCTGGACCCGCAGCATCCCGATGGACCACAGCACCGCGAATTTCCGCGAATAAATTTTTTTTATTTTTTTTTATTTTATTTTTTTATTTTTTTAATTAAATTGATTTGGTGGGATGAGGTTCAATGGACCACCAGCATCCGTGAATATAATTTTTTATTTTTTTAAGAAAGCTGATTTGCATATTAGTGGGTGGCTTTGGGTGGGTGGTTTTTTTATTTCATATCAGTGGGTGGTGGTGGGTGGGGGGTGGTTCCAACTCGATGTATTATAGTGTATATTAAAATATATGATCAGTTGTACCAACCTTTGCATGAGTTCAAATTTGTTGTGTGTTATAATGTATATTAAATCTATATGATCAGGTGTACCAACCTCTGTAGTATTATTATAGTGTATAGATATTTTATATGAGCAGGGTTGTCAACATTTTCTGCGGTGGGGGGAGGGAAATTCAAATATGTGTTATATAGTGTATATATTAAAATATATGATCAGGGTTACCAATCTTAAATTATTGTGTGCGTGTATAGAGCAGATCTGCCAACATTTCTTTCTCTTCTGTGGTGGGAAATTCAAACTATATATGATCATAATTGTTACTCTCTCTCTCTCTCTCTCTTACGGTGTGTATGTCTCTCTCTCTCTCGTTGTCAAACGTTATGCTCACCGGCATTATAGTGTATATTAAAATATATGATTAGGTGTACCAACCTTTACATGAGTTCAAATTTGTCGTGTGTTATAATGTATATTAAATCTATATGATCAGATGTACCAACCTCTGTATTATTCGTCCTCTCACTCCCTCTCTCTCACTCTCTCTCTCTCTCTCTCTCGTTGTCAAACGTTATGCTCAAACTGTTCTCCTCTCTCTGTGGTCAGTACCGAGCGCATGTATATGAAATTAGAAAGTTTATTCGACAAATATTAACGTCCTCTCACTCTCTCTCTCTCTCTCTCTCTCTCTCTCACTCTCACTTGTTTCAACTGTGTCAACAAATAGTAACGTCCTCTCTCTCTCTCTCTCTCTCTCTCTCTCTCTCTCTCTCTCTCTCTCTCTCTCTCTCTCTCTCTCTCTCTCTCTCTCTCACTTTCACACGTTTCAACTATGCAAGGTTCCATACCCTTTCTCCTGTCGCCCTCTCGTACATTGAGTAGTTGGTGTGATGAATAAATAATTTTAGCACTATCTCTCTTTCGTTGTCAAAACGTCGTCTTCATTTTCAATGTATTAAATAATTAATAGTTTTATAATGCAGTCAGTGTGATTGATCCTTGTTAGAAATATATATATTTGGCGTCAATGAACTACTTACCTGTTATGTTGTTACAGACAATACTTCTGTTTAAAGGTTGCAGTTTACACACACACACACATAGGTTCAGTAGTGTATAGCGAAATAAATTAAAATTATACACACACATGAAAACGGCGGCTGAAATTCATACAAATCTTCTGATGTAACAGTTCACAAAAAATAAATTAATTGTACACATGTTCAGAGGTGTAGTGTGAAATAAAATAAAGTCATAATTTGTTTAAATGATTAAATATATTTTAACATTCACAATATAAAATTCACAATTAAATAAATACATTAGAAATTGATATTTTTCGAAAGTTTATATATAATTGTGTGTCGTACTTGTAGAAGAAGCAACCTGCAACATAACAATACAACAACAACATTAAAATCATGTTAAATATCACACACACAGATGCACACGCAACGCGCGCACATACAGACGCATACGCAACGTAATCACACACACACACACACACATACATACGCATACGCAACGTAACCAAACACGCAACGCGCCCACACACAGACGCAAACGGAACGTAATCATACACATACATACAACGTGTACACGTTTGGTTTGAATCATGTAGGGCCAATAAACAGATAACAGATTTAAATATGCTATAGTCATTGTAAGACGTTACAATCATTGAAGTGTTTAATAAGTAAATTGTATGTATGTATATATCACTGAATAATAATAATATAATCGTTCTAGTGTTAACGTTTGCTGCAACAGGTAAAGCAGTTTACAAATAATTACATATAGGTTCAGAGGCGTATAGTGAAATAAATTAATGTGTCGTACTTGTAGAAGAAGCAACAACAACATTAAAATCATGTTAAATATCACACACACACACACACACACACACACACACACACACACACACACACACACACACACACACACACACACACACACACACACACACACACACACACACACACACACACACACACACACACACACACACACACACACACACACACACACACACACGCACGCACACACGCATACGTAACGTAATCACACACATACATACATACAACGTACACACGTTTGGGTTACACCACACGCGCACGCACACACACACATATGCACACGCACACACATACGCATACGCAACGTAATCACACCCATACATACAACGTACACACGTTTGGGTTACACCACACGTGCACGCACACACACACACACAGACGTACACGCACACATACGCAACACGTGCACACACACACGCACGCACACGCACACACATACAGACAACGTGCATACGAATCATGTACATGTAGGTCCAATAAAACAGATAACAGATAACAGATTTAAATATGCTATAGTCATTGTATGTATGTATATATCACTGAATAATAATAATATAATCGTTCTAGTGTTATCGTTTGCTGCAACAGGTAACGCAGTTTACAAATAATTACATATAGGTTCAGAGGCGTATAGTGAAATAAATTAAAAAAATTGTTTATTAAAAGTAGTTTGTCACCTTAACGAGATACAATTTCCACATGCGCTGTCTGGTTCTTCATCCCTCGAAACACAAGATGTAGGTCGCTGGGATTTATATGACGGAGTTCTTCATCTGTAAAGACGTCAGCATACCTCTTAGGTAGATATACACGATAGCGGCGCTCACAATCTTCCAACGTTACAAGCACAGACTTCCCATATCGCGTGTCCACATGCAACATGTTAACGATCGGATACTGTTTGTCCACTGTTAATTCTGCACAACGTTTGTACTCAATAGCAGAAACTGCGTTGAATTTTGTGATAAACGACATTATTATTAGAAGTGAAGACGTCTGTATCAAGCGAGGTGGAACCATACAATGTCAGAATATTCGCTACAAAGAAGACTAGTGAAAGGAATGGTGTGGCCATCAGGAAAGTTCACTTTCATCGGCTGAAGCTTTGCATGTACATACACACAGGCAGAATTAGCGCTGTTACAAAATATATATATTAGGAAAGTCCACAGAAATAGTTATCGCCAGATCCGTTCTAAATAAGTTAATGTCTTTTCAAATAGTATTCTCTGCACTACAGTCAAACATACGCACACACAGTGATAAGAAAATTGTGTATTAAAAGTAGTTTGTTACCTTAACAAGTACTGTTATCCTACGCCGTTTTTCCTCATGCCACGAAACACGAGATGTAGATCGCTGGGGTTTTATAAATTGTTTATTAAGTCTTTTAGAAATGGTCTTATACTTGAGCTTGGCCTGTTGACTATTGCTTTTAATTTTGTAATTTCTACAGGTGTTAACCGTTTCGGAGAAAAAAACCATTTATGGAGAAGATCCTCCTCCTCTTGTTTTGATATGGTATTTATTCTATGATCCATCCTTCTTGTTCCTATAATAATAACAGTACCTGCTTCATTATCATATACATTATGTGCTATATATATAAATATATACATAAGGCTTTCAACACACACATCATAAATCCAGAACAGGAAAGGTATTATAACAAATATTACGAAAACAAGTACGTATGGTCACGTACATAGATCAACGTTTAAACAAACAGATTAATACCTGAATAAATTTTTTTTTTTTTTTTTTTTTTTTTTTTTTTTCAAACAGGACAGCGTATTATCTATATAACGTTCTGTTTCAGATAAGAATAGTTTGAATATAAAATGAAAGGGTACGTTGTATTTTGTTATGAGAAAATGCATTTCTAAATTTCGTTACATTTGACAAAAGATCTTATTGATCAGACGTATGAGTAATTATATTAATCCTTATGTAGAAAATACGCACGCATTCGTAAAATATAGCACTCAGGTGTAGGGCAATTAATCCTTTTTTGTATTGAACGTATTTAAGTAGGTCTACTCGTGATATCAGTAAATTCTGTCTAAATGTATAGTACATAAACGTACCCAGTAATCGCTTCTTGAGTTACTCGATTGATGTTCATGTTAAACGATTGATGACTCATGTAATAATACAGATTAACCTCGTATAATAATAATGACAGGACAGTGTATTTAGAACACTTAAAATTGGAAATCTACAAACACATCAAAAATATCTATCAAACAAAAACACCGTTCTTGACAACAGTAACTGACCTAAGCACATGTGCTTCATTAGGCAACAGACCAAAAAATCAAATAGACGACTATAAGCACAATTTAAATAAAATCTGAATATTCAATAAAATTATGTTTTTTTTTTTTACTTAGTAACATATGCAAATCTTTTACTTACCTCTTAAATGTTGTTGTTGTTATACACAATAGTCGATTGTACGATGAGTGTCTCATACAAATGAGAAATAGTGACATGTCGTCTTCTGTGTATATATATATCATACGGCGGTAGCGTACACGTTTGAAAGTTGATACACATTAAATTCTCTCTCTCTCTCACACACATTACAGAGATTGATATTAATTGCATGTATGTTCAGAGGTTTGGTGTCTAAATCGATGCATTTTACTTTCTAATTTGACACATGGCTTACTTCCATACATAAATAGCTATCGTCTACGAGTGTTGCTAAACGAAATTAAAAAATGTTGTAATACATAACGTCCTATGAAATAAATATGGTATGTTTTTAGGACAGCCAAAAGCATGAAAGTATTATTTAAATCTGTATGGAAGTCATATATAAATATCGAGTCAGCGCGACACAACGTAACATGATTCATGTCAACGTCGTATGTATGTGTGTGCGTGTGCGTCTATGTGTTCGTGTGTGTGCGTGTTTGGTTACGTTGCGTATGCGTCTGTGTGCGTGCACGTCGGATGTGTGATTACGTGTGCGTCTGCATTATCGTTATTTTGACTGAGCTATGTTTCTACCCTAGAAATTTCGATGTTTGTGGACATAGTATGTCATTCGTAGACGATAGAGTGGAAAGAAGGTGACAAACCTATGAAGGAACATGACAATTTCTAAACGATGTTAAGAGTGAGACTTTTCATACACGCACCAATAGACATAGTATGTATGACTCAAACGTTAATTCGCATCAGCAAGTTTGCACGCTACATAATTACAAAAATAATTTCTTAACTGTGACAATTGGTATTGAACTTTTTACCTTGTTCAGTCTGCTCCTCCCCACGTTCCACGCTCCCCAATATTCTGACATTGTATGGTTCCACCTCGCTTGATACAGACGTCTTCACTTCTAATAATAATGTCGTTTATCACAAAATTCAACGCAGTTTCTGCTATTGAGTACAAACGTTGTGCAGAATTAACAGTGGACAAACAGTATCCGATCGTTAACATGTTGCATGTGGACACGCGATATGGGAAGTCTGTGCTTGTAACGTTGGAAGATTGTGAGCGCCGCTATCGTGTATATCTACCTAAGAGGTATGCTGACGTCTTTACAGATGAAGAACTCCGTCATATAAATCCCAGCGACCTACATCTTGTGTTTCGAGGGATGAAGAACCAGACAGCGCATGTGGAAATTGTATCTCGTTAAGGTGACAAACTACTTTTAATAAACAATTTTTTTAATTTATTTCACTATACGCCTCTGAACCTATATGTAATTATTTGTAAACTGCGTTACCTGTTGCAGCAAACGATAACACTAGAACGATTATATTATTATTATTCAGTGATATATACATACATACAATGACTATAGCATATTTAAATCTGTTATCTGTTATCTGTTTTATTGGACCTACATGTACATGATTCGTATGCACGTTGTCTGTATGTGTGTGCGTGTGCGTGCGTGTGTGTGTGCACGTGTTGCGTATGTGTGCGTGTACGTCTGTGTGTGTGTGTGTGCGTGCACGTGTGGTGTAACCCAAACGTGTGTACGTTGTATGTATGGGTGTGATTACGTTGCGTATGCGTATGTGTGTGCGTGTGCATATGTGTGTGTGTGCGTGCGCGTGTGGTGTAACCCAAACGTGTGTACGTTGTATGTATGTATGTGTGTGATTACGTTACGTATGCGTGTGCGTATGTGTGTGTGTGTGTGTGTGTGTGTGTGTGTGAGATATTTAACATGATTTTAATGTTGTTGTTGCTTCTTATACAAGTACGACACATTAATTTATTTCACTATACGCCTCTGAACCTATATGTAATTATTTGTAAACTGCTTTACCTGTTGCAGCAAACGTTAACACTAGAACGATTATATTATTATTATTCAGTGATATATACATACATACAATTTACTTATTAAACACTTCAATGATTGTAACGTCTTACAATGACTATAGCATATTTAAATCTGTTATCTGTTTATTGGCCCTACATGATTCAAACCAAACGTGTACACGTTGTATGTATGTGTATGATTACGTTGCGTTTGCGTCTGTGTGTGGGCGCGTTGCGTGTTTGGTTACGTTGCGTATGCGTATGTATGTGTGTGTGTGTGTGTGATTACGTTGCGTATGCGTCTGTATGTGCGCGCGTTGCGTGTGCATCTGTGTGTGTGATATTTAACATGATTTTAATGTTGTTGTTGTATTGTTATGTTGCAGGTTGCTTCTTCTACAAGTACGACACACAATTATATATAAACTTTCGAAAAATATCAATTTCTAATGTATTTATTTAATTGTGAATTTTATATTGTGAATGTTAAAATATATTTAATCATTTAAACAAATTATGACTTTATTTTATTTCACTCTACACCTCTGAACATGTGTACAATTAATTTATTTTTTGTGAACTGTTACATCAGAAGATTTGTATGAATTTCAGCCGCCGTTTTCATGTGTGTGTATAATTTTAATTTATTTCGCTATACACTACTGAACCTATGTGTGTGTGTGTGTAAACTGCAACCTTTAAACAGAAGTATTGTCTGTAACAACATAACAGGTAAGTAGTTCATTGACGCCAAATATATATATTTCTAACAAGGATCAATCACACTGACTGCATTATAAAACTATTAATTATTTAATACATTGAAAATGAAGACGACGTTTTGACAACGAAAGAGAGATAGTGCTAAAATTATTTATTCATCACACCAACTACTCAATGTACGAGAGGGCGACAGGAGAAAGGGTATGGAACCTTGCATAGTTGAAACGTGTGAAAGTGAGAGAGAGAGAGAGAGAGAGAGAGAGAGAGAGAGAGAGAGAGAGAGAGAGAGAGGACGTTACTATTTGTTGACACAGTTGAAACAAGTGAGAGTGAGAGAGAGAGAGAGAGAGAGAGAGAGAGAGAGTGAGAGGACGTTAATATTTGTCGAATAAACTTTCTAATTTCACATACATGCGCTCGGTACTGACCACAGAGAGAGGAGAACAGTTTGAGCATAACGTTTGACAACGAGAGAGAGAGAGAGAGAGAGGGAGTGAGAGGACGAATAATACAGAGGTTGGTACATCTGATCATATAGATTTAATATACATTATAACACACGACAAATTTGAACTCATGTAAAGGTTGGTACACCTAATCATATATTTTAATATACACTATAATGCCGGTGAGCATAACGTTTGACAACGAGAGAGAGAGACATACACACCGTGTGAGAGAGAGAGAGAGAGAGTAACAATTATGATCATATATAGTTTGAATTTCCCACCACAGAAGAGAAAGAAATGTTGGCAGATCTGCTCTATACACGCACACAATAATTTAAGATTGGTAACCCTGATCATATATTTTAATATATACACTATATAACACATATTTGAATTTCCCTCCCCCCACCGCAGAAAATGTTGACAACCCTGCTCATATAAAATATCTATACACTATAATAATACTACAGAGGTTGGTACACCTGATCATATAGATTTAATATACATTATAACACACAACAAATTTGAACTCATGCAAAGGTTGGTACAACTGATCATATATTTTAATATACACTATAATACATCGAGTTGGAACCACCCCCCACCCACCACCACCCACTGATATGAAATAAAAAAACCACCCACCCAAAGCCACCCACTGATATGCAAATCAGCTTTCTTAAAAAAATAAAAAATTATATTCACGGATGCTGGTGGTCCATTGAACCTCATCCCACCAAATCAATTTAATAAAAAAAATAAAATAAAAAAAAATAAAAAAAATTTATTCGCGGAAATTCGCGGTGCTGTGGTCCATCGGGATGCTGCGGGTCCAGCGATTCGCTGATCTTGACACAGATCAACGAAAAAGTCGCGGATGCTGTGGTCCAGATATGGCCTGGGGGGAATTCCTTTCTGCGTTTGAACTCTCATTTTCCCCCTACTACTGAAATGGCAGTACAAACCACTGATACAATTAAAATGAATAAACTTATTGTGAAGTAAAATTAATGAGAATTTTATGTCAAATAAACAGAGATAATAAACACATGGAATTAATAATTAAAGAGTGCATTTGGATAAAAAGTGTTATGGAACAAGTAATACAAGTATATTATATATATGTTTATGATGTACGTTGTTGATGCTGGATACGTTCTTGGGGTCTTACTAACTCAGGCCCTCGTTGGATTCGTCAGCTTGTAAAAGAACAAGTAGTACAAGTATATATTTAGTGATGTGTAGTGTGCTTGCAGATACGCTCCGGTATCTGCTGTGATGTTGTTTTTCTAAAAACTGCTCCAATTATAATTATTAGGAGTTATTAGTGTGATTGTATAATCTGTATAAGTGTCTATGAATAATTCACTCTTTCGATTTAAGTAGGTTTCGCGCACTTTTGTTGTATGCCTCCCTCACTTACCACAAGTATCTGTTTCAGTCCTGTTCTGTGACGGTTGTTGCTGAAATACATACACTTAAAATGCACACAAATATTCAATTTGAATATTCAAAACAGTTAGTACACACAATATGAATGAATTAGCACATATAGATAATACTTTAAATTACTCTCTGTTTGAATTCTTCCGCCACCTTTGGTAGAACTGATTTAAAAGAAATAATTTGATTTATATTTGAAATGATACTCTTTTTCATAGGTAAATAAGTGAAGGTTTATTAACAATTTTAAAATGGCAAATTTTAAAAACAATTAACAATCATTTGGGCTAATAATCCTTTAAATAATAATTACAATTGATTAATTTTAACATAAAACACTGTCCAGGCTCAATGCTGGTAGTCCTGTCATTGGTACAATAATTTGAACTTAATAGGTTATGTTTTCTTGTCAATGTATTATCAGGTTGTTAGGTTCTTTGAGGTAACATGATATCAGTGTCAAGATGTAATATTAATAGAATTAAGAAAATTGAACAACGGTTAATAAATAACAAATAAACATCAAAAAACAAACGTTGGTACCATATATCTGAGAATTATGGTGCTGCCGTACGTGGGAATGCGCACGCACCTTATTACTTGTTAGCCAGCGTCAAACTCGTGGCTTGTACAGTTTCAATGTATCGTTTTATTTTCAATAATTAGTTTGATAAATATATATTTTCAAGAGAAAAAATTAATAAAATACAAAAAAAACTCTTGATATGATTTCTATTTGATTTGGAAATTACTTGAGAACAGATGCAACAGTTAAATTAACAAGCTACCGCTACTATTCAGAGGTTAGCTATTACAGGTAATGTTATTATGGTAAATGATTTCTTAACTGTTATCATTTCTTAATTTATATTTCTGAACACATTATTAGTAACATTTTGACATGTTATTATTAGAATTGCTTTTATACTTTTGTATGAAAGTTAATGTTATTTATTTCAAAACATCGAAATAATCAAAACAAAATAAGTTTAGTCAAAAGAGTGACTAAATGTTAACTCTTGTAATTAATGACAATTACTTCAAACATAATTTTTAAAATTATGAAAATTAATTAAAATATTTATCTAATATTTTAATAAGTATAAATTGACATTTCTTGGAATTCTAATAATTCCATTATAAGTTTGATCTTTCGCTAGTACTTGACTCGCGTAGTATTCATAGATGTCTATTTAAAAATATCATTTTTAAATCAAAGTTATTTAAATAAAATATTGTACTCCCTGTTTATTTATCACAACACACGCAAGTACGACCGGGATTATACACTATCGTACTTGTATAACTCGATAATTCCGCACATTTCACTCGGAAGTATTTTTGTTGTGTCAAGGTTATGTATGTTTATCAACTTATTGTTAATGGACGCGCACAAATTTGAAAATAATACTTTTTCATGGTGTAGAGCTGCGTGGACACTTCGTCTGAAAGCTGTTCGTAGACTGTTACATTTCGCCGGAGCGACTTTGGCGTCTCTGACTAAATGCGTTGATTTGATTGGTTGTCAACACTATAGTCTTCACCCCAAAAGCCTTTGTTTTATTAAAATATTTGATGTTTTACCAAATGTTGACTTTGGGTTGGAGTTTATGTGACGTAAGCACTAGTGTAAAAAATAATTGAAAAGTTAATAATTACAATAACTTCCTTACTGAACGTCCTATCGTTACATGAGTTATGTCATTGAATTGTAGACATTTTCTTCTTTAATTTAAGTCTAAACAACATTATTTTATTTACATCGCTTCTCTTAATATAACGTTTTTATTAATTATCTTTGGTGTTTCTTATTTTTATAAGTCTTTGACACCAGATTTAATTATTTTTAATAAAAACACTTTCTAAATAAACACTTGGAGTCCATTTCTCACTTGGTTTGATTTATTATTTGGAAATAATTATTTCCTTAACAATAGCTCATTATAGCGTCATTAGGCGTCCATCTTTGTTTTTATATAAATGTATTTAAAATGAATTTCCCTTATTTAATACAAGTAATCTTACAATCTAATAATACTAAAACGATTATTTACATGATTTCACACTAAAATATCTTTACATGATTGTATTAAATATAATATACATACTGTCTTATTCCTCTTCTACCTGTCTCATACAATTGTCAACATAATTTTAGTCTTTTCTATGTAAATTATATTATGTATTAATTGTCATTAGTGTACATATATTGTACTTAATGCATTACATATAGTGGTCAGCTTCTAGCTAGTTTAGAACCCTTCAATTCTTCAATAATGGGTTTGTTCCTATTGTGTCTCATCATAGTGGTCATTTATTTTTCATAAAAACAATAATTAAACTGTTATTGTTACATTTTGTTTGTGTTTCTATATTGGTATTAGACATTACTCCTACTTTTGGTAATGTTCTCAGTTACTCTTAGACAAATTTATAGGTCATATTTTCCTAAGTAACTTACTTAACATGGTTTGTTTACATCTGATTTCTGTCACTATGGTCAGTTGGTTTCTAATTATTTGCATATATACTGACTGTTTTTATGGTTCTAATCTGTTCTCAAAGTTGTATTGAGTTTCCCTCTAACTACTGGTAATATTGTGAACAATCTGTGTTTAATCTTTAATACACTATTTTCCTTAACTAATGGGCCATACAATGGTCCATCTTACATCTGATTGTATGTATATGGTTAGTTAGTTTACTACATTTTGTTTATAATACTGTTGTTATTATGTTAAGAATCTGTTCTCAAAACATTACCAGATATTGATCTTTCTACTGGTAATATTGTTATTCACTTTAGCATTGGTTTTGATATTGCACTTTGCCTAACTGAATTGGCATATTTGTTGCATCTTTGCTATCTCTGTTTGCCATTGCATTTGATTGGTTTTATTTACATGGTTGTATTATAATGCATTGTCTATTAGGATGTATTGTTATTTATAACAATTCCTTAATTGATATCATTGTTGATAATCATTTATTTTTATTGATATGTTTGGTTTTCTGTTTAACAGGTACCTTCTCTATGGGTTATGTAACAATGTACCATCTGTTTTAATGCAGTATGTCTCTACTACTTACATGGTATCAGCATGGTATTCCACAATAATATTTTACTTATTTTGTTACACTTGTTTATACAATTCCTTCTTAAACACTAACACATATCTTATTGTATTATTTATTATATTTTTCTAGTCATAGGTTGAATTCAATTCAATCCATTTTGTTTGATACAAGGGTTTTTTATTTGTTGTCAGTTCTTTACCAAAAAAAAAAACATAATTATATTGTTCTATTTTGTTTTATTCTGGTGGTCTTATGATTATCTGTGTTGATCACAACTTTATTAAATGCGTCACACTCATTGTTCGTGTCTATTTTACTTATTTAACATCTTGTTGTTTTCATCATGGAATTAACATATTTTCATATACTTATAAACTTCATCACTATAATTGTTTGTGTGGTTTTATCAGTTGAAATAGTTAATTATTCACATGTTTCACATCTATTAAGTACGCACTGTTATTGTTTGTGTTTCCTTAAATGCTAAACACTGGTTTTCTTCCTCACACTTTATAATCATCATTTCCCTTGTCACTTATATAGTCTTTGGTACACGTGGTTTTATATTGATTACTGGTATGATTTATTCATCTTCTTCTCTCTTCTGAGTCAGCTTTCTTGTCCTTCTTCTTTCTTCTTCCTCGTTATTTTCATAGTAGTCATTATTTCTTAATTGTTCCTCTCGCTGTTTGAGTTTGTTAATCCTTATTTCGTTGTTTCCCCTCACTTTTGGATCCTATTGGGTCTAGTTACTGGTATTTTGTTTTGGCTCATGTCATTTTCTTTTTTATGTTTCGTAGTTGATGTCACTAGGTTGATATTATCTTATTCATAGTTGGATTTTCATATTAACACATTTGTAGATACACACAATATATACATGGATTTACTTATCTAGATTTACATTCATATTTTTCTCTTACTTGCCGTCCTTTAAGCTCATTTTATGTAACTGCCATATTTGGTTATGTTACAAAAGCAAGAGCAGAATAAAATTTTGAAAAAGAAAGAAAAAACCATATATAAATAAATCCATAAGAAAAATATGATCATATAATAAATGTCAATTATAAGAAGGACAATTAAAAGAGTAATTGCAAAAACATAATACTAGTGGAACGATTCATAAGAATTAAGAAAAGAACAAAAATATAATACAAAATATATGCTACCAAGGACCAGAAGGAGATTGTAATAACAGTCAAAATATGACAGAGAATTAAAAACTTTACACTGAATAACAAGTGATAATTATATTGTACCAGCTTCCAACCACAAGGAGAAATAAAATGCCAGCAGAGCTAACCATTGAGAAAAATAACTGAGATAGAAATTAACTAAGATAGAAATATTAATAGATCTGTTCGTATACGAAGTGAAATATCCAAAGATATTTAATTTTTTTTTATAGTCATAAGGTGGACTATTCTTATATAATTTTTATTAATAACTGTCTGTAGATAAGTCCAGCAGTATTATTATGTATTGATCAGAGATGATTTACCTCTGTAATCAATAAATGACGTAGTATGGCCAGCAGAGAGTGAAGCCTACAGAGCCCCTCTGGACTGCCCCAGCTAACGTGTTAGGGAATTTTAGGGAATAAATATCCCAAGGATAAAGAACCAAGTTAAGAAGAAAATGGAAAAATAAAAAATAACGAACCACAGATGACTATTACTATCAATAAGAATCCAGTTAATAATGAAATATAGATAAGCTCAAAAATATAGAAGAAAAAATTTTAGAAATGTGAAGGAAGTAAAGAAATATAATTTATAATGAAGTGTCATAAGCAATTACTTCAGACAAACTAAGTATGATCTGAACTAATCACTTCTGGAAGAGAGCAATCTGTAGCGTGACAGATAATCCACACAAATACATTACTCAATGATCATTGATAAAGCTCTAATATATGGAATATCCAAATGAGAATCAATTAAAAGGCACTATTAATTAATATACTCACAAGAAAAGTTAAAATAAAAAAAAAATCTGCAAATAATATAATATACTACAAATTTAAAAACCCAGAAAACTAAAAATGTGAATAACAAAATTACCCAGGTAAGATAGAAGCAGGCAATTAATATACCCCGACAAAGAAACCAGACCAGAAGAAACAAAGGCATACACAGCGAAAAACCACTGAAGAAAGAAGAAAGAAGAATAATCAAAACTAAAGAAGAAAGAAGAATAACCAAAACTAAAGAAGAAAGAAGAATAACAAAAACTAAAGAAGAAAGAAGAATAACCAAAACTACTGAAGAAAGAAGAAAGAAGAATAACCAAAACTAAAGAAGAAAGAAGAATAACCAAAACTACTGAAGAAAGAAGAAAGAAGAATAATCAAAACTAAAGAAGAAAGAAGAATAACCAAAACTAAAGAAGAAAGAAGAATAACCAAAACTACTGAAGAAAGAAGAAAGAAGAATAACCAAAACTACTGAAGAAAGAAGAAAGAAGAATAACCAAAACTAAAGAAGAAGGAAGAATAACCAAACTACTGAAGAAAGAAGAATAACCAAAACTACTGAAGAAAGAAGAAAGAAGAATAACCAAAACTACTGAAGAAAGAAGAAAGAAGAATAACCAAAACTAAAGAAGAAAGAAGAATAACCAAAGCTACTGAAGAAAGAAGAAAGAAGAATAACCAAAACTAAAGAAGAAAGAAGAATAACCAAAGCTACTGAAGAAAGAAGAAAGAAGAATAATCGAAACTAAAGAAGAAAGAAGAATAACCAAAACTACTGAAGAAAGAAGAATAACCAAAACTACTGAAGAAAGAAGAAAGAAGAATAACCAAAACCACTGAAGAAAGAAGAAAGAAGAATAACCAAAACTAAAGAAGAAAGAAGAATAACCAAAACTACTGAAGAAAGAAGAAAGAAGAATAACCAAAACTACTGAAGAAAGAAGAAAGAAGAATAACCAAAACTAAAGAAGAAAGAAGAATAACCAAAGCTACTGAAGAAAGAAGAAAGAAGAATAACCAAAACTAAAGAAGAAAGAAGAATAACCAAAACTACTGAAGAAAGAAGAATGATGAATAACCAAAACTAAAGAAGAAAGAAGAATAACCAAAACTAAAGAAGAAAGAAGAATAACCAAAACTACTGAAGAAAGAAGAATAACCAAAACTACTGAAGAAAGAAGAAAGAAGAATAACCAAAACTAAAGAAGAAAGAAGAATAACCAAAGCTACTGAAGAAAGAAGAAAGAAGAATAATCGAAACTAAAGAAGAAAGAAGAATAACCAAAACCACTGAAGAAAGAAGAAAGAAGAATAACCAAAACTAAAGAAGAAAGAAGAATAACCAAAACTAAAGAAGAAAGAAGAATAACCAAAACTACTGAAGAAAGAAGAAAGAAGAATAACCAAAACTAAAGAAGAAAGAAGAATAACCAACACTACTGAAGAAAGAAGAATAACCAAAACTACTGAAGAAAGAAGAAAGAAGAATAATCAAAACTACTGAAGAAAGAAGAAAGAAGAATAACCAAAACTAAAGAAGAAAAAAGAATAACCAAAACTACTGAAGAAAGAAGAAGGAAGAATAACCAAAACTACTGAAGAAAGAAGAAGGAAGAATAACCAAAACTACTGAAGAAAGAAGAATAACCAAAACTACTGAAGAAAGAAGAAAGAAGAATAACCAAAACTAAAGAAGAAAGAAGAATAACCAAAACTAAAGAAGAAAGAAGAATCACCAAAACTACTGAAGAAAGAAGAAAGAAGTGAGACGACCCATATAAGATAAAAACCCCATAGGGAGAGAACCCCAAAAACCCCAAAATAAATTAATGTCCAAAGAGGAAGTATAACACCCCAAAAAATCATATCACAATGTAAAACTGACAAAAAACTAAAAGTGTTAGTAGTATTAAATAATAGTGCATCCAAAAAGTTATTGTTTAGTTTGTATGAACAAATCTTCACAGTCCCCCCATGGTTGAATATTTCATGTTAAAAAACTAGAAAAGGACTAGTAATAATATTAATAAAAATAAATCACCATGGACAAGTGTAAGTTATCAAATTATAACTGATAAACTTTAAAAAGGTGCATGAGTTGCAGTACAAAGTAATAAACTTTAAGTGTTTTGTGAACAGTATTTATTTTGATAATGAAATAGTAATATTACTAATAAAAGGCTACTGAAGCTATATGAACATTCCATAGAATGGAATATGAAACAGATAGCCAGTGTTATACTTTAAGAGGGGGAATAAATCCTGTAAAATGGGGAATTACAGAACAGACTGTTAATGATTCATTCTATAAAGTGTTAACCATTATATGGAACCAGGATGTTATGCTCCTATTCCATATAATAATTAGATAAATAAGAGTTATTCATAAGAAATATTATTGTTATAATTTGTTATTTTGTTGTCATTTTGAATTTGGAATACCCTATCTAAAAATGGATATCATTCCCAATGTTATTAGGTAATCAATGCCCCTAAAAGGTGTTATTCAGGGTACCAGTTTTGATATAGATAGGTGTTATATTTTAATTGTACAATCAATAATTACTGTTATACCAGTCAAAAAACTAGTTCTCAATAAAGTATATAAGTATAAGAAGTCAGAGAAGGATATAAAATAAATACATTGGTAAAATTTTTGCAAATAGCAACACATCAAATCTAGGCCATATAATGAATTTAAACTGCAAAATAATTAATAAATCTAGTCTTATAAGCCAGTTAAACTGACAATATTTATGCAACATAAACTCAACATATAGTATACTATGTAAATGAGGCTTTCTAAAGATATGGTCACTATATAAGTAAAAGTATTTATTTATCTAATAAAAATACCATTAAAACTGAAATGGTCTAACTGACATTATCATAGGAGGAGTCATATACAAGTGAATTGTATTTAAAAACCATCAATAATAAACTAAATTGCAATAAAATAAGTGAGAATAGACAATTATATCAATTTCAGATTTAATAGAATAATAATTATATTAGGGAAAATGGCTATTATTTACTTAGAAGACAGGAAGTATAATTTTAGGCCTACCTCCCAAAAAATGTAAGAAATACAATTTTCTGATGAAACTTTGTAACAATAACTTAATTACTATCAAAATAAGTAGAATAGAATAGTGAAACTGAATATGTATTTAATATTTCGAACAGTTAACTAATAACGAAATGAGCATAATGTACAAAATTAAAGTGTGTCGGAAGTTAAGATAATTTGAAACAATGTATGAGATATATTATATAGGCTAAGATTTTCATGAGACGAAGGAAATCCGAACAGTTCATTATTATACGTTGAAGAGTGCACATAATGTGAATATTTGATAGAATTAACCTGTAATGGCGGTTACGTTATAACCGAGTTCGGAATAATTTTGTATAAAATTATTTTTTAACTATTTTATTTATTGTGAAGTGATGAAGTTGACCTATGAACTACATAACATCCATAAACTGAACCACATATAACTAAATAAACCGAATAACACTGATATTACACCATATACAGACTGAAATTTCGAGGTTAAACCTACACACATAAACACCAGGAGATATATCCAAGAACGACATTTTACACAAAGTGAACTATTCCATCATACACCAGTGACATTAAACTATACCCAAGACGATCATATACAATTGCGAAGAACATTTACACGAAGAAAGGACATCTTTATTCCAACAAGTACTTCATCAATGTTAGAGGCTATCATCGCGCATGCGTCAGGCGGCCATTTTGATCCAATCTCATCACTGCTGTAAGAAAACGACCGTTGGCTGAACATTGGTTTGAATAAAATTATATATAAACTTTTATTATTTATAACTATCATTGTATTGTTTAAATTTAAGACATTTTAGAATTGTAAGTGTTATACTTTCCTGCCCCTGACCTTCTCTGGCTTTATATTAATAACCGTTTAAAGAACCTATTTTTATAATACGAATGTAAAATTCTTATATCGACCGGCCCTGAGCGAGTCGATACGGCATTGTAACATCGATATTTAATCGACCAAATTTATTATTTTTGTTTAATAAACGTTTTGTTTTTGGTAATTTGAAGTTGATTTCTATTATAAAAGGACATAACAGTTAATTAATCAAGAAAACTAAATAACCTTTAAAGGCAGTATATGCGAAACTACAACCTTTCAAGGGTAAGAAGAAGAGAGCCGTTTTCATCTAAACTTGGAGTTAACTGGATTGTCTTTTTAACAAATTTACAGAAAGGAAAATTATTACCAGAATAAACACAATACCATCATAATTTTAATTACAACCAAGAAACTCGATTTGTTCCTAAATTTTAAGAACATAAATACACTGAAAACATTTTTTCAGAATTTATTTTTTTTTTATAAATATAAATTTTAAATTTATATTTTATTTTCAAATTGTTACAACAGCAATTCACGCAGATTTTATTATATAACCCAGAAGACCAGGAACGTTACCAAATCGACGTTTCCCAGAGCGGAACGTCACTACACACATACACACTTTTAAATATTTCGTGTTTTATTACAAAATTGTCTAGCCCAAACAGTGGGGCTTACAGGAGAGCACAATTCTCATACATCTACCTTTATTTATTTATTTATTTTTATATTTGTAATAATTAGTTTTATTAAATATATATATAGTTTTTTATTCTTATTTATTTATTTACTTATTTGAAAATCATATTGAAGTTAATAGTTATTTATTTATTGATTTACGATTTACTTTACGAATGCTTACAGTTATTATTAACTCAGCATCCAGTGTCGGTGATACCGTTATCCAAGCAGAAGCCTAGAACATCTACAGACTTTAATTAGCAAAATACTAAAACTTAGTAAAGAATATACTTTTCTCTCAAAGTAAGTAATAATACCATCAGAATTAACCATGAACGTTGGAAATGTATGCATATACAATCAACCAGGGAAGCACGTATTTTAGAAATAATTGTAGACAAGAAATGTCACCTCTGAAGAAACGAGAACCAATATTTACATGGGTCTTTACAAAAGTGAATAGAGTATTCTGCTGTCAAGTCTCAAGTTTTAAACTAAAAATATAGCCTAAGGTATGTTATGTTCTATCAACGCTGAACTATCTCAGTTGGTTACCATAGTGTCTTGTTTGCCGCAGCATACCAACATGAAGGCCACAGTCATTGAGGTCCATGGAGCTCTTGGCGGCGTTCTCGTGGTCTCAGTGTACAAGCATTCCAACGCTGAACTTCTTGTTGCCGACCTTGACGTCATCTTCGATACCCACCGTAGGGCAATCACGGCCGACGACCTGATTTGCAAGCATCGAGATTGGAATCGTCGATTCATTACTTACAGCGGGAAGCGCTTGCCCACGTATGTTGAATCCCGCCGGGCAACGGTGGTTGGTCCAGCGCAACCCTCGTTCTTTTCGTCTAGGCGTAACGTGACTCCTGACATACTGGATATTCTGGTTAACCAGGGTCTTGCCTGGTCGGTCGAGGTATTCTCGCTTACAGTGCTGAGATCCGACCGTAACCACATCTTGGTCCACGACGCTATCCGGCATGGCACCGCACGGGACAAAATGAAAGTTGTCTGTTGGGCACGCTACGGCCCGGCGCTTAGCCACCGATTGCCGCTAGCTGGCTCACTTGAAACCCTGCGTCAAGTTGACGAAACTGTTACTCCATTTGACGAGGCGATCATCTCAGCGGTGGACATGTCTTGTCGCATGCAAGCCGGTCTCACGCCCGTCTACCAACTTATCCCAGAGGAGGTATCTCTTCTCGTTCGCGAGAGAAACTACTTCTGAAAAAGTTGACAGAAGACTCGTGCTCCGGTCGATAAGTCAAAGATGTACGAGCGGGTCGTACAGCGTCGTTTGAGAAGTTTAAACGACCATTACATGCGATCATTTAAGGAACCTTGACGTTCTGGTCACTAAACAGTACGGCTTCCGTGTGGGCTGTTCCACCAGTCAACAGTACGGCTTCCGTGTGGGCTGTTCCACCAGTCAACAGTTCGGCTTCCGTGTGGGCTGTTCCACCAGTCAACAGTTCGGCTTCCGTGTGGGCTGTTCCACAAGTCAACAGTTGATGACACTGGTGGAATACACCGCGGACGCCGGGTGTCGGAAAGAACAGACTGTAGGCTGTTTCATGTATGTTACGTTTAGAGAAAGCCTTTGTCAGGCTTTTATATGGCACGATGGACTTTTATACAAACTGCGGGAAGTTCAGCTCCCATACTGCTACATTCATTTGATCGGTAACTTTGCGTGAGAGTAAAGGATTCTGTCTCTTCCAAAGGACGAATCACTTCCGGCATCCTCAAGGACGTATGTTCGGCCCCTCCTGTTCTCAGTCTATGTCAACGACGTGCCGAGACAGCCTGGATTCCGCACACAGCCCTGTTTGCTGACAACACGGCTGTATTTACCGATAGTCAGGAACTGCACTGATAGCTGGAAACTAGCTTTAAACGCGACCAAGGTTATGGCTATCCTCTATACATTAAGTGGCAAAAAGATCTTCAGGGGTAACGTCGCATCGGCAGAACGTACTTGCACTGGTCCAGTGAAGTGAGTACCTCGGTATAAACCTCGATCTTTGGCTCACCTGGCGTACCCACGCTCAGGTAGTTCACAAGCGAGCATCCGCTCGTCCGAGCCTAGTGTTTCCACTTGTGGTCAGCCCGGCTATGACAAATAAATTGGGAAAAATGATTGTCGGCGGGTATCTGCTGCTGGTCATTACTTACGCTGCCCCCGTCTGGGGATACTTTGCCGTGCAAATCATCCTCGACTGAAGTCGTCGGCTAATTGCAAAAGCCCCCGTCAATTCCCTTCTAGCCTTGTGAGCAGAGCAACGGTCTTGGTGTCCACTCCTTTGATAACACTATACGGGGTCTTGCACGCAAGTTTTATATACGTGTGGCAAGGTACTCAGACGAGCCTCTTGTAGCCGAACTGGGCCAGTACGGTATACGTCCAAGTGATACCGTATACTGCGCTAGTGTAGACCAGCACAAACAGCAGACAGAAAGGGCTGCTATAGAGCAGAATCGCTTTATTTGAGCAGGGTCATGAGGCAGGAGCTGCAGAAGGTAGCTGGGAACTTAGATTCCAGAGTGGTTCGTCTCTGCACACTCAGCCACACAGCCCTGCTTCAAAACTATAGAATAGAAGCATTGACAATGAAAAGGTAAAAATAGGAAATTAGAAGCATTTATCTGTTGGAGAATATTGAAAATGTAATTGTTACAAAAAATGACAAACAACAAAATGTTAAAAACATTGAAAAAAGCAGGAAGTTATGTTAACAAGAAGAAGACGAAATTTTCAACAGCTAGGTCATATTCCAAGTTGAGAAAAATCCACCTCCTTCAAGTTTACTTAGAAGAAAAGACTGTGGGTAAATTTATGCAAGGAAGGTGACATTAATTGTGGATGTGTTACTTAAGGGATGGGTATAAATATTATAGCAGCATTCAACTTTTCAGATCTGCAGGTTGAAAAAACTCATAGCACTTATGATTGCCAATCTTCAGACCGGAGACGGTACTTTAACAAAAAAGGGGTTATTATTAGGGTGATGTTATATATCGTTTAAATTGTCTATTTGTTTCAATTGCGGTCTAGTAAATTTATTAATTTTATGAGTATGGCAATTTGTTGCAAACCGTTTGTATGTGACAGAATTTTGAAACTACAAATGAATATTAATTACCGAAGCATGGACAACGAACTTTAGTGTGTGCCAGTGAATTATGAACTCTCCTGTAAAAAGATATGTCTACAATACAGGCCCCTAAAATGAAAGTTTTAAGAGCTGTTAGGGGGTATAGTTTTAGCGACCGTCTTAGAATCGAGAATATAAGGATAAACCTCAAATTACCGTCAGTTGGTGAAAAATAAAAGCACTCAGACAAGACTGGAATTCTTAAGTGGAACGGATGGTAGACACGAGTACTCTTAAACAAGCGCTGAAATATAGACCAGCTGGTAGATGGGATCCTGAGAGACCTTCGGAACAATGGTCAGGACTCTGTAAAGTCGGAACAGGCTATAGCCCAGTCCATGGATTATTGAAGAAGAAGAAGAAGAAGAAGAAGAAGAAGAAGAAGAAGAAGAAAAAGAAAAAGAAGAAGAAGATGATGATGAAGATGAAGAAGATAAAGAAGAAGAAGAAGAAGAAGAAGAAGAAGAAGAAGAAGAAGAAGAAGAAGAAGGAGAAGGAGGAGGAGGAGGAGGAGGGGGAGGAGGAGGAGAAGAAGAAGGAGGAGAAGGAGGAGGAGGAGGAGGAGGAGGAGGAGGAGGAGGAGGAGGAGGAGGAGGAGGAGGAGGAGGAGGAGGAGGAGGAGGAGGAGGAGGAGGAGAAGAAACCTCTTCACCTCTTCTCTCACATCATCTGAAACCTCGATAATTTTGTAATGACAAAAATCCAACCGCACATCCTTGGGGTAAGGGGTGGGCAACGCCTACTCGCGGCTCTGGAGTCCGAGTGACAGCCGGTATAAGCTGTCCACCTCTACTTCTCATTGTAGGTAGAGAGGTTAGGGCGCTCTCTTGCCCTTGGGGTTAGAAATTGATTATAAAGACGGATGCCTTATCATTTGAGAAAGCCATAGGATGCAGGAGGGAAGAGGAGAAACCTTCGCATCCGTATCCGTATCTCGTCCCTAACTTGCAGGGATAGTATGGAGGTCCGTGCCCGGGGTAACAAGGGTGAAACTAACGGTCAGAGATGAGCTAATGGAGCAACCCCGAATGTGGGGATAGTACGCATGATGGCTGCACTTAAGCCATAAGACAGCAGTCCTGTCACGTCACTTTCTGCGAAGGGCTGGTAACTCTTCCAGTGTGATTAATTACTCGAATTCTTCACAGTATTTTGATCATACCTTGTGTAAAAATAATTAAATGAGAAAACATTTCAATAGTTCACAGCAATGCGGAGAAGAAATTTATCTTTATTTTTTACGCTTGGAACGAATGAAATTTTTAATGAAAATTATTTTTCAAGAAACCATTACGTAGACATTTTTGAGACAGAATGACTGATTGCCTTTGTGAGCGCCGGGGATGCTAAAGTAAAGAATCAAGTAAAAAATATTCTCCGACAAAGAGATAAAGTGAAATGTAATACTGACGAATTGTCAGACGGAAATAACGAAATTAATTTTTCTAGTCGAATGAAGTATGCAGATATACAAATCAGACTCTCTGAATTTTACAGTTTAAATTATACAGGTGTGTTCAAAATTAATTGCACAAAATCAGTGTTTTCATAATTATTGTGCCTAACGTACTCAACCGCGAAGAGTGATTTTACCTGATTTACAGAGATGACTGAGAATTACTGGGATGTCTCATATAGAACGTAAGGTTTGTGAACAATCATTAGTGTCTTATGTTGGCTCCACTGCAAATTCTGCTTTTGTCGTCTGTTTATGTTATGATTAATTGTCGTGGAGAGTTACAAGATAGAACAACTTGTTTTTATGATGAAGACACGTTACAATTTAGGAAAAAATTACGAGGAAAGAGTCCGCAAACTGCAAACGGCAAAATGCACCTAATCAGTTAATTGTTTGAAATCTTTTGTTTTGATTAATAAACCACAAACAACTCGTAATCTTGAGGAGGAGATTAGACGTGTTAGTGGCGTAGTATTTGGTACTGAAGCTAGAAGATATAAAACACTTTGGTGTTTTCGAGAGGAAAATTCTGAGAAGAATTTATGGACCAGTGTGGGACGGAGAGATGTGGAGGATGAGAAAGAATTGTGAGCTAAGAGACCTTTATGGAGAAGTGGACACGCAGGTTGCGACATTGAAGGCGCAAAGATTGAGATGGTTGGGGCACGTGGTGAGAATGAGAAGTGATCGAGGCTCAAAAATGGCATTGGGAAGGAAGCCGGAGGGAGTAAGGAAGAGAGGACGTACAAGGAGGAGATGGTATGAAGATGTGGAGGGAGATGCAAGTGGCAAGTTGGAGGAGTAATTCTCTGGACAGAGAAGAATGGAGGAGAAAGCTCCGTTTGAGCAGGCCAGGAGCCAGAGTACTATAGGAATCGTAGTGCCAGAAGAGGAATTGGCGTAACTGAAATGCAAAAGTTATTGGAACTTGCTTCAGAAGGGTAAGTGTATGCCAATATAGTCGCTAAGGATGTTTGTCTTATGTGTTTCCCCAAATAATCGCAGTATCTTGGACTTAGTAATAAAATTAAAAATCTGATAAATGATGCGTTTAATGAAATATAAAATTTGTGTTCTTTATATGTTACTCTGTACTCTATTACATGTTACAAACAACATACGTCAAATGAAAAGAATATGCTTTTATATTCCATAAAACTGATTTTAAAATCATATATCACGTTTTATGTCGCGGTTAGATAAAACGTTGTAACAGTTATTATTATTCTATACTTTAAACAATATTTCACTCCTAATATTACACATCAGTTCCTGTGATATATGTTGTGTGCAAACTATAGATGAAAGCGATTAGTTCAGTACAGGATTTGTGTGCCGGGATAAGGCGGCTTAGTGGTATGTCAGTTTTCACAAACTTGTAACACGCGCCCACACTAAAATCTTCAGTTGGCAGGACGCTTATGAAGTTTAGAACGTTTCTCTGTTGTCGTAGTTTTAGTAATGTAACAAAGTGGTTGCTAATCTCACTTTACAATAAGCACTTGGAGCATACGTTTGTACCCCCTTGAGAACGTTTTATGTATTTACTTAGAAAATTAAAAATGCAACCAGTAGAGTGATGCTTTGAATTGCAAATATTATGAGAATGTAGTGAAATTGCTAATAAGGTTGTAATGTGTCGGAAAGATAGAAGAATGCGTTAAGACGTATGGAGTTACTGTTTTAAAATCTTTCCGTCCATCGTTATATTCCCATTCCTCTTTTGTCCATCAAACCTTGGTTGATCCGTTCTGCGCTTAGTACGATTGTCCCTTAGTTTCGACATTTCTGGAGGACGTGATCTAATAGAACGACCAAAGTAAGTCTGGTATTTGTAAGTATAACTGTCCGTTTGGGGGTATGTCCCACAATAACATTTCAACGCATTAGAAACTCATTTCTCTCCCCCAAAAAATGAAAGGGCGTGAGTCAAAATGTAAGTAGTGAAATTTTGAAAAATTGCAAAATTTATTAAGTTGGGAGAAAAGAAATTTCTAGTTGACATATCAAATTACGCAAAGTTGACACTGAACGCAAAGAGCCAAAGCCGGATACAGGCTAGTGAAATGAGACTTTACGATCAGTACTAGGAGTGTCACGGAGGGACCGGCTAAGAAATAATATAAGGAACATCCTTGTGATATACAACCTAAACGGTATAAAGTAGTACATAGAGGATTGGACAGACCATAGTTAAAGGATGGATAAGAACAAATTTACCAAAACAAATTTTGGCTTATAATCCGAAAGGGCGGCGGAATATTGGAAGACCAAAGAAGAGATGATCAGGGGAAGGAGTGCACAACGGATCGTAAGGTCTACACCCTGAAGAAGAAGAAGAAGAAGACTGTCACATACGGCGTATGTTATGACTACAAGCTTGGGATATAAATCAAAACCATGTTGAAACCCCTTTCATCTCCTCCCCTTAATAAATTCACTGTGTTGCCCTCCTTTAATCAGTTTATTTGTCTGTTCAATTATGCATCCTTCACCGCCATTCCTACAAACGTACACCCACTTTATTATGTTTCTTTCGAAGTTTTCAGCTTCTAAACGTTTTGTTTTGTTTTGTTCGACAAACAGACGTAACACTGCAGGTGCCTCTGATACGTCCTGACGGCAGTATTTTAGTTCCCACCCTCAGATCCATGACATTAACATTAACAATTTTGTTTCCGATTTTGGGCCGCGTTTTATCATTCCATTATTGTGACTGTTCAAGCATTCTACTGGTTGGTTATCTGCCGAAAGCGAGACCATCAAAACTAAAAGATACTGCCAAACACTTTTAAATCCACCCAATTCTGCTTCCTGACTTTGCTCCTACAGAGTTACAACTTTTCTCTCAACTCAGAATTTATTTGTAATAGGAAAGGTATTAGAACATAATGAAGAGGCTGTGCATGCAATTCTTGGCTGTGAAACAAGATACACTTTTCCATAAGACGGGCTTGAAAAAATTAATTGCCACACTTTGACAAGATTATAAATACGAATGAAGACTACGTAGATATGTAGTATACATATGATTTTATTTAAATAAATATTTGTTTTTGTTTATTTAGGTTGTCTGTATTTCAATGTAAAGTAGAGACACCTAATTTCTGAATGCTTCTCATATTCACTGAAATTTATATGAAGTATTTAAATGGCTTACATATATTTTATATGCAATTTTGTTATTCTGTACCTGATACAGCAGAAGTAAACACAATTAATATTACTGTATTACATCAGTAAAGTCGCTTAATTTGCGTAAATACCGTCGTTCTCATCAGTACTTTGTTGTTTGTGACGGAGGTATATCAACAAAGTTGCTTTTAACTTTTCCTTTGCGGGAGGCAGCATGCTATCTTGTGTGAGTCTCCAGTGTGAACACTCTGACGGAAGTAACGATGCAACAGCACCTGACGCAGCAGTGATGATCAACTTCTCAGCACCCCACACCACTTTTGTGACTGTCAAACTAGACGCACCACGTGAGCGAATTGCTTCTTATAAAGTACAGGCGTATAAGTAAACACACTAAACTGTGTTTAAGGATGTATTATCAAGACTCTAATGAAAACAAGTCTAAATGTGCACTATTGACTTCGAGCGGTTTCCGAATACGTACACTTCAATTATCTCAACACATTTCTGTACCCGATCATTGCCGTGGGTTTTCAAACCCAAGACGATATCGTGATTGTGTTTTATGTGACGACCATGATGATGACGGTGGTAATTTGACGTCTACCAATAACTTGATTTGCCTTAAACCACGTTAGTGGTTATTAAGGAAGCGAGAAAAATTAAACTGAATATCGACAGTTTATATTCATTTGTGACAAAATATTTGGGCGATGTCACTCGTAGGTGGCAGAGCATTTACCCATCAACAACCATTTCTCTAGGACAAGACGAATTTGTTAATACACTTTTGTTTGCTGACGACTTGGTGCTTATAGATACCACCAAAAATGGTTTGCAAACAGCGGTACATAATTTACAACGGTGTTCGATTCAGTATAATTTAAGAATTCCCACAAGCAAAACTAAGGTGATGGGTTTCATGGAAGCAGTCCTGTTAGAGCCAAAATAATAACTAACAACCAACTAATTGAACAAATCTATCACTTCAGCTATGTAGGGTATTATATATCATAATTATGATACAGGCATACACAATAAACTACATAAGTTTCAAATAATGTGGGGCACCATAAGAAAAACACTAAAAAACAAGACACGGAAATACACTCAGTTCAAGTTTTTCAAGATAATGATTGTCCCTATGATTCTTTAAGTCATGGATAATGAGAAAGAGAGATAAAAGCCGCATACAAGCAGCGAAGATGAAATTTATAAGCTCGATCAAAGGTTGTTCTAAATAAGATCAATTTAGGAATAAAAAGATTAGAAAAGGGTTAAAAATATACAACTTAAATGAGAAAGTAGAGTTGCATAGAAGAAACTCGGAGGACCATCTGGAGCGTATAGATGAGTGAAGACTACCAAAAGCGGCAAGTAGGTATAAACCAGCTGGAAGAAGAGCGTACGGAGACCAAAGAAAAGATGGGAATAAATCCTATAAATCCGGAACAGGTCACCAATGCGTAATTCATGTTGGTAAGAAGAAGAAGAAGAAGAAGAAGAAGAAGAAGAAGAAGAAGAAGAAGATGATGATGATGATGATGATGATGATGAAAACAAAATATTGTCAAGTGTATAGACAAATTGAAGAGCACGATACGATGAGAATTATAATTTTTGGAAGCACTTCAGCACAACAAACAGGTATTTGTAAATGACAGAAATAAATGTCGCTGTGTTCAAAGTTTTAAGGGTGGAAATTGCGAACACGTCTCTAGTAATTACGTATATACTTGTTAACTGGTGTATTATGGTGGCATCTTGGTGAAACAAAGTTTTCACATCATCAACTACAAAGCCGTGTTACAGTGCTTAGTGAGTTATACGATTTCCTCTAGTACACTTACATAACTACTACATAACATCTCATTTATAACGGAGGTTTAGAATTTCGTATGTACCTTTTGGAGCCATCGTAATATATTATTTATATATGAATGATTATTTCAGATATGAATTGAAGTCAATTTCAAATAGAGGTAAAATGAAATTAAAAAATTTTTGTTTCTTTTTCCTGATACCAAAGAGTGTCTTAAAAATCTGTGACGGTATTCCGACAGTTTGTTCATATCTTTTACAAAAGTCTTCAAAAACAAAGTAACCCTTCTCGTGCAAACACACTATGTACAAACACAACTAACACTTTTTGAACAAAAAATGGTTACGCATATTTAACCGACAACATGCATAATAAGAACATTACCTCCAAGGAGGGAAACACCTTGGCTGGTTCCTACCCAATTACTGGGTGATTCGAAGAAAGTATTAAGTGACAAACTCCGCATAGTATGTGGCGCACAGAGTATTCAAAAGATATTTGCAAGTACTTTCTTTTGTCATGAAAGAAATAAAGCGAAGGAGCATCTATCGTAGAGACAGCCTGAAAAGAAACCACTCCAACATTATTGATCATACTTTGTTGATCAGTTTATCATCGAAAACAATAAATGTAAGCTCCAGATATCAATATTTTAGTTACAACAAATCTATTTGAATTACAATATGAACATTTCTGTGCAAGAGACAAAAACTATGTCTTCTGTGGAAAAATATCCCTTCAGATAATAAGAGCAAGTGTTACATTTCCGCTGTCTTGCTTATGATATAACTTACTACTTAGAGCGTGATGTTGATCATACATTGGCCAACGTTCTGTTAATATGTGGAGAAATTTGTCAAGCATTCTGAAGGAAAACAAGGAAAGAGATTCGACTCAAATTTTTATAAGGTAATTGCTGCGCCAGCGTTGTTGTAAGATTGTGAAATTTGAGTTTCGGTGTATATTAACATTATTCCGGTATATTATTAACATCTCAATACAGGCATCAGAGATGAAATTCTTGCACTCTGTTAAATATTGCACACGAATAGATAGATTTTACGGTGAAGACATACGCAGAGTTGAGAACGTGTAACATCCGCAATCGCACAAAAATAGCAATTTTATACAATTTTTTATAAATATCTTGTTGGTTCATCCTCTTCGTTCACTTTTTTTTTTCTTTTTTTTTTTTTTACAAATGGTAATATTCTTACAGTATATATACAAAAACAATATATTAAAAATATAACTACACTGACTAGACAGATAGCTTAGGTGGCTACGCTACGCTTTGCATGCGTCGTGCTATCTGCATGCTTACGCAATATAGCACGTTCTTGAGGTTTTCAGACTTTGGTCAACTCTTCTGCTGGCATCTAGGTCAATAGTGTCACATACTACAGTATAAACAGTAGGATAAAAGCGCTCTTGCGTCAGTGGCCGGTGGAGCAGAAAGATGAGAATAACTGTTGTCGTGACTACATCAATCATATGCATACATATGCATCAATCCGGTGCATATTTTACTAAGTTTATTGTGTGCGATTGTTGTAATATGTCCAGAAGTGCGATATAGGATCCTGTAACAATGGAACTAGAGAATAAGTTAAGTTTATACCTTAAAAGCGTTTTGTGTCCTTTACTGTTAGCGTGTCAGCAGATCAATAATTTTTTTGACATTCTACAACTGTAAAAGTAATTGACTAAAATACCGTATATAATTGACCCGATAGGGAGACAGATTTTATCTGTAGGCTGTATTATTCCGAATAATTTATCTAACGGATTTCTTGAACATTTATCAAACTTCACGAACCTCTCAGAATATGAAATCTTGACAACTGTCGACGAGAAAAAAAGAGAATTCATTACCAACTCCGAAGTCGTGAGTGAGGCTAGATCAGTGTTTCTCATCTATTTCTGTTTACGGCACACAGTTCATGCTGCACACTAACGTACGTGTTGGCAATACTCCCAGTATCCATCACTATTGCTAGATATGACTGGATGCTAAATCCTTGTGCTTTGTCCTTAGAATTCACAATCTACCTCCTCTGGAAAAAGAAGAAAAACTCACAGAACTTCAGTCACACCGGACACTTACTTTAACTGAAACATGGCCAACTATCACTTCTCAAATTTTCGATGTTAGCAATGAAAGAGAACCTAGTAATACCAGTAAAGCAGTGACAATTTCTACCGTTGCTTGTGTGAGCTGGGTTTTTTAGCACTAACAAACATTAAAAATAAAAAAACGCGAGAGACAGAACTATTTGAACACGAAAACATGGTGTTTATCTTCAATTCCACTACGAATTGAAAATTTGTGTAAGAGACGACAAGCTTAAGTTTGTCATTAATTACTCAAAACTTTTATGGTCAGGGATTAGCTAATAAAAATAGCCTTGTAAAATAAATACATTTAAACTATTAAATATTTTTATTTTGCTTCTTGTACAAAATAAATATTGAGTAAATTTGATTTGATTCCATTTACCAGCGATATAACAAAGTCTTGGAAGGAAGTTTCTCAGCACCCGTTGAGAACCACTGTACTAGACGTTCGGGACAAAAACCGACAGAGAGAAGTTAGAAGAAGAAGATGACGATGATGATGATGATAACAATGTTATCGGAAAACCTTCAGAAACACCTACAGCAGACGATAATAACCACAGAGCATTCTTACCGTACGTAAAAGATACCACAGACAACATTAGCAGTACGTTGACGAAATGCGGCATTAAAACAGGGTTTCAGCCACATAAGAAGCTGGCACAATTTGTAAAATCAATCAACGACAGAATCCCGTTCAACACTGAAGGTATCTACAAAATTCCATGCAGCTGCGGAAAGGTTTACATTGGCCAGACGGGCCCCCTGATTTCCACTAGAGTCCAAGAACATGTCAGATATTGAAAAGTTTGCAATTGCTGAGGATTCAGCCTTAACTAATCACATAGTAAACTTTAAAGACGCATCTGTAATAAGGTCATGTAATAGGTATTGTGACAGATTGATCCTAGAAGCAACAGAAATTATTAAACACAAGGATAACATCAACAGAAAAACCGCCACGCTTAGTACGAATTGGTACCGTTTACTTTCTGGTTTGACTGCACGCGGGTTGACTGACCGCACAAACAATGCACAAAGCGTAACGCCTACAGGGCAGGGTCCATTTACCGGACCACCCACCGCCACTTCTACACTGTATAACTGAGTCCGCTTGCCGGTGTTTTTGTCACTTAGACCTGAGGATACTCACTGTAATATGAGTGAAACGTTATCATACAAGACATTTTGGACGCGGTCCATACCGGAAGAAGACTTCAAAAACATATTGGAAACCGGCCGCGAAGGCCTACGTGAGAATATAATGGTGATAATAGTTCCGCTTGAGATTATGTGGAGACGGTTTATACGACTAATTTGTAAACGTAGCTTAGGTTCGTAGTTTCCCAACAAACGGAGAACGACTTTGGAGTTCACGATGTTTAATGTGAAAACTTGGAGTTGTCAAGCCACAACAAATACTCACTTTGTCTGTGAATTCGTACAAGACGTGTTTTTGACCCCCGACCCTTGTAACTTTACAATGACGAACATTTTCCTTCTCCCTCATCATAAACGTTAAAACAAAACTGCCTAACGGTATTTATGTTCTATCGGATATTTATACTAATAGGACATTTTATGTCTCTATTTATCTATCTATCTATGTATCTCTCTCTCTCTACCTGTATATCTACATCACACAAACGCACACATTCACTTATAACAAAGCATTATGTATTGGTGCTGTCACTTTCTTTGTGACATTTAGTTTCCTGATGTTTTGTTTAGGCGATTTAATAATGGCTGGTGCCGCCTCTCGCATCCTAGCTTCCACTGGCGCCGGTCGTCTAAACAGTCCTGTTCTGTAAGTCCTCTTGCGTTCATTGCAGCTTCGACGTCCATTTTCCATTAATGTTTAGGTCTTCCTTTTTTCTTCTAGAGGGTGGAGTCCATTCCCATACCTTCCTTAGCCATCTCTCATCCGACATTATATTTAGGTGTCCGAACCAATTCAGTCTTCTTGCTTCTGTTGTTTCTATAATGTCAAGGTCGATTCCCATCGCTTGTCTTATCTCTACATTTCTCACTCTATCTAGTCTTGTTAGTCTACAGCACCTCCGCCAGTAATCCATCTCCATAGCTCTTATTATGGATTTATTTCTTTTATTAATTTCCCACAGTTCTGCTCCAATATAGGCGTATACTTTCGACTATAGTTTTATATATTCTGATTTTATTGTTTTTTGTTATTCGTGGACTCCAAATCAGACTGTTTAATTGTTTTGTTGCTGTCTTAGCCTGTCCTATTCTTACTTTTGTTTCTTGGTTGCTGTCACCATCCGATATCATTGTTACACCCAAATAATTGAAGTTTTCAATATTTTTTATCACTGTTGTTCCTAGTTTTAGGTCTTGACCTTCACTGCCTACTATAAGGTACTCAGTTTTTGAGGTATTTATTTCGAGACCCCATCTCGCATATTCTTCTGCTAGTTTCCTAAGCATATAACTTATATCAATTTCGTCCTCTGCAGTTATAGCCTGATCGTCTGCAAAGTGTATTTTAAACATCTTGTCACTTCCAACTGGTACACCCATATTACGGCATTTTTTCCTCCATGATGTTAGGGCTTCATTTAGATAGATCTTAAACAAAGTCGGAGCTATGCAACAACCTTGTTTCAAGCCCTTACTAATACTTATCTTGCTGGATATCATTTCACTATTTTAACTCAAGCTGTCATATCTCATATCTTTATATACCGGTAGTTGTTTAGTTGCTTTTATATACTTACTAATTATTCCTTGATTCTGCATATCTCTCCATAATATTGCAAGCGGCACGCTGTCATATGCTTTAGTTAAATCGATAAATACAATATGGGTTTGTAGGTTGTCCGCAACTATGGTATCCTTTTTTCCGCAACTTGTTTGAGTGTAAACACATGACCTACCAACTCGGAATCCGTTATGCTCTTCAACATCTTTCATTTCTTGCTCGATTCGATTTTTGAGAATCTTACCATATACTCTAGAAACAGAATTTTTAACACTAATTCCTCTATAATTAGTGCAGTTTTGGCGGTCCTCTTTTTTATATATATTACTGATATGCGCCGTTGTCCATTCTGGTGGTATCTCATCTCCTCTCAGGAACAGGTTAAATATATAGGCCAGTAATTCCATCAAAGTTTCAGATCCATGTTTGAGCAACTCGTTTGGGACTCCTGGTCTAGCTGATTTATTAATTTTTAAGTTATTATTTACCTCCTAAACTTCTTCTCCAGTTATTAAGTTTTCTTCGTTATCATAATCTTCTTCACTATTATAGTCTTCCTCAGGTAAATTTTCTTCCAGAAATTCCTCTCTCGTTTCCGTTAGTAGATCGGTATAATGCTTTTTCCATTCTCTTTCTTGAATAATATCTCGCCTACTACTTTCCTGTCTCTTAGTTCGGATACTTTTAATCACTTTCCAGGCCGCTCTCGACTTGGTTGAACCGATACAAGTGTCCATTTCTTTACACTTAATTTCCCATGGTTCATTTTTTGCTTTTGAAATTGATCTCTTGACTTCTCTATTTAATCTTGCGTATTGTTTCCTATCTTCTGTATCGTTAGTCATTAACCACTTCTGACATGCTTGTCTTTTTTCACTTATAAGAACCCCTACTTCTTTGGTCCACCATGGAGGATAGCTGTTACTCTGACTGTTTGGTCGTTCAGGCCAAGAATATCTAAAGCTGTTTCATTGATTTTATTTATTACATCATAGTACATGATTTTTGCACATGAGTAGGAAACTTCTGACAATTTCTGGCTTAGACACAATTTGTAACTAAATGAGGTTGACGCATTGTTTGGCTTTTTAAGGTTATATTTGGGTTCCTGATGTAATGAGACAAATAGTCATCAAACTATAATCTACTGAGATAACGTTAGGTGCATTTTTACTTTCAAAAATCGATTTAGTTAATTTCAGTTGTAAACATCTTTTTTGATTCGTGTCTAGTTTTCCTTTTAAAGAAGATTTCGCCGGTGAAGAAGATGAGACATCCTCAATAGTTCGACTGAAACTCACAGAAATAATTGTAAATATATGAGACTCACGGAGTGTACTTTATCGTAGTAGAACGTGCAGGTATTTTGCTGGTAAGAAAAAGTGAGACACAGGTTGACAATGAGTCTCAGACCATGTCCACAGATGTTCAGATTGTGCAATGCCTCGTAGCCAAAAGTTGTGTATTCTCTGGTATTCAATTATTTTTACACGATCCATGCGATACGTCGTAACAATACAGATATTATTCCGTATCACGTGACAACTAAGTACTACTGAAGTTTCCTGCCGCGCGGCGATCGGCGCAGGATGAACGACACACACGTAACTTCCCCCCCCACACAAAGTTTGGGCCGCGGGCACAAGCACACACTTTGTAGCACCAAATTACGTCCTCAACATTACCGTCTGACTGTTCAAAGTTTCCACATTAAGCGTCATAAATTCTCAATGTTTTTGTCTTCATATCAGTTTCTTAATGGCTATTATGGCTATGCTATTATGTGTACGCATTGGAGTGATTCTAAATTGTATGATCTAGTTTTAATAATCAAAATAAGACAATAACTTGAAATATGCTTTAAAATGGTTTGTTACAGAAATACTTGAGATTAAAAATACAACGTACGTTGTTGTTGGAAAAAGGCTTCATTTGTTAAATGTGCATTCATCATGACGTATCACGCTTCTTGGTCATGCCTTAACAATGTGAGAACTGTGACACCTAATGTAGGCTCACGAGGCAGAACGGATGCCCACCACTGTTTCACAGAAAGCCTGACAAACAGGATATTAATATTATGTTTTGAATTTTAAAACGTACTTTCACAGTAAGTAAATAAATAAAACTGTAAAGACACTGCTGGCTTTATTAAAAAAAAAATTTATCAATTTAAAGTGGCTGTATATGTACAAAATGTATGTACTTTGAAAATAAATAAAAACGTTAAAAAATAAAACTAATATTATTGTTTGCTTTGTTATCATTACTTTTTTCTGTATACTGCATATTTTTTTAAATATTTATACATGTTAATTAATTTACGTTCATTGTTGTTTTGAATACTAATCCTAAACTTTACCATACGCAATTGTTAACAGAACGTTCGTGGACATTTTCTCAGACAATACAATCCAAAAGTTTACTATGTATGTAAAAAACAACAACAACAAAAGACGGCTGATTATCATAGTTTGTCGTATCGCTCCGTTACTCCGGATAATGGATAGTTGACCGTATTTCGACAAATTTATTAAGATAGTGATACTGTCGCTTGTGTACAAACAATTATGGGGTTTCGTCGCGTGACGGACGTTTGTATTGGTTTGAGAGCATCTCTGGTGGTCTTTTTTTTTTTATCGACCATCTAAGGACCACATGCCAATTTCAATTCTTTATTCTTTGTTCTTTTCTTTTTCTCTAATATTCTTTCATCTTTTCACTGTGTCTCTTCTTCCTGTCTTCAGTCCACTTTGAACCTGCGTTTTCTCTCTCCTACCCTGGACTCCTTCCATTTTTAACACTTTTGCCTGAAACACTGCTCTTTCAATTGCTTCTTCTGCGTGTATATTATTTTTTTCTAAATCCTTTTGGACTTCTTTAATCAAACTTGACGTTGAATTTTTCCCCCACAGATATTTAAAGATATTGTTAACCTATTGTCATCCATTCTACATAAATGTCCAAAAAATAATAGTCTTCTTTTTCTCATTGTTTCTGTATACTTTCTATACTTTGATATGTTTCATCATTACTTTTTAATTTCCAACCTTCTGAAGTTTTTCGTGGGCCTAATATTTTCTCAATAATTCGTCTTTCCGATATTTCTAGGTTGTCTAAATTATAATTCAATGCTAGACATTCACTTGCGGTTTTTTATTATTAATACTTTATCGTATAATGCAACAAGAATAAATGGTTTGATAAAACACGACGCTACATCTGTTTGTTGCCGTAGCAAGTGTGTGTTTAGTGCTCTGGTGACAGTCGGGTCTTATCTCCCCCCCGCTACTGCTGGTGTTGCCTGCACTGCTTTATCACACAAATTACACACATAATTTTTTAGCAAGTTTCTCCTCTGAGGCACAACAAACCCATTGTGCCTGTTTCTTTGCCCGCCTCACTATTTATTTGTCCATTTTTCTTGACTGTCTGTTGTGAAAAGTTGGTGTGTGTGTATGTGTGTGTTCGTCTTTTCTTTTTGTAAAACAACAGAATTACAACAAGCAGTGGCGTAACTACCTGACGGTGATAAGGGGGATCGATTCCCCCTGCCATTCCCCCTAAGAGATATTAAAATTTTCAGCCAATTTTCATACCACTTATCGTGTGCCTGTTTCTCGCCCAGTTGCATAATAAATAAGAATAATAATGGCTCCCATGTGTACCACCTAAGTAGGCTGCCTAATGTGAGCCGTACGGCATACAAGGAACGCAGTGTGGCCAGCACTACGCTTCAGCCGCTCATTATTATCTCCAGGATGTTATCAAAGGTACTCATTTTCGACAGGCTGAGTCGACCTGGGGGCTGAAAAACGCACCTTGACTTTATGGTGCAGGCCCGGAAATCAAACCCGGGACTTCTAGATTAGTAGCCAGGTGCCATACCCACTGGTCTACTGAGCCGCCATGTGTAAGGCTTATAAATAACCGTAGAAAAAAGGAATTTTTTTTTATAAACATTATAATATTTATAAATTATAAACTAATTTATTAAAGTCTCCCAATTTTCTTGAATAAAATAAACAATAATTAGGAAAGAGTCTGTCAGAAATCATAGAACTTAGTGTTACAGACTAAACATGTTGTTCTTCGTATTGTTTAAATTAGCAGCCATCCTTACTATTTCTTTTATGAATTTGCTAACTGCTATAATTTTTATTGTTCGACTAAGGTTTTCGTCATCACTGACATCATCAGGTCTTAAACAACTCAGGTTGTTTAAGACCATCATCAGGTTGTTTAAGACCTGATGATGTCAGTGATGACGGAAAGCTTAGTCGAACAATAAAAATTATAGCAGTTAGCAAATTCACAAAAGAAATAGTAAACATGTTGTGCTAGAAACACATTTTTCAAACTCTTCTCGAGGCAACTAACGGTTCACAGCTGACCAAATGCCCCGACTTTTCGCAGCAACCTGTGGCGTATTTTTACTTCTATTGTGCGTCGATTTTTTCTGTGACCTCCACTCTTATGATTGGACGATATTTTTCGTAGTCTGTCTTGGACGAGTAGCTTTACATTTCTACTCGTATTGAAGTTAAACACTTCGTTGTACCCTTCTTACCGAAGTTCCGTCTTCAGGACTTCGCGGTATTTCTGTAGGCTATGTGAAATTCTAATCAGTAGCGTAGTGTGGCTACTTTATGCATAATTCATTCATTTTTCTACCTCATGGAGTGAGATAACCTCTACATGTAGACCCATATGTATAAATAATATAGTGTTTCCAACTTACATTAGATTCCATATCGTAAAATATTGTTTTGGTACGAGTTTTCGTTGTCAGTTAGAAAGCTCGATCCGTTATTTCCTATTTATTATTGTTTATAAACATTTTTTATAAACACTGCAATGTTTGCAGATTGTTAAGGTAAAGTTTAGTTTTCTTAATAATGACAGTCAAGAGGTAAATAAGGTAGATAGCGTACGTATTTGCAGTATTAAAAAATATTACCCACACGTTAGGAAACGAAGGCAGATCCTATTATTCTATCTTTACCTTTTTCGATCTAGACACACTTCCCGTTAAAGGGTTGCCTGTCACGACGTCTCTAATATAATATTATTAGTTTCAACTAAAGTCTTACACAAGTAAAATAGCAGTTTCATGACTTTATTTTGAAAAAATTTGACTTTAATTGGGTAAGGGGAAAATTTTCGCCAATTAACGCTCCGTGGATCCGCGCCTGAACATTATACTGTAGTTGAATGGTTAAAAACAAGCGCACATTGACAAATTTGTGTAAAACTACATATTTTCTTGCGGTATAACACTACGGAGACTGTTGGCTTTCCTGCTCACTTATTTCTGTCCAGCTAGTCATCATCCGTAATTAAGATTTCCATTAGCCGCAATACCAACAGGAGTCAGTGTGGCCTGATCAATTGAACTTTTTACCTACATAGCTACAAAAAATTGCCCCACCTTGACATAAACATCCCTATTGCCAAAATCTGTCTTTTATGCAAAGCGTAATATTTTAGTAAACCTTAGTACATTTAAATATACTGCTTAAATACTATTAGGAGAATAACGAACAACTTTCAACAACTTTTTATATTATGATAAAAGAATATTAACACCTGATAAGGTTAAGCTAAGTGCTTTAAAAATGTTTTCCTGACAATTAATCTATCATTGTTACATTTACAAAACATTCCAATTGTTTAATTTACAAAACCACTAAGTAAAAACTATTTATAATTTATATATATATATATATATATATATAAAACTGGGCGTAGCAGCTTTTTATTTCTACAGTTATTTACAGTAATTGATGTATGACAGGGTCTATTCCGTATTATTATTCGTATAGTCTTTTGTTATATATTTTATCAAATACTTCACACATTACAACACGCGCGCGCGCGCGTGCACACACACACACACACACATTTCTGTTGGAGATTCAGTATAAAGTATTGTATAATTTTACATGCTTTTACATTTTTGCACTATACGGGGCAAAATTATGAAAATGTACATAATTAGGATTCAGTGTATACCAAATGCATCCCTACTGTCTATTTTCAGATATACACAACTACTATGTTTGTCTATAACTGAACCATTTATAGTGATATCAAAACAATATATTTTGTTTGCTTAGGCCATTTTATATTTGTAATAGTCCATAAAATGTTTCAGTACTTAGTTTATTTATTATTATATTGTTATTAGGTTTAACACCACAATTCCTCGGCTATGTTACAATTTGTATCTCTATACGTTTCTCTCAGAGGCTGTTGCTCGAACCAATGACTGAATTTAAAATTTTTAAATTTTGTTTCTGACATACAATATTAAATTTTTGTAACCTTGAACATAGTCACTATTAAAACAAAATCCCCACCAATTCTCCACATTTGATTTTTGAGACTTGAAATTTTCCCACTATGAGGAAAAAAGTCTCCACATCTTGTATTCCTGTGTGCCGTCCATGCTGATAATCTGTTAAGCCGTTTGTCACTCCTCATGCATCACAAGTGTCTATACCATTATAGCCATTTTGTTCTAACTGTATTTATTATTTTCAGGACAATTGTTGCTGACGCCAAACACACAACTGTGACTCACAGTTGTGTGTTTGGCGTCAGCAACAATTGTCCTGAAGATGACAATAAATATTGTCGAAACGTCGACGCAAAATAGCTAAAATTTGTATTATTGACCGATCCTCACTAACCATACACTAAAACATTGATTGATTGACGGTCACTAAAAATTTAAGGATGTATTTATTATATAAAAATAGATGTCCATTCTAGCAGTTATGTCCGCATTTCGTAGCCTGTCAAACTTCTTAAGGCTCCTAATCTGTTCCGTAATTACATTTCTACCGCTTTTATTTTTGATTCATTTTTCATTTATGTTTTCCTACTTCTATACCGTATGATAAAAGTAGGCCTAGATTAAAGATATTGCAAATAAAAAGAAAAAGTATTTAGTTTTTAATTAAATACCTTAATTGGAAACTATTCAACCTACACAGTAGAACATACAGTAAACGCTTTGGTAGTTTATTATCAAGTAACATGTAATATTTGTTCATCACAATGTGCTATAATGCTAAAGCAAAATAAAAATAAATATCACTTTATTTATGCACCTGGGTACAATGATTGATTGTTTCTGTCAATGCTTTTTCAAACGGAACTGTGCGATGGGAAATACTATTTGCCGAGATAAAGTAATTTTCATAATTGACGGTACTGACGTCTGTCAAACGGCAAATCAAACTCAACGCTTTATAAATAATTTATTTTACAATTCTTCTGCGTTTATATAGCAATACGCAGAATCTGTATCGTCTCATCAGCAATACTCTTACGCCCATCAGGTAGGCAAGCTGCGTGGCTTGTGCGTCATTAGGTGCACTAGGTCAGCAATGAGGCATTACAAATCCTCTGAGTGTTTTCTAGTCGCCTTCAAGTGCGCGATTATTCTTGACGCATTTTTCAAAAAGCGGTAGATTCATCTCGCAACTGCAACGGGGTATAAATACAGGATTTAATAGCGGTCAGTCAGTCAGTTTTTGATACGGCGATTCAGTGTGCGTTCGTTTTGTGTAAAGTGGTTACAGTGCATTACTGTGTGTGTGTGTGTGTGCCCATCTGCAGGGAGTCATTTGCATTATATATTGACACGTATATGATTTGCTTTATTAATTAGATGATATTTATTATGCGTTACATTAGTTTGTGTTGGTTAAAAAAAATCTTACAGAATTGTTTTCGAATGAGAGTTTTTTGCGTATGAGCCACTGTGGACTAAGTTCGGTTCAACTGGTTCTTCCCTCCTTCTCCTCTCTCTTCCTCCTCTCCCACATCTTCTTCATCTTTGATCGATGTCTCTCCTTCCTTCCGTCAGTCCAGATGGTGCCTGTCCTCTTCTTAGGTTATTGTACCAGAGTTTATTGTTATGTTATTTTTTAAGTCTCCTCAAAGTTTTAATTAACGATTTATCTGGAATTTAGTTATTTCAATTCCACTTCTTAACATGACGATCGGTGCGACCGTCGTGACAATACTGTAAAGCATCTTTTCTTAGTTTGCACACTTTCTTCATGGTACGTTGTATATGTATTAAATATCAGCTACACGAAGAAACGTTACACACTTGAGATTTCCTGTGTACACAACCTACAGCAAAATAAAATTAAATGTATTGCAACTTACCGTCTGCGGCTTTTAGAAACAACGTCTTCACTATAAAGTTGACATGTTAGACTATGGTGAAGACGTTGTTTCTAAAAGCCGCAGACGGTAAGTTGCAATATATTGGATTGAACAACACGTGGCTTGGTACTAAAAATTTGGGATTTATTCCTTTTAAACATGAAAGCAAAATAAAAGAAAATTATTAAATTCCTTTAGTTGATAGAAGAATTTAAATTTATTATTAATATTATAAATCTCCGCATAACGTTCCAGTTTAGTTTAGTAGAAACCTGTATAATATTTACCGTATTTTATCCGTAGTGTGACTTCGTGTTGCGTTCGAATAGTTTACGCGTTTCGAAACATAGGTTCCGTCTTCAGAAATAAAAAATCACTCAAAGTGAGGTCGTTAAATATTGCAAATATTGAAAACAATTCGTGCACATAACCGCGTTACATGAGTGCGCACTCGAGTCGGACCGATCGGACTTTTATTATTCCGATCGGACTTTTAATATCCCTAGATGTTAGCAGAACGTCGTCCGCTGATCTCACTTCTAAGCAAAACTGTTGCAGAGGATCTCATGCAGGTCCCGTCTCACTGTAGAAAAGAGCATTTTGAATCAGACTAGCTAATAGTCTAATATTATTAGCTTATTATCACGAACAAACTGATCACGAACCAAACGTCTTCTAAAGTGTGGCATATGGTAAAAATGTCTATTTCCCGTTATCAAGTGCATTTGATACCACGTGGCTTGAATTACGAATTATCCACTTGACTCCAAAATTAGAATTAATATTATTTCATCAAAGTTAAATTATATTCGTTTATACTGCTGCTTACCATTTAGAATGCTTGTTTCGTGTCCTTGTGTTTTAACCGATACCCACACATGCTACACTATCCATTGACGCAGATTTTTTTACCTACACAGCGCTATAGTTTATGTAAGTGGCGTTTTAATACTACGTTAAGTGTAAGTCCTTAACTTACGAATATTCCTTATTAATTCACACTTTTGTCAGAGATAACTATGCTTTTGACTCACAATAAATCAGAGATGGTCTCTTACTACATATATATTTGATGAAATTCTACCATTACAACACACACACACACACACACACACACACACACACACACACACACACACACACACACACACACACACACACACACACACACACACACACACACACACACACACACACACACACACACACACACACACACACACACACACACACACACACACACACACACACACACACACACACACACACACACACACACACACACACACACACACACACACACACACACACACACACACACACACACACACACACACACACACACAAGCTAGTGTTGGACATTCAGTATAAAGTATTGCTTTATTATACAAGTTGCGGGAGATAAGTATCTCTGCTTCACATGTGTCCAAATTCGGAGGAGTTTGTGCGAGACGCTTTAGAGGTAAATCCTTCAGCTGGAATTTGGACGCCGTCCAACGACAGGGGCCGTACTTCAATTTAAATGTAAATTCCTGTTACGTCTGAATAAACATAATAAATTTATTATCTGTCCTTTTCTGTAAGTCGCTTACTGTGATACAAGATATAAATGCTTTTTGGCATCTATTGTTGACTTTTACCACAATGTGTCTCTTGAGAAGTGTACTTAGAAAAAAATGTATTTTAACGTAAAAGTAATAAATACACTAAATACATGTTGCAAATACTTTTACAAAAAGTTGTTGACAAATTGTTTTATATGTAACACAGGAATAACAAGTGTATGTTAAATGGTAGAGCTATAAATAAATCACAGTATGAAATCTCTTCTTTATCGTATTTCTTCAAGTGACCGCTTTGAAATTACTACCTGTGATTTCTTGTAAAAGGAACGTTAGAGTTTCAAAACTTCTTAATTAAGCATTGACATCCATAAAGATGTTAATAAAAATAAAAATACTTCTTATTTATTAAATGGCTAATAAAATTATTAATAAATGAGCTTAGAATGAATTTATGAAATGACTACTAATAGAATAATGGCGGAGAATAGACCTTTTCGGTCTTGTAAAATTATTAAGATTTAGTCTAGTTATCCAAGTGACTAAACTGAAAATGTACAGAACAATGGTCAGGCGTGTCCATACGGTTCCGGAACCTGGACATTAAGGGCAGTTGATGAGAAGCCTCTGAGGACTTTTAAAGAATAATTATTAGAAGAATCTCCGGACCAATATGTTGTAGTAAAGAATGAAGGATCAGATCTAATCAAGAAATAGAATCCATTATAAAACAGGGAGATATCGTCCGATTTGTAACGGACAGAAGAATCAGCTGGATAGTGCGTGTAGAAAGAATGGAAAACCAAAGATTCTTCAAAAGGATAATGAATGGGCATATAGATGGCCGCAGAAGACGAGGCAGACCAAGAAAACGATGGCGAGACTATCTGACTACGATGGATGTGCTCGTGGAAGACCAAGGCACACGATCTGACTATCTAGAGACACATCATTAGGGAGGCCAAGGTCCATCCTGGACTGTAGTACCGAATAAGTATGTATGTATGTAAAATAAACTTGGAAATTAATTTAGAAAGAAATTATTTTTAAATTATTAGAATGAACTTAACTTCTGTTGTTAATAGGAATGTATTTTGTTTTTAACACAATATATTTTTCAATAAAAATAGTTAATTCCTTGTGATAAAAGAATTTAAGAAGGATTCTTTTACATGTAGTTTAATATGGAACAGAATATGAAATCATAAAAAAATTCATTATAGAAGAAAAACGCTTTTGCTAGACGAGTTTTTCATTTGTTCACAACACTAGTTACAGTTGACTTTCACTAGAGGTACACTGCACAGCAATTTCATACACTGCAGTACGCATTATGTAAAGTCTCAGACAAATAAATTCTATTTATGCTGTTTAATAAACGTGGCGGAATTCGATATGGAATTTTATTTTCTTTAACATGTACAAAGGGCAACATATTTTCTCTTACATAATTCTCTAGATATTAACGGCGTCGTTGTGCAGATTCTCACTCACAGTGAATACAACTAAGAGAGTAAACTTATTGAGGTATAAACTTGTTGCTACTTTTTGCCTTTGCGAAAACTTAAATAACTTGAGAGGGAGTGGCAGAGAAAAATATATATAAAGAGAAGGGGTATGTGTGCGTAGAAAGTTTGCTATTTAATTGTGCTATAAGTTGCAATGCAATTAAACTCGAGACGTCTACAGACAGCACAAACCCGCCTCAGCCAATAAGCAACGCTTTGTTAGTAAGAATTCAACGTCTTGTACGGTTGTCTGGCAGTCAACTTTTCTCAGCCTTATAATGTTAAACTGGTGACAGATTACTTTTCAGGAGAAGCAACAGAACAACTCCAGCATGTCGTTAATCGAGTTGCAAGGTTTGGCAGAAATCTCGTAAATAAACCTTAGTGTTCAAAGGTAACACCGAAAAAGGAAACAATTTTTTACATATACATATAAACTTATAATATAATTCAAATTATATTGCTCAATCAATAATCTTTATTAGTGTAAATAATATGCTTAAAGCTTTAATTTGCATTCTAGCTACACTTTTCAGTACAGCTACTTTGTTACGACTTATCCCACCTTATAATGGGGGTGACGAGGAATGTGTGCATAATGTAGAACCTTAATTCAAGTAATTATTGGGCGAAGCCTGATGAGCGTAGCCCTCTATCCATGACTCGATGCACAACTTAGACCGTGAACTCCTCCGAAACTACTCAACCGAATGTTATAAAAGTTTGCATACATATCCGAACTGTATTTTAGAGTGCACACATGTAATTTGTATTTCTATAAATTGTTTGGTTCAAAAGGTATTACGATTTTTTAAAAATCTAAGCTTAAACGTGTGAGAGGAAGAGAGATAGAGATATCGTGGCCCAGCTGGCTGTCGCCCGATAAGATAAGATTTTGCTGTATCACAAATGCCGATGCTTGCGCGTGTGCGGCTTTAACTTTCCAAATTATTCAATTTCCAAATTTATTCAAATTCCAAATTTATTCAATTTTCCAAATTCTATTAAAATTATTATTCTTATACTTCTTATTCAATTTTGTACTTTTTATTTAATTACTTTTTCCTGTTATACGCATATTCTATACATTCTTATTCATCAATTTACATACGTAATATTTATAGTATGCCTCGACGGAGAAGAGGTCCAAATATTGGTCATTTAACTACAAATCAAAGACGGATGAGACAGCGACAAAATGTTGCCGCAGCAACTGTTGAAGGCCCTGCAGAACATAACATGAATCATGTGTTATATGATGAAAACAATACAGGGTATAAGAATTTTCAGAATGAATTTGAAGATAATTTACGATCTCTAGAATTCTATGAATGCGTAAATTGTTCTCGAGTATTGATGCAGCAAACATTTTTTGATATGTGTCCGCAGTGTAAGCGAAACCCAAATAAGTTTACTGCAGTTAATCGTATGGATCCTAAAGATGGATCTATAGAACTGATGGATCTCCTATGTAGAACAACTCTTGATAGCAAGAGTACAACCAGTGATCCGTGTGTATAGGGTGAAATCGAGAGGCTTTCCCAGTCAATATGCTTATAAGGGAAATATTATGAGCATTGGTCAAAATATAACGGAGATTGTTAGTTCCTTGCCCCCTTTGGCTGCGATGCAACTATTTTAATGGCTCCTACTGGTGTGGCAGCTAACAATATTGCTGGACAAACTATTTATTCAGCTTTAAGAATAAATACTTCAAAGAGAAGGGGAGGACAAAGATTTAGAAGGTGAATTCAAAATTGGTTTTGAAAAAGTATTAAAAGATGTGAGGTTTGATATTATTGATGAAGCCAGTATGTTGGGTTTAAATGCGTTTTTCAAAATGGATATGCGACTCAAACAAGCAAAGCAGGGTTCTTCAGCTGTTCCTTTTGGTGGCCTTTGCGTGTATTTAGTCGGTGATTGGTCCCAACTTCTACCGGTTTGTGACAGGAGTCTTTACAATATTGGTAATAATGTTCAGACCATTCGATCGAATCTTTTATATAAACAGTTTAAACAAGTTTTCTTTTTAACGGAGATTATGAGACAGCGAGGTAATGATAAAAAGAAATTCAGAGAGACTTTAAATAGAGTCGCAAATGGAACAATCACTGAACAAGATTTTCAGCTCTTATCTAAAAGATTTTATGTAAACAATATCGGGGACAATTTTAAAGATACTGTCTGTATAATGTCGAAAAATGCTGAAATCGAACGCTTTGATTATGAAAAAGTAGAAAGCAAATAAACAACCCGTGGCTCTAATCAATGCAATCCATAAATGCTCAGAAGCCTCTCTAGCAAAATCTGACGACGCTCAGGGATTATTTGCCCAATTACGTTTATGATCGATCCATCTCGATGTGGTGTTACTGCTCAACTAAACCGATGAGAAAATCTAAATCATTTCTTAAAAAAAAAAAAAAAAAAATAAATAAATAAATAAAAAAAATATGATTTAGTCGAATGGGGGAATTGAACCTACGAAGGGGGTACACTTAATACCTGATATTATAGGAAGTTATTTTACCGCGCTCGACTAAATCATATTTTCAAGATAATACAACCGTGCGATGACGTATACGTTACTCGACGTATACGTTACGTTTATGATGCGATGACGTACACGACACTTGACGTATATGTTGTTACGTTGAACCGATGATGTCAGGCGGGAGGGGGGATGATGACCCCCCGGTGACGTATGTTTGTTTACAAGGGGACGATGACCTGATGACGTATGTTTGTTTACAAGGGGATGATGACCTGATGACGTATGTTTGTTTACAAGGGGACGATGACCTGATGACGTATGTTTGTTTACAAGGGGACGATAACCTGATGACGTATGTTTGTTTTGATAACATTGTGGGGAGGGGAGGGGGGATGACCTTGTCCTGTCGTTCCCATTTATATACTACTCAAATCAAATTTCATTATTTCATCATAGAAATCAATTCATTATTACAATAATGTAATCCACTTTTTCTTTAAAATTAACTGCACCTTGACTTGACATTAAATCAATAAAATATATGAAAATTATGCTGATAAAACATTCTTGACAGAGGTATACAAGTATAAATAAAGTGAAATCTATCGTGTATTATCAATGATAAAACAATTATCAACCAAGTATTACTGTCTCACTATAACATTAACGTGGCAATCAAAGTAATTGTCAGTTTTAGCTGTACCTAGGTAGTTGCTAAAAGGCAGTTATCCATTCTGTTGATATCTTCTAACCGCTTCAGCCGATATTGGGTAATCATATCGAGTGTACTCATAATATTCAGTTCCTGCATTACACCAAAATTTCTTTTGTGATTTTAAAGAGTATAATCTGGCACGTTGCTGAGAAATCTTATTTTTGCAATATGTGTGCGACTGGCCTGGGACTTCGTTAAAGTCGAATTCTCCGACCCACAGAGAAGTGTGGGTCGGAGGACCGTCACCTTGTAGAACTTTAGGCATGTTTTTTTAATCGTTGATTTTAGAGTTCTCCTGGTGGCGCCACACATATGGTTGAACTTGTGCAGCTTTTTCATTACAACACTAATGATAATGTGATGTATTTTATACTTACACTTATTGTTTTTTATTAATGGTACCTATAATACAATTTTTTATTTTTTGTATTCTTTTATATAGCCTAAAGGTACCATATAATGTTATTATTTATATTTTAAAGCGATCGATTTCGGTCACAGACCATCATCAGGTTATATAGCACATTCACAATATTATAAAACACTATTATCTATAAAAACGAATTTGTAGACATTGTTAATTTTGATACATATGTTGTTGTCTAAAGCTTCCTAAGAACTGATTCTGTTATAGAGTGTTCATGTTTACATATTATATCAGCTGATTACTGAATGTTGATTTTGTCGTAATATTTCAAAAGTAATATGATTTTTGAAGTCTGTCATAACGTTTAATAGATTTTCATGGTCCTCTTCTTTTATATGTTTGTATATTCGGTATTGTTCATATATATTTGATCTTATTTTGTCATTGCATGTTTTCAATACGGTTAAATGTTGTTGTATTGGACCATATTCACAAGACTGTAGTTCTATGTGTTTTGCTACTGTTGAGTTTGGATTTGAGTGTTGAGAATGTTTTGTATGTTCAATATATCTGTTTAAATGATCTTGAAGTGAATCCTATGTATTTTTTGTTGCACTGTACATTACATTCTATCGAGTTCGTAGGTTGACATTGATATTGGTAGACTCTAGCTTTTTCATAAATTTTTTTCTTTTTTGTACTGTTTATTTTCAGATTGTTGTAGATGTCATTGCTTGTTCTGAATGCTAGTTGATAGTCATATTTTGTAAATGTTCTAGCTAATTTTTGAGAGTTGTCGTCAATGTAATGTGCAGGTATATAGGTTTTCTTCTTTTTGATTGATGTGTTATTTGTTTTATTTCTTTTTTGTTGTTTTTTAATGATTTTATCGATCATTTGAGGCTGATATCCATTGTTTTGTGCTATTTGTTTTATGATGTGTATTTCTTTTTCGTATTGTTTCTTGCATAGAGGATATGTGAGGGCTCGATAATGTTATTATTTAAAATATAAATAATAACATTATATGGTACCTTTAGGCTATATAAAAGAATACAAAAAATAAAAAATTACAACACTTTTTTAATGTAAGACACATTACAGCCCAGATATTTAACATTACTGACCTGCTCCAGGACAGTATCATCTACAATAATTTTTGCTCGCATGGAATCAGCTACATGAAAAAGCCATCACCTTGTCCCTCAGTGTAGAGATCTGTAACCCAAATCCGACAGTTTCATTCAGTCACTAGTATTATTATTATTAGTTCATAATAATGATATTATTAATTATTAGTTGTTGTTAAATATTTATATTTAACGCTAGCTCAAGAAAAGTGGTAGCCTATAAGGCAAATACACTGAAATAAGTCATTGTAAATATCAGTAACGTTATAAGTAAAAGAATATCTAAAGCAAAAACTTAGGTTACAGTCGTTATATGTACTTACTTTATTAGATACACCATGGTATTTTGAATTTACGTAGAATACAAAATACATGTTTGAAATTTATTGTTTTAGGTTTTTAAAATGTTTTTACATCCTCAAAGTGTTCAAAATGCAAATTTATTGATTTACTCCACAAACGCTTTCAAGAGCTCAATTGTGTAAGCAAACTTCGTGCCTTAGTGTTGTGCTTTTAATAATGGTTCAACTTATTAACGAAGCAATATGTATTGTACGAGGTAGCGGCAGCTCGGATTAAAGCATTGCTAGTTCTGGCCGTTAATTGCTGCTTCAACAACGTCAGCCTCTCGTAAACTGTTCAAGTTTGAATAGTTTCTTAAGATTTGTAGATGTAATATTACCTGAAACTCATTATAACAAAAATTGTAACTTAGCAAAGCACTCAACTCAGGCTGCTTTGTGTATAAAGCTGTTAGAGTAGACTAAGCTATTGTTCACCGAGGAAATTGTTTGAGTAAGGCGAACTAGCCTTATTGGAGGCACTTCATCAATATGAGAAAAGAAAGTTTACGGATTAACTTAATTTCTAAAAAACTATTTTGAAATAAAAAAACACTGTTAAATAAAGTGGGCCATACAGCTAACATGCACCCCCAACATGTCCCAAATAATGGAAAAAACATCTTGAGGTAAAGATATTAAAAATTTTAAATATATTATATATATATAAAAGAAAAAAAATGAATGCATATATAGGTAATAGTAATAATAATATGCAGCAGAGTCTGTTATCTGGAGGTAGGACAATTTATTAAATAAAAAACAAATTTATATCACGTCTGTTAGTTCCTTTATAAAACACAAAATGATTTACTGAGTCAATATGTCTTTTATGTACAAATTAAATGTTCGTCTTGAACAACTTGTTTCAATGTTACTTGCTTGAAGAATTCCTTGTTGTTGAAAGTAGACGGCTGCTATGCTAATACGTTGACCGCTGACCTCGATGAAGGATTGTCACCCGCGAGACACGCGCGCACGCTGTTTATCTGTCCGTTATTGTTTATATTGATAAATCTCCGGCTTAGAACAGCGGGTTAATTAATAACAAAGATATGGTGTGTTAGACTAACACCTTCCAGCTATCTTAAAGTGTTCACGCGTTAACACAGGAGTATTCCGCTGAATATTACTGGACATGTACGGATAACTTGCACTAACACGGGTTAGCACTGACAATGATGTTTGCAAATTTAGTTAATGACTTCTATTAAAACTTGATACAGCATACGGGAAACTCGTAGCTAGTACCTCGGACTGGCGTCACCTTACAGAAGAACTTGTTCTGACACGAAAAACTCGCGCAGGGAGTACGCCTTCACGGAACGACTTTTAGAGCGGACTGTCCCATCTGCATTTGATCAGTGACCGAATCGAATGACAATTCATGTTCTCGGCTGGCTTAAATTAGCAACACGTGATAGATTTTTACTAAGATTAGCTTCTTACCATGTACGACTACGCTAGAATTTGCAGAAGAATGTAGAGATGTTATCAACACATTTTATGACTGTCTTGCAAATAACGTTACTATAGAAAAGTAAAAATAATAAAACAGTGTATGGAAACCGTAGAGGTATTAATCTGCTAAATGTTATAAAGATGAAAATTGTGACAAAGATGACTGCAAGAAGATGATTGTTAAATCACTAATGAGAACATGGTGGGAAAATGTCAAGCAGCCTTCAGGCAGGGACAACTCACAGCTGACAAAATCTTTACACTCCGGCAAATATTGCAAAATGTTTTACGAAAATGGTTACAAATGTCTCATGTATCGTTGTGTTGTTGAGTGGAAACATAATAATACACCAATGAAGTCACTAATAAACAGTTCTAATTAGTTACAAATATCAAACTGAAATCAACAAGGTACTCTCGTACAATAACACTATTTAAATTTCTCCACACGCAATAACAATGTTAACTATTAGAGTTCCGCACTAAGTATAACACAATAATCACTTTCCACTAATCAACAAAAATAACTTGATCGGCACTCTACAATTTCACCAGGTGTAACTAACTTCTAAGCCGGCCGCTGTTACTTATAATAGGTCCAGTAGAGGTTCTAGAAGAATTTTCCATTCGGCGGCGTGCCAGCATAATTTTTCGTAGTTACAAGCGCTCTCGAACAGTCTGGAAGGTACTTCCTGCACGGTCTTGACACTGACACTGAATCTGCTCGGCCAGCCGAGAAACATATAGAACGTTTACGTAACTGCACCTGCCGACTTTACGTAACTGCACCTGCCGACGTAACTGCACCTGCCGATTGCCACGTAATTTCTTATCAATATATTAAAGATCATCTGTACCAGGTGTACGTGGATTGCAAGCAGGCATACGATACGGTAAACAGATTCAGTCATATCGCACAATTAAATGTTTAGCAGAAAAAACAAATGAAATAGAAAAGTAAAATAAGAAATACTAAAAAGAATTATCAGCGTTTCACTGGTATGCGGAATAATGTATATTAAATTATTCAACAAGAAACGGGTGGCGTAAGGATAAAGACAAAAAAAGCGATTATTGAGTAAAATCAAAACAGTTACTAGAACGGAGGAACGCACAAATTAACCAATTAGAAACAGTTTGTATACTGGATAGGATATTTTTAGACAGTGATGTTTTCCTCGTTTTAGCCACGTTCGCCAATATCATCTATTTTTCCATTTCATCGGCTTGTTCACTTTACTTCTCCAGGATATTCGAGGCCTCCTCTCTCACCTTTACACATAAATTTACTTTGCTATCCATCTATGTCTACAGTTCGTACTTGTCCATACTATTACAGTCTTTTCAATACATTTTTTTTATTCCATCATCGGTGATTCTGTCCCTTCTTCATATCTATAGCTTCGCCTAAATATGAAGATAATAGGGTTTCAAAATTTCCTAGACAAAATTGAGACAACAACTGAGGTGGTTAAAGAATGTACTGAGAATTGGACGGTAAAACGGTGCAAGCAAAGAGAGCAGGGAACAAAAGAAAAGGCTGGTATAAATTAAGGGAAGATTCAACTAGGCTCAACACGAGCGGGGAGACATTGACACGAAAGCGTAATAGAACAACCATTGCCCAGATACGTCTAGCTACATAGATTCACGGATACGTCAGTAAGTAATTATTTCGTTAAAATCAATAAACTTTGCAAATGAACTTCAATTCAAAGTTTCTAAATATAGTGTTGTTTTTACTAAACAATGCTGGCGAGAAACGGCTGTAATATATTGGCTTGCATTTCGCAATCTGTCAGCTGACTCAGACTTCTCAAATAGAGCAATCAATAACGCTGTCAGAGCTGCGTATATTTTGGAAGGCTAAATTTTGTACTTTGCCTTACTCGACGAAAATGAAAATAATATATTACCGTCGCTCTTTACCTTCACACCTCTCTCTCTCTCTCTCTCTTGAAAAAACTACATTTTGCACAGTGTCCGCCTGCCTTGTACTCTTTTCTTGATCGTGAGTTATAGAAAAATAATAAGTCTGTCCGCTTTTACGTTTACAGTTTTCCTAGCTAACTAATTAGGTGAGATAATCATTAGAGCATAGTAATTCTCTAATATACTTACACCACGACAAAGGTTCTACCTTTCTACACTCAGTGACACGTAGTAAAATCTACATAGTATCTTACCCGCCTCCATCTGGGGTCCAAAACCTTTAAAAAACGTCGAGCCACATTAAAACTTCACAAAAAGTTTTAAGCCACCGATAAAAGTGTTTTAGCATAGAAGTTTTAGTTTCAATTCAGAAAAATCAACAATGTAACCAAGCAAAAACTTTAGCAACGTTTGATAATTGGAATATAAAAAAAAACAACTAAAATACAACTTAATCATGTTGAGCGAACAGACCAAGCAAATTAACTAACATGAACATAACTAACTTGAATCCAGATGGTGGATGAATGGAATCAACCCTAGTCTTCCGTGTTCGGGTTGATTCATAAGACCAATTTTACAACACTGAGAAGACTACACATTTTGGAAACTTCAGGCGTCGTAGTCGGCAGCAGACGAGGAACCTTGGGCGGTTTGACCACTTGTATATTAATTTTTCTAAAGATAGTAAGACAACAAATTGTTAGATCACAAATATTGTTAAGTAAAAAATCGGTATGGAGAACCATATATGACTTTCATGTTGTAAGATTTATGTTTAAAATAATTTACTTGAATTCGGTTCGATAATTTCTAAAAAAATATCGTCCACCCTCAAACTAATTTCACTGTTTATAGATATTTTTGTTATTATAGTGTAGTCGTTTAATATAATGTTATTTTCAGTCACTTTATCCATAAAAATTAGGTAGGATTACTTTATTCTCATAAAGAAACCGAACTACGCAGATAATCATCCCTCCTCCGAAGCGCTCCGAAGTCACTCATGGACCCTGAGGATCTTACAGAAGGTTCATTCCCTAAAGACAAAAAGTCTGTCTATGAACCGTTCCTCTGTAAACACTGCAGTTACACTGCCCAGCGATCCACAGGAAGCAAATCGATAACAAAAGCGTGCAAATGTAAGAAAATAAACATGAGTGAGGTCTTGCCGTAATTTTACTTTATTGCGGTACTTTTTATTGCGGTAATCATAATAATAAAATGGAAACGTAAACATTAGATAATTGAGATATGCTTGCCTGCCACGAACGATATATTTTCTCTCATACATGATTTAAATTAAAATGAAAAAATATAGAATTTTGTTAAAGTGAAATGAAAAGTTTCCATAGAAACTACTTCTTTGTTGTCAATAACGTATTACACATATAAAACTTATAAAATTTACTTTCTCCATCATCAGCTACCATTTTAATTTATAGAAAATTACCCCCTTCCCGTTCAACTACCCTTTTCATTTATAGATATATCATCTACCTTTCGACAGTGGATTATTATGACCTTTTTTTTAAGGATACTTTATTTATCAAAATTAAGCATTTTACTCTAATTTAAAACTTAAAACGTTGCAGGTAAACTACCTCTTCCCCTTAACCGATCTTCACCAAAATCAATAGACCTCGAGTCCTCTACAATTCAGAACTGTATGCAAAACATTATTTGATTCTGTTTGAATTTGCGGCAGTTATCGTTTGACATAAAAAAATTCTACACACAGACACAGACACACACATAGACACTTTTCGATAAATGAATTTTTTCATGTTTTGAGGGTAGTACAATCAGAATTTGCCATTATCTCGAACACGATTTTTTTCACCATGACCGTACTTCCATTTCCTTATGGAACATGGAAGTAAAATAAATATTGAAACAATTAAATTGATTATAACAATTGGGGAGAGGGCATAGGATACGTTTTTTGATAGAAGTAAAATCCAGAAGAGGCAACTAAACCCTAAAGGAATAAGAACTACTGGACAGACGATTCAAAGGAAGCAACGAGCGATATGTGAAGGATATAGAAAATCATGCCTAACTACTAACACAGGTTTCTTAATTAAAACACTTTATTAATTAAATAATAATTTTTTAATTTTTTTTTTGAGCCGTCATCGTGTGTATCCACCATTGGAACCGCACGAAAGAGCATAGCGGCCAAAAGCAGGAATGAAGTCTATAGCGTGATACTATTTAGATGAGCCAACGGCTTAAAGACGACTGCGGCTGCCTAACTAACAGAAAAGGAGTTTTTGAAACAAAATTGGGGAGGCCTAATCAAACAACACTTTTTCTATACCAGTAGGACAGAACAGATTATACTGGTCTGTTTTAATGCTGAATGTTATTTTATTCTATATTAACCATTGTTTTACTGTAAGTATGTTAATCATTAGTATGTTATTATAATTTTAAAAGTAACTGTACGATATACTAATTTGTATGTATTTAGCTGTAAGGGGGATTTTAGGACAAGCTGTGTTTGTTCTTAATTATGTAACGCTTTATATAATTATTCATTAATATATTTTTGTTTACTGTCAGAAGACTTACTGCCAAAGGATACTTTTTCGTTTATTCTCGTAATGAGAATAGTAAACGAACAGAGTATAAAAATCGACTGTACGAACGATCGGTTAGAGTGGACTGCCTTGGCGAGTTGCCTTGCGTGATAAGCTGCCGTAGAGTAAGATAGAGGAGTTAGTCTTGAACATTGGTTTCTTGTTTATTTAAATAACTGTTGTATCAGACGTTATAAGTAATTGTTCTAAATCTCTTTTGTTTATAATTACGTACTATAAATTTTGTCTAATTTCGTTAATTAAATTCAGAGTATCTTGAGTTTCCTCGTTCTTCAGTTGGTCAACGTACTACACTTACGTAATCAGATTGCTTGCCCTAGCCACTTGAGAGAAGTAATCGCGTTTGTTATACCCAGGAGTAACAGGTCCCACTGATGTGGCTTCATACAGTAACCATTTGTACACTAACGTATAAAGTAATGCAAGCACTGATTTACGTGGTAGGGACATTGATCTGAAAAGTAAGGGGGACAGAAACGCTGATATTGATTTAAAATTGGTTGACAAGATAAATAGGGTGGGTTTCCCAGCAAGATACCGTCACAAAACCTGCGGCTCCTACAGAAGAAACGATCCGATAAACGAAGGACGAGTGTGAAGATAGTCGAAACGCCGGCTCACGATAGTCGAAAATAAAAGAAATACGCGCAGTACTTAATACAAAAGCCTAATGAAAGGAAAGAGAGAATAACACGCTAACATTAGCTAACAGTACATAACAAATTTTAATTACTTAGACTACTACTGATTAAATGAATGTCTGATCGTGTAAAAGGGTTAAAAAAAAAACTGAAGTTTGAATAGACATTAGAGTGTTTCACAACTTTAGTAAGTTCAAGCAAAACAACCGGTTTTTTTTAAAGAACTTTAATAGAAGAATAATTAAAGCAATGTGAAAGACAGAGAATTCAATGGGAAGCTGTACCTGACAGTCAGCTGGACAGTTTTACAGCCAATAAGAATTAATTAGGCGGCTGCAGTTGTTAGCTTCTGTACTGGAAACTTGTTTTGTCTCAGAAATATAGGTCAATACAAAACGTACGACGGGTCCAATCACATACAGCGCATAGAAATAAACGCATAGAATCAATTTTAACAAACATTTTATTTACTTCAAGTCACAAATTGTAGTAATAAATGTAAATTAATGTATAAAAGAGTTTTCCAATATTATTGGTTTTATATAATTTAATTCTATTCCTTCTAAGATATAATTATTTGTTTATTACTTTATCCATCTGAAATAGAATTATCAGTGTTGCACACCACTATAGAAAAATTATTCCGATTAGCGCTTTCAAGCTTCTCAGCTCATCGTCAGATCGGAAATATTTTCAGATCGGAGATATTTCCGATCTGACGATGAGCTGAGAAGCTTGAAAGCGCTAATCGGAATACTTTTTCTATAGTGGTGTGCAACAGTGATAATTCTGTTTGTGATTATAACCACTAACACAACTTTCTTCATTAAACCATCTGAAATATATAAACATCGGTACGGAGAACCGTACATGACTTCCATGTTTTAAGATTTATATTTAATATAATTTCGAAATGAAATATTTCCATAGAAACTACTTCTTTCTTCAGCCTTAACCTTAGAAACGTCTGGTTTTTTTAGTAAACATTGGACCACGGCCAAACATCCCGGGAAGGAATTTTAACAACAAACTACTCCTTTGTTGCTGATAACGTAATACGCATATACAAATTACCCCTCCGCCATCAACTACGCTTTTCGTTTATAGATATTTCATCTACTTTTCTACAGTGGATTATTCTGACCTTTTCAGAATACTTTATTTAAAAATTAAGTACTTCACTCTTGTTAAAACATAAAACGTTGCAGGTAAACTACCCATTCCCCCTAACCGATCTTCACCAAAATCAATAGGCCTTGAGCCCTCTAGACCTCAGGCACACATGCAAAAAATTATTTGGTTGTGTATGAATTTGCGGCAGTCTTCGTTAGTCACAGAAAAATTTCTACACACAGACACAGACACAGACACAGACACAGACACAGACACAGACACAGACACAGACACAGACACAGACACAGACACAGACACAGCCACACACATACACACATTTTTCGGAAATGACTTTTCTTCATGTTTTGAGGGTAGAGTACAATCAGAATCAGCACTTATCTCGAACAGGATATTTTTGACATCACCATACTTTCATTTCCTTATGGAACATGGAAGTAAAGATAATAATTTTTTACTTCCATTTCCCATAAGGAAATGGAAGTATTATGATCGCGAAAAAAAATCGTGTTCGAAGTAAATGCTGATTCTGATTGTACTACTCTCAAAACACGAAGAAAAATCATTTTCTGAAAAGTGTGTGTAGAATTTTTTCTATAGCAAACGATAACTGCCGCAAATTCAAACAGAATCAAATAATGTTTTGCATATTTTCCCAATTTGTAGAGTACTCAAGCTCTGTTGATTTTGGTGAAGATCGGTTACGGGGTAGGGGTAGTTTACCTTCAACGTTTTACGTTTTAACAAGAGTAAAATACTTAATTTTCATAAATCAAGTATCCTAAAAAGAAGGCCATAAGAATCCACTGTTGAAAGGTAGATGAAATATCTATAAATGAAAAGGGCATTTGAAGGGAGATGGGGTAATTTTCTATAAATTAAAATGATAGCTGAAGTGTGAGGGGATAGTTTTACTTCCATGTTCCATAAGGAAATGGAAGTATGGTGATGGCGAAAAAAATCGTGTTCGGGATAAGCGGTGATATAGAAAATTACCCCCACCCCCTTCAACTAGCCTCTACATTTATAGATATTTCATCTACGTTTCTACAGTGGATTATTATGATCTTCTTTTCAGGACACTTTATTTATCAAAATTAAATACTTTACTCTTGTTAAAACATAAAACGTTACAGGTAAACTACTCCTTGCCCTTAACCGAGCTTCACCAAAAACAATAGTCATTGAGTCCTCTACAATTCAGAACTGTATGCAAAAAAGTATTTGATTCTGTTTGAATTTGCGGCTGTTATCGTTTGCCATAGAAAAAATTCTACACACAGACACACAGAAAGAAAGACAGACAGACACACACAGAGACACTTTTCGAAAAATGACTTTTCTTCATGTTTTGAGGGTAGTACAATCAGAATCAGCCCTTATCTCGAACGCGATTTTTTTTGCCATGACCATACTTCCATTTCCTTATGGAACATGGAAGTAAAATCATAATTTTTTCATTTTAATTTAAATCATGTATGCGTGAAAATATGTCGTTCCTGGCAGGCAAACATATCTCAATTATGTGATGTTTACATTTCCAAAGTTTTATTTTTGTGATTACCGCAATAAAGAAGCATCACACACACACACACACACACACACACACACACACACACACACACACACACAATTCGCGTTATTTCTGGCCTCACACATTTTTATTTTCTTACGTTTGCACGCTTTTAAATGGAAAGTGCCGAAACCCACACCAACACAACGCATGGAAGCCGAAAAGGTGTTCAGCGTGGACAGAGATTTGCTCCCAGTGGATCGCTGGCGAGTGTAACGTGTTTACAGAGGAACGGTTCATAGACAGACTTTTCGTCTTAAGGAATGAACCCTCGGCAAGATGCTCAGGGTCCATGAGAGATTTCGGAGCGCTCCGTCTTTTCCACGTGTTTGTTATGTGAAACGTACACTGTAGATTCGCAGCTTTACTCTGAGCAACGCTCCATAGAGACTGTTGAAAATGTTTGTCCACGGTGTACCTTCATACACACTAAACCTGGTGTTTTGATTATGGACATCATAATATTAAAACTTTGGAAACTTGAGCACTACTTAATGGAGATCAAATATTAACTTTTACAAGCCATTAATTTTTTGCATATTTTGAAGAAATAAATGTTTTAATAAATTAATACAATCTGTGTAATTATTTCTATTATGATATGACAATTACAAACTAATATGTGCATGTGTGTATGTATGAAAATTATATAAATATTTTTCTCCTCTGGAAAATTGTTTGCCCCTCCTGGAAAATATTTTGACCTCCCTGATGGCTAGTTATTTATTAGCCTGTGTGGAATATAGCGTTATGATATGGATCAGAATGGTGGGTGTTAAACAGAAGACACAAACGTATTAAGGAAGAAATGTTTTGCTGAGAAATTTATAATTTATACGGGCGAACAGAATCGTCGTTCAGGAAATCAGAAGACGAATGGAAAGAAAGAAAGAAAGACTCGATTTTTAATAAAGAAAAATGACTAGTATATTATTGACAGGAAAGTCTCTGATAACATTATAGACATCATTCACCATCGGCCGATAACTCGCAGCGAGAGTCCAATTTCATTACTGGAATCAGATCGCAGCTCCCTTTGGCCAGCTCTTCGTTCGACCTACAAACATTTTATCCAAAACTACAGTCCTTCCTCACGAAGGCTGAGGATAGTCTTAACCCACCTGACATGGAGGTACCATTTTAACTGATACGTCATTTCTTCAGAACTCAAGCATCCACTTATTTAATTATATTTCAATGATTTAAAATATAAATTTTGTGACATGGAAGTCATGTATGGTCTCCATACCGATTTTTTCATATGCGTACTACGTTATCGGCAACAAAGAAGTAGTTTCTATGGAAATATTTCGTTTCAATTTGTCAAACACAAAACTCGATTTACAAGGTGGGGGATATTTTTTTTTTTAGAAATTGTCAAGCCAAATTCAAATAAATGATTTTAAATACTATAAATTTTAGAACATGGAAGTCATGTATGGTTCTCCATACCGGTTTTTCTAGTCGCATAACTTTACACTGAAGCACGGAGATTAATATAAGAATATTGCTTTTCCACTCATGTGCAAGTACTCAGCGGGAATTCGGGAGCTGCACGGGACAGTGTCAGTCTGGAGAGGCAGTTGCATTGCAGAATAATGTATTTTGCTCTGCGTTTCTATCCACTGGCGGTGTCAACTATTGCACCATCGGACGCCTACCAAAGTAGTGAATGGGTAGAGTACTTATCAGCTTATAACGGGCTGCACGGTACCACAGAAGTGAAATAGCCAGGGCAACAAAAATTACACTGGACAGATCGTGGTCTGTAGCCGAAGACAAGACATCCGGTCTACCGGATATAGGCCCTGAAATCAAATCACCTAGTTATAGGTCATGCGTAGGTCAAATCCGGTCAAGGAGATAAAAGAAATTCCCATTGGTGGATGGCCCGGAAGAGCCTTGGGGGAGAAAATCTCACAATGAAAATCCTGTAAGCTTTTAGACTTGTATGAATCGTCCACACATGCTTAAACAGTTTTGAAACTTACTGAATCTACTTGCAGTGCTACCAGAATTTTCCCATTATGTTAATGATGTTTGCAAACAGCTTGTACTGTTTATAGCATATTGTATATTGCATTTTGTTGTAACCTATCGAGTGGCTGCTGGGCTACAACTGTTAGTTGTTGTGACTCCGGAGGTGAATTTAAATCATGGATATAAACCGTTCTTCTCTGAAGACAATTTATTGATGATTAGCAAATACAAGACTTCTACAATTTCCTTTACAACAATAATTCTTGAAATTAACGTAATTCAATTACTTCAACTCTAAGTACCTTCACTTACTACTACTTTGTTCAACAAAATAATGTAACTACTTTTAGTTAATGAATATTAATTACTACACTTTCACATGTGAAACTTACTTTGTTTATTTTTCTCGTACGAAGTTTCAGCGTGATGTTCGCCTTCCTCAGCGAGATATGATACTGAATGTCCGGAACTTGTAACGGTTTTTTTCCTAGTTGGTAATTTGGGTGGGGGGTGTAGGTGGAAGGGGGTTGGCGCGGGATTCCGAAGTATTGTATGTTTGGTGTATTATTGTGTCAAAGAGTGCATGTGATTTAAAGTGTAATTGGTCGTTAAGTATGTTGTTTGGTTGTATTGTGTAGTGTTTGTATATTTCGTATTGTTCTGCGGTGTTAAGTTTTCGACTTTTAGGTAAGTAGTGTAGGATCTCAAGATTGTTTTTTATGTTGGTGTAGCTGTGGTTTTTAGTCTGTATGTGTGTGGCGAACGCGGAGTGTATGTTGTTATTGGATATAGCTTTTAGGTGTTCAGAAAATCTTGAAGAAAAAGATCTTCCCGTCTGGCCTATATAGAAATTATTACAATCGTTGCAGTTTAATTTGTATACCCCTGTTTTGTTGTATATGTCTATGTCCGTGTTTGTATCGTTGATGTGTTTTTTTATGGTACTGTTGGTTCTGTAAGCTATTTTGTAATTGTGTTTCCTGAATGCGTTGGCGATTTTGTGTGTGTTGGAGTTGTAGTATGTGAGTGTGATGTATTTATTTGGTTGTGTGTTGTTGGTATTTTTTGTTTTGTTGTTTTTATTTAGGATGTGTCTGCGTAGTTTGTTTATTAAATTAGGGTTATAACCGTTTTTTATTGCTATGTATTTGATTGTGTTGAGTTCTTCTTTATAATCTTGTTTACTTAGTGGTATTTTTGTGAGTCTATGGAGCATATGGTTGAATGCAGCATGTTTGTGTTGCGTTGGGATGGTTTGATGTGTTGTGTATGACCATGTCAGTTGTGGTTGGTTTTCTGTATATTTTATGTGTGTGTGTGTGTGTGTGTGTATTGTTTGTTTGTTAATTGTTAGGTCAAGAAAATTTATACTATTGTTTTGTTCTTTTCAAGTGTAAATTTTAGTTTGTGGTGTATTGTGTTTATGTATTTGTGGAAATTTTCGACCTGTCTTGTATTGCCATTATATAAAAGTAATATATCATCTACGTATCTGTGCCAATAAATGATTTTGTTGGTGTATTTGTTGTTGTTTATTATATGTTTTTGTTCCATGTTGTGTACGAATATTTCAGCTAGTATTCCTGATATGGGGGAGTCCATGGGGAGTCCGTCTGTTTGTGTGTATATCTTCTTGTTGTATGTGAAGTAATTTTGTTCTGTAATTATTTTGGTGAGTGCGATGATCTCATGTATGTGTGTTTCGGGCGTGTTGTTTTGTCTGAGTAAATGTTCAAGCGTTTGTATGGTGTCTTTGATGGGTACGTTGGTGTATAAATTGGTTATGTCAAAAGATGATAATGTTGAATTGTGTGGAATGTGGATGTGTTCGGTTTTCTTGACCAGTTCTATGTTGTTTTTGACGGAAGTGTTGTTAATTAGATTTATGTTTTTCCTGATTATTTTATCTAGGTGTCTTGCGATTTTGTGGGAGGGTGCTTGTGTGTTGTTTATTAAAGCTCTGATGGGAGTATTGTGTTGTGTATTTTCGGTAAAGCATTTAGTTATGGGGGGTTTGGTTTGATTTGTTTGAGGTATTTGATGTTTTCTGTTTGGATTCTGTGTTTTGCGTTATTTATAAATTTGTTAATTTGTTTTTGATATTTCAATGTGGGGTCTTTATCTATTTTTGTTATATTGTTTTCGGTGAAGAATTTCTCAATTTTATTGTTTATTTCTTGTTTATCCATTATAAAATTTATTTTCCCTTTATCGGCTTTTAATATTGTTAGGTTATGTTCAAGTAATTTTTGTTTTATACTTTTTAGCGTTTTAATTTCGTTATTGTGTCATTTTGGTTGGTGTTTCTGTGTGTGTTGTAACTTACGTTTTATGTCATGCCGTATGGGATCTTGGTCGTTAATGTGTGTGTTTTGTACAGCTGTTTCGGTGTCTATGATTAAGTCGCGTATATGTCTATTGTTGTTGTTGTTGTTGTTGTGTGTATTGTTTTTTTAATTATGTTTGAGTCCTTTGTTTAATAAAGTTATTTCGTCATTTGTGAAACTAATGTCTCTATTATGTGTGTTATGAGGTTTGTTAATTTTTTGTTATGTCTATCTTGTATTCTTAAAAATTAACAAACCCATAACACACATAATAGAAACAATCCCCATACCGACACAAAAATTCCACACACGCACAGTAAACACAACTGACATTAGTTTCACAACAGACGGACTCCCCACGGGCTCCCCCATATTAGGAATACTAGCTGAAATATTCATACACAACATGGAACAAAAACATATAATAAACAACAACAATAACAATTATGATATAATTAAATTAATTACAATTGACAATTACAACAATTTTGGTTGACCTAAACGTCATTAATTAGCAATGTTAGTTACTATTTATTTTATTTTGCTTTATTTGACAGTGTAGATTGTAAATTTTTCTTGAATACTTTCAATCATTCAGTATTTTATTTCAAATCGTCTAAACAACCTTAAAAATATAATTTCAGTAAAAAATATAATATATTACCAGGTTGTGATAGTATTTTATAAAAAAATTCTTCAATTTGAAATGTAAATATATGGGGGTATAGTGTAACACAAAGTCTCTCAACAACATCTGACAAAAAAGTTTTCTGCGTTTTTTCGTAATAAGTGAGCGAGATATGTGAAGACGTGTTGACAGTACGCCAGACTCCCCACTGCAGGACCGTGTTTCAAGGCTTGGCGAGAAAACAATTTTCCGATGTGGTTGCGACCGCAACACACACACAAACACATCTACCCCTATACTCTCAGTTATACAAGGATATTTACATTCACATGCGTGTAACATTTCATTAAAAACTACAACTCATTTTTCTCTTTGTACTTCTTTGGATGTCTTTACTAACGTGAATGTATTCATGTACAGAGGAATTTCGATTAAGTCATCCTATTCACCGCCACATTCGATATTCGAGGAATCCTCCATCAGCTCGTTATTTGTCATAATCGAACTATTACATCGTGGGGATAGCTATGTCATACAATACCGAAATATTAAATATTAAAATATAGTGTAGAAACACATTAAAAACATTGACAGATGTCACGGGGTAAAATAATTAACACTTTAGTCAACAATGATTTATGGTGTTTATTTTTAAATTCAGCCCAAGTTTAAAGTTGTTTATGTAAAAATTAACAATAATTTACTTCTTAAGCGTTGGTAGGCCTGATCGATCAATTTCATTTACCATCGGCTGATAAAATTGTTGACGGGTTTCATGTGGTTTCTTACTTATTTAGTGCCTTCTGTTTATTTTATATGAAGCTGGTTTAGAATTAAAATAGAAAACCAATTTAATTCTAATTTAATTCAATTCAATTCGATTGATTTTATTTGGGGGGGGGGAGCGATAAATATTACTGTCACCTATCTCACAACAATGTTTCTGTTGATACACTTTATTGATTACTATTTCTTGTTTGATGTAATATTTAAACTTTTACCATAAAGGGGAATGAAAATGACACAATATTATTATTTTTTAAGTAATTGGTGTATACAGGAGGAGAGGTTTGAATCCTCAAAACTTCTGTCTCTCTACGTATGTGACTAAAAGTTTTGTTAGTAAACATACACACAGAATAACTATTCAGAAAACACTCACGAATTAATTTCTTCTTCTTCTTCTTCTTCTTCTTCTTCCTCGTCAGGTCGTGGATCTTACAATCCGTTGCGCGCGCGCCCCTTGGTCCGACCATCTTTTCTTTGGTCTTCAATATCCCGCCGTCCATTCGGATTATAAACCAAAATTTGTTTTGCTATCTTGTTCTTACGCATTCTTTCAACATGGTCTGTCCAATCCTGCTTGTATTGCTTAATCATTTCGTTTAGGTTATATATTCCAAGGATGTTCCTTATATAACCATTTCTTAGCCGGCTCCTCCGTGATACTCCTAGTACTGACCATAAAAATTTCATTTCACTAGCCTATATCCGGCTTTACTTCTTTAATTTCTACGAAATATTCCACCTGTCTAAAGTAAGTATATAACAAGAATATGGTTAGACTGAACAATCGGTAATTTTGCACAAAGTACAGCGAGAGTCTTGTTAATATAGACGACACACAATTCAAGTTAATTACATCCCTAATTGTTTAAAGTTATTAACTATTGTATTACGATATCTTATACTTATATATGAGTCATGTAATATCTTCAATTAAATACACTGCAAGTAGGTTTATTTGATTACTGTATTGTATTTATTTGACGATATTACATGGGAGATCTACAGGAAACTCTTCGAGTTACTTCTCCTCTCCTATGGTACTACAGACCTTGTTGGGCCCTGGTCTCCTTCAATTCCCCCCCCATTCTCTTCTGTCGGTGGCCATCCAGGAACGCACTTTAGTATTCCTTTCGCATCCTCATCCACCGCGTCCTCCCATCTTCCCCTCGGTCTTCTCACTGGTCTTTTTCCGTGGATTCTGGTATTCAATCCTTTTCGTGGTATTCTGTCTTCCTCCATCCTGGCTACATGACCACCCACCTTAGACGCTGTCGTTTTATGTATCGTGTTAGCGGTGGTCCTTTATACATTTGATACAATTCAAAGTTATAACTTATTCTCCAGCCGTGTACGTCATTAACTGGTCCCAGGATTCTTCGTAATATTTTTCTTTTAAAGATATCGAGAGTGTTTGCCCCTTTGGAGTTCAGGATACACGTTTCGCAGCCGTAGGTTAGGATGGGTTTAATTATTGATTTGTATATCCTTAGTTTCATGTTTCTGTGGATGTCTTTGGATTTTGGATCTGAAGGTACTTGATGTGGCGAAATACGCTTTATTGGCTTGGACTGTCCTGTTCCGGATTTAGGCTTCTTCTGAGCGTTTTTTTTTTTTTTTTAGTTGTTCACCTTTTCGATGTTGTTGATTGTTCCGTAGTTTATTTGTCTTCTAGTCTGCTTGTTTTATCAATATTTTTGTTTTGAGGCCTATATTAGTAGCATTTTCTTTGAGCTCAAAGTACGTTTTCTCTGCTCCATTTTTTGTCTGACACATTATGTTGATGACGTCAGCGTAGGCTGCTAATTGGACCATCGAGTTACTTACAAAGGAATAATTATATAAGTCAATATGCGGAGCTTTCTGTAACCCAGTGCTTCCTGCTATGGCTACACTAGAGAATGGAAAAATAGTTCATGTAAACGAAGCATTTCTTTAGGATCGGTCAGTGTCAGGTTCCGTTCTTGTTGAACGGGTCGTCCCATCCGGCATCGTTCATGTTTCTACGTAAAATCAAACGATTCTTATTGCGATACTTTTAGAAACTAATATTTAAAAATTTTATTGTGCAGATAACAACGGAACACATTACATGTTCGAATTTGTCCATACGAAACCATACTGTAAACCAGTGTTTCTCAAATCTACCCCTCCCCCGCTGAAGCCAAATTATTTTCAACAGTCGTGCGAACCACTTGCGAAAATTTAATTAGTAAAACCAGAAAACATTATTTCATGCTTAGGAATCAGTTGCGTTGTGTGGCAAATACACTTATTCTTCATTTTCTTATAATAGGTTAAATGTTAAAAATATTGTTACGATATTACAGAACAATCTACATGTTTCTCGAACGGTCCAGTGGAATCCGGCTGTAATGTTGTGTGCGTACGTGATTCTCAACATGCGTTAGCGAGATTGTTCCGGACTCATCGGTCCGCGCGCGCTGTGTGCAAGGCCGCAACCAATTACGTTCTGGTGTTTTCTAGTAGCGTTGTCGATGCGTAGTATGGATGTTACTGTATTTTCTGCGGGGTATAAATACAAGTACTCAGCGACGCTTAGTTCAGTTTGAGTTGCAATTTATTGAAGTGCGGTTCGTAGTATTGTGGCGAAGTGTTATGTGTTTTATAATTGTGCCGAACAATTGTAATAAAATTGTGTTTTATATTATTTGACATTTTTATTGCGTGTGAACAATTTTTATTTCATTTGTTGTAAGAGACTATCTTGTTGATTACAAACTGTGATAATTAAAGCTGGTGATTAGTGACGTAATTGGTGTCTTGTATTTTGTTTTCCACTGTACAATGCGACGATCACTAGACCGTCGTAACAGTATATACAACTACAAATGTATGTTAAGTGCACTTAATGTATTTATTCACGATTTTAACATAAATATTTTGCCGAAAAGTGAGGAAATCAACAAGTTTTTTTATTTAATTTTTCTGTACACTATATGTAACGTCTAATAATTTGCTTACTCACATTGCGTACTGCGTGTTGGATAGGCTTATCAAAACGCCCCATAATAAGCGTTTTAGGTGAGAGTAAAAGTTTTGAGGGTTGAACTGCCAAAACCTCCTTTCTACATACCCCCTAGGCGTGCGGTGTCCTGTTTAAGGGATGATTAGTTCTATACTTTTTAAAATGTAATCAGTGAATTGATCTAACAAGAAAATTAATTGCAATATTAAAGGAAGATGAAAGGTATTCATGGTTTCAAAATGCGTGGTCACGTACCAGAATATATAGTCCTCAGTGGACCTAGGTACTATCAGTAGTTCGCCTTTGCAACCGAACAAGGAATGTGGTGACGTGTGCCATTCCACTGCACGTATCACGGTACTACTGCACATTTAAAATACGTTTAACACTGTCTCTCGCACGGTATTTCTAATTGCATATAGCCATTTTGTTTTACCTATGCCTGTTTCATTTATTGCTTACACTTTTCAAATCACTATTGTCTACCAATAAAAATGTTAGTTTAGAAAGTGTAAACTGCATACTGAACAAATACTTACTGAACAATGTTTACAGAACCAGTAATACCGCACCAACACAAGCACGCGTTATCATTCAGTGGACCCCCGCTCTTCAGGCGTCTTGATAGCACAGCTGGTCCGCGTAAAGTACTTACCATTGCAACGGGCCAGATAGAGCCTATCGATCTCACTGCAATAGATTTATTTCTTTGGACATATTTAGAGGATCGTGGATTCAGCATATATCATCAAACAATTCAAAAACCTGGTAAAAACATAAATAAACTGATAGTATTGATTGGAAGAGGTATGTATAAAAAAGTTGCTGAGAATATGAAACATGAGCAAACGTTATATTGATAAAAGTTACGGACTTTTTCAACATTTCCTCCAAAACTGAATACAGCGCCCATACACTTGCACTTATTGACTCCCTCATCACGCTTGTCTCTTGCTACATATTTCTCGAAAAAAGAAAAGACAGTTCCAGGTCAAGCAACGGTCATCGGCTCCACCATCAGGCTGCTTCCTCATCCCGCGCCTTCGCTGCTGAGATTCACGGCTGGTTTCCTTTGTTCATTCATTTGTATCAGGTGAAGCAGCTTGACTCTTAATCAAACACATGCTGATAATAAAAAAAAGTGCCTATAATATTATTGTGCAAGATTAACTCGTAAACCTAACACTGACGTTCAGAAATACATATAAAGTAAAAGTATACAAACAACGCAGAGAACAGTGCAGAAATTATTACTTCAAGCCAACTCAAACAATTCAAGCAAGAGACAAAATTGTGGTGAAATTAAATACTGACGGTTTATCACGTACTTTCTATAACAAGAAAGTTGACATTATTAATCTTGGCATGTATTACTCTTTCAAAAGTAACCCATTTGGAAAGATAGACTAATCTATTTTTCTAAATTAATTTAAAAATTAAACTTTTATTTGTTATTAAAAATAAATTGTTATATTCAATTGTTGTAAACATCAGATAATATCGTCACCTGAATGGAAGAACTAGGTAACTCAATTCTTCAAGTTATTGATGGGCGAAAAACGTTTTACCTATTCCCTACCAGGCTTTTTTAATCTGCTTATTGGACTAAAATGCTTCATATGATTACCCACTATTATTGTTACAGTTAATAGTAACAAGAAGTCACCAATTAAATGGTCACTCAGCTTTCTTATTTAACAAAATAACAATTAACAATTAAATGGTAGTTATCCAGTTCTTGCACTAACAATTTCTCACTAAATGAAAATTGTGTAATACTGTACCTACTTTTTCCCTTCCAAGTTGTACACTGGCAAACATAAAAATAATATTAATAATGAAAAACAAGAGTGATCTAGTAACTTTTACTTCCCAAAAGCCATTTATAACTAACTGAATGTGGTGCGAGTATACTGCCTCACTAGCACTTACCATTCACATTCAACCGGTTTCCTCACTCTCCTGACACCTCAGACTAACAAAATCCCACGGAATTGACAAAATTAACAATGTTTAAATAAATACTAACACTTTTATTTTTAAAAATGTATTTATTAAAAATGAATAAAAGAAAAAATTATTCTAAAAAGTACAAAAATTAAAATTAATTATAAAACACATTCGAATAAAAATCAATCTTCTTCTTCATGGTTTCCATGAGGCAGATTTTGGTAAAAGCTGAGATAATCTTGGCTCATCGCTGGAGGCTTTGTCGTAAAAAGCGACATTAAATCGCCATGCTTGGCTTCAGAGATTGGGTGCCCTAGCGGGTAACACATTCCCAAAATAACATTGTTGGATGAAAGCCTGCGAGAGGCCCTCTGACAGCAGTCGACTGTTTTAAACTCACCCTCGAAGGATTCCTTGCACTCATAATGACATGGTGTTTCTTTTTTGAATCGGAACCAACACATTTTTTGGAGCAAAATTGCTTCCTTGTTGGTGCCAGTTTTTCTCATAGTGAGGTATTGGCCGGCAAAAGCTTGATGTCCTCCGGTTCAACATAATGAACTAAATAAGGTCTGTCACCCTTTTTCCTTGCCTCACGAGCTATAGATTTCCAATCCCCTGGCCAAAATGCCTTACCCACTCGCTTAAATTCTCCTCCTATGGTCGAATGCATCGAGTCACACTCCATCTCACTGTGGCCAGGAGTCAGGAATTTTAAATCGATTGTTTTAAGATATTCGATTTTTTGTACAGCGTACATGCACATGGTGAACATGTATTTATTTAAGCTCTGACCACCACATCGGTCACTGAAGCATCTCACTTCTTCGACATCTTTTGGTAGCGATCCCAAGTATTTGAATAGGAAACTGGCCATCTCACAGCTTCCCCTTCCTCCTTGCCCTTCGTGCCAGATGAAACAATCGCCTTGTTTAGTTATCACATTGAATACGGTAAAATTATAAACTGACAGTCTGCGCTTGTAAAACAGCGCATTATTTGTGGGATCGCTGGGGCAAAGCAGAACCTGTTGTAAATCAAAATTATAACTTACCATTTTGTTGGTTGCAGCTGCTTCCTCCTTGTCAATTTTTTTGGCATTTTGGGCCTCATCTTTTTTTTTTAAATGGGCATTGTGATCAGTGGTTTCTTCCTCAGTTGGATTGGTGTTACTGTCAAATGCAACACATAACCGACATTGGTCCTTTTTAGGTCTATGAAATCCAAGATTAAAATTGTCAGAAAATGTTTGACGGTAAAACGAGATTTTGGCACACGGCTCATTTTTTTCTTCACAATCTTGACGGTACATTCTTTACATGGTTGCAATATTTAAGGAGGAGTCTAAATATTTCCGGGCAGTCTCTGCCCGACAATAATGAGATGGAACGCAAGGATAGCTCGTTATGTGTTTTTTAACATTTTCTTTTATAGTGGGATCAAGAGTCACACTTTGCCCTTTCCCTCTCCCATCAGATAACCCTACATTCTCTTTGGACCTGTTTTGCATTGCAATATCAACAACTCCTTTTTTTATTCCCAGTGTGTTTAAAAACATGGTTTTACACACCTTCCTTTTTTCACCATTAATTGGCAGAAAATACTTAATGGAATTCTGCCTTCGGGATTGATCTAGTGTTGTTGCTGACCTTTTTATTAGCTTTTCGGTGTTGGCATGAATAAAGTCAGTTGACGAGAATAGTCAGCTAACTGGTAGTACGCATTGAAAACCCTGCTCCTATCTTCTTCCATGATGGCAGAGCATTTGAGTCGGCACTTGTCACTGCACGGTCCTTTCATCTCAGCAGCTGGTACAATTTTCCCTGCAGAAGAGACATATTCTTTTCCCTCCAATCTCATTTGCTTTCTAATATTTCTGGGCCATTGCTTAGGCTGTCGTTTCCTTCTTCGAGGCTTATCAGTAATTTGTGGATGCTCCTCCATCCCAAACATGTTAGTATCACGATCACCATTCGAATTCGACAGTGTTGGGCCCTCATTATGGTTGCGGTCTCTTATAATATCCTCAGGTTCGGATGTTGAACTGCTTTCACTTGCATCCGGTTGGTAGTCAAGTTCATCGCATGTTGAAGACAAATCTCCTCCGCTGGAATTGGATTCCAAGTCTTCTTCACCACCAGCATCTGAAACAGTCAACAAAGCTTAATAGGACTTGCCGTATTTTTTAGGTGGGACAATCAAATTACAGTGAGTTGCCTTGCTTACCTTTGTCAATGTCAAGAGGTCTTATTAACATTTTATCAATCTGGCAATCCATGTTGTTATTTAGAGTTTGGTGTTTCTCTTGCACATCACATTCATTTTCTGTATCAACATTTTCGTACAAGTCACTGTTGCTAAACTGGTCTAAAACACAAATTGGTCAACAAATATTTAAGTAAATATAAATAATAAAATTATTATTAACAATAATTAATTGTAAATAATTATTATTTTAATTCAACGTCGTCAAAATCCAAAAATAAATTAATCTTATTTATAAACTAAAAACAACGTTATTTTATCAACAGTAACAAAAAAAAACCCAGATATCTTGTTGAAGTTTGTTTCAAAATTTAAGGAAAATAAACAAAAAACACGTATTTTTGAAGTAATTACTTGATTGACAGATATTTTTAAAAAAATAATACAAATAGGTACCTTCTAAAAGAAAAATAAATGTAAGAAGTTAACTTCTTAAATAAATAGGTTACTCTTAAGTAAGAAGTGATTAATCTTACCTTTACTTGCTTCATGTTTGAGTGCCAGTTCTAGTAGTTTCTTTCCTCTAGAAATCATTGTTATAAGTAGCAATAATCACTGTTTTTTTAAATACACTGCTAAATTATTAACCTCAAAGTTATACATGTTAGAAAGTGAATTGTCACAAACAATAACGAAACCAAACCAAAGACATACGAAGGTAGACACACATTGTTATAGAGTTAATAGCGGTGGCGCAGTGAGTGGTAAAATAGGTAACTTGAGATATCTAGTTTCAACACGTCATATAGTAGGCCCCGATGGTGCAAGAACCGGCTATCTCAAGATGTCTACTTCTTGCAGTAAGAAAATACTCATTGTTCAGTTTGTCTAATTATTACACTAGCCAACAGATGGCATTAGGTTAGCAAAGTGAATTGTCTAGTTATTGCATTCAATTCTTATGTATTTTAGCTATGAAATAGCTAGGTATCTCAAAAATAAAAATTTTTGGAGATACCTAGTTCTTGCATTCAGGTGACGATATTATATATTACTTTGTTTCTGGACTACAAGTGTTTATTTCAAACCTTGTTGGTTTCAAGAGCTTTCCTCATCATCATTTACGAGGGTCCATTTCTGTCACCGTCTCTACCACTGACAGTTTCTTGTAGGTTATGACAATGAGTTTTATAATTATCGTGGCGGAGACATATCAGTAAATCTTCTTTTTACAATCGTTCAGAATGGCGTTGAACACAAACGCACGCATACCATTTAATTAGTCTTAATTACTTAAAGCGCGCGTGCGTTTTGTAGAAGTCTTCTTACTTCCTTCAGGTCTGCTACGTGGAGTCCTTCCTTCGGTAAAACCTATATATCCTCGTGTCGAAATTAAATTTTTTTTCACAACTGGGATATTACCTCTACTGGGATCATGAATGTTACGTGTCCTGCGCTGAACAACATCGTTATCAAAAACATTTAAATAAAGATTGTTATCACTTTATGTTATCATTTAACTTAAAAAAGTTGTAAATAAGTGATCCAATTTACAAGCTTTGTATTTCTGTGGGAATATAAACGATAAAAACTGATTGTCTGCAGAGGGTCCAGCGTTATTTGTCAAGTTTAAAGTTGGCTAATTACTTTCCTCTTACGGTATTCGCTGAACAACAAAAACACGCTGTCGCTGTAATTTCTTTTACATACATATTATTGGTATCCAAGTCACTTTGTTATTTATAAAAAATAATAAATTACCTTATATCCGTCGTGGGACTTTGTTTTATTATTTAAAATTACGCGTTTCGGAACATATGTTCCATCATCAGATTCCTTTTTTTCAGAGGAGATCGTAATTTTTTATAGTATTGGTGAACATGTCACTAATGGTAGCGTTTGGTGGATACGTTACAAGGACTTTAACATAACTGTATGTACTGAATACTTTTTTTTGATTGAACGCTAATATCCGGCTAGTGGGTTTCAGTATAACAATTAAAAAGGAATCTATAATAGGTAAACATAAAAGAAATTTACAACTTAAGGCTACAATCGCTGTCCTCGTTCTGTATATTATACAGTCACAAAAGGGATTATGTGTAAGATAAATAATGACTTGAACACACAACAAAATGTTGTAACACAAAAATACACTTTACTATGAACAATATTTAAATTTCTCTCGTAAATGTCTTGACACTAGCGGAATAGTGTGTGTAGTTCATGAAACAGAAATAACAGAAATATTTACAGTAGCAGCTTGGCCCGAGTAAACGATGTGTAGAAACAGGAGAAGCTCTGCTTCATCTTGGAGTCTGGTTAATGTGGCCGTGAGAATAGAAGAAAATATCTTTACAAAATATAGACGGAAGAACTTGATGAAAGATCGTGCAGCTAGTGGATGATGAAGAGGTAACATAGTAAATTGAAACGTGTTCAAATTTGTGTGTTTGAACGCGACCAAAGGAAAAGGCAAACAACAATAGAAATTAATTAATAAAAGATCATAAGACGCAATATAAGACTATTTGTGTAATCGGGAATGAAAACTGCCAGAGACTGCAAAAATAACATGTAAAAAAGAGAACAAACTGTGTACGGTTGAGATGATTTTCTCTGAGAAGGAGGTGCAGAAGAACTAACGAACTAGTATCGGATTACGAGGTGATTCTGTCTGGTGCAAATGTTGAGAAATAAATTACCTAAGGTGAGGGTGAGACATTTTGTCTTCCACCGAGACGAGAAGTGTCTATGACGGGGTCAAGCAACGACTAACGATGCTGCAATGAATCCGCGTCTCGTTTGAGCCAATCAGGTGCATATCGTCTGCGGCCATTTTTATAAATGGTTTAGCGATAGAGGACAGAGTAAAGCAAGTAGTTCAGTGCGTGCGTACACGCGCGCGTGTGTGTGTGTGTGTGTGAGAGAGAGAGAGAGAGAGAGAGGTAGGCAGACGAAAACAGAGAGTTTTTCTGTATTAGGTGAGTTGTATTATTTATTGTATACTATGCCATTGTTGCAGAAGTATATTTGTAATTGTAAAATTGAAGACTTGTTGCACGTGAGTTATTTTATTTGGTCGAAAGATAATTGAAGCTGTAGCCTAACCAGTGATTCTTCTGGTTTTAATTAAGCCGAACCGTGCGCCCGTCTTACCATTATGGTACTATTATGTGAGACGTATCAATACAAGCTTCGAGGCGACTGCGGTATTGCCATGTCGCTTCACTCCACGCCCTCCCGCCTTTGCCTACGCATAACCAAGTGTAACGTGCGACAACGCTGGAGGGCGAGGGGCGGGGAACAGCTGTTACTATTGCGTAACCTCGAAGCTTACAATGCTAAGTCCCGTACTATAGTAACTTTAGCTCTTGCTACTTGTGATCGACGTAATATTTCTTTTAATGAAGAAATTTGTGTTAGTGGTTGAAATCACAATCAGAATGATCACAGTTGCACACCACTATATAAAAATTATCCCAATTAGCGCTTTCAAGCTTCACAGCCCATCGTCAGATTGGAATAGCCTATTCCAATCTGACGATGGGCTGTGAAGCTTGAAAGCGCTAATTGGGATAATTTTTATATAGTGGTGTGCAACTGTGATCATTCTGATCGTAATATTTCTGTTGATTTTTATTTTCTTTGACTTATATTTTATTTAATATTTACTAATACCCTTATTTTTGGGTTGATGTACCATATTTTGCCTATTTACATTTGTATTTGTGGAAACCTAACGTATTTTCATTTTTAGTACGTTAGTGTTTTTTTTTACCTGAAGATTATCGCAGATTGATAGTAACTGAAACGATCTCGTTTCTTAAAATTTAACAATGGTAATTATTTGACAAAATGGGCTACATAACAGTAAGATTTAACTAAAATCTAGGCTTAAATATCATACTTTTTTATCTAAATATAAGTTTTTGTTTTTCTCTAATAAAATTAAAAACAGTAATTGACGTTGAAAACAGCGGAGACGCCATCAATCAATTTCCTATTCATGCTTGTATACAACATGATACTTGGTCTTTTACTAACTGCGTCACGTTCTCGATCCTTTGACGCCCAACGGTGACACTGATTGAACGTGTTTTGCTTCTTGAAAAGAAATTAATTTGGCCGGTTTGTTCAACAGCTGTTTTACTGTACAGTTATCTATCATCTATCTAACTAAATATGTAAACTTTTCTGCCACTTTGTTAACAAGTATCTTAGTTTGTTGGAATTTGTATAAAATATTTAATTTATCTATAGGTCATTAATAAAAATGTATAAAAACTTCGTATTATTTTCTTTACCTGCGCTATACATCGCATTTAAATAAAAGTAAGGAAATTTGAGAAATATTAAGTATTAAAATAAATATTAAAACAAAATTGTATATCCTAAAATTTCTTTACTTTCTTTACAAAAATGGGGTAATGTGCTCCACGGACAAATCTCTCAGATCCGTAACCTACTGTAGCCTTGACATTATAAAAATTCCCCTTTGTCCGTGGCTTATGCTTATTTTTAATTTCTCTAGCCTTCAATATTGCTTTGAGTTTTCAGTTTAATCGTTACTCAGGGAAAGTTCCAACCTCTCAACTCCAAGTAAACAGGAATATCTTAGCATAGTCAAGTGTGTTGTGAAATCGTCTAGAGCAGTGGTTACCAAAGTGGGGTCCGCGACAATGTTTCAGGGAGTCCGCAGACGCTTTTAAGAAAAATTAAAATATATCGTAATTTTATCCGATTTTTTATGCTCTAAAATATAAATTTTACAATCTTAAAACAATTAGTAGAAGATTCCAGTGTTTTTGTTTGGGTTCAAACTAATTGTAGTTGTAAAAGTCATTTCAAACTGATGGCTTTAATAACATCTTTAAATCATGTCGTGCAGCAGGTCTGTTTGTCAGCCGAACTGACTAGACCTCTCTCTTACACTACAAAAAGAAGATTCATTGGCAGAACTTTCAACTTACAGTTCATAAAATTACAATTTTTTGCAGTTACAGCTAGCTGACTTCTAGTTATATGTAATGACCACCCTGAACTCGCAAAAAAAGCTTTTAAGCGTTTAATTGTGTTTCCTTCTACTTATTTTTGTGTAACCGTATTCTCCCTGCTCACGTACTTAAAGCCAGAGTTAAGAAATAAACTTAACTCGAGAGTGACTTAATATTGAAATTATAAGATGTTAAACCCAATATTGCAGAGCTAATTTTTCAAAAGCAGCTTAATTGTTCACATTAAATTATGTTTGATATAATTAGTATTATAATTTTGCAAGTTAGGAGAATTTTGAGTTTAATAAAGTATTAATTTAAATATTTTGTATCATATTTAGTGTTTGTTTTATTTCAGAACTTAGACGGGGTCCGAGAATTTTTAAAGTATTTGGGGAGCTCGCGGCCTGAAAAGTTTGGGAACCACTGCCCTAGAGATATGGAGAGATGTCTGACACTTTCAAGTCTTCATGTTGTTACAGATAATCCCCGTTGTGACTGTGTAATATACAGAGCGGGAAGAGCTGTTGTATCCTGAAGTTGTAAAGTTTTTTTTTGTATATTTAGACTACGTTATTCAGTGAGGAATGATAAACTCTTTATAACTATTATTATGCCAATATATGTTTTCAAGATAATATGACAAGATTTTATTTGCATATTGTCTCAGCTCTTTTTGTAGTCAACATTTCTGTCATTTACGGCATATACTGTACACTCACATCACTTTGGACATCTTCACTTTAAACAGAACATCATCCTGGTGATCTCATCTATACGGAATTTTGTCGTTTAAAACTGTGGGCATGTGAATGATTAGAACCAACCGGTTTAAGTTAAAAAAAACAAGGTATATTCAGCTTCAGTAAACTGAGATTAGCTGTTCTTCCCAACTGAACCACATTTTCCAAACCCAACAAATCTAACTAACAAAGGCTGAGACAGCTGGTAGATGCATATTGTTACATTCAGTAACAAATCGTACTTCTCTGAATTGTACCTTGTTTAACTTGGTTGTTGTTTGTGTACACCTTGTTAATATTTTATAGGATGAGTATCTGGTCAGGGTAATATTTGTTGAGCGCCAATTTGCAATCACAGGTTGCAAATAAAATTTATTTGTAAAATATTAATTATTATTTTTGTTAAAATATTATAAAGGTTTCTATATCAGCTATAATGAAATCTCTTTTAATCTTTTATTTAATAGACGAATGTGATAAATAAAGCTCATCAAAGCAGATTCGAATAGTCTGCCATATTTCCAAATGAAGAGTGTTGCCAACTTAATCTAGTTGATGAAGCAAATTCACAGTCCCTGATATAGTGTGTATAATATCATACACATTTTGTATTCATTAAATAAAGAAACGAAAAAACCTTTTATCTGTATTTATTAAACTCAAATCCTTTTATTATTTTTTTAAAATTGTTTTTAAATAACAAATATAATCATTAACAAAAATATAACCGGCTGTTCTTTACATATGCTCAGTATGGCAGGAGTAGCAGTAAGAATTTCTATATCTCAAGGCCCATATTTATATTTATTAAATAAAATACAAATAGAATGTGTTACGTTAGGTCCTTTTGACTACGATATAAACGACAGTTATGTTAGGAAAAGTACCAAAATACATGGGATTACAATTAGTTACAGAGTGTCTCAACAAGATTATATTAATAATTTTACAATGTTCCGTGTCTAGGTTATGTTGATCTAAGTGTTTTTAAGGTCTAGTTCACTTTATATTATAGTATTACTCTATATTAATAGTTTTTCATACTGAAAATAAGATTATTCATTGATATTTTTCTCAGTGAAAGTTCCAAATCGTTTTTATTAAAAGTGTAAACAGTGTCTTTGAGACGTATGGCCTAGGCCTAGAATGGAATAGTTCAGTTTAGTTATTTATCAAAAATACTTCTCTTCCTGTGTAAGTTGATTGTATTTCTTCAGAGATTCCTTGGTTTAATTCTTTATAATAATGTGGTACTTCCTTCTTCTATTTAGTTTGGTTTAGGAGGATTATTTAACTTTTTACTTTATGTCCACAAATATGAAATTTATAATAATTTAGATTAGTCACTCTCATTTTTAATTCAACCTTTCTTCTTTAGATCCAATAATCCACTTCTTATTTCATTTATTATAACATTTTAGTTGCTAAGGCCTATCTCTGCTTTTATTGGTATCTAATGTAACATTTTATGTCACCCTGGTGATATCTTAGCATCAACATAAACAAACTTTTAATATTTCATCTTTCACTTTCTTTAAACTGTTATAACTTTTTTATAAGATCTTTGATCTTCACTTTATTAGTTTCTTTGATCTTCTGATGAAACACTGATTATTTTGACACCACTTTTGATTATCTTCTCTTACATATTTCTTGAGTTACCATTTTACACTTTTAATTATTTGTCCCAACATTATTTATTATTAGTTCTTCTTGTACTTTTCACTTTATTAAAACTGTTGGACACAATTAGTAATCATATAACTTAACCTGACATTGTTTATTATAATTTTAATAGAAATTCTTATTCAAAATACCTTAACTGTCTAAGCTTAACATGCCTAGTTTTACAAATCTCTATTACTATTATTTTGGTACTTTCCAGTTAATATGAACATTAGTGTTATTAATATTATCACATATAATATTAATCACTATGACCCCAACTAATTACTAATAACTATTAGTAATAGATAATAATTCCTCTTAACTTCCTGTATACAATACAGTTTTTATAAATACAACAAAACCTTATAAGTAAGTTCCTAAACATTGTCCTTCTTATTTATTATTATTAACATTACTTTAACTGTAATAAACATAATTATTAGTCTTAGCTAACATGAATTAAATAATACAACAAACAATATTTAATTAAGTGTCTAATTAATTATTTCTTGAAACAAAACTATCATGTTTCTTGGTACTTTTGGTAAGAGTATTAAAGTATATTTATGTTAACAAGATGCATGGCAAAATGGCATGTAACAACATACATCATTGATTATAAATAGCGAGAATTGTAACACGTATTTTACAATTATATCACTTCTCAATACTAAATACATTCCAAACTGAGAGTCTTCTAGGCACAACATATAAGACCATACTGTCAGCTTCCACAGAATCTTAACAATTTTCCTGTGTTTTTACCAAAATAAATTAAACGGATTTTTTCAACGGCTTCAAATAAAAGCACACCCACGACCCCTTCTGTCCCTCTCGACCAAGAGAACACGTCACATACCTCCAGTGCATTAGAAATGACGTCAGGAGGCAACATCGTGTAGACAAAACATTTTTGTACACATAATTACGAAGCGTCTCATGTGCTATGTCAACGGAGAACGAATGACTGATGATGGTTGGTCTAGAAAGTTGTTAGAATGCATTCCAAAATTGGAATGGACTCAGAAGATCGTGCAAGGAAGACACGTATGATAGGAGAGACAAGAGAGGCTTGCAAACGAAACGATTGGAAGGACGAAGCCTCTGGCGTAGACGTCAGTAGCACATTGATGAATGTTTTGTATTTGTATCATTAATACAAGTTAATACAACAAGAGCATAATATTTTACAGAATTATTGATCAAATGTGTGTAGGTCAATATAATAATTTCACTGTTTTAAGAATTCATTGGTGCAAGTCCAAGTCGTGCGTAGCAGCAGCTTGTCGTGCTCCGGTGGTCGCAGTGTCCGTAACTTGTAGATAATGGGGGGACGGGGCTCAAGGCCCCTGCATGGTAGCAGCGCCGAGTGACTCCTCCGATGACTGCTAGAATCGTACTCTCTCTCAAGGACTAGGGTATACAAGGTCATGTGGGTTGGATGGTATGCTCCTTTTGCAGTTGGGTAGGGGAGATGATCTCAGCAAGTGAGGTGCTCAGCCTAGCCAAAGTCTGGTAGGTCGTGTGCCCTGAAGCCAGCGGTGACGCGTCCGAGTCACAGCGGAGAAACCTCCCGGTACATATGAGCATCGGTTGGCCAGCGCTGCTGTCTCCGACGTGGCCCCACTGGCCGCGCAGCGGTAATCAGCACAGGCCTGCTGCGTATCCAAGGCGGGCGCCTGATGAAAGAAGGCACTTGCACACCTAACATAAGACTGCCCCGCCGAGGCCGCAAACGACCAGGGCAGACCATTCAGGGCAGAGTGGGGTTCAATGTGTTGTCTAAGGTGTGAGAAGTGATCGGGTTGAGGTATGTTACGTTTGGGTGTTGACTCCCTCAGAAGAAGGGCCCTATGTAGGAGACTATGGGGGGGTCATCCAGCAGAGTGTGGGGTCTCTTAACTACGTGGCGTGGGGGACCTTCGTCCCTGGCCAGGTCACGTAGGTGGGGGTGTTGGGAGTCTGCTGCCCGGAAGAAGAGGCCCACAGAAAGTCTGAAGACAAACTCTTCCACCGTTTGCAGACGGAGGCCCGTCCTGATAGCTCGGTTACAAACAAACCAGGGCGAGTTGGATAGGATTCGGACGTAACTGTTCTGGAACTGTTCCAGCTTACGCTTCGTAGTGGTAGATAAGAGGGGCCACCACGCTGGGGCAGCGTACGTGAGTACTGATCGGATTAGTAGGGGATATAGGGTAAGTATTGTGCCCAGGGAGAGGGGATTTCTGCGCGAGATGAGGGGAAAGATTTTGGCTCTGACGCCACGGGCTTGTCGGAGTTTGATTTGGACGTGGCCTGTGAAGCTTAGTCGACTGTCAATAGACACTCCTAAGTATTTCACAGACTTCTTCCAAGCGATAGGTTTCCCATCAAGGGATATGGGCTGGCATGCGGTCCGCGTACGCGTGAAGCAGATCGCTTCGGATTTCTCCGCATTGATCGCCACGCGCCATTTACGTAGCCAGGGAGGCAGAAGGTCGAGTTGGTGTTGTATCATTTTGCCAGTAAAACCAGGGTTCTGTGAGCTGTAATGATACATGGCATCGTCAGCAAAAAGGAAAAGAGTGACATTATTGTATACGGGCAAGTCGTTCGTGTACACGAGGTACAGAACCGGGCCGAGGACTGATCCTTGGGGAACGCCAGCGTCTATGGGGCGGTCAGAAGAGACCGCTCCATCTAGGGTAATGTGAAAAGTCCGGCCGCGGAGATACGACCAGAACAGTCTCACAGTAGATGCGGGAAGGAGCGTGTGTGCCAGTTTATAGAGCAACCCTTCGTGCCAGACACGGTTGAAGGCCTTACTGACGTCCAAGAGGACGGCTGCGGTGTGCAGGTTTTTGTTTGCAGCGTCAGAGAACTGGGTAACGACGTGGACTAGTCGTAGGGTGGTTGAATGCTCCCTGCAAAACCCCTACTGTTCGCTGCGGATGAAACCATCGAGCAGCGGTACAACACGGACGTGCAGGAGGCGCTCAAACACCTTCGATAGCACGGGAATTAGTGAGATGGGTCGATAATTTTCATGGAACATGCGAGATTTCCCATGTTTAGGGATCATGATTACCCTGGCATTTTTCCAGAGGTGAGGGAAGTAATTGAGGCGGAGACATGAGTTGAACACGTCCAGGATATGGTCAGTGACAACTCATGGGGCATTCTTTAGGGCGGTCGCTCCTATTCTGTCCGGGCCGCAGGCCCGTTTAGGATTCAGCCGTGCGATAGCATGGACGAGATCGGCTTTTCCGAAGGGGGTGGGGGATCCGTCAAAGGTCGGGCGAGATAGTTTTCAAGGAAGTCCTCGACGCGGGACATGTGGTCCGCGTCGAAGACGCGTCTGTGAGGGGTAAATTTTTCCTCAACGGAGTTTGCGAAGACCTCAGCCTTGCGCTCCGGTGAATGAACAACACCCGTCGGAGAGTCAAGGGGGTGGCGAGTCCCCTTTTCGCCGAGGAGGCGACCAGTAGCCTGCCAAACGGAGGCGTGGTCGACTTCCAGGGATTCGAGATAGTTGTCCCAGCTATGCTGATTGACATCAAGCAGGAGTTGCTTTACGTAATCAGACTGTCGGCGATACTGCCGCTTGACAGCGGGATCGCGAGTGTTTTGCCAGCAGCGGCGAAGGCGCCGCCGCTGGCTGATGGCTTCTTCGACTTCAGCAGAGAGTTGAGACTTCCTACGATGTGCTGGGACAGTATAAGAGTGTTTGTCCATTTAGTGGGTAAGAGTGTCATGGAGATGCCTGACTAGGCGTTCCAGCTCCCTTCGCGAGGGCGCTGGGGCCTCAGGGGGTGAAGGGAACCTACGGCACAGCTCGTCATGGTAAGAGCGCCAGTTAACTCTCTTACGAGGACGGGCAGGCGGGGAGTCGCTTGTTCGTCGGAGCGTCACAACCAGCGGATTGTAGTCAGACGATAGGGCAGAGATGGCCTCGACCAGGATGGGGCAGACAGCGTCCTTGACAATGACTATGTCGAGAACGTCTGGCTGGTTGGCTGGGTTAGCGGGTATGTGTGTGGGCTCGTCAGGGCCGATGACGAGGACGTCAGGCCTGGTCGAGGCGTATTGGGCAAGAGCACGACCGCTTTGATTAATCAGGCGACTATTCCAAGACGGGTCTCTGCAGTTCATGTCTCCGACTGCAATGGTTGGTAGATCGTCGTCAATGAGCGCGTCAAGCTCCTGTGGATTAGGCACCAGGCCAGGTTTGTTGTAGACGGAGACCAGCCGGAGCTCGGTTCCCGCTACGCTGATGGCAACCGCAGTCGCTTCGATGTGGGTAGTCGGGGGGGGGGGGGGGTTGGTAGAAATCGGTGAGATAAACGCCTGTGGATAAGGATGGCTGAGCCGCCAGATGCGGCTCAGGTGAGTGGCACTGGGCGGTCCCTACGATAAATAGCGTAAGCAGGTGTCTGATCACCTATCACACCATAGACAACACATTGAACCGCACTCTGCCCTGAATGGTCTGCCCTGGTCGTTTGCGGCCTCGGCGGGGCTGTCTTATGTTAGGTATGCAAGTGCCTTCTTTCATCAGACGCCCGCCTTGGATACGCAACAGGCCTGTGCTGATCACCGCTACGCGGGCAATGGGGCCACGTCGGAGACAGCAGCGCTGGCCAACCGTCCTCATATGTACCGGGAGGTTTCTCCGCTGTGACTCGGACTCGTCACCGCTGGCTTCAGGGCACTCAACCTACCAGACTTTGGCTAGGCTGAGCACCTCACTTGCTGAGATCCTCTCCCCTACCCAATGAAAAGGAGCATACCATCCAACCCCCAAGACCTTGTATACCCTAGTCCTTGAGAGAGAGTACGATTCTTGCAGTCATCTGAGGAGTCACTCCGGGCGCTGGCTGCTACCATGCAGGGGCCTTGAGCCCCGTCCCCCCATTAGCTACAAGCTACAAGCTCGATTTTATTTTGGAGGGACAGGATGATGTTTATTTTCTTGGGCTGTCGGACCTCGAAGAGACCCAGGACGGGAGAATGGGGGAGACCTCGGAGACCTTTCGTTTGAGAAGTAGGACCCCCCCCACAACGGGTAGGGCGCCTCTAACCGTTTAGGAAAAGCCGCCGAGTGCTGCCAAGCGGCAATGCCGGCGTACGGGAGAGATCGTAGGAGGAGGCAGCGCCCACCAGAGGCCGCACTAAGTACACCTAAGGCAAGCGCAGGCCCCCCCTAGTCTGTCGCCGAGAGCCAGCACGGACAAGAGAAAGAAGGAAAGAGTAGGAGCGTAAAAATACTCAAGGTCGGGGGATGGGGCGACGTTCTGTAAACTGCTTATGAGGGGTCATCGATCAATGCTCGGGGGCGTTTGTGGCGTCTAGGTGGTGGGCCGACATCTGTAATTCACTGGTGTATTTACACTGTCCTTTAATATAATCATTTCAATCAGTGTTATGGTAATTGTAAATTGTTTTACATATTAAGAAAGGATGATCAAGAGTGATTATAGTCTACAATACTAGTCGATATCACAACTTTATGTTAAACAACGGTATTGTTTACACCGGTAGTCATGGCGACAGTTTGATCCTGTGAAGGGGAAAAGAAAAGCCAATTTAGCTGCCGCGGCACCGACACCCTGTCACTGGCAATAAGGCGAGACGTGTCGCACAGCTGACAGCGCTGCTTGTGGCTGCCTGTATGTAATAATATAATCCCGCGTGTCTGTGTTGTATGTAAAGGGTAAGAGATTAGAAAACAGAATTGAATCTGAGACGTACGACATCCTTAATTTGTTACAGACATTATTTCATTTAAAGGCTACTATATTTTCATCTTTTGTTCTTCTTCCTCTTTACGTTCTCCTCCATTCAAAGATTACTTGGTATGATTTTCAGCTCCTGTATAATAGACGTTTACCCTACTCAAGCATCCTCAGATGTAAAACGCATAACACCATACAGTATATACCGCTGGCTGACAAATAACACGCACTGAATCACAAGTCTCAACTGGTCGGCCGTTATTACACTCCGCGAAGGTGGCCAGTGTACCGTAGTCACTTTACAAGATTTAAAGACGTTATTGCAAGAATTAAAGAAAAAGAATTATCGAAACTAGACATCGGTCACATAACACATTCGTCTACGAGGTTAACGGTTTCTGACGTAATTGGAGAGGTAGCCACAACAACCATTATACCTTTTTTTTTGTATCGGCCATCTAAGGGCCACATGCCGATTTCAATTCTTTATTCTTTGTTCTTTTCTTTTTCTCCAATATTCTTCCATCTTTTCATTGTGTCTCTTCAGTCCACTTTGAACCTGCGTTTTTCTCTCTCCTACCCTGGACTTCTTCCATTTTTAACACTTTTTCCCCAAAAATTTCTCTTACAATTGCTTCTTCTGCGTTTATATTATTTTTTCTAAATCCTTTTGGACTTCTTTAATCCAACTTGATGTTGACTTCTTTCCCCACAGATATTTGAAGATCTGTTTTGTTAAACTATTGTCATCCATTCTACATAAATGTCCAAAAACTAATAGTCTTCTTTTTCTTAATGTTTCTTTTACTTTAATATGACGTTACGGCGAAATAATGATTACTTTGGCAGAAAATACATTATCCAACTGTATTTCTACTGGCTCGTAATATGGTACGTTTCATGTTCTGTTTTATTATGGCAATAAACGTGATGCAGTCAGTGCTGTGTGGGTCTCAGTCACAGTAAAGTTGCCGACACAATCCCTGTGGCAGTGGCAACTGTAACCATCCCGTTTACTAGCTACGGTATGTAGCATTAAATTTTCCATACAGCGCTGAAGTATTCATTAAAACAATCTCAACGCTCCGATTCCTTTTCACATAATGGAAATATATAATCATACCTGTTTTTTAATTTTACTTGTTGGCGGTGTGTTTATTTTAACTACTTTCTACACTCTTATACTATTGACTTCTGCCATATACTTGGGTTCGATGAAGAATTTATAAATTCTCTTTTGTTTCGCTAACACTTATTTATTAAATCAAGTACACTCAATCGAATTGTAGGTTGTTGTTCTTCTTCTTTTTCTATTTCTTTGTCTTGTTGTTGTTGTTGTTGTTCTTCTTCTTCTTCTATCCGTACAAGGTTAAATACATCTGTCAGTTTTGATTTCATCACCTTGTCTTCAGTACCCAACATATAAATCTGGGAGTAGCGTATACAGTAGCTACAACTTTTTTCTGCCGTATTCTTCCTGGTGATATACTCTTTTCTATTTTTATTCTGTCTTTATTATTATCTAATCAAGCGGCCCGAAATGAGATTTCTCAGGCACGTGGCAGAATATACTCTTCTAGTTCGCAAAAGGCAAAAGAAATATCGATGTACGGCTGATGGAGATGGATGTTACTAGTAAACTTGATAGTATTGCCCAATATCGGCTAAAATGGTTAGAACATCTGACCCGAATGGATGAGTACCGTAAGGATATTGAATTATAAGCCGAAAGGTCGGAAAGGTGTGTGGCGTCCGAGGAAGGTTTGGAGTGACCAGATCTAGTCTATCTGCTTGGGACCGGAACAAACCATTTTTGATTTAATCCTTGATGAAGATGATGATGATTATTATTATTATTATTATTATTTTATAACAAATTCAAACTATATTTTACGGTTAATTATGATGTAAATATGTAATAAAACGGGATTCAATGGCACGGTAAGCAATTTGTAAACAGCTTTGATAAGAGATGTTTTATGTAATAGTTTTTCTCTATAACAAACATTTCTGTAAGGGTTTTTTTACCTTAAGTGTAATTGCATTAAATAATATCTTACGGAATAGAAAATATTAAAAGTTAACAATAAAACGTATAGAGAACGTAATAGTGACAAGATCTGATAATACCTGACAGCTCTGATGTAGTCAATAAACGTACGAACAGAAAGGCAATAGGAATGGACTTGTTTGTGTGTGTGTGTGTGTGTGTGTGTTTCAAAAATGTTTACTGTACTGTTGTTCACCGTTTTTGTTGTAAATTATTTAGTCAGTTTAATGTCAATTAGTCGGAAAACCTACTTTTACTCTGCAGAGGTCTGTTCAGCTTTGATTCTGCCAAGTAATGACGAATAAAATAGAACTTGCTTCCAAAAGAACTCATTTGTTCCAGTTACAATAACTTCAATATTAATGTGAAATTAATATTACTTAACTGACATGCAAAAATACTTTAGTAAGTGTTTCCATTTGTCTTTCTAAGACAGATCTTTATGTTTGAGAGTTCCGGTTTCAACAATTACCCTTTAGTCTCCCAACTGCTTCTGTTTGCTAATGCCATATATTATATATTTTTTACAACACGGAGGCATCAGAATTACATTGTTTCTTTTTTATAGTGTATCGTTATTTCTGTTGTTGGTCGCGCTTGTTGTTTCATGTTTTGTATTGTTATTCCTTCTGTGGAAGATTAGAATCTTCATTAAATTTCCACGGTTTGGCAAATTTTTATCTTCGATGATTCCAATTGTATAAACAAGCATTTACACTCCAGTTGACCGTTTTCATGTCTTGCGGTCTTACCAGTCATTTAGTTCTAATCCTCTTTTAAAATAGTCAGAAGATTAGGTCTGTCTGTAACCTTCGTTAGATTTGCTCACAACGTTGTGATCATTAAAAAATCTTCGGTCGTCTTTATGTGAAAGTCAACCTAGTATATAAAATACAAACTTGAGTCTACTCAAGATTCATTTACTAACAAGCGTAAACCACCCGTCAAGAATATACCATCACCACGTACAAAGTAAAACACAATTATAAAATAATTACATAAAAAACATTGCTGCTTACCCTTGTAAGTCCGCTAGACGGAAATCACAACCACAGTGAGGTAAGTTCTCACCATGAACAACGCGAGAACATGACGTGTGCTTGTGTAATCGTTAAACCACTTTCACATTAAACTCTGAGAAGTGATAACTATTACATTCACTTGTCACTTATATTAATATTACAAATTACTGATTAGGCTGGATGCAAGGAGTTTCAACGGTAAGTGACAAAGAGATAGAATTACTGTATGCCACTAAATACAACTATTATATTAACGACTCGGAACACAAAGTTTTTTATGAGTAAAAACATAAAGTTTTACCTTACAGCCTGAACCGGTTTTCACCTTTAAAAGGCTTCTTCAGAGGCTGCCGCTGGTAGCGCTGTCCGTCCTGTTGTGGGCGACGGAATCGAATTTCGAAAGATCGATGCTGTGTGTGTGGGGTGAGATATGTTCGAATAATGCGTGCGATTTGAATTGTGTCTGTCCGTTTAGGATGTCGTTTTTATTTGTTTTCGTGTGTTTGTATATTTCCAATTGTTCTAGAGTGTCTAGTTTTCGACCTTTTATGTGTACGTGTAGAATGTTCATGTTATTGTCGATGTTTTTGTATGTGTGGTTTGCTTCAATGAGCTGGTTTGCAAAGGTGGATTCTGTATTGGAATGGAGTGCCTTTGTGTGTTCAATGTATCTCTGTTTGAAGCTACGTCCTGTCTGGCCTATGTAGAATTTGTTGCAATTTGAGCAATTTAGCTTGTAAACACCGGGTAAATCGAATTTGTTTTGTGCTTTGTGTGTGTTTTGATAGTGTGTGTTCTGTTTTGTTAGTAGTTTTGTAAGCGATTCTGTATCCTGCTTTTTTGAATCTGTGGGCTATTTTTTCATGCCACATTAACCATATTAGCCTCCTTTGACATTAAAAACCTGTACTCAAACATACCCATCTCTGAAACAATCACCATCCTACAAAACAAATTCAAACAGAACAACACACCAGACGAACTTATCAACGAAATAACAGAAATTCTGAACATTATCACAAAACAAAAATACTTTACTTATAACAATAAATATTACACACAGAATGATGGTCTACCCATGGGCTCATCCATATCCAGAATTCTAGCAGAAGTCTTCCTCCAACACTTAGAAAAAACAAAAATACTCACAAACAATGACAGACACTCACATAAAATACTATATTGGCACAGATACGTTGATGACATTCTAATACTATACAGGGGAAACAAAAGACAATGTGAACAGTTACTAACGCACATAAACAGAATACATAAAAACATAACCTGTACTGCCGAATACGAACACAACAATACCATAAACTTCTTAGACCTCACCATCACAAAACTAGAACACAGGCATAAATTCAGTATATACAGAAAACCAACTACAACTGACACATTAATACACAACTCCTCCAATCACCCAATACAACACAAACTACGATCTACCCGGTGTTTACAAGCTAAATTTCTCAAATTGCAACAAATTCTACATAGGCCAGACAGGACGTAGCTTTAAACAGAGATACATTGAACACAAAGGCACTCCATTCCAATACAGAATCCACCTTTGCAAACCACCTCATTGAAGCAAACCACACATACAAAAACATCGACAATAACGTGAACATTCTACACGTACACACAAAAGGCCGAAAACTAGACACTCTAGAACAATTGGAAATATACAAACACACGAAAACAAATAAAAACGACATCCTAAACGAACAGACACAATTCAAATCGCACGCATTATTCGAACATATCTCACCACACACACACAGCATCGATCTTTCGAAATTCGATTCCTCGCCCACAACAGGATGGACAGCGCTACCAGCGGCAGCCTCTGAAGAAGCCTTTTAAAGGTGAAAACCGGTTCAGGCTGTAAGGTAAAACTTTATGTTTTTACTTATAAAAAACTTTGTGTTCCGAGTCGTTAATATAATAGTTGTATTTAGTTAAGTAACGGACACGTCATGGACAACGAAATCCAAGAATTATGTCGTTAAGACTGCGATTGACAAAGTATAAGAGGAGGGAAGGAAGAGGAAGAAGATTGGAAGATAGGATGATAACCAACTACAACTGTAACCAACTTGCATAAGAATTATTCTTGATACAAAAAACGTATAAAAATTTGTACGGATGGGCAAGCACACGAACAACGTTACACAACAGAAATATTCTGTCGCATTTGTTTCTCAGAAAAGTGTCAGATCGGACAGACGGTTCAGATGTTGACAAAAACTATTTAATTTGTGTTGAATTTAATCAGCGTGACTGCCTTTCATGTAACGTGGAACACGTTAACAAAGCCACAACTCGAGAAAGAATGAAAGACAAAAATGTTTTTTATCTATAAGTGGTCACTTTTTGTGCACAGTAACAACGCCTTTATTTTCCAAAAGGCGCTGATGGCTGATGGTTGTAATTTGATTTACAACCCTGGCACAAATAACTCATTTGATACCACTCTTTTAACAGTCTTAGTAATTAATTAAAAATACGTATTACGCGTGTTTGAGTTTGGAGGAGAAAGTGTGTTTTTATGCATATTCTAGTTATGGGGAAATTTTCTTTAGCGTCATCATCGTCGTCATCATCACTGTTGTGATCATGTTCTTGTTGTTATTGTTGTTGTTGTTCTTCATCATTTTCTTCTTCTTTTTCTTCTTATTATTATTGTTACCTTGACCCAGGTTCTGGGCGGTCATGGATACTTCCGATTCTACCTACACAAAATGGGTTTTATTATCATGTAACCGCGGACTGCACCATAACTCCCTTGTGCAGAGCAAACGACCGCGCTGATCTGTTGGCACCTGGCGTTCATCAGGCCTAGACCTGGACAACGCAAGCAAATTAGGGCTCAAGAAGCCCGTGCATCATCCATCAAAATGGGTAGAGCACCTCACTGACTGAGATCCTCTCCCCTACCCAAACAAAAAGGAGCACACCATCCCAACCCAAGACCTTAAATAACCTAGCCCTTGAGAGAGTTTTGATAATTGCAGTCATCGGAGGAGTCACTCCGGGCGCTGCTACCATGCAGGGGCCTTGAGCCCCGTCCCCCATTAGCTACAAGCTAAATGGGTAAAACGTTGTTTGCAGACCGCCTGCACTGCCCGTGTGTAGACGATAACACTCAGCACACCGCCGACAACTGTGATACGTGGGTCACGAGAAGAGCGTCTCTGGTTGCGGAGATAGGAATGATATCTCCAGATACGTCGTCGGAGCCATCCTAAGAGAGGAGGACGCCTGGAACCGCGCGACTCATTACGGAGAGCGCATCCTTCGGGTGAAAAAGGGAACTTAGAACGTCTATAAAGTAGATCAATGATGATGTGAGTCCACTGGACGCAAGAACATGACCTATTCTTATGTAGTGTGATAACGGTCCCAGGCTAGTACTCGTTTGAGGGGTAGCCTACTTGAGACGGGAGTGCCACACACTTTGTGCGCCCCACATTTTCCGCTTCTCTTTAAAAGAAAAACATTATCATTATCGTTTTGGTCTTCTTCTGTTTCTCTGTCTCATATATTAGACGTGTTGCCTGTTCCGCTCTCTTCAATAACACTGTTTTCTTGTTTACTAACGCTTATTTTTCTCTCGGTTTGGCTTTGACAACAATTTTATAACAATTTCCTCTACCCTCTCTGTAATTCCGCAGTTTCCACTTACGAGGCGTCCGAAAAGAGATTCGGAAAATAAAAAGGCCTTAATATTGTTTATGTCACTACCACCGTCTTCACTCCAAGACACAGGTAATACAGAATCCTTCTTCTCCTCACTCTAAAAACACCTCTCTTTTCTGAAAGCTGATGTCTTAAGCCTCCTATTTATAATCTGTTATTTCACATGCTGTCAAAGTGTTTGAATCATCTTCTCCTATGGTATGTTTTATACAGGCAAAAGGTGTTTTGTAACCAAATCATAACAGTCTGTGATGACACGTTCGCTCGAGATAAACGTCTGGACGCGGTGTCGCGAGTCTTTGGAAGAAAGGACTGATGTTCATAGTGAATATGCATGCCGTGATTTCTGTCGCATCAACTTATTATTCTGGCTGTACAATGTTTACACATTTTCCGGAACCAGAGATTACAGAAGTGATTCAATTCTCATCTTCCACAGCTGCTTGTCCATCCAAAGATTTCCTTCAATTTTTCGTTCCCTCAATATAGTTTGAATTTCTTCTATCCAGGTGACAGGTGGTCTTTCTCTTTTCCTTCTTCTTGGTGGGGTCTATTTCAGAACTCTCCTTGGGAATCTTTCCTGTACCATTGTTTTCGTGTTCCATACGATTGTATTTTTTTTTTTTGGATAAGGCCATCAATTGAATTTTTTACATTCATTTTGTCCTTAATGACTTCATTTCTAATTTTCTCACGTCTGGATGCTCTTGCCGAACGTATCCAAAAGTCCATCTCTGTTTCATGAATTTTGTACTTGTGTGTTTATTAGTAGTCCAAACTTATGAGCCGTAAGTATGATACTTCTAACAATGGCTTTAAATATTTTGGTTTTAGTTTCTGCTGTAATTTGCTTATCTCACAGGATTCCATTTAATGTGAATATCCTTGTATACTTCTTAAAAATTTAATTTAGCTACCACGAAGTGTCGTTTCTTTGAGCTGAGGCTCCTTGTATCACGCCCATACAGAATGTGGGAACAGCTACAGTTTTATAAACCGCCTTTCAAGTGTGCTAGCTTGTATTAGTTTTTTGGGCTTCTATTAATCGTTCCACAGGTGCTTCTTTCTACAGTATTTTGCTAACTTATTACCCCAGTATCGTTTTTGCATCACATACCGGTTAATCAAAATAACAAATTTACTGCAAAATTTCATTGTCCACGAGTATCTTGGTTGTAACAGCATGTTTACCCTCAGCTGACATATTTTTTATTTGTTCACCAGAGATCTGTTTTGATGTTGATGTTGTTTCTATGACGGATGTGGAACAGTTATCAGATCTTTATTGTTCTGGCATCCCAACAGAGTTTTGAGGTGTTGTTCATCTTCTGTTGTTCTTCGACAAACTTAGGGCAGCTGAGTAGGTGTTTTTTGTCCATGATAGATTTTGGCCAATATTATACCGTGCATTCGGAGATCCGGTATAGTAGTCACGGCGAGAAGTCTTAATGTTTGCTGCTGCGTCTTTGCTGGCGTTGCTCTTGTAGTCCGTCCAGATTTTATGTTTGTCTCTCTGTTTCTTGGCAGATTCTTCACTGCATTTTTCCATTAATTTAAAGTTGTAAAGGTTTTAGTGAGTCAACTTGTGGCATATTTTCAACATATTTTAGTGTCTTTTTCTTGCAAGTTTGTCTAGTCTGAAATGAAATGGAAACTACTTGAATACGACGGTTTAATGAGAGCTTGTCAATGTTTTAAGGCAGTCGAACAAAAAGATTCAGCACAGATTTTTATTCTACATTTTTTACATGTATTTTTTACACGCAGTTACGTATAAGTATTGTTTTTTGTACTGATCTTTAGTTTACGTTTTTGTCTGCGTAAAGCATGAAATTTAAGTGTTGTTTTCTTAAAATAATATTCATGGCCAACTATGTTTTTTCTTATGCAAAATCTGTCGCGTATATGTGAGTAATAATTGTAAGTGAAATTATTATATTATTTTAATTTATTTTAGGCGATTTAATTACGGCTGGCGCCGTCTCTCGCATCGTAGCTTCCACTGGGGCCGGTCTAAACAGTCCTGTTCTGTAAGTCTTCTTGCATTCATTGCATCTTCGACGTCCATTTTCTATGAATCTTTAGGTCTTCCTTTTTTTATTCTAGAGGGTGAAGTTCATTTTCATACCTTCCTTGGGCATCTCTCATCCGACATTCTTTTTAGGTGTCCGAACCAATTCAGTCTTCTTGCTTCTGTTGTTTCTATAATCTCAAGATCGATTATTACTTTTATTATCAAGATATTATGTTTATCAAGATATACATTTTGAAGAAGAATTTTGAATTTTGCTTGAACCAGGTTTTGTTTTTTTATTTAAAATTCTGTAGAGTAGTGTTTACAAATAATTAGGTATATTTTCTGTTAAAATGTGAGTTACGTTTAAAGATTTTTATTCTTTTTTTCGTCACAGCAAACTTGATCTCACGTAACAACTTAATAAGGTGCCAAAACAAAAATGTAATCCGATGGTCCAGTTCTTGAATATACGAGATTTGTCTAAAAAGTACTGGGACTGAATCTTTCTCTACAAAGTGCTGACACTATGAGACCAAAAATGCAGCAGCTGCTAACTACAATTTCGGTTATCTCCATTAAAATCTTCAATTCCTTGACGTTGCCGGCCATGGCTGTGCCGCAGTTTTTATAATGGTTTGTTTTGTGTCACCCGAGGAGTTTAGGAGTACAAAACACAGTTATGTTATTCAATTTCGTGCCAAACGTTAAGAGAATGCTACAACACAAATACTTAGTAAGCTAAAACGAAGCCTAGGAAGATATTCTGTTTTCGGGTTTTGGTAGCACAAAGCATTTTACTAAGGCCACGTAGCGAATGAACCCTGTGGTCGACGACCAAACACACCGGAAACTGCTGAAATTGAGTTGAAAGTGAAGATATTATCATTTTATTATTATTTGATAATAGTGTCTTATAATGCATGCAACGACGATATGAATAAGTTGCATAAGTTCAACCTTATGTACGGGACCATTAGGCGAACACTTAAGTCAGCAAGTAAAGGAACACGCCTAAAATTCTACAAGGTGCTTTCTTCACACACTTCTTTATGGGTTTGAGAATTGATCTTTAACGAAAGGTTAGGCTGAAATGAGATTTCTCAGACACGTGGCAGGGTATACTCTCCATGATCATAGAGGAAACACGGATATACGGCAGAAATTGAATATTATGAGTATACTCGACAGGATCGCCCAGTATCGGCTGAATTGGTGGGAACATCTTTGCCGAATGGATAACTGCCGCATCCCCAGACAACTATGGAACTATAAGCCGAGGGGACGGAGAGGTGTGGGACGTCCGAGGAAGCGCTGGAGTGACCAGCTCTAATCTTTGCCTATTTGAGACCGGAACAAACCATTTTTGGTTTAATCCGTGAAGATGATGATGATGATGATGAAGATGATGATTATAATTTGATGGTAACGGTTGTTGGATAGGTCAGCGTTTAAGTTAACAGGTTCTTCATTAATTTTTACCGCAAAATTTGAGTCGGGCCATAGATTGTTGGCTCTTGGTTGTTTAATCACAGTAACTCTCAATGCTGCATCGAACTATCTGTAAAGAGGTATTTGCCCAAACAAGGCATTTCTGTGGTGATCCCACCTCCCTTACTGTTCTGACCTTTGTCCATATTATTGTTTTAAATAATGGAAACACTATCCCCATATGTATAGCTTTACAAAAGATTAAAATTGAAGGAGACCGTTTTCCTTGACGTCGAGAAGGCATTCGATCGTGTTTAGCATCCAGGCCTCCTGTACAATCTTACGGAGATTCTGCTTCTGGACTGCTACATCCATCTGATTGCTAGCTTTCTTCGGAACAGAACCTTTTGCGTGAGAGTAGATAACACCCTTTCTTCGGCAAGGGCTATTACGGCTGGTGTACCTCAGGGATGCGTCTTGGGCCCCCTGCTTTTCTCTGTGTACGTCAACGACGTGCCCAAGTTGCCTGGCACCAGGTTGGCCATGTTCACTGAGGACACGGCGGTGTATGCTGTCGATCGTCGAGCTGAAACGGCAGTTATCTGGCTCCAGGAACAATTGGACGAATACGCTGAGTGGGCAGAGAGATGGAGGGTTGTCGTCAACACGGCCAAGAGCACAGCAGTAGTCTTATCCAGACGCTTAAAGCTCCCCGACAGACTTTACGCAGGTGATACTCAGTTGCCCTGGTCTCGAGAGGTCAAGTATCTCGGGGTCCACCTTGACCGTCGTCATACCTGGCGGACACACTCTGCACAAGTAGCACGTAAGACCGCCAATCGTCTACATCAATTCCTTCCCGTGATATGCAGCAACGCCAAGACCCGCCGCCTAGGAAACTTATCGTCTCCACCTATGTGTTACCGATAGTTACCTACGCGATCACCGTTTGGGGTACTTGGCCAAGACCATAAGCGAAAGCTTTAGTCTCTCCTTGACCGAGGATTGCGCTGGGCGTGTAAAGCCCACTACCTGACATAGAACAAAACTATCCGTGACTCCCTGCGTGCCCGTTCCCTGGACGCCATCATACGGACACTGTTCCGCAAATTCTATCGCCGCTCCGCCCGATTCCAGGGCAATCCCCTCAATAGTGCCCTCGGTCGCTACCAATCTGTGCCAGGAGATTCTTGAACCCGGCCTTGGCGTACTCTCACCATCAATTAATTAATTGAAAACCCACGGCCGGTAGCAGGCAACACCCAAATCCAGCCTCTATCTATCGTCCCTGCGGCAGGAGCTCTATTTGAAGCTCGGAACGCAGTACACGAGCGGGCGACGGGCATGCCCTTCGTCTCGAACAGCCCTCGGGCTGCGGCTCTGGACAGAGAAGAATGGAGGAGAAAATTTGAGCAGACCAGGAGACAGGGTACTATAGGAATCGTAGTGCCAGAAGAAGAATTGGCTTAATTGAAATGCGAAAATTATTGGAACTTGCTTCAGAAGGGGAAGAGTGTGCCAATAATGTCGCTAAGGATGTTTGTCTTATATGTGTTTCCCCAAATAATCGCAGTAAGTGGACTTAGTAATAAAATTAAAAATCTGATAAATGATGAGTTTTAATAAAATATAAAATTTGTGTTCTTTATATGTTACTCTATACTCTATTACGTGTAACAACCAACATACGTCAAATGAAAAGATTATCCTTTTATATTCCATAAAACTGATTTTAACATCATATATCACGTTTTATGTCGCGGTTAGATAAAACTTTGTAGCAGTTATTATTATTCTATTCTTTATACAATATTTCACTCCTAATATTACACATCAGTTCCTGTGATATATGTTGTGTGCAAACTATAGATGAAAGCGATTAGTTCAGTACAGGATTTGTGTGCCGGGATAAGGCGGCTTAGTGGGATGTCAGTTTTCACAAACTTGTAACACGCGCCCACACAAAAATCTTCAGTTGGCAGGTCGCTTATGAAGTTTAGAACGTTTCTCTGTTGTCGTAGTTTTAGTAATGTAACAAAGTGGTTGCTAATCTCACTTTACAATAAGCACTTGGAACATACGTTTGTACCCCCTTGAGAACGTTTTATGTATTTACTTAGAAAATTAAAAATGCAACCAGTAGAGTGATGCTTTGAATTGCAAATATTATGAGAATGTAGTGAAATTGCTAATAAGGTTGTAATGTGTCGGAAAGATAGAAGAATGCGTTAAGATGTATGGAGTTACTGTTTTAAAATCTTTCCATCCATCGTTATATTCCCATTCCTCTTTTGTCCATCAAACCTTGGTTGATCCGTCCTGCGCTTAGTACGATCGTCCCTTAGTTTCGACATTTCTGGAGGACGTGATCTAATAGAACGACCAAAGTAAGTCTGGTATTTGTAAGTATAACTGTCTGTTTGGGGGTATGTCCCCCAATAACATTTCAACGCATTAGAAACCCTATCTATCGTCCCTGCGACAGGAGCTCTATCTGAAGCTCGGAACGCAGTACACAGTACACATGCCCTTCGTCTCGCACAGCCCTCGAACTTGCCTCTTCTTCCTGTCTTCAGTCCACTTTGAACCTGAGTTTTTCTCTATCCTACCCTGGACTACTTCCATTTTTAACACTTTTGGCCGAAAAACTCTCTTTCAATGCTTTTTCTGCGTGTATATTATTTTTTTATAAATCCTTTTGGACTTCGTTTATCCAACTTGATGTTGACTTCTTCCCTTAGAGATATTTAAATATCTGCTTTGTTAACCTATTGTCGTCAATTCTATATAAATGTCCAAAACATAATTGTCTTCTTTTTCTCATTGTTTCTGTTATAATTTTCTATACTTTGATATATTTCATCATTACTTCTTAATTTCCAACCTTCTGAAGTTTTTCGTGGTCCTAATATTTTCCTAATAATTCGTCTTTCCACTATTTCTAATCTGTCTAAATTATAACTCAACGCTAGACATTCACTTACATATAAGCATTCTAGCTTCACTGCTGTACTGTAATGCCTTATTTTGCATTTTTAGATATGCACATTTTATTTTAAATATCTTTAGTTATACCATATGCCCTTTCCATCTTATGAATCCTATTTTTTTTAGCAGATTTTTCTAAACCATACTCTTGAATTATTTCTCCTAGATACTCAAATTTTCGAACCCTCTCTATTCGACCAATATCTGTTACCAGGAATTTTGGCACATTTTTAATGTTTGTGAGAAATTTTTTTCTGCAGAAATTCTTAAGCCTGTTCTACAGGCTATGTTCTCTAAAAAATTAACTTGTGTTACTGCAGATGTCAGATGTTCAGAAAATATAGCAAAGTCATTTGCGAATCCTAAACAGTTTATTTCAATACGTTTGTTCCTTCTTCCCAACATGATTGGTGATATTTCGCATTCCTTTAATTTTTCATTCCAAATTCTCACTACTTTCTTCAGGATACAGTTGAAATGAATTGGGGATAAACCATCACCCTGTCTTACACGTGTATTTATTTTGAACGGTTGAGTTATTTCTTCCATGCATTATTATATTAATTTATTATTCGCAAAAGTAAATTTAATTTACATAATGAATAATACAATATAAGCAAATTAAATTTGTAGTTTTATAACTTTTGGTAAATCAAAGAATGGCATTTTGTAATTTTGAATTTTGCAATCGTGTGTCTAAAGACGTATCAAGTAACACTGTTAATTATTGAACGTATAATTTCATACGTAGGTATAAGTGTAATTTGACACCATCGTATCGGGAAAGGCCTTTGTCATTATCTGGCACGATAGTCTCTTGTTTAGGCTCCAGTTGATACCCGGATTCCAGACTGCTAACCTCCTCTGATTAACTAGTTTTCTGACGGAGAAGACCATATGCGTGACGATTACGTCCCTTCGGATAGAAGTATAACCTCCGGAATACCTTAGGGTAGCGGTCTAGTCCTCTCCTGTTCTCCGCCTACGTCAACAACGTACCCAGAGAGTGTGGAGTCCAGATAGTCCTGATTGCAGACGATAAGGTGGCCGACGACTAGAGCGCCAACTCTAACGTTTGTTGACTGGACCAATAACATGAAAGTTGCCGTCAACGAAACTAAGAACGCAACGGTGTTGTTATCTAAGCACCGGGAGCAACCACCAGGTTGCGTAAGTATTGGTCGAACATATTTATCCTGGTCTGATGTGGTTAAGTACCTCGGCGTCACCTAGATGGTTGGCTCACATGGCGTTCCTATGCCCAGGTAGTCAAAATTAGATTGTAAGCTCGTCTGGTCTCTCCGTTTCCCATACTTGGCAACAATGTTATAACCCGTAAGCTGGGTAAGTTGATCGTCAACGTGTATCTGCTGTCCCGGTCTGGGGTTACCTTAGCGATATGCATAGAAGAAGACGCCAAGCGTTTTCTACATGACGCTTTGGCCGCGTTCAAAGTCCCCCGTGCGACGATCTCTTCTCGTTTGTTGAAGAAGCGCACAAACTCACAAATTCTGTGTACATTTAACATATATAAATTTGGAATTATTTTCAACATAAAATAAATATTAAGTTAATACTTGAACACATCAAATTAAGACCGAAAATGATAGTATTTTCAAAATTACTAAGTTAATAAAATAATAAATATTTATTTAATAATTCTCTATTTATTTATGTAACATATTTCTTATAAGTATACATATAAAACATACATAGAACACACACACACACACACACACACACACACACACACACACACACACACACACACACACACACACACACACACACACACACACACACACACACACACACACACACACACACACACACACACACACACACACACACACACACACACACACACACACACACACACACACACACACACACACACACACACACACACACACACACACACACACACACACACACACACACACACACACACACACACACACACACACACACACACACACACACACACACACACAAACACAAGACACAAAAGAAACTAATACCTGGACAAACACAAATCAATACAAAACATGACACAATTTTCAAAGCACTCAACATCGAAAATACACAAAATACTAATCCATACAGCACAATCACACACAATAATACCAATTTAAAGTACCAGAGGCCAACAGGAAACCACAATAACAACCAACCAACACACAAGTACTTCACTAGACTCAAAATCAGGAAGGGTGAAGATGGGAACATAGTGGTTCCCGAAACATGTTCCTAACTAGGAAAACATATCTTGAGGTAAATTCATTATAAATATTATATATATGCACAATAGGTGTTATCGACAATTGATTTCAACTTTCATTAATTATTTCTTTGTATATTTCTAAAGATGACAGTTAAATATATTGTCGAAACACCGTAAACTTTTACACAAAAATGTAGACGACTTGGATTTGCTTCTCTAAAGATATAATAATTATTTACAGTTAGGAGAAAAATTCCAAGTTCACAGCAAACACGCGTAAATTGTTTGCGTAAGTTTACTTAAATTTGTTAGTGAGATTAACACAAAAATTCCCTCATCGTGTTATATTCAGCAGATATGATAAGAGCAATTCTCACTGACTGTAATAAATTAAGAGGTTACATAAAAGACATTTTTTTTGTTTGCACAAAGTCGCAAGAGTTGGTGGAAACAACTTCCATACACAATGTTTGTGCTTTCAAAGTTTTCACATTAGGCATCATAAATGTCCAAAACTTTAGTGTTCCTTCCATATTCTTGGTTAATGTGTGACAGTCTCATAAATGCTTGAGTTGTAATGGAGAACGTATAACATTTAAACTTAACGTAAACGTACGGACTCTGCAGTAATTAAAGCAGATTTTATCTTTAAATGTGAGCGTTAAACGTTACAAATATTTAAATTTATTCTACTGTTTCTTTTATCTGTGAGCCCTGAAGCCACTGTAGTCTGAGTTCAAAATGCCAGCTTTCTCTAACCTCTTAGGGTTTAAGATTTTTCTGTTAAGAAAATGTTACGATTCCTAAGGACTTAGTCTTTTCCGCTAGAGACTGAAATGATGAGAATTGTCAATAAGAGCAAATATTTGCAGTTTATCAATAAAATGTAAACTATTGAAGATAAGGTAAACAGAAGTAATTCTTAGACTACAATGTAAGACTGACGAAGAAGAAATTATATGCGACGTATAATTCATACAGCAGCATATAATAGAAGAAGTATGGAAACCTACTAGAAAACAAAAAACAAGTTATTTGGCTTTAGAAATAGATTATTGTTGAAAAAACTGTTGAAATTCTAAAATATATGAAAGAAGGAGATAAAAGATAAAGATTAAGGAAATAGAAAAGAAAAGGTAAAACCGTTTAGACATGTTATGCGTATGTCAAATGGAAGGTGTCCTAAACGAGGTATAGGATGGGTTGTATTGATGAATGAAAGAAAGAGAAAGACTAAAGATAGCAGGGTATAAACAAAGCGATGTAGTCGAGGCAACTGCACCGAGGATTATAGATGGATCTGTAAATTTTGTGACCTGGAATGGAGAAACGACTGAGGCTGTACATGCGTCACGGGGGGGGGGGATTCGTGGGGGACTTCAAAATAGTAGAGAGAGACTGAAGAACTAATGTTTTACTTTAACACTTTTCTAGACGTCAATAATGTTAAACTCATAAAGTCAATATCAAACGGCGAGAAGTTGTTATCTCAGGAAACCTTTATAAGTACAACAAAATTCTTTGTATATTAGAAATAAACACCAAACCCAACACTTAGAATGAAAACAAAAGTAGATGAACAATTTGACCAAAAATATAATAGTAATAGTAATAAATCAACAATGCCAAAATACACACACACAAAACAGTGTAACAGAGTAGCAAGAAGAACAAAACCAGAGATTGTCAGGCATTGAGGAAGAGTATACAAACTGTGCGTATTAACTTTCTGCAAAAACCAACAGTAATTTAATTGAGAAAGTGGTTTTCAATTAATATAATAACTTACGTCAGAAATATTGAAAGAATATATAATGATAATGTGTGAAACATGAATACGTAAGTGGTGAATAATTTCACACGCCAACAACTTCGTGCGTACGTAAGTGCGTATAGTAGTTCAGTAGCGGGTAGAGACTACTTTCAGTCGAATAAAAATTAATAAAATTCTCAAAATTCACTACGGTTTCTAAGGTATTTCTGAACAACTATTGACAGTTTATGCGATTTGTACACTGTATATTGAATTGTACAAAATATATTTTACAAAGAGAGAAAGCTCCATTTAAAAGTCTACAACTGCAGTAACATCAGACAAATTAATTCTTATTGGCCGTAGTTTGTACGACTGATTTTGTTACTGTCAGATACACGAACTCATTAAATCCATTGCCTCTCCCCGTATTTTTTAATTAGTGTTTTATTAAACATTGATAGAAAAAAATGCTTTAGACTTTGTCAACATACGAGGGTCATCTCAAAAGTAAGTTTCCCTGATTTATAAGAAATAAAAAACACGTGTAAAAATTAAAAAAATCTATACTTTTATTAAAAAACATTAACTTATTTTTCAATATAATCTCCAAACTAAAAACAGTTTTTCAGTTCCTTCTTTTAACCACTGCGTGACTAGATTTTGCAGCCAGGCATCAACCGCCTGTTTAACTTCCGTATCCTTTTCAAAACGGTGCCCTCCCAGGTGTTCTTTGACATGGAGGAAAATATGGAAATGGGGTAGCCAAATTGGGTGAATATGAGGGATGGTCGAAAATCTCCCTTCGAAAGGACTCAAACAAATTGTGCGTGACTCGCGAGGAATGAGGGTGTACATTGTCGTGGAGCTGAAGAACTTTGTTGCTCAACAAACCCTTCCATTTCAAGAACGATGTATGCCACCAGCGGACCATTTGAATGCTCATGCACTCAGGTCCGTGCACAGAAAACTAAGAGACGATGAATTTCAGGCACTGATTCATTTTTTATAACAAAACACCGAATCACACTACGCACTTTGCAATCGGACGCGCTGGTAAATGGAACGTACATGATTTTAAATTTCGTGTTGTTACGTTGCTACGGAACAGGTGAGGTTTTGGCACTGCTGCCACTACACAAAAGTAAATGTTCTCCAACGTTCGTCAGCCTGGTTGCGCCATTTTCCTTTGAAAGAAAAAATGGGAAACTTACGTTTGAGATGACCCTCGTAGTTTGTTCTCAAGTAAAGTTGTAGAACATTTTAAAGTGTATTTAAACCTTTTTCTTTTCACCTTTTAGAACATTATCTACTTTTTACATCAACACAGACACATAAACTTTATTTAATAAAGTCAAATTAGGATAAATATTACAATCATTTATTGGCCTCTACAGAGTTTTAGCTAATTCAATAAAAAAAAACTTGCTGTCAGTGAATAATCCCATAACGTTCTGTGTAGTTTGACATTCGGTTTTTTCATCATAGTTGAAAGACCAAATAAATAGTTGATGTCCAAATAACGCAATGATAGCTTGGCCTCGTACGTTTGAATTTTTTCTCCATTATTCTCTTTCTCATCCTCACCATCGCCATTATCACAATCATCATTACCATGTCTACGTTATCGTATTATCACTACCGCCATCTCCACCACTGGCGTAACTAGGAACTGCTTCTGGAGAGGGAGGAGGGAGATTCAGGGGAGTGCAACCTTAGGGCCTTATTATACTCGAGTAGCTCGCGCCCGCGACAGCTTCAGACGCTCAGACAAGCCACTCTTAGCAAAACACGTAACCATATGGAGCTTATTACATGGGCCACCGCGGAAGCTAGGGGTGGCGTCTGTCGCGCGGGCTAGCCAATCCAGACGCCCACACTCGCTACCGGTGGCTCACCCGCGCGTCTGTCATGCCGGTAGCGGACCGTTGTTTCTTGTGGAGCTTATTATACTGGGCCTCTGACGCGCGCCACAGTCGCGTCCCCACCCACGACCTTGACTCAGTATTCCCTTTGGCGTTGTATGAGCGGGTGGTTTGCTTACAAGCTCTCGTTCACAATGCCGAAAAACGAAACCCCAGAGTGGGTAGTTAAAATCCTTGGTACACCCAATGTTGAAGATTTTGTGAGCTATATTGAAGCAGACCCTGCAATATGGGATTCATCTAAACCAGAATATTCTAACAATGTCGAGACTGAAAAATCTTGGCGAAAGGAGTGTAAAAGACTCTTTTAGGGGGTCTTCCTAATAGTAATGGATGCACACCAATCGCCTTGTTTCGTCTACGTTTCCTTCTTTCTAGTAAGAGAAGTAGACAAAATTTGTCTTTTTCACTTGACGACGACATCTCACATACTGAGTGAAGAAGTATCCAACCCAGGCCAACGCGGAAGCTAGGCCAGGCCACGGCAGTGGCTTAACCGGGCGTCTAGTCTGTCGCGCGCGCGAGCTACTCGAATGGCCCAGTATAATAAGGCCCTTAGCGTGAAGGTTAGACTCCCCGTTTTGCTAAGGGCACATGATAAATTCAGGATTCTTCTAATGTAATTGTGTAAATACATTTCACAAATTCTTTGCGGTCCAAAGATTTTGAGTAAATCAACGTAAAAAATATTACAAGTACGTAGTTTATTTACCAAATGTTGAGAGATTGCTATTATTAAGAAGACTCTGACTTGATTAATTTAAACATTTTTTATTTTACACTGAATTCCTTTTATTTTTGCAACTACTTACAAGCAGTTTTTAACACACACTATTGGCTTAGAAAGGCGGAGGGTTTGATTCCTTGACCTCTCCTGTAGTTACGCTCCTGATCACCGCTATCCCCAACGTCCCATTATTGTCATCGTCTTCGTTCTACGTCTGCGTGTTGTGATGTCTTTCAGGGAACCACGTACTGAAAAAAATATTTTTTTTAGAAATTTTTTTATTAGGTATGATTTGGTGAAGAAATATTTGTTTCTCCTCGTTAAATAGATTGTCGTGGCCAAATCGATTGCATGCCGCGGTCCACTCAGTATCTTTATTTCTTCTTCTGCTCGTTCCTTTCGTACTTACGTTATTCTGCACCATTTTCTGAATCCATAGATACCAAAAATATGGCATTCCGATGATTATTTATTAATTTTATTTGACTTTACGTGAGAGCATGGCAAACACAATTTTAGGCTATTACATGAGTATTTTGCAGCCTTGCAGGTTATGTTTTGTTTCTACTGTTTTGTTACTTATGTTACCCCTCCACACCCTAATAATAATTAACAAATGTAGTCATGAATCTATAAAGCTCACATACAGAGACTTGGCTGATCCTAAATTTTTGCAAAAATTTGCAACATGGAAGACGCAGAACCAAAACGAATCCTTCAACAATATGGTTTGAACCAGAATTTCAAAAAATAACTTTGTTGGACTTACAACACTAAAGAATAGAGTATATGATGCTGTAGTTTGTTATAATGAAGTAGTTTTGAGGAAGGTGAGAGTGCTGGAAAAGTTATGTGGCAAGAGTGGTGCAAACTGTACCTTTGGATTGAAGCGACAAGATGAGCTGCGCATCTTGGAAGCGGAGAAGACGATGAAGGAAATCGAGAAAATAGTTTATCAGGCCAGAGAAACTATCTGTAAAAGACTGCAGGAGAATGAGAATTACTCTGATGATCCAGATTATGGTTATGGAGCTCACTAATGGACAATAAAATAACATTACCTCAATATATGTGTAAATTTTAGAATAAATTGAGTTTTCCGAAAGTTTACTTTTTCATTCTTCGTTACCATTATTTTCTAATGTTTTAGTGGATGGTTAGTGAGGATCGGTCAATAATACAAGTTTTAGTTATTTTGCGTCGACGTTTCGACAATATTTATTGTCATCTTCAGGACCTGTGTATGAAATACAATAGAAATATCAAACATAACGAAACAATTAAATATTTGGGTGAACGTGTTGGTGATGTGAGTGTGTGCGTGCGTATGTATGTATCATTTTTTATGTGAAGACTTAAGATAGTTTGTTTACATCTTCAAATTATCTTTAAGAAAGCGAGCAAATTATAGTATGAGAGAACTTAATTTATACAGTATTACAATTTAAATTACTAAATATAATGTTATTTTAATTAATTAAACAAACAGTAATCAACAATTGGATATTAGATTGGTACATAAATTGTTTATACCTACAACAGTCAACATATAGCAAAGTAATATATTACCTATAACTAAAACAGATTAGGGGATGTTCACTACGTAATTATTAAAAGTTATTTTTACCATGTTTCACTCCCTACTGGTGTTAACAAACAATCATAATTTAGAAACATACAATTTACACAATATTGTAAAACATTACGACTTAAATCAGATGGTTGACAAAGGTTACAAACAAAAGTTTCTGGTAAATTTTACTAACAGGTAAACTTGGATAATACGGTAATTGTAATCATATTGTAAAATATAGTCAAGAGTACTATAGAATAATGTAATTTATGTATGTGTCCACAATCACCCTTCTCTTTCACCCATGCTCCCCCCGCCAGTCCTCACAGCCTCTCACTCTAACCTGAAATCGATCTATCACTCACTATCACCCCACTCACTCACTCTCCCTCTCTGTCTCCCTCTCATTATCACTCTTCACTCTCTCTCTCTCTCATTATATATCTTCATTCACTCTCTCACCCCCGCTCACACTCTCTCTCTCTCTCTCTCTTTCTCTCTCTCTCTATCTCTCTCTCTCTCTCTCTCTCTCTCTCTCTCTCTCTCTCTCTCTCTCCCTCTCATTTGTCATTGTCCACGATTGGCACTCTAAAACACTCACCATTTTTATTACACTATCATCCTCATATAAATAGAGAATTATGCACACGATAACAGAAATGATTTACCAACTTGTATTAAAGGGTTACAGACTTTATAACACAGTATTATAGATAACAGATCTATTATATGAAAATGGTTATTACTTAATATTTACATTATGGTCAATGTTATTTACCTGGAACTTGGTCTATACAGAGTACCATAGTCAATGTAGTTCAAATATATGTCGGTCATAATCTCTCTCACATGCTCCCTCAATCACTCTCTCTCTCTCTCTCTCTCTCTCTCTCTCTCTCTCTCTCTCTCTCTCTCTCTCTATCTCACTCTGGTGGTGAGGTTTTGGAGTTACCTGGTTGGTGAGTGTTTTAGAGTGCCAATCGTGGACAATGACAAATGAGAGGGAGAGAGAGAGAAGAGAGAGAGAGAGAGAGAGAGAGAGAGAGAGAGAGAGTCAATGAAGAGATATAATGAGAGAGAGAGAGAGAGAGAGAGAGAGAGAGAGAGAGAGAGAGAGAGAGAGAGAGAGAGAGAGTGAAAGAGAGAGAGTGAATGAAGAGAGATAATGAGAGGGAGAGAGAGAGAGTGCGAGAGCGAAGGGTGGAAGGGTGAGAAAGGGAAGAAGGGAGACAGTGAGTGAGATGTAGAAGAGAGAGAGAGAGAGAGAGAGAGAGTGAGTGAGTGAGTGGGGTGATAGTGAGTGATAGATCGATTTCAGGTTAGAGTGAGAGGCTGTGAGGACTGGCGGGGGGAGCATGGGTGAAAGAGAAGGGTGATTGTGGACACATACATAAATTACATTATTCTATAGTACTCTTGACTATATTTTACAATATGATTACAATTACCGTATTATCCAAGTTTACCTGTTAGTAAAATTTACCAGAAACTTTTGTTTGTAACCTTTGTCAACCATCTGATTTAAGTCGTAATGTTTTACAATATTGTGTAAATTGTATGTTTCTAAATTATGATTGTTTGTTAACACCAGTAGGGAGTGAAACATGGTAAAAATAACTTTTAATAATTACGTAGTGAACATCCCCTAATCTGTTTTAGTTATAGGTAATATATTACTTTGCTATATGTTGACTGTTGTAGGTATAAACAATTTATGTACCAATCTAATATCCAATTGTTGATTACTGTTTGTTTAATTAATTAAAATAACATTATATTTAGTAATTTAAATTGTAATACTGTATAAATTAAGTTCTCTCATACTATAATTTGCTCGCTTTCTTAAAGATAATTTGAAGATGTAAACAAACTATCTTAAGTCTTCACATAAAAAATGATACATACATACGCACGCACACACTCACATCACCAACACGTTCACCCAAATATTTAATTGTTTCGTTATGTTTGATATTTCTATTGTATTTCATACACAGGTCCTGAAGATGACAATAAATATTGTCGAAACGTCGACGCAAAATAACTAAAAGTTGTATTATTGACCGATCCTCACTAACCATCCACTAAAACATTCACTGATTGACGGTCACTAAAAAATTTAAGGATTTAATTATTTTCTAATCTACTCAACCGATTTTCTAGTTTAAAATACTAGAAAATATTAAACTAGATAGTCTAAGCTACTGCCACCAATAATAATAAGAAATATTTAGTCATTATATTATCAAATAAAAAAGTTACGTAGGTTTATATGTGGATTTTTTAACGCTTTCTAAAGGTGTTGTATTATTGACCATAAAATAACAACCAGGTAATTAAATGCTTGCATATTTCTTATTATTATTGTCAAGGTAATACAAAAATTACTGTTAATATTTTATGAATCTATTGTTACCGGTTTCTGAGAAAAGTGTACCAGAAAATGGCAAATTTAACATCGGTGAGATAGGCAGTACCTGGTGTTCTTCAACCTTTGGGTTGTAATTTAGCACTTTTGCTTTCGTTAATTCGATGTACGTATCCGTAAAAAAATCGACGGTTTCACAGTAGAAAACTTTCGTGTATTCTTTTATTTACCTATTTCTTATCTTTGTTTCCTGGAGCCTCCAGATGTTGGTATCGAAAAGTGATTTTCTGTCGGTCTAAAATTCCCATCATGACATCATTTTATAGCCAAATTCCTGAACTGAATTTATTCTCTAATTGTATATATAATATTTCATATATTCGTACATTATTTTATTTTAAGTACAGTTTCCTTTTTTCATATTAATAAGGAAAGGATAGCTCACAACCTACAAACCCATATTGTATTTACCGATTTAACTAAAGAATATGACAGCGTGCCGCTTGCAATATTATGGAAAGCTATGCAGAATCAAGGAATAAGTAGTAAATATATAAAAGCAACTAAAAAACTATATAAAGATATGACCTCAAGTTAAAATAGGGAAAAGAATATCCAGCAAGATTAGTATTAGCAAGAGCTTGAAACAGGGTTGTTGCATAGCTCCGACTTTGTTTGAGATTTATCTAAATGAAGCCCTAACATCATGGAGGAAAAAAGCCGTAATATGGGTGTACCAGTTGGAAATGACAAGATGTTTACAATACACTTTGCAGACGATCAGGCTATAATTGTAGAGGACGAAATTGATATATTTCTACTAGTAATTTTATACAAACCACTATGTTGTATTTGGTACTGACGAGCGCTTTCGGCAGTCAAGCCATCTTCAGGTCATTGGTATCGTTGCCATCGTTCGGCAGTCAAGCCATCATTTACCATCGTTGGTAAATGACCTGAAGATGGCTTGACTGCCGAAAGCTCTCGTCAGTACCAAATACAACATAGTGGTTTGTATAAAATTACTAGTAGAAATATTTGAGACCACTAACACTCCAAAATAACAATAAATAAATTGATATACGTTATATGCTTAAGAAACTACGTAGCAGAAGAATATGCAAAATGGTGTCTCGAAATAAATACCTCAAAAACTTAGTAACTTATAGTAGGCGGTAAAGGTCAAGACCTAAAACTAGGAACAAAAGTGATAAAACTATTAAAAACTTCATGTATTTGGGTGTAACAATGACATCGGATGGTGACAGCAACCAAGAAATAAAATTAAGAATAGGAACAATTAAACAGTATGCTTTGGAGTCCACGAATAACAAAAAACAATAAAATCATAATATATAAAACTATAGTCGAAAGTATAGGCCTATATGGAGCAGAACTGTGGGAAGTTAATAAAAGAAATAAATCCAAAACAAGAGCTATGGAGATGGATTACTGGCGGAGATGCTGTAGACTAACAAGAGTGGATATAGTGAGAAATGTAGAGATAAGACAAGCGATGGGAATCGACCTTGTCATTATAGAAACAATAGAAGCAAGAAGACTGAATTGGTTCGGACATATAAGAAAAATGTCGGATGAGAGATGGCCAAGGAAGGTATGGGAATGGACTCCACCCTCTAGAAGAAAAAAAGGAAGACCTAAACATTCATGGAAAATGGACGTCGAAAATGCAATGAGTGCAAGAGGACTTAGAGAACAGGACTGTTTAGACCGGAGCCAGTTAAGATGCGAAAGACGTCGCTAGCCGTAATTAAATCGCAAAAGAAAAATAAATGTGAACAATAACATTTACTAATCAATAAATTTACTAGACAATAATTAAAACAAACAAACAATTTGACACCATTTTAAAATATTGTTCAAGATGTCTGAACTACTGGTGTTTGCTTGTGGCAGTGTTTAGGCTACATGTAGCCTACAGCGAACATAGGTAAATGTCAAAGGGATCCCATTAGCGGCGTAGTAGTTTGAATTCGGTGTTTACAGAGACAGTCTGCTGCGATACACGAATCCCCTGAGGTAGAATACGCCTAACTAATCTATGTCTGAGCAATCGCACTCCCTCAAGTGTTAACGCTTAACGGTTGACTTAATCTAATTCTTAACAGTGATACTGACATAACAATTATAAGAAAATATTCTGATTAATTGTATGTATATAATAGTTTCATCACCTACATGCAATAAATTAAAACTTAGTCTATAATTATGATAATTATGTATACATATATATATATATATATATATATATATATATATATATATATATTATCCGAGTGATCCAGCTTCGCCGAACTTATAAACACTATATTATTCTGAGACGTCTGCTACCCAGCTCACCATCAGATAATTCAGGAATTGGGAGACCACTTGCAACAGCCTATTCAGAAACTAAACGTGCTGTCTTCGTTATGCAAGATTGAAGTGTGAAGATTTTAACACAGAAGGTCAATCTTACACGGAATTAAATAATGATAAATAATAAGACGCTTAACTAGGTCTCACAATTTTAGTGTCCGAGTCGCAGTGTCAGTTGTGGAGGACATCATAGTGTAAGAAATAATTAATACGTTTCTGTCAAACTCTCACAGAGACGATTAGGAACAATCTCCGGAGAGGAAAACACGAAGAGGAACTCAAATTGTATAAAGTTGTAGAGATTCCGTTGTGCCATGTGATTTGAAAATGTAGGCACATTTACTACAGTTACTGCAGTTGAGAAGACGAGTTTTCTTTGAAGAGTGATGAGATGTTCCAGAAGATATGAGAGAAGAATCAAGATATAACGAATAAATGGGGACGATGCTTAGTCACAGAGAGTTAATAAAGGAGGTCAAGAATAAATAAAGAGTATAGCCTATGTGTTGTGAATTGACACGGTAAGTAATCGCTTACAGACCTGGCGGCAGGAGAGTTGTTGGTAGGCTCTTGCAACTGTGGGAGTTACAGAATAGAGGAATCCTATGGGACCAGAACACGTTATAAATAGCTCAGTCCTGGATGACGAAGAAGTAGTAAAAATGTATACTTATACTGTTAGTAAATAATTATAATTGTTTTGTGAATGACAAAACTTGGAGAGCAAGGAGAGCAAGAGCCTTCACGGGACTATTACTTCCGAGTAGACAAGGACGAGGAGAACACATTTCGTTCAAGAAACGTTTGTCACGAAAAAACCTCGTGACCATCCGCTGACATTGTTGTTTCTCGGCAGAGTAAAACTGAAACCGTAAATAAATGAACTGTGTTACCTCTATATTGCGAGGGAGACGTTAAACACTATGTAGATGACTGAACACTACTGACCATTGGTTGGCTCTGCGTGGAACCGGCGAGCAATATAAGACGACCAGGTTCCTGTCTGGACGACTGGATGGCGTAGTCTGAACATCCACCAGGGATGAGGATGTGTATACACAATGGGAAACACTTGAAATTATTATGTTTCAGTAATGTAACTTGAAATCACACTCAAGTATTGTTCCAATGTGCGCGTTAGACGACTATACAAGACACGTCTTCACTAACTGGGCACGTGGTGGCGATATGGAACGCCGCTATAATGAAAATGTACTCTTTATGCGAAAAGAGATTTGTACATTATACAAAGTTTTAAAAATATATAAACGCTTGGTACGTTTCAGAGTTTTTATTTAATTGTGACAGCTGTCTTAGATTCTCAAGCTATTGTCTTCACAAAACTGTAAAACGTACACTGTTTATATATTTTTAAAACCTTTGTATTAATAAGTTTCACCAAGGGCCCAACGAGTCATCAGTTAATATAGTTTGTACATTATGTCTGAACGTTATATTATATATTATACACGAGTGTGCCTTCTGACACTGACAAAATTATTAAATTTTTTATTGAAATAAATTAAATGCCTTTTGTGTTGACTTCTGTAACTACAACACGCCCATGGACTGTTGTGTTCCGAAACTAATAGGCAACGTAACATGTTTCTCTTTGTTAAACTTAATAAGCGTTTCTCAGTAATGTGTGCGCCACAGAACAGAAACTACCAGCCAGATTCTCTTTTTTCTTTGATTTAGAACAACGGTTTTGTTTCTATCACTTTATTTCTACAACATAATTAAAACAACGTAAAAATATGAATTGTATTGTAACATATACTGGAATTCTGTGTCTACATTTATTTTGAAACGTTATAAGTTCTATTTGTCAAATTATTGAATAATAAAACAGTAAATGCAAACCGAAGATAACTAATAAAACAGTAGTGCTATAACTAAAAATATTTACAATAAAAAGTGCATATTTAAAAATGCGAAAATAAGGCATTACAGTACAGTAGTGAAGCCAGAATGCCTATATGCAAGTGAATGTCTAGCATTGAATTATAATTGATTATAATTGAGACAAAGTAGAAATATTGGAAAGACGAATTATTAGGAAAATGTTAGGCCCACGAAAAACTTCTGTAGGTTGGAAATTACGAAGTAATGATGAAACTTTTTATATCAAAGTATAGAAAATATAACAGAAACAATGAGAAAAAGAAGACTATTATTTTTTGGACATTTATATAGAATGGACGGCAATAGGTTGACAAAGGAATTCTTCAAATATCTGTTAGGGAAAAGTCAACATCACGTTGAATTAAAAAAGTCCAAAAGGATTTAGAAAAAAATAATATACACGCAGAAGAAGCAATTAAAAGAGAAGTTTTTTGGGCAAAAGTGTTAAAAATGAAGTAATCCAGGGCAGGTGAGAGATAAACGCAGGTTCCTAGTGGAGTGAAGACAGGAAGAAGAGACAGTGAAATGATGAAAGAATATTAGAGAAAAAGAAGAGAACAGAGTAAAGAATTGAAATTGGCATCTGGTCCTTAGATGGCCGATAGAAGAAGAAAAAAACAGGAAATGCTTTGTAATTATTATTTCTTAGTTATTGAGGATCAGACTTTTAAATTCACAGATTTTACAAAATATTTATAGATTTATATAATATAAGTGCTAAAATCCTGCAAATACATGATAACAGTCTTTAAGAAGAATTGAATTGAAAAAAGTAGGTTGTAAACGAATATGTTCCGTGAAAGAGGCTTCACAGACGTCGAGAAAGTAAAGTGTGCCTTCACAATCACGGGTTTTATAACTAGCAAAGTCTTCTGATGTATTGTTGTCCGGTCGTCACCAAACAAATCACTTGTTTGTGATTTTGAACGTATAAATGATTTTGGCACTCTAAGAGTTTTTGTTGCAGCTTGTAGGTGTTCCAAACAGCTAACAATTCAGTATTTTATCAGGTAACAGGTATTTTACCAATGACCTGTGAAACCTATGGTAGAACGTGACTTACAGAACAGTTGGCAATCTCTGCCACGCGATAACTATCAGAGGGGGAATTGTATCTCATCTTACCGCCTCCCGCGGATAGTTTCTAGTTAATGCTCACCTAAGAAATAAAACGTGACTGTAAAACATATAATTTTTACGCACGTACTTAAAATAGAGATTTACATATGAGCGTGAATAAAAATATATGCCACTATAACAACGTAACTACAAAAACATTTGCTGTTTATTTTTTCGGTGAAGGTTTTGTGAGGATCGGTCAAAAATATAATACAAATTTTAACTTATTTGTGTCAACGTTTCGACAATAAGTTGTTTGTTTTGTTTCGACAACTGCTGTGTGTTTGGCGTCAGCAACAATTGTCCTGATGTTGACAATAAACACAGTCGAAACGTCGACACAAATAAGTTAAAATTTGTGTTATATTTTTGAGCAATCCTCAAAAACCCTTCACCGGAAAATTCATTGAAAGCCGGTCACTACGAATTTAAGTATTTGCTGTTTACGTTTTTCATCAAAATATATGATTTTCTATGGTAATGCTGAAAAAGCTCACTTTTGCGTAGATATGTACATTAACATAAAAACCGTAGGCTTTATTCATCTTATATTAATATTGGTCTGCCGTCATTTTAGAAACAGTTAATTCCTTTATTTGATTTTAGATTAAGCCAAACGCAAGGTATGGCAAAATCGTACAATTCATTCAGATTATAAACAAAACGTCACTATCAGAAATACAAAGGAAATAAAAATCAAATCAGAATTGTATATATTTGATTTTATCTTTACTATTTTACAGCTTCTTCTGCGATTATTTTTATCAAGTTCTTTTCCGCTTGAACAAGTCTCTTCTTAGCTCCTTCTGTAGTAGTCTCACACTTGTTCTCTTTGGCTTTCTCTTTCGTATACTCTTTCTTTTGATACTTTCCTTTGTCGTACAATACATATGACCAAAAACAATTTAGCGTCTTCCACTATAGAGATAGTGTGGAATAGAGGAAGAGAGAGAGAGAGGGGGGAGAGAAAAAGGGAGAGAGCGTAATAGAGAATATACTTTCATTACAGATTATATAATAAGACAAAAAGGGGTTCCTCCGAAGTACCGCTGGCAGTATTACTGATTGATCTACTTTAGCTGTTATCAGCTGTGACATATTTTAAAAGAGAAGACAGTATTTTACAAACGTGTAGACATAGAAACGTTTTGTAACAATGATACTAATTTTCTGTTCTTTTTTAAGGTTTTCTTTCTGTATGTTTTTTTATATTTCATTGGATGCAAAAAGAAAAGCTGACGGCGAGAGTACTCTCTATTACTCTTAACTCAAAAATTAATTTCCTCAAAGATTCTATAATATGACAAAAGCTACAAATTACAATGTGAAAGTAATTACATATTGTTACGCTATAACAGAACGTTGTACGTGATTCACAGCTATACCGGCAGAGCCAGCTGTAATGTTCGTGTGCATAATTGACACTTTATCCGTCAACGAGGCTATTCCAGACCATACCGGTCGGTGCACTGTGTTCAAGGCCCCAATCAAAGGCTCTAGTGTTTTCGAATAGTGTTGACGCGTATTATGGATTATTCTAGAATCTCAGTGGGGTATAAATATAAGCATTCAGCGACGCTTTGTTTCAGTTTAAGTGGCGATTTATTCCGGTGAGGTTCGAGTTATTGTCGGGCGATTTACAAGTTTGTCTCAAGTGGTGTATTAGTGAAAAGTGATTATAGCGCTGAATTCTTTATATTTGAAATTATTATTTGTGTGGACAAATTTACTTAAACTATTGTATGAGGATAATACTGTTGAATAATTTGTTGATCACAAACTGTTAATTGTGATAATTAAAGGTGGGTTTTAGTGACTTTGTTGGTGTCTTGTATTTTGTTTTCCACTGTACCATACGACGATCAAGGAGCCCGCCGTAACAATATGTTTAAAAAATTTTACGTACAAATGTATAAAATGATTGATTGATTGGAATCTTAACGAACAATCAGCGAATGAACACATTTTACGTACGTTACATACTATGTTACACACGTTGTATTTTCAATCGTAAAAAAGAGTCATATTGGATCTTCTAAATTATTTAAACAGAACGTTTAAAAAAAATGTAGTGGATTGACAACGCTACATTATTATTGTAGCAACAATACAGTCTAGAAACAATTGGCGATCTCTGCAAAAATGACATACTAATGTTCCACGGTCTGTGAGTGACGGCGTTTATATTTTTATAGCTCGGTCTCTTCCTACCTTCTAGACTAGTAATTCTTCCTAATAAATTGAGTATTTATTACAAAAATCGCAAAAATAATAATAAAAAATTTGAAAATTACGATGGTGATGATTAGGGAAAAGGGAATCCAGCAAGATAAGTATTACCAACTTTGTCACTACTTATTGCCACACTGGTAAATACTTCGTTCTTGATGAGGCCTTTCGGTGTCTCCACCATCTTCAGGCCTTAAACGACCTGAAGACGGTGGTAAACCTTCGTCGTTTAAGACCTGAAGATGGTGAAGACACCGAAAGGCCTTGTCAAGAACGAAGTATTTAGCAGTGGGGCAATAAGTAGTGACAAAGTTGTTGTTAAGATGTCTGCTAATAAAACTAACAAAACTGGAGGTAAGTATTAGTAAGGGCTTGAAATAGGGTTGTTGCATAGCTCCGAATTTGTTTAAGATCTATCTAAATGAAGCCCTAACATCATCGAGGAAAATGCCGTAATATGGGTGTACCAGTTGTTGGAAATGACAAGATGTTTACAATAAACTTTGCAGACGATCAGGCTATAATTGCAGACGACAAAATTTCATATAAGTTATATGCTTAGGAAACTAGCAGAAGAATGTATGAAATGAGGTCTTGAAATAAATACTTCAGAAACTGAGTACCTTATAGTAGGCGGTGAAGGTCAAGACCTAGAACTAGGAACAATAGTGATAAAAATATTAAAAACGTCAAGTATTTGGGTGTAACAATGACGTCAGATGGTTACAGCCACCAAGAAATAAAAGTAAGAATAGGACAAGCTAAGACAGCAACAAAACAATTAAACAGTCTGCTTTGGAGTCCACGAATAACAAAAAACAATAAAGTCAGAATATATAAAACTATAGTTGAAAGTATAGGCCTATATTGGAGCACAACTGTGGGAAATTAATAAAAGAAATAAATCTATATTAAGAGCTATGGAGATGGATTACTGGCGGAGGTGCTGTAGACTAACAAGAGTGGATAGAGTGAGAAATGTAGAGATAAGACAAGCGATGGGAATCGACCTTGACATTATAGAAACAATAGAAACAAGAAGAGTGAATTGGTTCGGACACCTAAAAAGAATGTCGGATGAGAGATGGCCAAAGAAGGTATGGGAATGGACTCCACCCTCTAAAAGGAAGATCTAAACATTCATGAAAAATGGACGTCGAAGATGCAATGAATGCAAGAGGTCTTACAGAACAGTACTGTTTAGACCGGCGCCAGTGGAAGCTAGGATGCGAGAGGCAGCGCAACCGTAATTAAATAGCAAAAATTACAATAATGATGTTGGTAATGACAATGCCTCTTCTCTGTAATACAGAAGTAGTTTAAAATTTAAGACAGGCTAGCATATTTTATGTGAGCCGTTTGCCATACAAGATTGGCACTGTGCCCAACACTACGCTTTATTTCCCCGATAATACCCCAGGACTTTTTCCCAGGTAGTCATTCCTTAATTTCCCCAGAATGTTATCTTGACACCAAGTTCCTTATTACGTCAGAATATTATCACGGAGCAAATTTCCTTATTTTACTTAATGTTATCCTTGATACTCATTTCTACAGGCCGAGTCGACTTAGAGACTGAAAAACGGAGTTAGACATTATGTTACATCTCATGAACTCAGCACTTCTAGGTTAGCTGGTATTCTAATCTGAAACGATTTTTTTTCCTTAAATGACGAGTTTATTTTTTGTGGGTAAATTAATTTTGCTTTACGATCTTATCGTGTAAAAACTATGAATCAAGTAGCAAAATTTTATTGGCTCATGGAATAAAATTCCTTTTCTGACAACCTCAAAAAACGTGTATTCTATGTCATGATTTTAAAATGTCTGTTTCAGGGAATCGCCGAATTAAATCTCGTTTCAAGTAATTAAGGTTTGAGAATAACGTAAAAAAAGAAAGAAAGCAAACAAACGAAACTGATTACAATGCAACAAATGATGGTGATAAGATCCGGAAGACCGGATAGAACATGTGGTAAATATTTGAAATTGAATGGAAATGGAAAAGTATAGAGGAAGTCGTAGCAAAAGTAAATGAACGTCGTGAAGTTCAACAAATGTGAAGAGGATAACTATTGTTGTCACCGATCTTCTCATACGATTCTATGGATATAAAGAGTTAATTATTGTCGAACAATAAAATGACACAATAGAATGGATTTTTAACCGAATGGAAAATTTCGGGAAGGTGGCGGGAGTTGAAGACGCTAAGTTCTTTTCTACGTCCATGATTGGACTGTTGGTAACATATGCACAGATATCGCGAGTCAGAAAACAGTGATGAGTTTACTTCAAATAAATATTTTTTCTTAATTTGTTTCAAATAAACTGACAGATAGTTTATTTAGACTAACATAAGAGTGGCGTTGCACAGATTGCGACGGTTGTCACAGCAACGTACAGTTAAAAATAATTACGCTAATAGATTTATAATAGCATTTTCTGTTTCTGCATGATATTTTAAAAATTATTGTAGATAGCTTTTTGAGGTCATAGCATATTATTTAGAACTCAACGCTTAAACATTTGTCTACGTTTATACAAGTTCTGTAAATTAAGTAATGAGACTAATCATGTAACAGTCGACATGACAATACTGTAAGGTTTCTATTAACACAGATGGTTATCTAAACAGCTGATTGATATTGAGTATTAATATTTATTGTCTATTATTGCTACGTGAAACGTAAATCAGCTTTTTGTGATCTGAATTTTTGTTGTACGTTATAAAAACGAGTGACATTAATTACGAACAACGTTGTGAAATCAAGTTTTGTGTTAAAATCGGGCACAATGCTACTGAAACATTCAAAAAATTGACGAAGGTCTATGGAGATAAAGCATTGTCAAGAACACAGGTTTTCAGGTGGTTTAACGCATTTTCAGATGCCCCGGGAGTCAATTAAGTGTGATCCAATCTCTGGAAGACCGTCATCGTTAACAGCTGACGACAATGTTGATCGAATCAGACTTGGTGAGGTCTGACCATAAATTAATTGTCAGAATCATCGCAGAACAACTAAAATTTAACCAGACTACAGTTTATCAAATTTGGAAAACGAAATTTAGCGTGAACTCCTGGATGCTGTATCACCTTGTCACACAGCACTATAGGTTAATGAGTTCTTGGGAAAGAAAAATATCCCTGTTGTTCCTCAGCCATCTTATTCACATGATTTGAGTCCCTGTGACTACTTTCTCTTCCCGAGATTGAAAAAAAAAACATATCAAAACACACCAATTTGGGACAATAGACAATATTAAAAAAATGTAACCGACCAGTTGAAGGAGATTCCAGTTTCTGAGATCCAGCACTGCTATGAAGAGTGGAAACCCCGTCTAAAGCGCTCTGTGGCTCCGCAATGGAACTGTTTTGAAGGCGATAGAGTCTACGCATAGTTTGACTGTAAACAAAAGGTTTTACTGAAATAGTCTTATTACTTAATTTACAGACCTCGTAGACGTTATGACAACTATGTAAGAATGCCGATGGAACCAGAGAGGCACGCGATGACAGGCTGCACATTAGTAATCATCATCGTCATCGTCGCGGTCGTCGTCATCGTCATCAATGGTGAATATGTCCTACGACGGATTTCAGTCACACTGTCCTCTTCTCGTTGTTCTATCGTGTGCCGCTCTCTTCACTTGTTCGTAATTTGTCTCCATCATCAAATCTGCCAACATAGTAGTATATCTTCATCTTCCTCGCCTTCTATCAACCAACTATCTTTCCCTGGATTAGTAATTTCTTTAGACAGTTCCTTCTCAAAATGTGGGCAATTCATTTTGATTTCTTCTTTCTTATAATTCTTGCAATACTTCTCTCTTCATTTATACTCCTAAGCGCTTTTTAATTTGTTCCCTTATCGTTCCGGCCAACCTTACGATTGTTCGTCACAACCATATTTCAAAGCTTTATTTTCACTGTTTCTAATCGACCATGCTCCGACGCATACGTTAAAATGTTCTATAGAGAACACTTTACAAATTTCTCCCGTAACTTCAGATCTGTTTCTTTTGGAGACAATAGGCTTCTTACCCTACTAACCGCAATAATTCCAAGTGCAATTCTACTTCTAAAATTCTCTGTACAACATTCATTCTAACTGATTATAGGCCTACTTTCAATGTATTTGAATGAATCTACTTGTTCCACATTTTGGTGTTCTTTTGCCACATTTACTTCATTCTTTTCTTTAACGAATCCCATTACTTTAGTTTTTGTGACATGAAATTTTATTCAAGCTCTTTCCCTATTACGACTATGATGTACATTATCTTCTGTTAGACGTCTTCACTTTTCACATTAGTACAGCTACCAAACAATTTCTTGGTCATATTACATGCCAGGAAGTATATGTTAAATTGCAAACGTCTGTTATCCAGACAAACTTCTACTTGCACCTGTGTTTATACAAGGACTTGATGCTATACGTTTTAGCTGAGTGAAAACTTTCAGGTGGTGTTAATCACACTTCCACAATCCCTTTTGTTTAAATCCAGGGGTTTATCGTTTATTCGCCATTGTTCCTGGTAGAATTCCCTTTTACGCATAAACATAGAAGAAAGTAAGGATTTCAGTCTACTCTTTGTAATATTTTCAATCATATTCCAATTATATTAGTCGTCATACACGTTTTAGCGTTTATTAAAGTTGATAAGAAGTTTACAAAGACAAAATGAAATTCAGTAACGTTCAAGTGGTGATAACAGATCATATTGTTATTATGTAGCATAAACACGTAAATTTGAAATATTTCTTAAACCAACCTTGCGTATTTTCGCAGAATTCTCGTTTTTAATTTAATCTTATATGAAAGCGGAGTGCCAACACAAAGTGGAAATAACAAATAAAATCTAGAATTTTTCAGGCGAGCAAAACTTAAAATGAAACATTCCGACAGTCAGAACTCAGGCATTAATCAAAACGTTAAAACGTTAGAAAACACGACACGTTGAGCTGGAACAAAACAAGCGGGCGGCTGTTTGTAAAATGTAAAAATTTAATTAAAAAGAAAGGAAATTAATTCATACAACAACACGGTAAAATTACTGAAAGAGGAAATACCCGTGTGTTGACTAACAGAGGGGCAAGGAAAAAGGTGTAGCCTTTCATTTATATTGTTTATTATGTGTTTGGATGATATGATCAGACAGTGGAAAATTGAGATCAACCCGAAAAAAGTTACATCATGCAAACAGATGTAGTGCAAAATTCCTTTGTATCCCTTGAGATGCGTGGAGACGCTCGGCGCCGTGGCGAGATAATCTGCGTAGTTACAGGCGCTCCAACAGCCTGCAAACTAGGTCAGTGTACGACCTTGGCACAGACGCTCTAGACGTGTCTGTAACAGTCTCCAATGAGCCTTCCCAACTTGCTGGCCTAGTCGATAAACGTGTGGAACGACAATCTAGAATTTTCAATAGCCTAGGTAATTATACCGCGTAGAATGATCTGTAAAGTCTGGAACAGTCCTGCCTGCTGTGTGCCCAGCATCACGTACGCACTCATCGATGTGGTGTTATTTATTTCTTCAGTGTAACATAACAATGTTCTTCGTTGCAACAGTGGAATGTTGCGACGTTACAGAACATGCTACTTGTTTCTCGGCTATTCCAGCGGAGCCCGGCTGTAATGTGTGTGTGTGTGCGTACGTATTGCTGCTACTTTGAGATAATGGACAATTACGTGACACTTGTCACGCGTCCGCAACGAGACTTTTCCAGACCATACCGGTCCACGCGCGCTGTGTTCAAGGTCGCAATCAAATGTGTTTTCTAGTAGACGCCTGTTACGGAATGTGCTGGAACCTTAGCGGGGTATAAATACAACACTTCAACGACGCTTAGTTCAGTTTGAGTTGCGATTCACAACAGTGCGGTTCGAAGTATTGTGGCGAAGTGTTACGTGTTTTGTAATTGAGCGAGACTCGTTGACATTATTATTGCGTGTGAACAATTTTTATTTAATTTGTTGTAAGAGATTATCGGGTTGATTACAAACGGTTTAATTGTGATAATTAAAGCTGGTGGTTAGTGACTCAATTGGAGTCTTGTATTTTGTTTTCCACTGTACCATACGACGATCACTAGACCGTAGTAACAATACTATAATTTTTGGCTGTCAATATTATATCAATCAATTGCTTCCGCCTTGAACAATATTCTATAATTAATTTTATAACTGAAAAGATCTAGTTTTGTTTACTCCTTGACTATTCTATGACATCTAGTGTAACACTTAAAATAGTACTACTGCTTTCTTGTTAGTATCCCACATTTGCTAGCATACATCACCACTGGAACTGCCATTATTTTAGTGAACCTTAGTTCTCGTCTCTTCTTTGCCTATTTCTAATGTTTTGTGTGTTTCAGCACAAATTGCGAAAATTTTTTAAATCTTTTTATCAATATCTTCATCTTAAATATTTTAAATTCCTCATACCACAAAAGGGAATTTTCTAAGTTTATCAACGGTTTCTACTCTGACTTCAGTATCTTGCGCCTATCTCCCGCTGTGTCAAATTAATCCCTTTATAAATATTAGTGATAAATGACATTTTTTCTGGCAAATATATATATATATATATATATATACTATAATTATAATATAAATTAATTAAATTATATTATATTATAATATAAATTATATATATATATATATATAACTTCAAAAAACTGATTAACGACACTTAACATTTATGTATACTTGGACCAAAATGAAAAACAAATAATTCGAGCAGAAAAAAATTATGTTATTAAAACTATCTCTTTCCGAGATGTTGGCCGTCGTACAATGCTGTTCATTTCAGCAAACGTTATAACCGGGCCTTTGCCGGCCATCTTCATTGCTAGAAATGAGGTAAAAAACACTAACACGGTGTCAGGTTAGTGACCACAGTACCGTGGTAGAGGCACGTTTAGCACAGATTTTGAGCCTTTGCCACGGTACTGTGGTCACTAACCTGACACCGTGTTAGTGTTTTTTAGCTGATTTGTAGCACTGTAGATGGCCGACATAGGCCCGGTTGAAATGTTCGCTGAAATGGACACCATTAGGTCACGGCCAAACCAGCCCGCAAGAAACAGTATTAACAACGTTGACTCCGGCCGTCTAAGACTCCGACAAAGACAATTTATATTTGTAGGAACACAAACAATGCTTACAGATACAGCTGAAGAGAGGAGAAACTATATGAATGTAGCACAGGAATACCTAATGACATACCTGTTGACTGCGTCTGGTAACATATAACTAACGACAAATTGATAGCTGTCTTTATCGGTACAATAAAAGTAATATGTTAGTTTCCCTCCAGTTCCTACAGCGTTTTTGTGTTAACTGACTGGACCAGTCACTCGTTTTGTATTAACCTGTGTTGATAGCTCTCTTTATCGGTACAATAAAAGTAATGTGTCAGTTTCCCTCCAGTTCCTACAGCGTTTTTGTGTTAACTGACTGGACCAGTCACTCGTTTTGTATTAACCTGTGTTGATAGCTCTCTTTATCGGTACAATAAAAGTAATGTGTCAGTTTCCCTCCAGTTCCTACAGCGTTTTTGTGTTAACTGACTGGACCAGTCACTCGTTTTGTATTAACCTGTGTTGATAGCTCTCTTTATCGGTACAATAAAAGTAATGTGTCAGTTTCCCTCCAGTTCCTACAGCGTTTTTGTGTTAACTGACTGGACCAGTCACTCGTTTTGTATTAACCTGTGTTGATAGCTCTCTTTATCGGTACAATAAAAGTAATGTGTCAGTTTCCCTCCAGTTCCTACAGCGTTTTTGTGTTAACTGACTGGACCAGTCACTCGTTTTGTATTAACCTGTGTTGATAGCTCTCTTTATCGGTACAATAAAAGTAATGTGTCAGTTTCCCTCCAGTTCCTACAGCGTTTTTGTGTTAACTGACTGGACCAGTCACTCGTTTTGTATTAACCTGTGTTGATAACTCTCTTTATCGGTACAATAAAAGTAAGGTGTCAGTTTCCCTCCAGTTCGTACAGCGTTTTTGTGTTAACTGACTGGACCAGTCACTCGTTTTGTATTAACCTGTGTTGATAGCTCTCTTTATCGGTACAATAAAAGTAATGTGTCAGTTTCCCTCCAGTTCCTACAGCGTTTTTGTGTTAACTGACTGGACCAGTCACTCGTTTTGTATTAACCTGTGTTGATAGCTCTCTTTATCGGTACAATAAAAGTAATGTGTCAGTTTCCCTCCAGTTCCTACAGCGTTTTTGTGTTAACTGACTGGACCAGTCACTCGTTTTGTATTAACCTGTGTTGATAACTCTCTTTATCGGTACAATAAAAGTAATGTGTTAGTTTCCCTCCAGTTCCTACAGCGTTTTTGTGTTAACTGACTGGACCAGTCACTCGTTTTGTATTAACCTGTGTTGATAACTCTCTTTATCGGTAGAATAAAAGTGAGGTGTCGGTTTCCCTCCAGTTCGTACAGCGTTTTTGTGTTAACTGACTGGACCAGTCACTCGTATTGTATTAACCTGTATTGATAGCTCTTTTTATCGGTACAATAAAAGTAATGTGTTAGTTTCCCTCCAGTTCCTACAGCGTTTTTGTGTTAACTGACTGGACCAGTCACTCGTTTTGTATTAACCTGTGTTGATAGCTCTCTTTATCGGTACAATAAAAGTAATGTGTCAGTTTCCCTCCAGTTCCTACAGCGTTTTTGTGTTAACTGACTGGACCAGTCACTCGTTTTGTATTAACCTGTGTTGATAACTCTCTTTGTCGGTACAATAAAAGTAAGGTGTCAGTTTCCCTTCAGTTCGTACAGCGTTTTTGTGTTAACTGACTGGACCAGTCACTCGTTTTGTATTAACCTGTGTTGATAACTCTCTTTATCGGTACAATAAAAGTAAGGTGTCAGTTTCCCTCCAGTTCCTACAGCGTTTTTGTGTTAACTGACTGGACCAGTCACTCGTTTTGTATTAACCTGTGTTGATAACTCTCTTTATCGGTACAATAAAAGTAAGGTGTCAGTTTCCCTTCAGTTCGTACAGCGTTTTTGTGTTAACTGACTGGACCAGTCACTCGTTTTGTATTAACCTGTGTTGATAGCTCTCTTTATCGGTACAATAAAAGTAAGGTGTCAGTTTCCCTCCAGTTCGTACAGCGTTTTTGTGTTAACTGACTGGACCAGTCACTCGTTTTGTATTAACCTGTATTGATAGCTCTCTTTATCGGTACAATAAAGTAATGTGTCAGTTTCCCTCCAGTTCCTACAGCGTTTTTGTGTTAACTGACTGGACCAGTCACTCGTTTTGTATTAACCTGTGTTGATAGCTCTCTTTATCGGTACAATAAAAGTAATGTGTCAGTTTCCCTCCAGTTCCTACAGCGTTTTTGTGTTAACTGACTGGACCAGTCACTCGTTTTGTATTAACCTGTGTTGATAACTCTCTTTATCGGTACAATAAAAGTAATGTGTTAGTTTCCCTCCAGTTCCTACAGCGTTTTTGTGTTAACTGACTGGACCAGTCACTCGTTTTGTATTAACCTGTGTTGATAACTCTCTTTATCGGTACAATAAAAGTAAGGTGTCAGTTTCCCTCCAGTTCGTACAGCGTTTTTGTGTTAACTGACTGGACCAGTCACTCGTTTTGTATTAACCTGTATTGATAGCTCTTTTTATCGGTACAATAAAAGTAATGTGTTAGTTTCCCTCCAGTTCCTACAGCGTTTTTGTGTTAACTGACTGGACCAGTCACTCGTTTTGTATTAACCTGTGTTGATAGCTCTCTTTATCGGTACAATAAAAGTAATGTGTCAGTTTCCCTCCAGTTCCTACAGCGTTTTTGTGTTAACTGACTGGACCAGTCACTCGTTTTGTATTAACCTGTATTGTTAGCTCTTTTTATCGATACAATAAAAGTAATGTGTTAGTTTCCCTCCAGTTCCTACAGAATTTTTGTTTTAACTGACTGGACCAGTCACTCGTTTTGTATTAACCTGTTTTTGAAAGAGGAAAGGAAATCTCTAGTAGTAAAGTAGTATAAAGTTCTACAAGTAAGTTCACCTGTACATTACGCCCGTCGTACTAATTCTTATTTGCTGGGAAACTCTGATAAAGACTACTTTTTTAACTGTCAGATACAGTTTCCATTGAATTCACTGACAAACCATTAGCTTTAATTAAAACTCCATAAAATTACCGATGCCTTTTTTAAAAATAGGTTGTGTACTCTACTAAAGTTGTACAACATTCTGAAGTCAATACAAACTTTTCTTCCGTAACATTTAACAACATTAGATATGCGTGCAACTTAGTAAGTTTACTTAGTACTGTACTTAGTTTTTACTGTACAAAGTCGAAGTAGTGTGAGGGACTTATTTTTCTCTGTTGTTGTATGTTAGTAGTAGAAACAGTCCTTCTTTGTTTCTGTTGTTATAGAATCCTTCTAGAGTCACTTAATTCGATAGAGTGATCAGTGACATAGAACATGTTCTTACGTAGACTTCCGCGGCCGGTGTCCATTATGTGTTTGAAGTCTTCTTCCTGCTTCAAAAATCTCTTGTATGACAACGTTCTACTTTATTACAATGAGTATCCTCAGGTATAAGTGACGACCTGAGGTCCTTATACCTAAAGATATTCATTGTAATATGAGTGGAACGTTTTCACACAAGACATTTTTGACGAGGTCCGTACCGGAAGAAGACTTCAAAAAAGGCATAGGGTATGGTCCTCATGTGAAGATAAAGAGAACTCTACCGCGTACGACACTGTGGTTGCAGCAAGAAAGCTTTAATTTTAGGCAAAAGTAAGCGGTATAAGTGATGGTCTCAGGCCTGCAAATAAAGGTTACATCTTTCCCAGACTGTGAACTTTAACGGCCAATGGCGACTTAGAAGACAGAACATTGAAAAACGTGCAATTTACAAATTTTGGATGCAGTATTTTCTTCAAAATCTGGGCCATACCATTAGAGTCTTTAATAATGTATATGATACTATCGGCAATTAGGGGCCAATTGCATCTGTGGAGTTAATGAGATCAGCTTGCAGCTTGGAACCCTCACTTCGCCTCAGACAAATGACAAATCGAGGTTAGAAATACTAGAATGTCTTTATTTTTGAGAACAAAAATGCATATTTGCGATTGAAAAAAATCGTTGTAGTAATAGAATGTTGTATAAATTATTTGAAATATTAAAAGTTTTGGCCTGACAAAACTCAACAAAATGTATTTTTAACTATCTTGTATCTTCAGTTTGTTTGAGATATATACGTTTTCTTATAAATACTAACAAGGGTGCAACAATATTCTTTCACGATATTATATCATATGGACTAATAACGTACGGTGAGTACGGTAGGAGTACCACAGCATGCACTTCCTGGCCGCAATATATTTGTTCACGTAAAGTGCTATATGATATTGAGCGTTATCGTTGTGGAGCATTAAGGAGACATCGATCTTTGTCTCGACTCGGGTCATGCAACACAATTTCATGAAGAATCTGTTGATTTAAATTTGGTTAATAGCTAGTAACTGTTAGTATCTAATGACAGTCAGACTTGATAAGCGCAGACTTGGTGTCACAGTGTTGCCACTTCATGGGAAAAAATTCAATTTCACTACTTTTTAGGTAGCCTCTACAAATATATTTGTGTGTACAAGGTAAACATAAGTATATATGTGTGTGTGTGTGTGTGTGTGTGAAACAACAAGTATATAAAAATTATAACATATATACTGATTTAGTTATGATTTATTTAATAATCTTCCGAGAGACGAATGTCTGCCAGCGTCCCTCAAGGTAGTGTGCTTGTCCCCCTCCTGTTCTCAGTCTACGTCAATGACGTGCCGAGACACCCTGGAGTCCAGGTGGGCCACTTTGCCGACGACATGCCTTATTACAATCGATCGCAAGGCAGAACTCGCTCGGGGACTAGTCTGATAACTGAAGGCTGTCTCTCAATGCGACCAAGAGTATAGCCATCCTATTCTCTAGGCGACGGAAGAACCCGCTTAGACAACTTCGCATCGGCAGGACGTACTTGCGCTGCTCCAACGAGGTGAAGTACCTCGGTGTACACCTCGACCGTCGGTTTACCTGGCGTACCCACGCTCAGACAGTTTTTAAGCGAGCATTCGCTTGTCTGACCGTACTGTTTCCACTCCTGATCAGCTCAGCCATGATCAGGAAACTGGACAAAATGATCGACGGCGCGTATCTGCTGCCGGTCATAACTTACGCTTGTCCGGTCTGGGGTTATCTCGCCAACGTGCATAAAAAGAATTTGCAGAGCGTCCTCGACAGGGGGCTTCGGCTACCGGTCAAAGTCCCCCGCCGATTCTCATGTTGCCTTCTAAGCTGATGCTCCTTAGATGCGCACGCAAATTTTACGCACGTGCGGTGAGGTTCCCAGACAATCCTCTAGTGGCTGATCTGGGCACGTACCGTATATGTCCAGGTGACTCGTAGAAATCCCCTCGGTGTATACTGCGCTAGTGTAGGCTAGCACAACAGCTGAGAAACGGCCTGCTACAGAGCAAGTCGCCCTAGTTGGGTCATCAGGCAGGAGCTCCTGAAGGCAGCTCGAAACTCAGATTCCTTCGTGGTACGTCTCTGCGACACATAAAACGTACAGTCCAGAGTCAGTCAGTCAGTCAATTATGGACGTCTGTGCGTGCGAGGGAGTTATCGACACTACCTCCTATACAAGCTGATACAAAACATGTCTTTTCGTTAACTATTACTCAAACCTGAGTATTCAGAGCAGTAAGACCTAAGGTAAATTAGCCTTTTCTTAACTCAACTTTGGATAGGTTTCCTAGCCGTGTCAGTACAAGTTTATCTCGCAGTTTGTATACAGAGACCACAGAGTATACAGAGAACAAAGCAGTTGACTCTGCTTAAGTTTTCATTACAACACCGTCATTGTCAATCTAATACACTTTTGACTTTATTCACCTTTGGCAAAGTTAGTAAACTTTGGATAATTTCGTAAGCTGTGAGAGTATTACGTTGCCGCTAAAGTTTAGGATAATGCCAAAACACCACAGATTACGTCAGAATACGGATTTCTGTCAGACAAAACACAATCACTTAATTTAAATACGAATGTGTGTAAGTTTGCTAAAGTTCTATTCCGAGATTTTCCCTCATAACTTTGAAGAATAAAACACGACCATTCAGCAATTGGTAAAAGTTACCAAACTGTGGTATATCGCTCTGACTAAAATCTCCTATCAATAAACTTCACTCATACTAAGTCAGCTTCCACGTGACCTTAGGTTTTCCCGATATGCCATAAACTACAGCCTATATTTGTATATATTCTTACTTGCATCAGAATGTATGTATGCCAAAAGTATGGCAGCGATGTTACTAAGGTCGGTAAACGACAAAATTTCGAACGCTCCAGACGCCTTCCAGTCAATGACCGATTATTATACTGGCTTTCAAGTCAGTCTTGTCACGTTCTATGCCATACAGGCTGACTAAAAGCGCGGTATTTCAAAAGCGGCTGGTCAGTTCTTATTTTGACTTGCGACACTCACGGCTCGTGTGTTTCATACAGAGTTAGTGCTGGTGATATTTGTGTTAGGTTAGGTAAGTTCCACACGAACTGTAGACGAATCAACTGTATTTTTAGAAACAAGGTACGTTGAGATACAAAATTAAAGTTGCACAAAGTTATGGCAGTCCCTGTACTCTCCTATGAGTGTGAATTATGGATAGCAACCAAGAAAGAAGACGGTAAGATACGGACCTCGACAATGGAATTCTTAAGATTAGTTCAAAGTTATATTGCTTAACTTGACCCTATTAGAAATGAGGCCATAAGAGAAGAGTTACAAGTTTTTAACTTGCATGAAAAATTAGAAGATTACAAACAACGGTGGAAAGAACACTTAGAAAGAATGTTAGATTCCACACTGGGAAAACAAGTCTAGAAGTACAATCCTATAGGACACAGGTGTGTGGATAGACCCAGGAAGAGATGACTGGATGATCTTTGCAGGCGGAACAGGCAGCACCTTACCTATGGCGTGTTGTTAAGATGATGATGACAATGATGATGATGATGACAATGATGATGATGATGATGATGGTATTTGTGACCTATTTTGTGCGGTCGTCTGTAAGTGGTGACCTCGCGTATATTATTTACTTAGTCAGTATCAATTATTGTAATATTTATTGTTTGCTACATTATCGTGCATTGTATAAACATGAAGAATTGTTGTATATCAATATCTTTTCTTATAACGACTGTTATTAAAGTTGCGAGTAACACACTCTCCGATGTTCAATAATTTTATTCGGTCGTTTAACGCCGACGATCCTTGGTACCGTTGGAACAATATTATGAACGAATTTCTGAACGCACATTATATTGTCTGCCCCTCTCTCTGTGTCGTCCGTGGTATCACTTATACGGTCATCTAGCTCCTTCTGTCATGAAATGTTATATAAAAAAGAACCGCTACTTACCCTGTAAGTTTGCTGAATTGAACTACACTGCACTGACCTATGTTCACACCAAGTTTTTTTACATAATTTTCTAATAGTTGTGTTTAACTTTCCAAGTGGTGGTGACTTATTCTTTTGAAGATTCACGCTTGTCAGTGAACGAATTTTGTATTAAAAGTGTTAGTTTAAGTTACACCTGCTGACAAGTATTGACTTTTAGTGGTGGAAACATTGTGTGACATATCTATGACGATGGTTATATTTTGATATAACTCTTCTGATAATGTTAACTTAGCATCAAAAGTTAGGTTTAAATACTCCAAAACTTGTCTCCACAAACTTCTCGTTTCTCCATTATTTTCACATATCGCTAATTTCTTGTTTTGTTCAGTCATTTATTTAAAAAGTTTTATATACCACCACGTTCCAATGCCTGGGCGTATGCAGCAATTCATTGATGGTATGTCAATAAACAGTGGACGAGGTCAATGTTACTATCAGCCATCCCGTAATAACATTTCTGTGGATGTACAGGATTAACTATTGTCGTCCAATAGTATTTCTTTTTGTTTTAAGAAGGAAGGAAAACGGATTTACGCACAAAATATGGGAAGTACCCCCTAAAAACACCTCCTCCGTCGATCGATCACTAGTCTGAGATCGTTTAACGCGCCATTTCAGACTAGGACATTTTCCTACTCCCATGGGGCTCACGTTTTTATTGTTGTACTTAACATACGATCTACGGCTCCCTTCTTCGCCCTACTACGCGGATTCAGACGCTCATTTCTATAATAATAAAAAAAAATAATAAAAAAAATAATAAAAAAAATAATAAATAAAATAAAATAAAATAAAATAATAATAATAATAATAATAATAATAATAATAATAATAATTATAAGAAGAAGAAGAAGAAGAAGAAGAAGAAGAAGAAGAAGAAGAAGAAGAAGAAGAAGACCAACAACAAGAACAACTACAACAACTACTACTACTACTACTACCTGTAGTATTACCAATTACCAAATTACCTGTTCCGGTCCCAAAGAGAATGCATCTACTTCACCACCGTCTCCTAGGTCTTTGTATACTTATTTGTCCAATAGGTTTGCATTGCCAAACATCCTTAAGCAGCCTGCCGTTTTGCATTCGTCTCCCTTTGTTTTTTTGCAATACGACTTTGGATATCAAAAGTTTGCAACTCTTGTCATCATTGTGTAGCCTATCTGTTCGTGTACAGTGTCTAACACACCGTGCCTAACAATCTCATCTCCGATGCTTTCCCCTATTCACAGGTGATGTTTCTTCACCAGAACCCAAGTTCCAGAAGGACAAAAACACTGGCACAGCCATTACTTTACAAAATTTTAGTAAAATCTCTTTCCTAGTTTTTCTTTACAATACTATTTTTTACGATGATAGGTGGAAATATTTGCTTGACAAATGTCTAGAAGGGTGCACACTTCTGGGGTCTGTGGGTTCGGGTATTAAACCAGACCCACTGAAAAACCACCTCTCTTTCCTCTTCTAGGGCAGTAACGTGGAACTATACGTGATACCAACAGTTTTCTCGGGCTAGGCCAATTCTTGAACAGCGCTAGGGCTCACGTCTGATTTGTTATTCTTCTTCTGTACTGAGTTACCCAAGTCTATCTTCTTTGGTTGAAGAATCGCTTCTGGAAAGCGTGTCACACAGTTCCAGGTGACATCAGATCTAAGCGTCGCTTCGACAACGTTAGGGGATATCTTCTGTTTTATATGCTCCTGTGTTGTACCCATCTGCCGCAGACGAAGAAGGTTCGGCTGACATCTTCTGCGGCTCCTTGGCAGTACAGTAAATCTTGTGTCTCGGTCTTTCCACCATTCTTCAGATAAAATGGAAAATACCCGTGTTGAGTCAGAAAGTGGGTAAGCAATAGTCGATCTCCCTCTGCTTCCTCCCTATCCACGGCTGTCCATGCTTGATGCTTCTCGTCCAGCAAACTCGCTCTTCTTCCTCCCAAGCTTTCTGCAATCTCACCACTTGTCTTGGTGCCCCTCGGCAAGCAGCTTCACCGCTTACATCCGTCTTATTCTGTAACACGATCCTATGCTCCTTAGCAAGAATGTTAATAGGCATTACTCCGGCAGCAACCAAGACAGCCAGCTCGAAAACCGTAGCAACTCGGATACACCGATGCTGCCCAAAGAGCACATCGGCTTTAGACCTGAGCTAGTTTCTTCCTGTAGGTCTTACGATTCAGGGAGTCTGCACACACTTCCGCTTCAAACAGTAGGACTGACTGGAAAGATACCATCAAAAGTTTTTTTAATTAAGAAAGTTGTGTTAGTGGTTATAATCACAAACAGAATTATCGTTGTTGCACACCACTATAGAAAAATTATTCCGATTAGCGCTTTCAAAGTTTTTTTCTGTTTGACTTTGGGCCGCCGATGTTGGCCATGAGTCGATTAAGAGACGTCACTCCCTTCGCTTCTTTGATTACCGTTTGCATAATCTGCTCATAATACCTCAACTTGGAGTCGACCGTCTCACTCCAAGGTAGTTCACCGTTGGCATTGACTTGACCGATTCGTCTACGAGTCTCCCGGGATTACACTGGGTATCCTCATCTTAGTGACGTCCACGACTTCCTTCTTGCTAATGTTTAACGTCAATCCGTGCGATACCATCCAGTTGTTAACTAATCGCACCATCCTATTAAGCTTGACGTAGAGGTGATCGATTTGTCCTTAACAATACTAATAATAATAGTAGTAGTAGTAGTAGTAGTAGTAGTAGTAGTAGTAGTAGTAGTAGTAGTAGTAGTAGTAGTAGTAGTAATAGTAATACTAATAATACTAATAATAACAATAACTTGTTAGAGGATTTTATACAATAACGTTTTATGTTAAATTATAAGGTCCGTCCCCGGAGAACTTATATGTTCATGTAGGCTTATGAAAGGAGCCTGTATGACAATATTTAGCTGAATAGAAAATTTTGAAATTTGGTTTCCACTCTCCCCTTTGCTTACGGCCGGTTACTTGGCATTATATCCGAACCAATTACATTTTGTTCGCCTATTAATTTTTTGTTTATTAGAATTTTTGTTTAACGAGGGTAGGTGAAAATCTCTATAGACACTAGGAACCCCATATTTTCTAGTAGTGTGGGACTTTAACCCACTAAAACACCTCCCTTAATGCTACAACTGAGCAAGCTCATCCAGCAGCTTCTCCTTCATGTTTCCTTCACGGGTGATGAGGTGAAGTCCAGTGGCTAATCCCAAGATTATTCTGTCTTTTTCTCACGTAGAGTTTTATGGATCTAACATATTAATTGCTTTCTATTGCGATACCAGATCATGTGGCTTCTGGCTTTTGAGTCACCTCAGGACGTGTGGAACTTCTTCCACCACGTGCCGCATTATTGGGTTATCGTGGATCTGAATCTTCTGATCATGTTTGTCTGCATATTTTGTTATTATTTTGCTGACACATTCTACATTGAGGTCTCTATGTAGGTTGTTGTTCCTTATATACCAAGGACTATTCACTATGCTTCTGAGAACTTGAGTACTTTGTTCTGAAAGGTTTGTATCTTTTCTAAGTTTGTTTTCTTTGTACAGCCCCACAGCTAAATTCCGTTAAGTCCACACAGGCTTCAGAACTTGTTTGTACAACAGCAGTTTGTTTTCAACAGTTTGTTGTAAGTTTCTCCCTAACAGCCAGTAAATTTTTCTGTATTTTATGTTATCAGCTGGACGACAATCATTTTAAATGAAGAGGACATGTTTAAACAAAAAATAAGCTATCCATTTCTAGTTACACTAGTTCGTAACGTAACCTGTTTGATGGTCTGTGTTTATTACGGCAACAAACGTGAAGCAGTCAGCGCAGCACTGTGTGGGTGTCAGTAACCGTAAAGTCCTACTGGTCACGCCTACACGCTTACCTTAATGTTCTTTACAATGTAAAGATTACGTGCTGTAATTATTAGCAGATAGAAGGCTAGCAGTAGTACAGAAAATACGTCCCTAACAAATAGAAAAGTCAAAAGTAACAAGAGATAAAATACTGAGAAAATTAGTTGTCCCTATAGGTCAGACTCATGGACAATATGTAGCGTACGCAGGGGGGCTAAGGGGGCTCAAGCCCCCCCAACCATAAAAATGTAATATGCATCTCTTTAATTTACTTAGTCTCTCGTTTAAAATTACAAAATTGCATATTTCGGCCGATTTGGACGAGGATATAAATACTAACAAAATAAGTGGTTTATAATAACAATTATTTCTTCAGTTATAATTTATAGTTCATTAAGCGGTGTATTACTCTTAGTGTAACGTTCAGTAAGTTACCTGTTTTCTATCTCCCTCTCATTTGACAGCGCCACACGGCCCGGCCACTACTACCAGTGAACCCTAAGAATTTTTACTTACATATTAAATGAAATTTTTATAAAACTTAAATACGTACATACAGCTTTTTCATAAAAATATTATTTAATACTTAAATTCAGCACTTTATTTGCAGATATCAGTCGATAAATAAAACGATAATTTTAATAATGTTCCTAACTTCATATCTTGAATAATGCTGCTGTAATAATAAAAAAAATTACTTTAAAAACACTTTACATTTATACGAAATTTTTGTATAATTTTATTTTTTTTTATTTTGGAGAATTCCCCTAATCATGAATAATACATTTTTAATAAATAAAATGTGAAACCTACTGAAAATAATACGCCTACTAATAAATTGTAACAATTAACTGGCCTATGTACTCTATCTTATACTACGCCTATAAGTTGTAGAAGAGTGCTATATAAATATATGGACTGCTAAGGTTCAGCCCCCCCCCAAGCTTGATTTCTGTGGACAATCATAAAAAAAACATTAAAGAAAAATACAAGGGACTGAATTGAGTCTTACGAAAAACTGATAATACAATATTCGTGTACAAAATAAGAAACGACGCGATTAGAGACAGTTACAAGAGAACGAGTTGGGAATGATAACTGGAAGTATGAGGCGTATGAGTTAAACTCAAAGTATGAGACCTCAAGTGTATGAGGCGACAAGACTATTAAAGAAGAGAAGTAGCCGAAAAGAAGAAGCTGCAACTGAAGCAGCTGGGTGGGTAGGACACTGCTCATCGATACCTTATTGTTTAATTGTTATGACGTCTCTTCTGTTTATCTTTTGACGCTCATTTGGAACTTATTTCTTGTTCTGAAACCTTCTTTCTTGTAAGTTTGTTGTAACCCAACTTTCGCCGTCACATGTGTGTGTGTGGGCATCGCCAACGTCTCCATTTCTTAAACATTCTCTATTTCTTAGCATTATTTCTTAAACACTGAAACACTGGCTGATAATACAACGTGTGTTATAAAAGTTTTCACGTAATGTTCTAGGTTAGAGATTTCCAACTGGTGACCCAATTATCTTATCTTGGAAACAAATAATAATTACTCTAATAAATAATTAATAATTTACTTTAATAAGTAAATGAATAATACATTATTAATTTAACTTGAAAAAGAGAAACTTTAAATCTAAAAATTTGTTTTAATGATTTACTAACAAACTTAAAGTAGATTTTTTTTTTAATGGAATATGTATTCGCACAAGTTATATATTCTTTTTAACCATATTACAAGATTCAGTCTTATTCCTTCCATCCCTTGGCTAAACAGATGCGGTTTTCTATATTTCCTTCTTGATTCGTAATCTTTCGCAGCTGTTATTCAACTTTAAGTGTGTTCAGTTCGCAATGAATATTTCGGCTTTAGTGGCTGCAGGAGATCTACTTAACATTGAAAATTAAAATTTGTATGTAAATATACATTGTTTACTGTTTTTTCTATCCTTAATATTATACTGATATAGTAACTGTACCGTTAAGAATATATTATAAGATATGCTAAATGTGTAAAATTAAATTTTTTTACATTTAAATATGGCCTTTTTATTTTTATGTTCCTTGTCGTGAATTAACCGCTTATGACGCTCTCCGCCGGTAAGTTCCTGAGTTTCAATGTACCCTTGAGACGCTTTAAAGTAGGAAACCACTGTTCCGTGCCTTTGGTATAAATGAAAGAGATATTGTGCATCAAAATATTTTACTAGCATAATTTATTCCATTGTGATATCTTTTGTCTATTTCAGCTAAATTATTGAAAAGAATCTTTGTTTTTAGATCTAAAGTTATAGATTTATAACTGTTGTTTATACCTTTTGGTTTGTATTACAAGCTGCCTCTAATCACCTTCAAACTTACCGATCATTGTTAAGTTTGTCTGCTTATAATGATAAACTCTTTATCCTCCTTCTTCAGATAATGTTCAAACGGGAGCAGATAATTAGTGTCCATGTTATTAAACATCTTACATTTCTATTTTACAATCTGTCGGCTAGTACTGACTTCTCAAGTAGAGTAGTAACACTGTCAGAGCTGTAAACTCTGGAATAATACATTTTGTGCTATGATAAAATGGAAAAATATTTTATCATACTTTATTTTCGTCTGCCTCTCCCTTCCTTCCTCATACTCTCACTCTCTCTCTCTCTCTCGCTCCATTTCTAGCTCTATCTCTATCTCACCTTGAATTTATACACTTATCTACCTACGTAGGTAGAAATGTTACTCTCTTTCTCTTAAACACACGCGCGCGCGCGCACACACACACACACACACACAGATTTATACAATTTAACTTTTAATTAAATTACATCCTGGCCCATTTAAGGATGTTTATGTGACTGTTTATTTAAGTTTAATGAAGAGAAGGCCTGTGAATGTTGGATCTCACATGAGTCGTCATATGGAAAATAGTGGGCATATGACCAAAAGGCTGCCTAAAGAAAAGATAGGAAGATGTTGTTCCTGCAGCTCAGGGAGCAAGGACGGATGTCTTCCGTTGCTGATAAGAGTAAGGCTGAAGGTCATGACAGAGGGGGAGGCGAAAGATAGAAGAAAACTACACCAACTGCTGTTTGCTTCATTCTGGCTAGATCTCTAGTATTCCTCTTTTATCTGCATCGTTTTATACACTATGTTTCTCTTCCTTTTCTTCAGCTGTTGGCTAGCAATTCTTTTGTCAACCGTTTACCGTTCGGCAGTCTTTCCATATGTTCAGCACACACATTCAATTGTTTTGCCCCTATCAATTCGGCTATATATACGTATGTATCGTTGCAATATATATACTGCTGCGTTTAAATGTGATCTGTTTTCTTTCGCCCTTCCCAAATGTTTGTTCTATTTAATTGTGTTTTCTTTTATTTTTGTTATTTAATTTAATTAATCATGTTCTTCTACTTTTAACCGTAATTGCGGAACTATCAGTCGATGCCTAAAAAATAAAGCCAGGAAACAGACAACGTTGAAATTTTATACAACAATGTCTGTCCCGCACTTATATATGGCAGCGAAACATGGGTAACAACAAAGGCACAAGACAATCGAATTCAGGCACAGGAAATGAGTTTCTTAAGACGAGTTAAGGGCTGCACTCGAATAGACAAAATAAGAAGTGAAACGATTAGACAAGAATTTCAGGTATTCAACTTAAATGAAAATATAAAATTTAATAAAAACAAGTGGCAAGAACATTTAGAAAGAATGCAACAATACAGGATTCCAGAGCTAGAAAGTACAAAGTCAGAGGAAGAAGAAATTTCGGTAGACCAAAAAAAATGTGGGAACCGTAACAGGCAGAATGCCTAAAACATGAAGTGAAGAAGAAGAAGAAGAAGAAGAAGAAGAAGAAGAAGAAGAAGAAGAAGAAGAAGAAGAAGAAGAAGAAGATGTTCTCTTATTATTTCGGCCCTTACCATATCTCACGATTACATCCTTTGACTCTTCTTAGACACTTCATATCTTGATCTTGTACTCTTCTCTCTTGTGCTTTTATTGCAACCAAGATTCCACTGGCTTGCATAAGCTTGGGTACTGTTAGTGTTTGATAAAATTGTAGCATTGTTTCTTTTCTCGTTTTAATTTAAGATATCAGCTGACTAAACAGCATATGTTATTAGAAACGTGCCATTTTTGTGTAGACCTTTACTCACATTTTGCAAAAAAATTGCATCCTAAATACTTAAAATCGTTTGTCTGTTCTAATGTTTTTTTTTTCATTTTACTAAACACAATTTGTATCAAACATTTGGATTTGTCCACACATTCTGGGTTTTCAACATAACATAACTTGATGAAATATATTTACTGATCTCATAGCGTTGCCTTCTATCTTATTTATATACCAACGAATCAGCCTTCAGCAGAATATGAAGTGACAGTCAAGGTCGTCTGTACGGTTGAGTGGCGGGTTGATCCTGTCGACAGAATTGAATTTCTGACAGGAGTACCGCGCCAGCTACATTGATAACGCCATATTCACACACAAGACAACTCACTGTCACTGCCACTGTGACGAGGAATACCTCTCTCCCTCATTCGTTCTCTCCTCTTCCCCCTCTTGCACCCCTTTAATTCATACTGTGTTTATCTGTCTATCTCACTCTATTACTAACATCCAGACCTGATAGCGTAGTGGTCGGATTGTTGCAGTATCAAAAAATGTTGTATTCCTAAAGTTACCAAAAAAAGTAATTGGAAAAATAAGTTTTTACTTTAATATTCAAGATATATAAGCGGCAACTGTGTGTTGAATGCTCAACTAAACTTTGCTTCAAACCACTTGTACGATACGGCCCTGAAACTGCTCGCCGGCACTAAGATAAGGTAGCACCGCTCAGTGGCAATTTGAACGTGAACGGGTGCGCACCCTACTTCCGCGAGCTGTTTATATGCAAAGATTTTTGACATTTTATATTATGTAACGACCTCGGTAAGAGTGATAGTTTTATTTTAATCTATACCTGATGATGGAGCATAAGCTCTGAAACGCGTCATAGAAAAATTATAAGAAGTCACAAGGCGAACAATTTAAGGTAATTCAGTTATTAGTTTTTACTTTGTTTACGACTGCGTGAAGATGAACAAGTGTTTCGTTTGCACTGCAAAATCGTTTAACTTTAAGGTTTTGGGCCGGAGTTAAAGTGAAACTGACGACTCGTGGGTTGTCGCAAAGTCTATCGGGTTCCAACGAATTGCTGTTGGTATTAAATTAGCTACAAAACTTTATCACTGTTACCATCACCATCACTACGTTCAGCGCGGCCATGGCAGAAACACTGGCCAAGAAGCTTGTAGAATGACACCATCGAACCCACGAGACGTTCCGCATTACGTAATACTACCCCGCATGTCAAGCGTCACGTACGCATTACAGCTGCGGGAATAGGCGAGAAAAGGTAGAACAACCTTCTCCAGTGTACCAGAACGTTCCGTAATGGCATAACGCGTTTTCCATATTCAGTAACAATACTGTTATTGTAGCCATACTTAGAACTTTATAACATAGCGGTGTTGAGAAGTTTTAGTTTTCACAATTGTTGTATAGAATATGAAACATGAAATTAAATTACCTATTTTTTGTACACATGTGAATTTTTTCTCAGTCGTTTTAAAGGTAAATACAAAATGTCTTTGTTTACGCCTGTACAAATATTAAAGGAATAACTGGTAAAAAATTAAAACTTAACTTTAAGACTGGACTTAAACTTTAACTGGAAAAATTTATATTAAGTAAACTGAAATTTAACTTTCGGAAAAGTGGTTTTTCTAAATTTACCTACTGTCAGTACAGTCCACTTTCGTATGGAGGGTGTTTGACAAACATATCAACACATTCACTGGTTTTTTATAGTAACAAACAACGAACACAAAACATATTTCTAACAGAAACTAACATCTGTATATGTTAAAAGACATAAGCGACTGCTAAATCAAAATAAAAAGAGTCAATATAATTATGCATGTAAATGTGTGAAAAGGAAAGTAAAATTAATCAGACCTTGTAATAATTATTTTACAAAATTATTAAAAGTTGTACTTACCATATTTTAAAATAATATACACTATTTTAACCAGAACAACAACAGATAATAATATTTGGAAATATTTTTTTCAATTTTTGAGGTATCGAATCCCATTAATAAGTGGCACACAGATTTTTACTACTAAAGCTGCTCCTACTTCTTTTCCTCCAACCATTAGACCACAGCTTGTTTTGTCTTCTAGTAGTAGCACAGCACACACCACAACACTACGAGAGAGAAACCAGTCTCTATTTAACCACGTGGTGTAATGAACTGAGGATGCCGCGTTATTACTAAATGAGGTCCGCTTATCTAAGCGAAACTGTTGATTGCCTCAAAAGTAATCTGATAGACATATTTGAAGTAATATATTAATTTAATTTTTGTCGGTGAAGGGTGTGTGAGGATTGTTAAAAAAATATAACACACACAACTGAGTTTGCCAAAGTTGTATCAGCAACAATTGTCTTGACGATGACAATAAACACTGTCGAAACGTCGACTCAAATAATTTAAAATTTGTGTTATATTTTTTGACCGATCCTTAGAAACCCTTTACCGAAAAAAATTCATTGATAATTGACGGTCACTACGAATTTAAGAATTTCTATTAACTAAAGTCGATAATTATATTAATGAGTCACAAATAGTCTTCTAATACAACGTAAAACAATATAGACATTATAAAAGAGGCTGCGCTTAGAGTATGGAGCCGCGAGTCTGTCCGGACAACAGCGATCTTAACAACAGGGTTTATTCTCAACTAAACATTTATTAACGGCAATTCAGTCAGAATAAATTGTACTATCCTTTCCTGCTCGGCGTATCGAAGGTCTTCGTGATCTTCCACACCATCAAATACATCAGCATACCATATCTGTGCTTCCTTTCCTTGTCTTCTCTGTAATTTTCCTTCTATTCATAATTTCTGTAAGCAGTTCTTTCTCGAGATGTATCAAATCCAAGTTGTTTTCCTGTTTCACACGTCAACGACTAATTACTTCTTGTTTATTATCCTCAATGTCTTTGCACGTGTATCTTTTCCTAGTTAATATTTGCCATCCTTCGCGACGACTATGTTTCAGTGCCTTCCAAATATTCTCTATCATTGTTCTTGATGGCCCATTGGAATGCTCGATATTAAAGCACTCAACAATATACTACAAACCCTTTAAATTACAACTACTCTTTACACAAGAAACGCAGACCATCTTTATTGTGTGCGTTTAATTATGGCAAAGTTCCAAACAGAACAATATCAATTTGACTTGTCGCCTATTTGATTCGACTCAGCTGATAAGGACAAAACAGATTGCCGTAGATGAATTGGGAACGCAGTGTAGTTGATCAGATAAACAAACGTTACATTTAAATGCAAACTTCTAGCTGGAACGCACCCAAGACCATATGTTTACTTTGGTTCCAAGTTTAAGATACGTATAAATAAAAGACGGGGTTATTATCAACAGGGTTTTTGTTACAGGATTAACTGTATTTATTTTCAACATTTCCTGCCATCGCACATTTACTCTAACACTAACTTTTATCTAAACTCTGTAATGGAATCTTATATTTAAAATACTTCGTAGACTTGCACGGCCGCAGTCAATGTTATTAAAATCAATTCCCGGGTTGTTTGGCGGTGGTCCAATGTTTCTTTCCAAAACAGACTTTTCGACAGTGCCATCTTGATTTATACTGATGATGACAGTCGATGGTACTGTCGAAACGTCTGTTTCGGAAAGAAACATTGAACCACTGCCAAACAAACCGGGAATTAATTTTAATAACGAATCTTATATTTGTCAAAGCTGTAGCCTGCTTTTTATTAAAAACTTTAGAAATTAGTATTCCGAAGTCAATGCATTACTTAGTATTTGATAAACGGCCACATAATGAACAACGCAATCCAAAAATATACCATATTTTTGTTTGTGTATTGACTTGTGGATTCAACACTATTAAGGTTTTTGGTACAAACAAGACCTGGAGGAGATACATTAAAGAAGGAGAGCCGAATGTCAATGAGTGGCTACGGTCTGAAACTTTAATAATTACCTGTGTGAGACAAAGAATCGGAAGACAAAAGGAAATAAACGGAGAATTTCTTAAATGTCGCGTCATCCTGCTTAAACTTCACCAATTTTACTTGTACAATGTGAGCTGTAAAAACCACAAGGATTCCAAAAGATTTTAACCGTCTGGAATTTTTATATTTTTTTGAAAAGGGTAAACGCAACAACTACAGTACGGAACGAGTCTGCGTTTTCAGGATCTGTACAAGACTAGCTAACTACTGTCAGGATCTGTACAACCCGAGGCCTACTGTCGGAAGGAGTGTTTTTCTTGCCTGAGACGCGCGTCCACATACTGCCGCTCACACTGTCCAAACCCTTGAGAAATTGCGTTTCGAGGTGTTAAGCATCCTGCATAAAACCCCGATCTCGTCCCGTCGGATTACCAACTTATAGATGTCTTGAGGAGGCCTCTCCAGAGCCCATGAAGTGAAGGAAGCGGTGCGTACGTGGTTTGCTGCTCAATCGAAAACCGTTCTTTCTGAGGGCATTAGAAAGCTTGTGCAACGATGGGCCGAATTATTAAAAATCAAGGAGGCTATGTTGAAAAATGAGCTAACTATCAGATTTGTACTGTTGCTATAATAAATTATAAAAATTGTTTGCGGATACTTACTAACTGACCCTCGTAAAAATAATATTAACGAGAAAATAAAGTATGCTTCCATATTTTTATAAATCGGCAATAAGCGTGTCAGTTAACTTCATAATTTCGTAATGTTTTTTACAAACTTAATTTGTAAAAAATATTTAAGAGAAAATAAGATCTCTTAAATATCTACAATGGAATAATTTACTTCCATGTTCCTTAAGGAAATGGAAGTATGGTGATGGCAAAAAAAATCGTGTTCGAGATTATTGCAGATTCTGATTGTACTACACTCAAAACATGAAAAAAGTCATTTTTCGAAAAGTGTCAGTGTGTCTACTGTAGATTTTTTTCTATGGCAAACGATAACAGCCGCAAATTCAAACAGAATCAAATAATGTTTTGCATACAGGCCTCAAACAGGCCTCATACAGGCCTAATGTTTTGTAGAGATCTCAAGATCGATTGTTTTAGGTGAAGATCGGTTAAGGGAAAGGGGTAGTTTATCTGAAACGTTTTATGTTTCAACAAGGGTATTTTTATGGCAAACGATAACAGCCGCAAATTCAAACAGAATCAAATAATGTTTGCATACAGGCCTGAATTGTAGAGTTCTCAAGACCTTTTGTTTTTGCTGAAGATCAGTTAAGGGAAAGAGGTAGTTTACCTGCAACGTTTTATGTTTTAAGAAGGGTTTTTTCTATGGCAAACGATAACTGCCGCAAATTCAAACATAATCAAATAATTTTTTGCATGCAACTCTGAATTTTAGAGTTCTCAATACCTATTGTTTTTGTTGAAGATCGGGTTAGGGAAAGGGGTAGTTTACCAGCAACGTTTTATGTTTTAACATGGGTATTTTTTCCTATGACGAATGATAACTGCCGTAAATTCAATCAGAATCAAATAATGTTTTGCATACCTTCCTGAGCTATAGAGTTCTCAATGTTTGTTGATTTTGGTGAAGATCAGTTAAGGGAAAGGGGTAGTTTACCTGCAACATTTTATGTTTTAAGAACGGTAATTTTTTCTATGACGAACGATAACTGCCGCACATTCAAACAGAATCAAACATTGTTTTACATACGTTCATCGATAGTAAAAAACTGAAGGCCTGTTGATTGTGGTGAAGATCGGTTAAGGGAAAGGGGTAGTTTACCTGCAACGTTTTTTGTTTTAACAAGGGCATTTTCTATGGCAAACGATAACAGCCGGAAATTCAAACAGAAACAAATAATGTTTTGCATACACTCCTGAATTTTAGAGTTTTGAAGACCTATTGTTTTTGGTACAGATCGGTTAAGGGAAAGGGGTAGTTTACCTGCAACATATTATGTTTTAACAAGGGTAATTTTTTTATGACGAACGATAACTGACGCACATTCAAACAGAATCAAATAATGTTTTGCATGCATCCCTGAATTATAGAGGACTGAAGGTCTATTCATTTTGGTGAAGATCGGGTAAGAGAAAGGGGTAGTTTACCTGCAACGTTTTATGTTTTAACAAGAGTAAAGTAGGTACTTAATTTTGATAAATAAAGTATCCTGATAAGAAGCTCATAATAATCCACTGTAGAAACGTAGATGAAATATCTATAAATGAAGAGCTTAGGTTACGGGGTGGGGGTAATTTTCTATTAATGAAAATTATAGTTGAAGGGGGAGGGGAGAATTTTTTATATGTGTACTACGTTATCGGTAACAAAGAAGTAGATCTTTGTTAAAATTCCTTCCCGGGCTGTTTAGCCGTAGTCCAATGTTTTCTGCAAAGCCAGACTTTTCGGCAGTGCCATCGACTGCCATCATCAGTGAAAATCGAGTGCGATAACGTGAGGTGGTATATGTTAGTGACCACAGTACTGTGGTTAAGGCTGAAGCGGTAAGTGGAAAGAAGTAGTTTCTATGGAAACATTTCATTTCGAAAATGATTTTAAATATAAATCTAAGAACATGGAAGTCATGTATGGTTCTCCATACCGATATTTACAAATTATATTAAAACATTTTTCTTACAATAATTCCTTTTAGCGTCATCTGTCTTAGAACAGACACAAGCATTAAACAAAACGTAGTAATAATAACATTTCACAAAGAGGTATGTGAAATGTTGCTTTACTCGAGAGAAACAACAACAATTTTTTTAAAACACAAGGTATACAAATTCATTAATAATAACAACATAACAAAGTTAAATAATGATCCTACCAAAAAATACACATTAGATTTGAATAAAACAATAAATAAATGTACAGATCTATTTGAGAAACATATATGCTACTCACTGAAACCAATAAAAGCTAGTGCACCATGCTTAAAAGGTCTACCCAAAGTACACAAAAAAGACACACCAATTAGACCTTTAGTAAATTATACAACCGCTCCAAGCTATAAAGTAGCAAAAACCTTGGTAAAAATAATCAAACAAAATATAAGCTTAGATAATAACCAGAGTATAAAAGGTTATAAAGATTTTATTGAAAAATTACGTCATATTAATATTAAGCCTAGTTACAAGCTAGTGTCCTTTGACATAGTGGATCTGTATACCAATGTCCCAATTGATGAAACTTTAAAATTACTTAAACAAAATTTAATAAATAATAATACCTTAGAAATAAGGAAAATTAATCAGCTAATGTTACTATTAGAAATAGTACTTGATCAGAACTATTTTTCGTTTGATGGTTCATACTACAAACAAAATGAGGGCCTAGCAATGGGTTCTCCACTCTCAGGTATCCTCGCTGATATTTATTTGAATCATTTAGAAAATACTAAAATTTTAAGAAACAATTATTTTGACAAAAAAATAGTATATTATTCAAGATATGTGGATGACACATTTGTTATTTTCAATGGTAACAATAGACAGATCGAGTCATTTAATAACTATTTAAATAAAATGCATAAGACAATAAAATTCACTATGGAAATTGAAAATAACAAAAATATTAATTTCCTGGATTTAACCATATCAAATAACGGTAATGAACTGACATACAAAATATACAGAAAGCACACATGCACAGATACGGTTATACATGCTAAGTCATTTCATCCTCCAGCCCAAAAAATGGCTGCATTTAACAGCTTTATTGATAGATTACTTTGTGTTCCCCTTAATAAAGAAGACTATGATCAAGAAATAAATATTATAAAACAAATAGCTCTAAATAATGGTTACAGGCCAGTAACAATTGATAGAATGATAATGAAACATAAAAAACGTTTAGAAAATAAAAATACCAATATTATTAACCAACATAATAAACAACATAAAAAATTCATTTCAGCTAATTATACTGGTTTGATGCCAAATATTTTAAAATCTGTTTTTAAAAGCAAAGGATATACTATTTCATTCAAAACCTGTAATAATTTAAAAGACTTTTTCAAAACTAAAATAAATATTCCTTTAAAAAATAAATCAGGAGTCTATAAAATTAAATGCGATAATTGTGCAGCATTCTACATCGGACAATCCGGCAGAGATTTTTATACAAGATTTTTAGAGCACATTCCAAAAACAAATAATAATAATTCCAGTTTTGCACAACATTTAATAGAAAAAGATCATAGTTATACTAGTTTCGAAAACAATTTCGTGGCATTGCATACTTGCAAGAAGGGTAAATTAATGGATAGTCTAGAGGAATTCGAAATATACAAAGCTACAAAAAACGCAATGACCAAAAATAACATATTAAACGATCAAATGAACTTCGGTTCTAATAACCTGTTTGACACTGCTATACGGTTGATTGATAAGTATAGCCAGTCATGAGGAAGTCGTAGTACAGCGTGCATGCATGCGGGCGCTCCAAGCGATTCAATTGTTACGTTTTTATTTTTATATATATTTTATTTAAAAGATTTTAAATATTTTAAACCTATGACAAACCACAAATAGTGGTATACATTTATGTTTTTGACTTTGTGTATCTGAAGATGGGATTTCATCCCGAAACGCGTCATTAAAGACGGAAGCAAGTGTCACTAAGGTGGACCGATTAAGGTAATTTAATTATATTAACCACAAAGTGACTCGGTACGTAAAACATGAATAGATTGTAATTGATCGTTGAGTATGTTGTTTGGTTGTGTTGTGTGGTGTTTATATATTTCGTATTGTTCTGTTGAGTTGAGTTTTCGGCCTTTAGGTAAGTAATGTAAAATTTCGAGATTAGTGTCTATGTTGGTGTAACTGTGGTTTTCTGTGTGTATGTGTGTGGCAAATGCGGAGTGTATATTGTTGTTGGTTAGAGCTTTTAAGTGTTCAGAATAACGGGATGAAAAAGATCTTCCTGTCTGGCCGATGTAGAAACTATTGCAGTCATTACAATTTAATTTGTAAACACCTGTTTTGTTATATTTGTCTATGTCTGTGTTTGTATTATTGATGTGTTTTGTAATGGTATTGGTTGTTCTGTATGCTATTTTGTATTTGTGTTTTCTGAATGTGTTGGCGATTTTGTGTGTGTAGGAGTTGTGGTATGTGAGTGTGATGTATTTATTGTGTTGTGTGTTGATGGTATTTTGTGTTTTTGTTTTTGATGCGTTTGTGTAGTGTGTTTATTAAATTAGGGTTGTAACAGTTTATGATTGCTATGTATTTTATTGTGTTGAGTTCGTTTGTGTAATCTTGTTTATTTAAGCGTATTTTAGTTAGTCTATGGAGCATATGGTTGAAGGCCGCATGTTTATGTTGTGTTGGGTGGTTTGATGTGTTGTGTATAACCATGTCAGTTGTGGTTGGTTTCCTGTACATTTTGTACGTGTGTGTATTGTTAGTTTTGTTAATTGTTAGGTCTAGAAAATTTATACTATTGTTTTGTTCAATTTCCAGTGTAAATTTTAATTTGTGGTGTATAGTGTTTATGCATTTGTGGAAGTTTTCAACTTGTCTTGTGTTGCCTTTGAATAAAAGTAATATATCATCTACATACCTGTGCCAGTATATAATTTTGTTAGTGTATTTGTTGTTGTTTATTATGTGGTTCTGTTCTATGTTGTGTATATATATTTCTGCTAGTATTCCTGATATGGGGGAACCCATCGGAAGACCTTCTGTTTGTGTGTATATCTTGTTATTGTATGTAAAGTAATTTTGTTCAGTTATTAGTTTGGTAAGTGTGATGATTTCTTGTATGTGTGTTTCAGGTGTGTTGTTTTGTCTGAGTAGTTGTTCTAGTGTTTGGATGGTTTCTTTGATGGGGACATTAGTGTATAAATTGGTTATATCAAAAGATGCCAGAGTTGAGTTATGTGGGATGTGGATGTGTTCAGTTTTCTTGACTACATCCCCTTCCTCCACACACCACCCCCACTACACCTTCCACACAAAAGCCGTTACAAAATGATGGCAGTCTGACTAAAAGCTGAAGAAGGCAGATACGTAAGCCGAAACGCGTCCGACGAAAAAAGTAAGTTTTCACAAGATAAAGTTCATTTTTAGTAAAGTGATAGTGCTGTGAAAGAAGAGATGAACAATCAAGACAATAATTTTTTACATGTTGCTCAACGTATAAGACACTTTCTCTCTCTGTCTCTCTCCCCCATTCATTTATAATAATTTTTTACATGTTGCTCAACGTATGAGACACTTTCTCTCTCTCTTACTCTCCTACCTCTTGTATCCGTATATCTATACTGTATCACACGCACTCACACATGCACTTTCTCGCTCACTCACTCACACAAACGATGGATTTAAATACTTGCTTAATTCTGGCTTTTATACAAAATTTTTCCCTGTTACAATATTATTTTAAAAATAACTGCAGGCGAGACTAACTGATTGGCTCCCACAAATCAAACAAGACGCCGATTTATCGCTGTCTTTTATTTGACCCCGTCAGAGATGCTTATTGTCTCCGAGGAAGAAAAATGTCTCTCCCTAATCTTTCGCCATCGGTAATTTATTCCTCAACATTTGCGCCAGACAGCGTCGGTTCACAACCCACTAATAATCTGTTGTTTTCCCTAATTCCTCAAAGAGAATCGTGTCATAATACTTTTGCCATTTTCTTCTAATAATCGAGAACTCTGTTCCCCTTTTTCATTCTCCCTCTATCTATCTCTATGTCTGTTTAGTTTGAGTCTATCCCTCCCTCCCCCTATCTATCTCTCTCTCTTTTCGACCCTATTGATATATCCTACCACTCGCTATCGCTAACTCTATCGTTTACCTGCAGTATAATTAATACAGTATTATATGAGTTGTGTGTAGGTAGCCCTCATACACGCAGTCACAGTAAATCGTCATACATGTTACTTGTTATTCTGTCGGTTTAACACGTCTCACTTTCGTTGCCTGGAATTTCACCGTAACGCATCCATTGTTTCGAGTGGACTGTAACGCCATATCCTTAAGGCCATGAGCCCACTTCTGCTTGACCTCGGTCTGCAAGGTGTTCACAAGGTCGGCACTGCGATAGCTTCCAGTGTGCCCCTAACTACATAATTAGGCTAGACGCGCCAATTAGAACACGGTAAACTTTTCTCGAACAACATAAGTACTATAATCAGTCAGCGGTCGGCCAAGTTCAGTTTTGGACAAACCACATTAGAATTGTTATTGAATTGTGTCTTATCGGAATTGCTATTGTGACGTGGCGTTTAGTGTTAAGTGATTATAATGTATATTACTATAATAAGATGGTATTTATTATTCGGTAAAATACAGTGTGTTGGACAATCTTTAGCCTAAGGAACTGGTGTATAGGAGCGTGTTTGTTAACTTTTAACAGTAACTAAAGTCGTAATTACCGATTTGACCTCCTCTCAGTTATTCTGTTTCCGCTGTATAATATGACGGACCGTGTGACCGCCGCAAAAATTTAAAGATCATTGACGTTTGGTTAAGCAAATTGAAAAGTAAATTAATCATAAAAGTCATGTTACCTTTTCCATAAAATTCCAGATGTCTGTCAGTAAATTAAAATAAAATTAACAATTATTAATTAATGAACCAAACGTCTGTAACAATTTTGTCGTCGTCAGTCATCTCCGTATCAGTCGTTAGATAATAATCAGCAAGAGATGGTATGTTGAACGCAAAGAATTGTTCTCTTGTTCTGTACACAATTAGGACATTGTTAGGAATTATCAAATTGAAAATTTCCAAATTGACAAAATTATTTTCCAATAATTAAAATAACTTTACTCCTTCAAAGTTGAAATGAAACGATTTATTTTCTATACATCGTGTAGTAACGTGAAAAAGTTACATATACGTCTAAATAACAGTTTGCAAAATATATTTCTATAACATCAGTAAATCTGTAACAAATGTTTTTGTTGAAAGACGTCCAGAGAATAGGCTGGCTGCTTGCCTTTATGTCTCCACTGCTTGAAATATTAAAACGCGTCTTGATAAGGCTAAACGTTATTAACTTAACGCTTAGTTTTATAATTTTCTACATCACTAATCGTTAAATAACGTCTCTCTCTCTTTCTCTCTTGGGCAGCAGTGCAGCAGTTAAATGTGAACGACTGGGCATATCACAAAGCATCATGGGGGACCGTTCTTGAAATATGTCTAATAGGACGCCTTTATTGTGGTCGAGTGATGCTTTTTTACGGCTCTGGATGCATAAATAAACAAAATTTCTTAACTAGTCGCATGACAATCTGAGAGAAGATTACTAAATACTACTTCACACCGGACATGTTACTGTGTGCTGTGCAGTTCCAAACTTAAGAATCATAAGCCATATTTTATTAGAAAGGATAATCATACGGTAAAGTAACTTCAATTCGGTAAATCTACGATAATGCGCGGTGGTGATGCGTCGTATTAGAAAATTAAAATTCAATGTATTTAGCGATCAACAATTTGTTCCAGAAAGATGGCGCCACCGCAAATACAGCCAGAACGTATGTCATCTTCGAGAATTAATTCCTAGCCGTCAGATTTCATGTAATAATCAAATTCTCCTTCTTCTTATTTACCGTCAGCTATTTATTGGATCTGATTACACAATTCCTTCACTTTCTGGAGTTTATCTTCTTTACCAGTATGCGGTCATTCTCTGGCTCGCTCTTCCTCGTTCATCTACCGATAACACCTTTTTGTTGGTTTTCTTTGATTTTTCTTCAGAAAGATCCTTCACCACGGCGATTTTCCTTCTGGGCACTTCTCAGTTTCCTTCATATTCCTCCCTGATTTCACACGTCTGTAGCTACCGATGGATTCCTTTCATCTATGGTACTTGTGTCTTTCCATTTCCCCATGTACGTACATCACTTTTATAGTTTGAATTTATTTCTTTCTCTGTGCACGACGGTAAGCTATAGAGAGAGAGAGAGAGAGAGAGAGAGAGAGAGAGAGAGAGAGAGAGAGAGAGAGAGAGAGAGAGTGAGAGAGTGAGAGTGAGAGAGAGAGAGAGTGAGAGAGTGAGAGAGGGAGATAGAAGGAGATATATATATAGAGAGAGAGGAAGAGAGAGAGAGAGAGAGACAGACAGACAGACAGAGACAGATAGACAGATAGGCAGACAGAGATTTGAACTGTTCTACGAATTGCACATACAGTGAGACATACAGTCGAACAGATAGATAAAAATGTATCCAAACGAGCCGGACTAAATGACGGACTTTTGCGATCACTGAAAAATTATAGAGAGCAACGTTTAGGTTATCCAAACACTCGGTGATCGGCTTCTAACTAACTATAAACTAATGCATTATAAATATAAGTATGAAATAAAACTGTGGGAACGAGTAATATAGTAAAAATTAATAACGAAAGTCCACACAGTATTTAATAGAAAGATTAAAAATACAAATAAATTCTCGCCAGTAAAACCCGTTATCAAAGCCCTGTTTTATTGTTCGTTTGCACTGTGTCTTGTGACTTTTTTTGAGTGTTATGTTTTCTTTCTACAAAAACGAATTGTTTTGTCAGAATTAGTTAAAAGACGACTATAACGCCGCTCCCCTAACTGGGAGTGACGTGGATTCATCGGGGCATATTTGACCTCACTTGACCTCGCCAACCAGGAACATCTGTTTGTAACATAACTTTACAAGTTCTCAATTAAGCAAATATGATATACAATTATTAATAATATATGATTGTATTATGAACAGTAATAGTAAGTAAGAAATTGTTATGTATGTAAAAAGAAAAAAAAATGTAGAATAAGAAGGGACAGGGTGAGGCCCAGTGCGCCGACAGTCTGTCGCCAGCCAAAATATAAATATAAAAGAAGCCTGTGCCTTGCATGTCATAAACACATAAAATGCTTTGTATGATCAAAACAGCAAAAAATGCGTAAGTCCCGTTAGAAAGGCGAGGCGATGTCCTTCAAAACACAATGGGATTCACCCCAATATAAAGTGTGAAAGTTAGAAAGTAGCGTCGTTTTTAACAAGTTAAACGGCCACGCGGTAAAACTTCGTGCCCGAACTCATTGACCAATAAGCAGTAGCGTCACTAGGAAGCGCGAAAGAATTACGATGTCTGAATGGGTATATTCAAACATACCGGGGAAATTTTCAAAATATAACCAATGGGAAAGGAATCAGCTATGACGGAAGAGAGGCTATTTCCAAGTAAACTATAAAAAGAGAAGATGTTAAAAAATCGGGGAGTCTATCAAAGTCTGATGGGGTAGGAGTCTAAGTCACTCAGTAAATAACTCCATTAATGTAATTATAACGGCAACGTTACTCCAACCTTATACATAATGTCTAAATTGTTATGATAAAGAGTCGGAAAGAATAATTAGTACCGTGTGAGGAAAAAACATGTAGATTAGTGCGCGAAAGTACGAGATAAGAAGTATATTTATTATGTGCGCATAAGTACGAAACAAGAAGATATTTATACCTATGTGCGCGTAAATACGGAACAAGAAGTATATTTATATCTATGTGGGCGTCGATTGTATAAACGCGAACGTATGATACAAAAGTAATAAATCAAATGTGCTTATTAGTGGAGTGAAGTGTATTGAGCAAAGGAAAACACCAGTCATATCAGAGGAATCCTGCAAAACAAGTAACAGTAACAATTTATAAACTAATTATTTTCAAACATAGTAATTAATGTCTACCGAACTTAACTCATCTCATTTTAAAAGGCCCCACAGTTCGTTCAGATCCTAAGCAAAGTAATTTATGTATTATGACATGTCAAGAAGAATAATAAGTAGATGTGTAGATATAGCTAAGTCTCTATATAACAAAACGTAATAAATAAATTAAGATATAGTAACCACTGGAATTAAGTAAGAGGCTAATTTACACGCAAATGTTAGTATATTAAGAGATTCATAATGGTTGATAGAATAATATGATGTGCCTTAAAATGATATCGATTAAATATTTATGTTGTGTGAGTAAATGTAATATTGCAAACTAGTAATTCAATTTATATGATGAGCAATTTTAATTCTGAAGATTAGTGAATCAATTAAATTTTGTTTTAATATATAATTATAAGTTTCACAAGTGATAGATAAATCAATTGATACCATATGAAGAATGTGTAGTATGGAGTATTAGAATTTTAATCTACATGTCTGTATTATGAAAGAATCAATATAGAGTATTATTAGAATCTGAACGAGAAAGTGTCATTATTTGATAACCCTGAGATACTCTGCTCTGGCGCCCAACAGAAATTATTGATTTCACAAGTTAAACGCGCAGATATACTTAGTTGTCAGACGCAATCACACTGTAGAATTAAGAATCTTTATATTTAGCACAAAAGTGAAAGTAAAAATCTGTATATAATACACCCGAAATAAAAGGGGATCCCCAAAAATCTTTATATGTTTTCAATCGATGAAAAACTAAACGTACAATTATAACGAGGGAGTTACAATTTATTTTATAAAGTTACGCCTACTTGCTCCAAGTTTGCAACTTACTTGTATTTCCTTCAAATCCTTTCAAATGTTTCTGCGTGTTAGGCACTTTTTCTAATGTAATATTCTGTAAAACCCTTAGTACATCGTGAATGGGTATTTATGTTGATCTCTCGCATTACACATTTATCTGTATGTTTGCCTGTATGTCTTTCTGTATGTTAAAATTGAAGAAAAGTTCAAATCTCTGTCTGTCTCTCTTTCTCTCTCCCCCTCTAACTTTCTTTTTTCAGATTTTAATCTTTTTTAACCTTTAGAAAAAATTTGTTTAGTGATAACACTGCCCACATAAGAGTACTAATTTACTTTCTCCAAGCGTTGTCTAATTCTAATTTCATATTCCCACTTAAGCTGTTCTTTTGATTGTTTGTTACCATAGTTTTTGTTTCCTCTAAGCTGAAATTGAGGTAAAAGTTGTAAAGGGGCTTGCTAAGAATTCCAAACATCCTCAATTTTGAGGGCTTTTTGTTGAAGACTTACCAAACAAGATGGGTGGAGTGGAGATTGTGAGTGGTGGTTAAGGAGAAAGGGCTTTGCTATAAGGCATTAAGCTATAGCAAGATGATTCTTGGGATACGTGTACTCTAGCACGACACACTTCTTCAAAATGTCCTTGAAGGCAAGATGTTGGCTGATAGATTGCATAAGAGCCCTAACTTGTCGTGCCTGAGATTTGTGATCAATGATTAGTTCTTATGTGATGACAGGAATATCTCGTTGAAGCACCAAGGTTTTACTTTTATGGATTAACAAGCAGAAATTTACCTATCACCAGATGTTATTAATACGAAATTATAACTTAAACTGATAACCCATATTTGCATCTGGCGGATGTTAAATCATACAGACAATTTTATTTTAAACATCTGGATCTATAGCATAAGCCTTTTGCGCTAATACAATTTCTTTATTATACTATTTTTAACGTGATAATGTTTTTAGGCTGGGGGTCATTCCACAAAATGCGTGATGCAAAATGTGTAACGTCATAGAAAAATGTAACGCTACAGGTGATGTTAACACTATATTTTTTCCCCACAGTCTAGAAATCTTATTTTTAAAGCATACAAACATTAACATGCTTCGATGTTTCGGTTTCGTCGAAATTTTTCTAATATAATTTTAAACAAGAAGTTGTCATTAATGAAGTTAACAAGAATACGTATTACATGTACATCTAAACTGCTAACGTTTTTACAGTAGTATTATTTTTTCGACTGCAAGAAAGAAGAAGAATTATCTCAGAAAGTAACAAGAAAATAATCGGCCCCAAAGGACACATAAATGTCTCCCTACGTAACGAACCTGCGGTCTTGGTATAATTTCAAAACGTTTAGTCGATTTAGGAGGCCGTGTAAGCACAACCGTAGCCATAGGGTTGGTGTAAACGTTAGATGCCGGTATATTTAGGACACCTGGCTCTTTAACCAAAAGAGATATGAAAGGACAGTTTAATAGAAGAGCCGTATTCTATCCAGCCTGCTTTTTTGAGCATTTAATTGTGCATTTTATCGTCGTCTCTTCACGTGTACTACTGTTTACATAGCAGTAGTAATGAAAGTTTGTTTTTCACATTGGCGTACGAGGTCTATTTAAAATTTAATGAGACTGACATCTTTTCCCCTAAAGTGGCAATAATGTGAGGATAAACCTTTGACAGGTGATTGATATAACGTTTGTTTACGTTTATAAAGGTGTTCAATTTCTATTAAACATAACTGTACAGTATAAGCATTTGTGTGTCTTACGACACAAAAACATAATTTAAAAATATCAAGCTTCTTCATAGGTGAAGCTTGTGTCAAACTTCAAGACAGTGTAACAGAAACATTTAACTCGTCAAAACATATTTTCTGAAGTAAAACAAAATTTCAACCTTTCAACCTTTCAAGATTTCAACAAACTTTTAACCTTGTCCATTTCAGCATAGGCATGTCCCAGCAACCTGCCTGTTTTCCATACTTTTCCCTATTTTTTTTAATAGTAAAATTTGTTAAAAACAACACAAGTTACATGTCAAATTAAAGATTGGATCTTTTGTTTTCATGAAACGATACAATATTTATTTTTTCTACAGGTGAAATTAATTATTACTATCTAGATCAGAAACTTGTTTTTGAAAAATTAAAAAATGTTTAAAAAAATATGTTAACATAATAAATGGATTTTATTATAACTACTGTGCAAAAATGACTTTTCTTACAATATTAAAGTACAGAATATAGTACAAATTAGTCTATTTGCAATAATCTGCCTTTGTATGGTACGAAATGAAACAGTCATGGTAACACAAACCGACATTGAAAGTTTCACAATAGTCAGAAATCACAGAGCAGAAAACTCCTTGTGCTGCTATCTGTGTGTTCAGTTGGCAACTACAAAGTCCAGTCTGCAAGTACAAACAACAAAAGCTGAAAATGTTTCCTACAAATGCCGTTAAATGCGTGTGAAGTGACAAACGTAAAATTTAGTGACGACGGGTTTCTAAGAAAAATCATGCGCCCGTAAATTTTACGGGCATCGGGTCGAAATTGCTAATGCTAAAGTTTTAAGTAACACAAAGCATTTTTGGATGACAACCATAAAACTGCCGAGGGACAACCCTTTTCTGGTCAATCAAGCACACCACGAGTTTATGCAAAAGTGTCAAAATTGAGAAGTGTCATAAAGGGTGCTCGTAGCTTGATACTCACAATTATTGCCTATGAAAAAAATTGAAATCACCAGACTGTTCATTACATTTTGATGGTGTCGTTGGTGTGTGTGTTTATGTTAGTGTTTCAGTTTATGTTCATGTTGTTTTTGTTGTTGATTGTGTATAGGCGTCGTTGGTATTTTTGTTTATGTTAATGTATCAGTTTATGTTTATATTGTTGTTATTGTTGTATTTGGTTTTTGTGTTTATGTTAGTGTTTTAATTAATGTTCTAATTGTTGTTGTTGTTGTTGACTGTGTGTGTGGGTTGTTGGTGTGTGTGTTCATATTGTTGTTAATTGTGTGTAAGCGTCGTTGTTGTTTGTGTTTATGTTAGTGTTTCAGTTTATGTTCATTATTGTTGTTGTTGTTTTATTTGGTTTTTGTGTTTATGTTAGTGTTTTTATTAATGTTCATATTGTTGTTGTTGACTGAGTGTGCGTTGTTGGTGTGTGTGTTTATGTTAGTGTTTCAGTTTATGTTCATATTGTTGTTGTTGACTGAGTGTGCGTTGTTGGTGTGTGTGTGTTTATGTTGGTGTTTCAGTTTGTGTTTATATTGTTGTTGTTGTTGATTGTGCGTAGGCGTCGTTGGTGTTTGTGTTTATGTTAGTGTTTCAGTTTATGTTCATATTGTTGTTATTGTTGTATTTGGTTTTTGTGTTTATGTTAGTGTTTTAATTAATGTTCATATTGTTGTTGACTGAGTGTGCGCTGTTGGTGTATGTTTATGTTAGTGTTTTAATTTATGTTTATATTGTTGTTTTCATTCATTGCAATTTGATGTGTGTATTCTACAGCGGGTTATTGCAGAGGAAAAGTTATGAGCTTTCGTGTTCGTAAATCTTGTATTATTTACTGCGTCAGTGTTAAGTTCGTGAAACTTATTGTTTGATATATGAGCCCAAGGCGTGTTAGAGCATCGTAAACTTAAAGAAAAGGTATAAACGAATGTGTAATATCGTTTCGTTTATTTAAACCGCGATTAAAGTTGTAATTATTAATTCCTCTGTGTTCATTTAATTTTTTTCACCGTTTAAAGACAACGATCTATACGACCATTACAAAACTATTAATTATACTTTACCTCTAATCGAAAATTATATTTGCAATTAAGTAAAATTATTTCATGTGCCTCTATTTTATTGATAATATTGAGAATCCTTATTTAGTCTAAAATAGTTAGCGTGACGTATGTAAACTTTTCTTATATAGCCGCCAAAAAAAGTCTTGATGAGCCTTGTTTCACTGGAATTGTGAAACACCATGTATGATGTTATGCAGACAGCAATGCTAGAATCCGGCAAAAGGATTTAGAAGAACTAAATACGGAAAGATATTTAATATTGTCTCGTATCAAAGAGACTTATCTTTAAACATAAATTTATTTTTGTATGTTTTACTTTTTTACTGTATTCATTGTTCTGCCTAAAGAAAACAAGTAGAGTTATAACAGTATTGTGTGTGTGGATAACATAAATGCGTATGTGAAAAAGGTTGTAAAGCTGATTTCTACGTAACCCTTTTTATCTAAATCGCGGACACAAAGTGTGAAACCTTTGCTGTGGTCGCGGCTCCAACACTACACAACATCAATAACTGAGATCCGGCCTGAGAACAATCTAACTCGACATTCCGTACAGCGCTGCACCTGTTCAGTTTATTTAAGTGACATGTTTTCCCTCTAATTCCAATGTTCACACACACACACACACACACACACACACACACACACACACACACACACACACACACACACACACACACACACACACACACACACACACACACACACACACACACACACACACACACACACACACACACACACACACACACACACACACACACACACACACACACACACACACACACACACACACACACACACACACACACACACACACACACACACACACACACACACACACACACACACACAATATAAGCAAAACTTGTGACTGCCGAACGCGTATTTCCTTATTCATAATTATATCTTTATTAATAATTATGGGTTACAAAAACAGACGCAGAATTGTGTATGAGAAACATGTTAGACTATTGTTGAAATTATTATTTATGGGTTACAAAAACGGACGCAGAACTGTGTGTGAGGAACATGTTAGACTATTGTTGAAATTATTATTACCAGCCGGGTTGTTAGGCCGTGGTCCACAGTTCGGCCCCACTATAGGAGGCCATCATCAGTGTCTAGATTGGCACGGTGTCCGCCAGTTTACCTCAGAGATGAGGTAGAGACTATGTGTTCTGCCTGAGAAGGCTCACTTTTATAAAATTTAGTACCAGCACATAGACAAACGCATAGTCTGTAACTCATCTCTGAGGTGAATTAGCGGACACCGTGCCAATCTAGACACTGACGATGGCCTCCGACGGTGAGGCCAAAACGTTTGTAAATAATAACAACTGACGACTACGGCCTAACAGATTGCCTGGTAATAATAACTTCAACACTGTTGAAGCCGGCAGTGAAAGCTTAAGAACTTGTATGTTAAACAATTAATTGTCAAACTTTAATCTTTATTTATTTCATAATGTAAGTAGTTTTAAATCCAGCTACGCACTTAATGAGAATTCTAAGTAGACAAATTCTAGGAATTAAAGAAAACTTTACAATTTATTGAAGTGAAACTTCTTTATCGACGTATGAGAGAAATTTTATAGCAATGTAAAAAAAAATCGTCACGATTTTCGGTTACGCGCCATGTTGTTTTTTTTTATCAAAGTTCAGTATAGTGACGTAAAGAATAATATATTAGTTTGAAAGTGATAAAATAAAAAGACTTATTCAAATTCAAGTGAATTTATAGTAAAAGTGAGAGTGATTATATATTTCGTTTGATAAATCCAACACGTGAGCGTGATTTTAATATTTATTTGAGGTTAACCTCACTTTTTGATTGTAAGTATCAGTAAATGTATATAAATCTATTAAAATTAGCAAGTATTAATAAATATGACTGTAAATATAGTAAACATTATTAATTCTAAAAACAATAAAAAAAACAAATTAAATAATAATTTAAAAATAAAACAAAACACAATTAGAAAATAAAAATATGTATACGTACATCTTTTTTAATTATTCGTTTTTAATGATTTATTTATTCATTTTGAATTCTATAAAATCATTGCATGTCTACAAGATTTTTTTTCTTAAGCCTTATCTACCCAATTTCTGTGAAGTTGTAAATAGTAGAAAAATGATATGTCATAAAGAAGTTTCACTTCTTACCTGTGTACACTGGTACACACACATATTTTTTTTTAATCTACAGGCGACCAAACCTCTACAAGCCACTTTTGTGACTATAAAGCTTAAGCGAGCCACATGAGCGAATCATCTTTTATAAGTAGTGTATGTAACAGCCACTAAATATCTCATAGACGAATAGGCAGACTTACAAAGATAAAAATGGGTGACTAAAGAAGAAATTACTGTCGCATTTTCTACACCAAAACTCAGCTTCTATTGAAATGATACTGAAACTATCCTGAATATGTATATCCTAAACCGCCACTATGCTAAAGTGTCAAACCAAAGGGTATGGTGTAATGTCTTAAGATAGCGCTTCACAGTACGGCGATCTAACTACAGGATGGCACCCCTTGCAACTATGCCATATGCACACGCTTCAAAGGAATAAGTACGGTATTTATTTTAGTTAATTTACTTATTAGCTAAGCTAACAAAATTTAGACGCATCTGTGGAACGGTTCATAGGTACCTGAAAAATAAAACACAGACGGATACCCGAATGAAATTTTATAAAACTGTAGCTGTCCTCACATTCCTGTATGCTAGTGTGACATGCACTCTTCGTGAAAGGGACGTGCAGAAGAGTCAGCCAGCCGAAATGAAATTTCTAAAATGGACGCAAGGTTGTTCTCTCTTGGATCAGAGAAGGAACAAGGTTATTAGACACGATTTAAACATTGTATCATTGCACCAGAAGATTGAAGACCACAGTAGGAGATGGTGTGAACACTTGAATTGCATGCCTGATATCCGTCTACCTTTGGCTGGCTACTGGGAAGAGAGATGTCGGTAGACCGAGAAGTAGATGGGTCCTAGAAGAGGTCTAAGGCCTAGTAATTGGATTGGTGATGATGATGATGATAGATATTAGCAATTAGAACAAATATGTATAGCAATGCACATACATATTGCTAATAAACTTAACAATGGCGTTCTCACCCATCTAATGCATTTTTTTTATACCCGTATCCCGCTAACATTTTTCATTTTTGATATAGTCTACATCAGTGGCGCCTCGTGGTTCTTATAGTTGGGAGTTCAATGTCTGAATGTTTCTAGTAAAGCAAAAGCTATTTATCCCATCCCAAATAACACAGGGGCGGGTCGCAACATGAAAAAAAGACTGTTGTATTAGTAATATTATGTTGTGTTTTTGCTGTTTGTAAATTATTCTAAAACAATATAATTAAATCCTTAAATCCGCAGTGACCGTCAGTCAATGAATTTTTCAGTGAAGGGTTTGTGAGGATCGGTCAAAAATATAACACACATTTTTAACTTATTTGTGTCGACGTTTCGACAGTGTTTATTGTCATCATCAGGACAATTCTTGCTGACGCCCAACACACAACTGCGTTATTGATAAATTTGGTACTAAAAGAAAAAAAGGATGGATTTTTAGCATAATAATTTAGCATTTTCAACAATAAACAGCTGATCACAAAGTCTAAAAGATGCTGGGAGAAGCGTACCAAACAGTTGTGTGTTTGGCGTCAGCAACAATTGTCCTGATGACGACAATAAACATTGTCGAAACGTCGACACAAATAAGTTAAAAATTTGTGTTATAGTTTTGACCGATCCTCACAAACCGTTCACTGAAAAATTTATATAGTTATAATAGTAGGGTAGTTAAATGCCTACGTTACATATTTTGTGGATTTAGATGCACCTTACATTGTTTTAGATCCAGTTAGTACGCTTCGCCCAGCATCTTTTAGACTTTGTAATCAACTGTTTATTGTTGAAAATGCTAAATGTTTATGTTAAAAATCCATCCTTGTTTCCTTTTAGCACCAAATTTATCAATAACGCTTTCATTGAAATCTACAAGTTGGCAAACAAATTAATTCTCCATTGACAGCATAGCACTATTTTATTTTATTTTAATTTAAGATTTAGCTGCACACATTTTCATTGCAGAATGTATTAAGTAGATAAACCTCATACAAAACTGAATGTAAACGGACAGATCATGTGGTAAAAATCATAATCATATGGTATGAAAATGTTGACATTCCCGGTCTTGGCGGTTCGGCCCTCGTCGGAACTAGTCGTCTCTGTCGCTAAGCTGGAATGATAGCGATAGTTCAATGTAACGAGTTCTCACTCCAAAGCCCTCTACATAGCCTATGAGGTGCTGACAGCTGCTTTCCACCTCGAGCAGTAGTAGCGACCAATTTTCTTATTACGCGAAACGATTATTGGTCCATCAACACGATAAGTCTTACAAATCTCGTTACTTAAACACAAAAACTTTCTCTTAACAAATCCTTAAATATATTTAAATTATTTATGGGGTTCAATGAAGCATTGAACCTTATGGACGAGCCGCCACTGGTCATCATTTTTGTTATTTCTATCCATGCATATTATTCCTTAATTTTTCACGCTACTAATCGGATCGTTCTTATAATTCTGTATCTACTTACCTTCTTGGCAGCGCACTAAAACATAGAAGTTATGTACTAGTACATGGCTTTATCCTTTAACCTGTTGATTAGTGCACAACTGGTTGACGTAACGGGGTGTTCCATCCACCGATGTCACCTCGTGGTCCTTCAAGATCGGATGGCCAAATCCTTTTGTTAATTCCAGTCTACAGAAGTGGCATAATCAGTGAGATAGTATGGTCGTAAAGTCTTGTATGGTAGACTTTCAGAAAGCTTACGATAATATACTTACTGTAAAACTATGCGAGCTGCTTCAAGATATCAACATCAATCATACACTTATTTGGGTAAATATAATTAATTTACTACCGACTCGGAACATAAAGTTTTTATGGGTAAAAACGTAAAAGTTTTACCTTGGAGCCTGAACCAGTTTTCGCTTTTAAAAAGCTTCTTCAGAGGCTGCCGCTGGGAGCGCTGTCCGTCTTGTTCTTGGCGACGGTATCGACTTTTGGAAGATCGATGTTGTGTGTGTGGGGTGTGATATGTTCGAATAATGCGTGTGATTTGAATTGTGTATGTTCAAATCTAGGATGTCGTTTTTATGTGTGTATATGTCCAATTGTTCAAGAGTGTCTAGTTTTCGGTCTTTTATGTGTACGTGTAGAATGTCCATGTTATTGTCGATGTTTTTGTATGTGTGGTTTGCAAAGATGGACTCTATAGTGGAGTGTAGTGTTTTTGTGTATTCAATGTATATTTGTTTGAAGCTACGTCCTGTCTGGCCTATGTAGAATTTGTTGCAATCTGAGCAGTTCAGTTTGTAAACACCAGGTAGATCGAATTTGTTTTGTGCTTTGTGTGTGTGTTCTGTTTTGTTTGTAGTTTTGTATGCGATTCTGTATCCTGCTTTTTTGAATTTGTGTTCCGAGTCGGTAGTGAATAAATTATATTTAGTTAAGTAACGGACACGTCATAGACAACGAAATCCAAGAACTTATTTGGGCTGTGCAAAGCTTGTAGGGCCTACAACGATATGACGCCCACAATAAAAGTGGAAAATAGAGTATCAGAACCGTTCAGAGTAAATAAGGGATTACGACAGGGCTGTTGTATCTCCCCCACGGTTGTCAAAATTTACGTTCCAAATGCTCTAACCCATTGGAAGAAAAAATGCAAAGAGATGGGTATTGAAACTGACGATGACAAATGTTTGTACACCCTGCAGTTTGCAGACGATCAAGTGATGAGTGCAAATGAAAAAGAAGACCTGGGGATATATGACGCGCAAACTGAAGGAGAGTATGAAAAATGGGAATTACTGATGAACATAGGAAAAACGCACTATCTGTGTGTCGCGGAAGAAATAACAGATTTAATCTTAGAAACCATCACACGTATGAAAAAATGCATTAACTAGTAATATTTGGGAATAAACTTTAATAAAGAAGGAACAGATGATGTTGAAATAAAATTAAGAATAAAGAAAGGAAAACAAAAAAATTGATAATTAGTGCGATTCTATGGAGCACAGAATTTGGAAAAGAAAGGAAGAAAATATTTTACAATGTGTGATTAAAAGGACGTTGATGCACGGATCCAAAACATAGCAAATATCTAACAGGAAAAAACAGGAAAAACAGGAAACAGAAACAGGGAAAGAAGAAAGTTAGAAGCTACAGAAATGAATGCTTTGAGACGAGCTGCTAGACGTTCAAGGCTAGAGCGAATACGAAATGTAACGATTAAAGAAGAAATCGGCGTACAAAAGATAATCGTCTACTGCACTGAAGAAAGACAATTAATCTGGTACGGACACGTACAAAGAATGGGACAAGACCGACTACCAAAGAAAACAATGAGATAGGAACCTAGAGAGCACAGAAAGAAAAGAAGGCTAAGGAAGACATGGATAGAGGGCTAGAGGTCAATGAGCGATAGAGGACTAAACGATGAACACTGCAACGACAGACAACATTGGATGTTGGGCATCCGACAACATCGTAGGAGGTTTTGAACCCGAATTAATAAAATACAGAAGTCTTGTATGGTATTGGGTGGACTTGTGGAATGTGGAAGTCTGTGTGAAGGGTGTTGTCGCATACATACCATCGGTCATCCGCGACAGCTAGTAGAATTTTTTAATTACATTGCTGTGGAATTGTTATGTTAGATTTTGTAGTGCAGCACCCAAGCTCGATTCCATAATTTACATCTGTGTGGGTTCGAGGACAGTTTGGTAGAGAAGTAGTTTTTACTTCCACGTTTCATAAGGAGATGGAGTATGGCGATCGCGAAAAAATATCGTTTTCGAGATAAGGGCTGATTCTGATTGTGCTGCTCTCAAAACATGAAGAAAAGTGATTTTCCGTAAAGTGTCTGTGTGTTTCTGTGTGTCTGTGTGTAGACGTTTTTCTATGGCGAACGATAACTGCCACAAATTCAAACTGAATCAAATAATTTTTTGCATATGTGCTTAAGCTATAGACTACTCAAGGCCTATTGATTTTGGTGAAGCTCGGTTAAGGTGAAGGGGTAGTTTACCTTCAACGTTTTATGTTTTAACAAGAGTAACTTACTTATTTTTGATAAATAAAGTATTCTGAAAAGAAGGTCATAATAATCCACTGTAGAAAGGCACATGAAATATTTATAAATAAAAAGGGTAGTTGAAGAGGGATGGGATGGGTAAATTTAGTATATGTGTACTACCTTGCTGGCAACAAAGAAGTAGTTTGTGTTAGAATTCCTTCCCGGGAATGTTCCTTTGTCGAATGTTTTCTGCAAAACTAGACGTTTCGGCAATGCCATCGACTGCCATCATCAGCGCTAACATGAGGTGGTATACGTTAGTTGAGGCTGAATGAAGAAGCAGAAGTAGTTTTACGGAAATATTTCATTTTGAAAATGGTTTTAAATATAAATCTTAAATCATGGAAGTCATGTGTGGTTCTCCATACCGATGTGTTTTCTATGATATTTTTTCTGTAGATAAGATTATATGCATATAAGCTATTTAATTCCCTTAAATATTAAATTCACTTGTTTTATTTTGTTTTATGTGGTGTTTCTTGATCGCTTTAGAGTCTAAATAAAGGCAAATGTACTTACTTGACAGCTGTTTGTTGCGGTAGTCCGACGTGGTTAAGACGAACTGTGGGACAGTTACCTCTGCCTAAGGCGAACGTAATGTGTGACGACTTGGATTTGTTGGCCTTGCTTTAGCCATTCTCGAATGAGAGTGAGGTGTTTTGAAGACTGAATGACTCTACTGTAGAATCTTTTTAGATGACAAGATGGCTGTGGTGTCGTCAGCAAATGTACAGATTGTCGTTTCTATGGTGGAAAGACTATGGCTATAATAGAAGAACAGCTGATGAAAACGGAACAGTAGTTTAAGAAAAGAAGGCTGGTTGTTCACGAACGGGGTATTAGAGAGATAGATAGGTAGGTAGATAGATTATATAGATAGATATAGGTAAATAGAGAGAGAGAGAGAGAGAGAGAGAGAGAGAGAGAGAGAGAGAGAGAGAGAGAGAGAGAGAGAGAGAGAGAGAGAGAGAGAGACAGACATACATACAGACATACAGAGTGAGAGAGAGTTTGGTTTGGACGTTGTATAAAATCCGCTACAAACGACTCGTTAACAGACAGTAACACCTCCCTACATTTTCTCGTTTTTGTTAAAAGATTTAATATTCCTTCTTTCTCGCATTTTTGGTTCATCATTAATAATTCAATATGGGCAAACGCAGGACGACGTCCCAGCTTGATTAGCGTACGTAATTCAATCGAGACGTTTACAAACTTCTTTAATGTATTATGCATACCGTACGCACGGAATTTAGCGTTGAAATTTGCTAAACTTTGTAGATTTTACATCTACTAACAAGGTTGGGAGATCTACAGATAGCCTGCGACAATACTGTTGCTTGTTGTTTGTTGCATGCTCAGAGTCAACTGTATGCTCACTGAGATACTAGTTGATCATCAAAGTCAAACAATAAATGCTTTCAATCGTATTCAGTTGGGAAGATAGAACAAAATGCGCCGTTTAAGACACGAGACAGAAGCGTGTACGCTCCAATAGGTTTCCAATCCCCCGATCCTTTATTCCGTTAGCCGATCCTACAAGCTATCATGACGTAAAAATTGTCGTCGTCAGATAAGACGCACACGGCAACTAAAGTGAGTTGACAACCAAACCGGGGACATCCATCGTCAGACGTTACTCTGTACAACATGTGTTACTCGAGCTTTTGGCTATATAACGCTGTTGTTACCGCAGTTTTTTCTCATTTCGTCAGTATATACATTTTTTCTCTCTGTCTCTCCCCCACTCGTTGTCACTCCTCACTCTCACACACTTATACGACTCAAGTTTTAATCGATCCAACGTTATTCCAAATCAAACTTACCTACTGTCGGGGAAATAAAAAATTCTACTAGCTGTCGCGGATGTCCCGTGGTATGTATGCAACAACATGTTTCACACAGACTTCCATATTCCACGAGTACACCCAAAACCATATAAGACACTTGTATTTCTTAATTTGGGTTCAAAACGTCCCCGACATTTTCCGATGCCCAACCTCCATTGTTGTCTGTCGTTGCATTTTTCATCGTTTAGTCCTCTATTGATCTTCTTATGCCATCTATCAATGTTTTCTTGGCTCTTGGTTTGTTTCTGTACTCCCTAGGTATCCATCTCATTGTCTTTTGGTAGTCGGTCTTGTCCCATTCTTTGTACGTGTCTCTACAAGATTAGTTGTTTTTCTCCAAAGCAACAGGCAAAGGTTTCGGTAACAGGCATCTACAGAACATATACACGTTAACACACACAACGAATAAGTCAACATTAACCGACATTATCTGGTTTGGTGCATCGCTGAGCTATCCCCCGGGCATGAGAAACAGCTGCCGTTGTGGAGGTGGTTAATTGCGGAAGCCTTTGACTCATTGGTCCGGCCGTAACGCCTACGACGGCAGAACCTCTAGATAACACTATTCACCTCTACTTGTCTGCGGGCGACTCCTTGAGGAAGCCACTGAGTCTCGCCCTCGGCGTGCATTCAGGTTGGAGGAATTCACAGACTTCTCTCCTGCAGGGCACGCCCATCGTGGGGGAACCGCATCGTAACTTTTATGCAGAAGAAAGACTATTACTCGAGCCTGGCGGTGAAACTGGCATTCATCGGGCTTCGACGCGGGCAATACAAACATACCAGGGCGCAAGACCTCCTGCGCAATTTTAGTTTATCTGACAGAACAATGCCCGTCTTCACCGTGCAGTTCGTCACGGTACACGATATACTCGATACAGGCTACTTACTAGAGGTGAGCCGATATACCTATAACAGGTATTTCGGAAAGATATTTTTGTGGAACAGATATAACAGTGACAAAGTTGAAATACCTGTTCCGATTCAACACCCCCGCCTACGCAATTAACGAGTAAACAAGTACACAAGCATAGCCTATAGAACAAGGAAGTCAGCTCACTCTCGCTGTTACCTGGCCCAGCCAGCAGATCGCACTCGTGTCGTTACAGATCCAACAAGCGAGACAATTTGTTGTTATGATTACGTTTAATGCAGACGCCAAATAATATCTGTACGGAAACCACTGCGAGAAATAAACTTAAGAGACACAGTTATCACACATATCGACGTATTATTATTTGAGGAATGTAATAACCAGTTAACTATCTGTGAGGTAACCGGATATGTCGCGGTACGATAAGCCAACACACATCAAGATAAAAACTGCTTACATTTCTAATATCTGTGTGTCAAACCATACAAAATTACCCTGAACTCACCGTGATTGCGTCAGCTGTCGGAAACCTTGGACAACTTCCGCGAAGACTTGGCTTTCTTGGATGACAGGAGCTCCTTCCTCAGTTCCTTGGTGCGGAAGAAAAAACGACACTTGAGGTAGTGGAAAATTAACTTTCCCGCAAGTTCACTTCTGTGGTCACCACTGCATCCTAAATCTGAAGAGCCGACGAATATAGAATCAATGCTATCCAAACAGTTGAAAAATATGTCGCCCCATAAATTATGTTCCGAGCGAAGTTTCTCTGAGATGACCGCCTCTGCTTGTAAAAGCAACTGGAGTACGCAACGGGAGGGGTATGTTAAATACCTGACATCTTTATCGTAACCATAATCTTTCAAGGAAGTAAACATTGCTACCGAAGGGTCAGGAACTTGTTCACTAGAAAGTGTACGAATACACTGTGGACAATTAATATACTTGTCACTTTTTTTCACTATGTAGCTTAACGAGGTCTGCTTGATATGGGAGGGTGATTTCATTTTCCCAGTCAGTCACTACAATTTTATCTTTGATTTTCATCTCTACACTGTCCTTAATTTCTTTGCTCCTCTGTGCACTTTCTCTAGCCATTGCGCGCATCTGATTTACAAACGAAGTAAGGGGTGCTTCTACTTTGGGTTCGCTGTTTGCTGACGAATTTAGAACAAGTTTCGTTGGAACATATATGGATTGCAACATATGTAAATGTAAAAAGTCGACGGTCGGAGGATGATCATCACAACTTAGAGATCTCAAAATTCCGAAATGACGCTCTACGGGATCTTGATTAAATTTAGCAGTTAAAACATAGGTAAATCCTCTAGCCCACAAAAATTCCGATATTTCAAGAGTACTTGTCAGAGTTACTCTCAATGATTCCATAGTTCTTGAGGACGCAAATGTGTTCTTCTGAGTTTTGATATTTTCTAAAAATCTAATAGAAGTTTGTGTGAGGGAGAACCTTTGTACAGTCCTTTTACGGGCAACGTAGAGTTCAGGACATCCACAAGGTTATTGAGATCTCTGGTTAAACATTCAGTATTCTCACTGCCACGAAACTCATTAGGCTTCATTTCTCTGAAAAATCTAATTGTTTTTGTTACACTGTTGCTGAATAGCTGAAAAGCCAACCTCGTGTTCATTCTTTGAAATGAGTTAGGGTCTATGTGGAGGATGTCAACTTCGGGCAGCTTCGAAGACCGGCGAATTCACATGATGTGTCAATTTTAAATAACTTTCGATAAAATTCATAATTCACTTCTGTGCTTTTATATATCAAATTTACTTTGTCGTGGAAATGATTGCGAATGCATTTAAAAATTTGAACACTATCGGAGAACGCCCATATTTTCCTTTTGTGGTCAACTGGATTTTCAATAAATCACTTTGTTTTCCCCTCCTTTCCTGAGATCTCTAGAATCGTCCAGACCCTTTTATTAGACTGGCTACCATCACACGTGAATGCTATCACTTTCACTCCAGATTGTTCTAATTGAATAATAACTTGAATTAATATTTTTAAAAGTATGTCCCCAGGAGTGGCATTTTTACTTGCATAAATTGCCACGGGCTGGATCCAATTACACAGCAAAGGAACGAACATAAACACAAGGGCATGATTTGCTAGAATATTCTTACTGTATTGCTGTCCGGAGTCTCATCACCTAAATCAACAAAACCATCAATTTTCAAAGTGGACGAATTGAATCTAATGTCCTCCCTTAATTTTACTTCATCGAAAATGAGAATTCCTAACCGTTTATTTTCATCTTTCTCATTTGCGTAAGCTTCCTTAATCGCATTTATGGCGTTTCCGTTCACACCATAATTACTCTTAAAACCTTTACACAGTTTTCTCAGGTGAGATTCTGAAGGCAAAGGTAGTAATTCATGCTTCAGACAATGTCTGTAACCTCTAGGCGATTTTATTTTTAACAGCAAACTGTCCAATATAAATTCATTTGAATATCGCATGCCTTTGGAACGAGCGTTACATTTCTTCAGCATCGTGTCAACCATAAGTTTTTGTTTCTTACTTAGACAACTTAAGCGATCCTCTGCTTCAGTCGAATTGATTTGGCGCGTCTTTCTTTCAAGCAAATTTATTTTAGCTTTGTAAACTGCTAATTTATTTTGTGTTCTTTTTAAGTTCCTGTTTAAGTTTCTTATTCTCTTCTTCAAATTTTGAATAACTGGTGGATCATGAGCACTAGAATTGGTTAATTTAGATGTAGAGGGAAGATTATGATTAGGGTCGATTACTTCTAAAATATTGCATTTAGCGCTGTTGCCACTAGCTGCGGACTCCTTGCGTGATTCCCGTTTCACAGGGGATTTCCGAACCTTTAATTTTTTACTTAAATAAGAAGGCAAGCTAGGAAAAATATGTGGAACAGCACCCGGTTTCAAGGTCCATCTAATTCTCGGAATTTCCACATGTTTCCCATCAATAACAAAGGAATCTGCTTTAATTAAAAGAGCATCAGCAAAATGGCATTCACAAACGGCAGATTTACCCGTAAGTGGGATATCTTTCCTTGGAATCGCCCTAGCCCACGCTGAAAACAGCTTCTCATCTTTAGGAGGTGTAAAGAAATATTTACCTGTATCTGTTCTATATCCAGAGCGACATCCCGGCACGAAACAGGCCGGCATTTTTATTGATAATGATCTTACGAATATATCACACACTTCGGCTTACACACTCACACGTATACGGCTTTATTTTGCACTTATCTTTTACGAAAATAGCCAGCACGTGCACAGCCTAGCAACTACACATCTGGATCTGAGTCGACTGTGGCGCACTCTCTACAGCGTGCCTTCAGCCGTCCCATTGTCGCAATGCTTTACAAGCGGGAGTGAGCACACAGTGTAAAGTAACACTGTTAATACGTTTATTTTCAATTTATTTATTATAACAAATTATATAATACAGGTATAGGCTATGTATAATAAGCAGGGCTTGATTGCAGAGGTAAAGCGCCGGAACGGCGTTCCGGAACCTCTTGGATTCAAAAATAAATTACAACAAAAAAATATATGAAAAAAAACCTAATTATTACAAATAGTTACTACTACTACTTTTTAAATTGTGCCGCTCATCAGTCCCACCACAAAACTAAATATCGGTATGGAGAACCATACATGACTTCCATATTCTAAGATTTATATTTAAAATCATTTTCGAAATGAAATATTACCATAGAAACTACTTCTTTCTACTTACTGCTTCAGCCTTAACCACATTACTGTGGTCACTAACGTATACCACCTCACGTTATCGCACTCGATTTTCACTGATGATGGAAGTCGATGGCATTGCCGAAATGTCTGGTTTTGTAGAAAACATTGGACTACGGCCAAATATCCCGTGAAGGAATTTTAACAAAAACTACTTCTTTGTTGCCGATAACGTTGTACACATATATATCAGTGGCGAAGTTACATGGAGGCAATTGAGGCAATGCCTACCCTAAAAAATTCTGTAGAATAAAAATTATAAATACGTATGAACTACATAACGTAAAGATTATACATTGTTACTGCGACTGTCAAATTTATTAAACCGAAACGTGCTTTATTAAGCGACCGCTAGATGGTGACAGGTGAGATTCGGCATAGTTCGTTTAAAGCGAATGAGGCAACCTGAACTTGCCTCAGCGTTTTTTGTATACATCGTATGTAAACAATGTAGTGGTGTGATAGGGAAGTGTAGGGAGGGGGGATTGTCCCGCGCTGTACACATAGAGCGTTGAGGCATGCCTCACTTCTGTGGTCCAAACAGTTAAGTTAAAGCGCCTGTGTTGTTTCTAAGTGTGTTTATTTTATGCGGTTATTAAAAGTGTCACTGTTATTCCGCTGAACTAACAGATGATCAAGATTGTTATTTGAATTATTTGTAACATTAAACATATATATAGAAACTAATCAAGTTTAAAAATTTGAAGTTCAATCAGTTGTATTATTGTGTATGACTAATACAAGGATTGTTCAATAGAAACACGTATACAGCTGTAAAGCATTTTTTATTCAACGATTTTAAAAGAAGTCTCCAATAACATTAAGACATGAGTTCCACTGTTGCGCTAACCTGTAGATTCCCTGCTAGTAAAATTCTTACGGCTGTTTGTGGAACCATTCGGTTACAGCAAACTCTACCTCAGCGTCCGATTTGAACCACCGTATTTTTAGTGATTCCTTAAAAAAAATTTAAGACAAGATTTTTGCCTACCCATTCATTAACTACTAGCTTCGCCAGTAAGCAAATTGATGTCCATTTTTTCGGCTTGCACGCGTTATGTTGGTGTGGGTTTCGGCACTTTCCATTTAAAAAGCGTGCAAACGTAAGAAAATAAACATGAGTGAGGCCAGAAATAACGTGAATTGTGTGTGTGTGTGTGTGTCTTACCTGCCTTTTTATTGCTGTATTAAATGAAAAAATATCGGTATGGAGAACCATACATGACTTCCATATTCTAAGATTTATATTTAAAATCATTTTCGAAATGAAATATTACCATAGAAACTACTTCTTTCTACTTACTGCTTCAGCCTTAACCACAGTACTGTGGTCACTAACGTATACCACCTCACGTTATCGCACTCGATTTTCACTGATGATGGAAGTCGATGGCATTACCGAAACGTCTGGTTTTGTAGAAAACATTGGACTACGGCCAAATATCCCGGGAAGGAATTTTAACAAAAAAAACTTCTTTGTTGCCGATAACGTTGTACACATATATATAAAATATATGCATAAAATTAATGGCTTGTATAAGTTAATGATTGATCTCCATTAAGTAGTGCTCAAGTTTCCAAAGTTTTAATATTACGATGTCCGTAATTAAAACATCAGAGCAGGTTTAGTGTGAATGAGGGTACACTGAGGACAAAAATTTTCAACATTTCCTATTGAGCGTTGCTTAGAGTAAAGCTGCGAATCTACAGTGTATGTTTCACAGAACAAACACGCGAAAAAGAAGGAGCGCTCCGAAGTCACTCATGGACCCTCAGCATCTTGCAGAGGGTTCATTCCCTAAAGACGAAAAGTCTGTCTATGAATCGTTCCTCTGTAAACACGTGCAGTTACATTGCCCAGCGATCCACAGGAAGCAAATTGATGTCCATTTTTTCGGCTTGCACGCGTTATGTTGGTGTGGGTTTTGGCACTTTCCATTTAAAAAGCGTGCAAATGTAAGAAAATAAACATGAGTGAGGCCAGAAATAACGTGAATTGTGTGTGTGTGTGTCTTACCTGCCTTTTTATTGCTGTAGGCATAATAATAAAATGGAAACGTAAACATTACATAACTGAGATATGCTTACCTGCCACGAACGATATATTATTTTATACATGGAGGAGTTCAGTGACATACACACGTACAGAAGAATTATATATATATAAAGATATTATCTCATACATAATTTACATTAAAATGAAAAAATTATAATTTTATTCCCTGGCAACAAAATTATTTTATTTTTAACAATTACCATTGTTTGAAAAAGTTTAAATGAATTTTCAAGTACTTTACTGTTGTTAAAACGTAAAAGGTTGCAGGTAAACTACCCCTTCCCCTTAACCGATCTTCACGAAAATCGAAAATCCTTGAGACCTCTACAATTCAGGGAAGTATGCAAAAAATTATTTGATTATGTTTGAATTTGCGGCTGTTATCGTTTACCATATAAAATACGCTTGATAAAAAAACGTTGCAGGTAAACTACCCCTTCCCCTTAACCGATCTTCACCAAAAACAATACATCTTGAGTACTCCACAAATCAGGGCTGTATGCAAAACATTATTTGATTCTGTTTGAATTTGCGGCTGTTATCGTTTGCCATAGAAAATACCCTTGTTAAAAAAACGTTGCAGGTAAACTACCCCTTTCCCTTAACCGATCTTCACCAAAAACAATAGGTCTTGAGAACTCTACAATTTAGGGCTGTATGCAAATAATCTTTTGATTCTGTTTGAATTTACGGCTGTTATCGTTTGCCATAGAAAAAAATCTACACACAGACACACAGACAGACAGACAGACAGACACACACACACACAGACACTTTTAGGAAAACGACTTTTTTTCATGTTTTGAGTGTAGTACAATCAGAATCTGCAATAATCTCGAACACGATTTTTTTTTTGCCATCACCATACTTCCATTTCCTTAAGGAATATGGAAGTAATATTATATTACATTAAAATGAAAAAATTATAATTTTATTGCCTGGCAACAAAATTATTTTATTTTTAACAATTACCATTGTTTCAAAAAGTTTAAATAAATTTTCAAGTACTTTACTCTTGTTAAAACGTAAAAGGTTGCAGGTAAACTACCCCTTTCCCTTAACCGATCTTCACCAAAATCGAAAGTCCTTGAGACCTCTACAATTCAGGGATGTGTGCAAAACATTATTTGATTCTGTTTGAATTTGCGGCTGTTATCGTTTGCCATATACAATACGCTTGATAAAAAAACGTTGCAGGTAAACTACCCCTTCCCCTTAATCGATCGTCACCAAAAACAATAGGTCTTGAGTACTCTACAAATCAGGGCTGTATGCAAAACATTATTTGATTCTGTTTGAATTTACGGCTGTTATCGTTTGCCATAAAAAATACCCTTGTTAAAAAAACGTTGCTAGTAAACTACCCCTTTACCTCAACCGATCTTCACGAAAAACAATAGATCTTGAGAACTCTACAATTTAGGGCTGTATGCAAATAATCTTTTGATTCTGTTTGAATTTGCGGCTGTTATCGTTTGCCATAGGAAATACCCTTGTTAAAACATAAAACGTTACAGGTAAACTACCCCTTTCCCTTAACCGATCTTCACCAAAAACAATAGGTCTTGAGAACTCTACAATTCAGGGCTGTATACGAAACATTATTTAATTCTGTTTGAATTTGCGGCTGTTATCGTTTGCCAAAAAAAAAATTTCCCTTGATAAAAAAAACCGTTGCCGGTAAACTACCCTTTTCCCTCAACCAATCTTCACCAAAAACAATAGGTCGTGAGTACTCTACAAATCAGTGCGGTATGCAAAAAATTATTTGATTCTGTTTGAATTTGCGGCAGTTATCGTTTGCCATAGAAAAAAAATCTACACACAGACAGACACACAGACACACAGACACACAGACAGACAGACAGACAGACAGACAGACAGACAGACAGACAGACAGACAGACAGACAGACAGACAGACAGACAGACAGACAGACAGACAGACAAACAGGTAGACAGACAGACAGACAGACACACAGACACTTTTTTTCATGTTTTGAGTGTAGTACAATCAGAATCTGCAATAATCTCGAACACGATTTTTTTTGCCATCACCATACTTCCATTCCTTAAGGAATATGGAAGTAACATTTGTCAAAATCAAACACCAGCACTAATCTTTGTCTTAACTATTATCGTTAATTTTTTAAAAATATTTTCTATCTGAAATTCTCTTGTAAGTAGAACGTATTTTAAAAAATTTCAACAAGGCTCGCTCGAAGATGACACTCGCAGTTAGTGGTGTCGACACGAAGTGACGACCGACGTTTGTCTATGCATTCCAGAATTTTTTCGTGTCTTTATACCTTGACATGTGCTATTAAATCAACAGTAATATCTTCAAGTGAATGTGAGAGGGGTTTTTCACAAATGAATCTAATCATTACATCTTTAAGAGCATCTCTAAATACAAAGACTGTAATCAGCCTCTTTTTTGTGAAAATTAATGGATCTCCTTTCCGTTTACTACGTGGACCCACGGCTGATTTCTGGCCATCATACAGCATTAGACACAAAGAGTAAGGAAAAGTCAAGAAACAAACAATATGACGACACAATGATGAAACTATGGAAACTTTTTAAAAATGTCCGAACCACCGAAACGGTCACTTAGAGTTTGATTGAGGCTCCGGGACGTCGCCATCATGAGTGACATGTTTTTGATTTTCGTGCGGCGGCTAACCTGACGATGAAACCCTTCAGAAATATCAGTAAGCTTTATTATTTTCTTAGATACAAGTTTATACGTATGTTACATATTTTATAAGGCTTTAAAAATATAGACATCCTCTGTAATAACCTTTGTAATAAACTTATATACGCTATTATAAAATGTAAGTATATTTATGTCTGTACAACTTTTGAATTGATGAGTTTCGGCAACTATAATTTTAGAAATCAACCACTGATAATAAGGATGCAATAACATGTATTTGTACGTGTTATATTTTGGAACGGTATCGTCCGTATCTGTTATTTTCTAATACTAGGTTGGCACACCTCTACTACTTACACTCGAGGGGCGTGTGGTGAGATGTATACGGCTAGAATATACAACAGAAGAAGGGGCTAATACTTGAGTAAAGGTGATGATGATGATGAAAATATTAATGTTGAGAATATAAGTAGTTCTACAACTGGCTTGCTCCATTTAACTACGCGATTCCACCTGTTTCTCTCTCCTCAATTTCCATCGGAAAGTTTCCACTATTCGGAGTTTTAACTACTTCATCCCTCTATAGTAACCACGGTCTGCCTCTTCTTTTTTCCTGCGGTACTTTATCCTGTTTCCTTACCACCCACCTAATTTTATTTCCACTTCTTTCATATCCGTACCCCGCTAGCGTTTCATATTCTTTATACAGTCTACAAGTTTGTTGTACCCGATTCGTCCTTTACTTTCTCGCTACCATGCGGCTTGTTGTTGTAACTCTGCAGCTCCTTACCGCAACATCTATTTTGGCCGTGAGCCCACTTAAATTTTATACTGCTGTAAGTAAACCCTATTTATAGTGAGAAAAAAAATGATACGCCATCACAGAACATACCACATGTTTCACGGTTATCCCAGCAGAACCAGCTGTAATGTTGTGTGCGTACGTGACTCTCAACATGCGTCAACCTGACCGAGGCTGTTCCAGACTTCACCAGCCCGCGCGCACTTTGTTCAAGGCTGCAAGCAATTACGCTCTAGTGTAGTGTTGACGCGTATTATGGAATACTCTGGAATCTCAGCGGGGTATAAATATAAGCATTCAGCGACGCTTAGTTACAGTTTCAGTTTCTCTAAACTGTCGGACCATTTCTTCTTGGGTTTTACGAGGCTACTCTCCACTTTCGACTGATATAGTAAGGCTACCTTGTGGAATCTGTCACTGCGCATTCTGCTAATATGTTGTTTCCAGCTTTCTCTATTCTTAATTCTGATTCAATTTACTTTATCAACTTTCAGTCCCCCTCTTATCTGACTATTTCTTTTCATATCTAATTTTTTGTACCCAGCTATGGAACGCAACAATTGTAAAGTCTGTAAATCAGAATAAAATTGTCTAACACGTGTATTGGGTGAAGAGGCACGGCTTCGGATTCCTCCCACGCTCACCAGAACACTCGCGAAAACAATAATTTAAATTAAATTATATCGTTACGATATTACAGAACAATCTGCGTGTTTATCGAATGTTCCAGTGGATTCCAGCTGTAATGTGTGTGTGTGCGTACATAATGCTGCTACTTTGCGGTGAAAGACAATTACGCGTCAACTATCGGCTCAATACCAGTCCATACCGGTCCACGCGTGCTGTGTTCAAGGTCGCAATTAATTACGTTCTAGTGTTTTCTAGTAGACGCCTATTGGCAAATATTCTGGAATTTCAGCGGGGTATAAATACAAGTATTCAGCGAAGCTCAGTCAGTTATTTTCGGGCGATTGCTCTGTGCGTTCAGATGGTTATTACTGAAGTGTTGTGTTTTATAATCGGGCGGGACAATCTTAATACAATTGTGTTTTATATTAGTTGACCTTTTATTGCGTGTGAAGAAGTTTTATTTGATTTGTCGTAAGAGACTGTCTTGTTAATTACGAACTGTTTAACTGTGATAATTAAAGCTGGTGATTAGTGACGTAATTGGTGTCTTGTATTTTGTTTTCCACTGTACCATACTACGATAAGTAGACCGTAGTAACAATATTTATTTTTTCCCATTCGTGTTTAGGTCCCAGTTCTAAGAGACTATAGAGATTATGTTATTTCAGCGTTTATTTACAGTGTATGTTAATAAACAGGCCAATTGAAAATGTGCTAATAAACAGAATTCAAAGTGTGCATCCATTTATTTTGAGACATATTGTAGGCCTGTACAGCTAACTGGATAATGCAGAAGCAGACGTTTACAGTCAGAACCAATTAGCACTAACACAGTGGTATCAAGTAACCACCCACACGCGTATAGTGTTGGTGTTTCAAACTGTGTTTAGTTCATTATTAATCACTAAAGTTTATGTTGCGTCAGATTATTAATAACCGACTCCTTTGGTAGTACTCGTACTAGTAGTCATTGGTATACTATTACAAGAGAACCAGTTACTACAGTAACAAGCTGTTCCACAGCGTTAGCTGCAGCGTTTCCTGGTTCCTTATTCATGCTGACATTTATCAAACAAGTTTTGTTTTATGGGATGTCTGTAAGGCATTTTGGCGACAAAATTCGACCATTTTTATTTTTTTTTGTTCCAAAATATTGTATGGAATGTCTGCTTTTATTTGATATGAGATTTAAATTAATCGGACGACTAGAAGAGTTTTTCGATTTTTTTTAGGTGATAATCCTTGGGATAAACTCACCCATTCGAGCTTATGCATATCATATTTCGGTTTGTTATAATACACAGAACTATTGTTTTTCGTTCGTATTTCTCTTTGCATTTTTATTTATATTACACATGTGGATAATTTTAAACCTATATTTAGAGACCTGGCTAACCCAGAACTTTTAAAAAAGTGTCTCCATGGGAAAAGTCAAACCCCAATGAGTCGGTAAACAACATAATTTGGTCGCGCATTCCTAAAACTGTTTTTATTTCCCTACAAACATTGAATTTTGGAGTTTATGATGCAGTTTCATGCTTTAATAGAGGTTACTTAATCAGGTGCTTAGTGTTAAAACAACTAGGCATGTCAGTAATAAAGAACTGTGCTGAAATTATCTTGGGTATTGATGTGAAATGAGTGCAGAGAGCTGAAAAATTAACTGCAGAACTACATAAAGAAGCCCGGCGAAAGAGAACAATGGCAAAAATGAAGCTGGAAGAAGAATCTGAAGCTGCAGAAGATCTAGTTAAGCCTTGTCATGCATCAGAACTATATTAGACAATTTACACAAGTTCATTATATAGATAATTAATCTTCAATTGCTGTTTTCCGAAAATTTTTATTTTTTATATAAAAGAACCATTATCTCAGAAACTACTAGATATACAAAGCTTATATTTTCTCTACATGAGTATGACAAAGGGTAACACGGGGATTTTTCGATACAATGTGCCTGTCACGAGAAAAATTATAATATGAGATTTTTGAAGTGTTAAACATTGTATTGGATTAAAATGTTTAAAATGGGTCAACGTAAGTATATCCAAAATCCCCATGTTAAAGTTTCTATTGAGGCCCAATTAATCAATGGTTAAAGTTTCAAACAGCTCAGTTAATTAATGTTTGAGAAAACGGGTCATAAATTCTAGTAAATTAACATGGGCGAAATAGTGCGTATAACGCCCCTTAAGTCAATGGCAAGGGAAGCGTTTATGAAAACAAAGAGAATAGTCGTAGGTAGGTTTATGAATTGCTATAACATATTAAAGTACAAAATATTTAAAGTCAGAAAAACAGTTCAAACGACTTACAAACTTTGAATTCATTTTTTCAGTTATTACGTAATAGGTTTTCCAGGAAATTTAGACTCCGTCTATTGTGTAAATTAATTTTTAAAATTTGAAATATAGAATTCTTGTATAGTTTTTATGCCTTAAAATCCTTTTAACGTTTTCTGCTCTTTATGAAAAAAATGTAAATTTTTCTTAATAACGTTTATTTTTATTAACATAAAACACTGTAGAATTTAATTAAAAAAAAAAAACACTTCTTTTGCTAATGTAAAAACGCTTCTGAGGCATACAAGTTGTTACCTCTTAAACATAACCTAAAACAATATTATTTACCAGCACTAAAGAAAAAACCTGTGACTGGTTAAAATCACTTTTTTTACATCTTATAAAACCTAAAATAGTAGGAAAATTGTTGTCATTACCTATATAATGTAAGTTTAAAATACTGGTATGAAAAGTTTGGATTTTTTTATAAAACAGCAGTGAATACTGCAAGAATGAAAATATAAAAATGCATTTCTATAAAAAAATCACATTTCTAAAAAAATATAGGTGAAAATCTTTGCATTTAGTTTCGTAGTCCCGTCAACAAAGTAGAAATCATGTAGAGGATTGTTTTTGCAGCAAAAATACTGGACCGCTTAGAACGTTACAAGTTCTCTAAATTTGAATTAATTTCTAGTTTCCATAACTGATTATCATATGTTCAGATTGGTTTCAGTGTTGTGTTGAAAAGCAGAATATCATATGTAAGTACAAAATTTATACCTAAAAGTAGAAGTCTGGGACAGCCGATGAGATCAGTTGTAACAACGGAGACATAATAGACTGTGAGCAAAAAAGAAGAAAAGTAAAAAGATTTCTGTTGTCTAGGGACATCAAGGTCTCAAACTGGTCAGCTGATATTAGCGACAGGGAGAGAAACCAGCAGAGAGCTTCTAAACAGAATTCTACGAATTATAAAATTATCTCTTTAGATTGTAAAAAAAAAATAATAAAAATATAATTTTGTTAATCGCGGCGGACAGATTTGTCTGTGTATCCAGTCCAATGAACTCGCTATTAAATGTCTCTACTGTTTAGTGAAAGCACACATTTGATCCAATTTCATTTACTTAATTAACAGTTTATGGAAAATTCACGATGTTTACCAAAACTAGTAAACATTACTCTATCATCTGCTAATTAACATTAATTTAAACTAGTACTATAGTCTTTAATATTATTAAAACAATATTTTTTACGTATCAAATATTGCAGTATCTCACAATTTAATTAAATAAATTGAAGTGTATAAAACGTTTCTTGAATAGCGGCACTCGATCATAAATTGTATTATAATTACTTTAATATGAGCCTTTTGTTAATTAATTGATTGATGAAAATTACCATCTTGGAGACTATAAGCATAAAGTTAATGCGGACACAGATTCCCGCAGATTTGGATTCTCATTTCCATAGACTGCGTGTTAGGAGAAACGAATAATGTTACTGTATGTGATTCTATATCTAAAAACAAGAAAAATATCCCATACAACCATAGGTGTTGAAGTTACGGTCATAAAAAGAATGTAAACCCCACCTCTGTTCTGAAGGTAGAATAATTCAATACAAAAATTCCTGAAACGGAGATTTGAAGACAAAATTAGTGATTGCATATGTTGTTTGCTCTGAACTATACAAATATAAGTTTTCAGGGCTGTGCCCTTAGTAATTATTAAGAAAATTCTTAAAAAGTGCAGAACACTGGAATCGTAAAACTTGATGTTTTAGATAAATCCTTAAATTCGTAGTGACCGTCAATCAATGAATTTTTCCGGTAAAGGGTTTGTGAAGATCGATCAAAAAGTATAACACAAATTTTAAATTATTTGTGTCAACGTTTCCAAATATTACACATGTGTTACATTTCACAAGAAATCACATATCTATTACATATCGTAATTGATAGGTTTACCATAAACTTGTGTTTGTAATATTATGTAAATTCTCTGATGTTCGTAAAGTTTTACAGTTATTGTGTAATTTAGAATTCTCTAAATTAATGACAATGTTTTCAATACCAGTAGTGAGTGAAACATGATAAAATAACTTTTAATAATTTACATAATTGAATATCCCTATAATCTGTATTTACCTATAATATGTTTTATACTATGCTATATGTTGACAGGTATATGTATAAACGTTTTCTGTACCAATTCTAATATATAATTGTTGATTACTACTTTTATAATTAATTACAAACACTATTACATTATTAGTAATTTAAATTGTAATATTGTATAACTTATCTTCTGGGATATTAAAATTTTCTCGTTGTATTTAAGGAAAACATTTGATGATGTAAAACAAACGGTTTAAATTCCTTCACACATACACACATGCGCGAGCGCACACACACATGCACTCACATACACAAACACGTTTTCTCAAATAATTGATCTGTTGTATTTGACATTTCTTTTGTATTCATACACAGGTCCTGATGATGACAATAAATATTATCGAAACGTCGACAAAAATAATTTAAAATTTGTGTTATACTTTATCACCGGTCCTCACAAAGTCTTTACCGAAAAAATTCAGGGTATTTTAGGTTTGGTGTAAAAGCGTTATTCAGTTATTAATGACAAACATATCAGTTCCTATCTAACCTGAGATACCCAGCAGATACTGATCTAAAGAACCTCACGTCTGCACTTTGCAGTCAACTTTCAAGTGCATTCGTTATTGCCCATCTTCGCTACCATATAGAAATGAACATCACAGTGTAAACTAATAATAACGTTATTCGTTCAAAACGGAAATAATAGAAGAAAATATCAAGGATCGAAATTTGGACACATTTGTACAACTTAAAATATACATACAAAGGTATATGTAATAATAATATCATAACTGTTATTATTATAATTTGTATTTATTTATAAGGTTACAGCAAAAGCAATGGTCATTTGCAACTTCAAAAAGTATAAAAATGAATGTGTAAATAATACAGAAATTTTCATACACATGCAGTAACATATATTATTATATTACGAATATACGGAGTGTGGTAAGCCCCGCGTTGGGATCGACATATGTTATATTACGTATGTCTTCACCTCTTGAAATATACTATTATATTTAAGTCTTGTTTATTTATGAATAATTAGGTTGAAATCTTTTACTTAATTAAAGCCTCAAAGGTTGGTTTAGTAAATAAATAATTTGTTTGGTGTATTGCTCGGGTTCGCTGAGTTCGTAATTGAATTTTGACCTTCACTCGTTGCTAAGATGAACCGATTGGTGTGCCTTCTCACTGAAAATATAAGTATTTGGTTATACAGATACTTACTTGTAATGGTGGTTTACTAGTAATGGCGATGGGTATTGCTAGTCATAAAGTTAAAATTATTCAAACCCACTTGTTGCCGCCACCAATGCTGCCAACCATGGATGCCGTTCACCTAAGCTGCAACGTCTTAGTATAGTAAATAAAATAATCAGTCAAAACTTTTGTATGGATTATGAATTACTTTTATTCTTCGAACTCAATTTTTAATTACCATTAACATACAATAATATGGTTTAATTTCCTTTAAATTCAATGTCACTGATGGACTCTGGAAAATGATTATATCCCAGGGTTACAAGTTTGATTGAACAATTCGTCACTATGGACGCTAAGAATTTCGTTACATTATTTAATAAATAAAGCAGGTTCTTTGAGACTGCAAGATACACATAAACTAAAACAATGCACTACTATCATGGTTTAGTAGTAGGAGAGTGACAACATTATTAAAATTCCTTAACGAATAACATAAAAAGTGAACATGTGATTATCATTGAAATTCGGGGTTAAACTGGTTTCATTGGAACATAACTTAATCAACTTTAAATAACTAATATTTCTTTAACCATTCTAACATCTTCGTACCATACGGTTATGAACGTAATCTAGTGATAAACTTCATTATCTACCTTCTTAGATTGGATAAAACAAAGTTAACAGGTATTTGGATACTCTCCACTAATAGGGTTGAGAATTATTACATATTTAGTAATAATCCTAATTTTAAACACTGCATAATGCTTATTCTACAATAGTTCAAAGTTTTCTTTTAAGTTCTTCATTAACTGTTTAATGCCTCTTATCTCAGTAAGTCCATTGAGTTACTTCTAAAATTAAAGTTTGTTTTCGATTAAATCTCTCACTATTAATTGTCTGATTTAATGGTTAAAGTACTTTTCCAATCTTGGTTGGTTAAAATTGATCTAATTATGTTAACTGATTTCGCTAATAGCGTTTCTCGAATATTTTATTCCTATTTTAAATATTTAGTCATGGTCACTTATACTTGCGTTCTAAGTCGTTCTTGGAGTATCACTATTGAACAATTTTTATTTGAATTAAATTATTTTAATAATTCATTATCGCTCACTGCCTATGCGCACATACTCGGGATTAGAACACTGGTTAAATAAAACTTTCACTCTGTTTACATCCGACCTAACCTCAACTTCGTGTTTCGAGGTTATAATGCTTTAGTCAGCTGCCGGCTATTAATTCAGTATTGTTGGTGACGATGACCTGCGTGGAGTTCTCGTCGGAGTCTCGAGATGAACTAATCCTCTTACCTGTGTCAAAATCTCGTACCTAGTAATTAATAACGGCCTCTGATTGGTCAATTATTGTAATTTCCGTGTACTTTCGGTATAATTCGGCAAAATATACGCTTTCTTGGCGTCATCTCGCTGGGTTCGATATTACGGGAAATTGGTTCCCCATTGTACGCCCACGGGCTTGTAATTAATTATTTTTTTTTTATAATTTAAATTGTTCACTTATAAATACTCTAGTCCTTTTTTAATTACTCCCATCGTTTTTGTCCTTTTACCACGAGTATTTCCGTTACCCACACCATATAACTTTGATAAGGATTAACAAAATAAATTTATTGCTATTTCTTATGATCTATTTACATATCTTATTTTCTACTTTACTCTATTTATTAAGTCCACTCCCTGGTAAATTATTATAATTTTTATTTATTTTTTAATTATCACACCCTCTCATTAAAGTTTCAGGTGGTAATTCTTTAAAATTGTCTCTAGTAGTTTAGGCCTACTTCAATATTTTTTACTATGTATTTGTCCCTTTCTTATATTAGGGATTCTTATATTTATTGTATTATTATTATTATTATTCACTTTTGTTCTGTTTGATAGCTTATAATTACTGCAAAGTAGTATTTTACATAATTATTTAACTACTATCCCTAACAATTATATTTCTTTTGGCTAGACGCTTGGTCTATGGCCTTGCTAATTGTTTATTATTCATTTTATAATATTATGGGTTTCTAAACCATATTTTCTGTGGCCTATTTATACTGAACTAATCATTACAACTTCTGATTATCTCAGTATTAACTAGTATTGTCTTATTTTATTTTATTTACATTTTTCCTCAGACTATCATTCAGTATTCTTGAGTGTTACTTTTTTTTCTTATTTGACATTACACCTTCCTCTTTTAATCAGGTTTAGTTTGTACCAGATTTATTATAGTAAAGTTAATGCTTGGCAGTGTTTTGTTCTGCTTTGGTATTTTGACATTTGTTGGTAACTATCTAATGCTTTCTGCATCTAGTTTCAGCTATGAGTTACATATAATATACATCATTAGTATTAATTTTATGGCAATAAACATTGACTTGCCTTACATTAGTAGTATTACTTCTTAGTTAATATCGTGGACTGAGTCCCTTTTCTTTTATAATCATCTTATGTGTGATTATTATTGTTCAAAGGTGCCAGTACTATGCTGTACCTCTTGAGCATGTTAATTTACATTTATAATGTACACAAGTCCTTTTATATTATTAATTTTTGCAAATGGCATACTCCTTATAGTCTCTAGTTTGCTTACATTAAAATACACTCTAGTTTGAGAGCATTCCTGTTATGGTTTTATGCAATTCTACTTGAAACTTGCTGGTTGTTCAGGTTATGTGTCCTCACCTGGATTTGGTTGAACCTGAGATTTTTTTTTATATATTGCATGAGTTCTTTACATCAATTTACTTAATGCTAATTTTTATTATTTATAGTTATATTTTTCTTTTTTGTGACTATCTCAAGATTATTGTTGATTAATAGTTGTCTCTTATAATTTTATATCTACTTTACCATTTGTACTAGTCTTTTGGACATCATTTAGTGGTTACTTTTATACATTATTAATTTATACATTTACAACTCTTATATTCACTCTCCCCTTTATTTTCTATCATCATTGTTTTACCTTTGAGTTCTGGTTATGCTGTCAAGTCATTGAAGTTAGTTTATTAATAGTTTGATGTCATTGTCAAGTCACAGCACAGGGTTATAAATCAACTTTTAAATTACTCCTATTTTCTCTATCATTAACAATACTTTATATTCTCATGGTTTATTTTATTCTTGTCATTACTTGTTCCTTCTTGTAGTTAATTTCCTTTTATTTTCCTTATTTGCACTGATTCTTTTATTACCCTTAATAAATCTCTTCTTGTTAGGGGTGTTGTTGTCTTCTTTTCACAGTCTGATCTATTGGGTATTTGGGTCAACGTCGTATTGTCTTTAGTCGTGTGACTTCGTTTCTTCTGTAATAAATTACTTGTTAATTATAATTTATTTTTATCCTTTATATTAGTCACAATTCGTCGTATGTTCCTTTTTAATGTTCCCATTTTGTTGTTTATTTTGTTTTGGATAGTTTATAACCAGTTTGTTTTACGTTGGTATTGGGTTGGTTATATGTACCGTTACATATTGCCTCCTTACTAGAATTGATTATTTCAGAAATTCCTTCTTGGTATTGAAGAAATTATCAATTGTTTTATTTTCATATTTATTCACCTATAATGCTTTCATATTTCTATCTACTTCTATACCTGACCTTGCTCCATTGAGTTTCTATCTGTTATATTACTCCTGTTTTCTTCCTTCATAAGTCTGTAATCTGATATATCTTTTTAGCTGGTGTGTTATCCCTTACATATTTAATTTCCCTAACATTTTTCCCTATCATGTGCGTTGGTTCAGGTCGGGTGGGCACTTTTGGCTCCATTACTCCGCTGTCCATCCTACACCTTCTGAGTCCAGAGGAACGTATCGTCTGCTCAGGTAAATGATTGCTGGAATACTTCTACAGACAATTCATTATATAAAAACCGTAAAAGTAGTCGGTTGGCGACTAATAGGAAAAACTCTTGGGATTGTTCACGCTGTTGCCGTTTGCATTTGATTATACATTTTTTCTTCTTGATTCCTACTTATTTTCTGTAGCTCCTTATTAGATAACGTTGTTAACAGGTATTATTTGTAAATCATTTTGATTTTCCTTCTTGTGACAGATGTTTTTTCGTATCTCTTTTTCCTTTATTCTTGCTGATCAATTTCCTTCTAATAAACTTCAAATGGTAGTTTGTTGACAATTATTATTATTATGGTTCTTCTTATTATGCTTGCAATTAAATTCATTCCAGTAAATATTAATACTAGCCTTACTATTAAAAGCAATATTAACAACCTATCAAAATTACCTATTTACAATCTATTTAAAATTTAAAGTCAAACTGTAAATAAAAGTAAATGAACCATGTCATTTGCGTGTATAAATTTTACAAATAAGTTGCAAATATTTATAAGAAATTGTGACGTCAAAGACCGGCCGTCTTGCTGAATTATTATTGTAGAACCAACATGTCAGACAGAAGATGTAACGATATTTCAACAAAAAATGCAAAAATATTTTAAAGAGCTGGAGGCGGCTGGCTGAAAACAGAATATTTTCCTGTAACAAATTATATCAGACGAGATTTCCACAGCAGAGCAAATCTAAAGTAACAAAGAATCTTATAATAACCACTATATTAAATATTTATTAGACGCAACTATTTTATGCAAATGTTTTTTCTCAGTCAATTTCTTTCTGTAAACTTGAACATAGTTGTTTATTCATTAAATTAAATATAAATTAGTAGTTGGTTTAAAGAATGAATAACATTTAAAAGAAATAAAAACATTGTCATTATAAATAACAAGCCTGTACTCCTTTATTTATTTTGTTTTTGATGCAAAATTTGTCACTTATCTTCCATTCTCTCGTTATTTTCCATTTTGTCTTCCCTTATTCTGCTGTCTATAGAATATACATTTAACTCGGTTCTTACATCTTCATTTCGTATTTAGTAGGTAAGGGTCCAACCTTTGTTTTTTTCCAAGAATTTCATTTCACTTGTTTGTATTCTTTGTTCATCATTTCTCGCCATCGTCCAAGTTTCACTTCCATAAGTTACAACAGGTGTTGCCGTTACTTTATAGAATTTTATCTTGGTGTCTTTCCTTATCTTATTTCGAAGTGTTCTGTGTATAGTACAGCAAATCATTTTACATCTATTTTTATATCGATATCGCTGTCGTACTAATAAGTTACATCACACCCTAGAAAATTGGATTAGATAACTGTTCTAGAGCCTGATTGTTTATAATTATCTTGGAACTTATCGGATAATTTTCTCTAAAAGCCATAACTTTTGTTTTCTGTGTTGACATTTTACGATTATATTTTTTGCGTATTTGGGTCAAGCGGAAAACTGCTATCTGGAGATCTTTTTCTGTTTTTGCATGATAACCTGATCATCAGTGAATAACACGGTATTGATACACAATTATGAAATAAATAAACTAATATATGGAATTGATATAGTAAGATTTATAAAGAATAGAAAGCTATTGTTGACACAATTAAAGTGTATGGTGGGCATGTATGTCTGAAGAACAAATTCCCTAAGATTTTGTGTTATCTATCTAACTAGAAAATATTGACACTACAGGATAATCCGCGCCTGAAGCCTGCTGTTATTCAGAGATGTTACAAAGACACCCATATAGAGAGAGAGAGAGAGATGTTCACGATTTTTCCTTATAGCCTGTAAACTATATTTAATAAACAATTAACTGCAGTTTCTACTGTTTTTGTGTACTATTTTTAAATAGATGGATGACTGTCAGTTTAATTTGAATGTTTTTATTTATCCACATTATAAAATTTTAATTGTGAGTAACGAATTCGTTTCCAACAAATGTATAGTAACAACAAAAGAAATGTTGCGAAATTTTAAAGCTAATAAAAACCCGGATAATGGTCTCCCGGTTTGCAGAAACATCACTAACCACGTGGAAATCCTACACACACACACACACAATTAAATAAAAGAATTCTCTGCATTAAGTTAAGGAGTATTGTATATCAGTAAACACTCAAGTCACAACTTGCTTAATAAAAATTTTGCGTAATTCCAAATTTTACTGAGATCTTCTCAACTTGAAATGAAGCAGGTTTCATTGTACGTAATTAGCAGTAGTTTTGTTGATAGTTCTAGTTTTAGCCATATTGGTAATTCTGGTTGCTGAATACTGTAGCAAATTACAATTTAGGTTAAAATAGAAAACTAAAAATAAAATTGTTTACAATAATATAATGTTTTTTACTTAATACTTTTGTAATAAATGCGTTTTATGTCGTATTCTTTTGTCTTGCTAACTAAACAGGAGATGGATATTTAGAACATAGACATGCCTACGGATAAAGAGAAAATAGAGGGAGGGGAAGAAGAGCCATTCAATTTCACTTTCTCTCTTTCATTTTCTGCTATTCTATTCACTTTTCATCTTCTTTTTGCCAAACGCCTTGAAATCTGCTAGGAAGGTGCTTGCAGATTTTTTTACTACATATCTAGCGTAAATAAAGGAATTATATTTTGGGAGAATTTTCGTCTAAAATACTTACATATTAACCACATTGATCGTTAATTGTGTTGGACCAAACTGACAGAAACAGAATTATTACATTTAGTTGACAAGACATATGTCCGAATTTAAGTGAAAAAAGCAAGATTTTCTTAGTACAATCCCGACCATCACTACACTTGCTGCTTCAGTTGTCAAACTTTATGCTACATTTTGCATCTTCTCCTGGTTCATTAGTGTTCTCTCTTTGGTTTCAACTAGTGGTCTTGTAATCTTGTAACAGCGGCTTTCATTATTAAAAAAAATCTTGCATTTAGTTATATAATTAACGGAATTTTGTAATTTTGTAATTCTTTTACTTCGGTGAATTCATCGTAACATTTGCAGGACAGCTTGCAGACAGATAAAATTATTAGAAAGTTTTGTGTTTGGAAATGATACGGAATCTGAGTTGGGCCTACTTGGATAAAAAGTGGTTGCTGAAAATTCCGCAGTTGTAAGAGAAAGAAAAGGACAAAAATGTTTCAGCTTCAGTTAAATATTGTTCGTTTTATTGTTTATTTGTTTTTTCGGTTAATTATCAACTGGTATTGTCACTAATTTTGTTTTGTGTAATTTCATGGTAAAATTATTATTACATTTAAATGTTACAAATAAAATATTAACTCTAAATTGTTTGCGCATACTAACAAGTTTCGGACTGTTCCAATTAAGTTACGTACGCTGAGCAAGTAGAGCCGTCCTTATTCAATTAGGTATGAGCGCTGAATAAAGTAGCAAGAGAAGGACTAACAGAATCCGAAAAGAAAATCTTTTAACGAGGCGGGAACGAGATGTTTTCCTTTTTAAAATATTTGTGTGAGAAAATTATCCTTTATTCTCTTTCTTCCCCTTTCATTCTCTGTCTTTGTCTCTGTCTGTCTGTCTATCTGTCTATCTATGACTGTCTGGGTTTCTTTCTGTCTGTCTGTCCGCCTGTATGTGTGTATGTCTCTCTCTCTCTCTCTCTCTGTCTTTCTCTCTCTGTCTCTGTCTCTGTCTCTGTCTCTCTCTCTCTCTCTCTCTCTCTCTCTCTCTCTCTCTCTCTCTCTCTCTCTCTCTCTCTCTCTCTCTCTCTCTCTCTCTCTCTCTCTCCCTCTCTCTCTCTTTTTCTAGACACCGTAAAGTATGCGTTTATTCATAAATATTCTCTAATTGTTTAGTTATTTCTTTGATCGAAATTCCCAAAGTACCGCTGTAACACAGCCCAACAAAACATATAACCGGGAAGCTCCTTATAGTTTACTGTAGTAAAAATGCGTGCGAAGCGATACCAGCAGGAGTAAGCATCAAAGCAGGTGACAGAATATTAACGCAAATGTGTCTGTAAATTGGAAAATTTAACACTTTCATTCTATAATTTACAGTTTGAACTTGACAAAATTGTATATATTATTTATTTGTATGATATTTTATAGAGTTCCACACTAAGTATAAGACAGTAACACTTTGCCACAATACTTCAGCCACCACTCTATCCGCACTAACAAAAAACAATCAACAAACTAGTTAACAAAGCCAGTCTCTGTTTCTTTCATAAATAGCGCACTGTTCCAGAAATTTTCCATCCTTGCTGCGGCGTGTCGCATAATGCGTGTTTCAAGTGCTCTCTAGAGCACTCTGGAACGTACTTGAGTGCGGTCTTGACTGAGACTACACCTGCTCGACTATTGGAAAAAGGCGTGGAAGGACGCGCTCAGCTGTTCGAGAGGTTTCCATCGTTTCAATGTTAAAAGGTCCAGAAAAATACAATAAGGGTAAGGTAGGTTTCATGTGCTTTTTCACACCTTAGATCGACTGAATCTGTAGGGATGAATACTTTTGATAACAACATGGAGTAGAAATGAGCGCGTGAAACCTAGCACTGGCCACTCCTTGTATGCTGAACAGTTGTGTGTAAGGGAGGCTACCCTGTCTGATTCCTGAGCTACTTAGGGGAAAAAACAGCTCTTTATGATTATATAAAAGGAATGACTGAGTTAAATTTAACTTTATTTTAAGCCGTTAGTTTGGTGTAAAACACGTTGATAATTAAAGATTAATCGGTTCACAAGCAACTTTTAAGTTAGTTTGTAACTGCATTCACTCTTCCAACTTCCTGGAGCAATCAATGTTCCACCTAGTTTTAATCGGGCCATTAAACTTTGTAATCGAATCGCTCGTGTGTTAGTTGCTGTCGCAGGTAGTGAAACTAAAATATCCTTTAGCTTATATGTATTCCGTACACGTAGAAAGTTTAACACCCCGACTTCCCGATCGTTCTGTAAAGACGGCTAACGCTTTTGATGACAGTAATTTATTATAAACATTCGTAAAATTTGTAATTGGTAAAATTTTTAAGTAGTACCATTCATAGAAATCTTAGAAATAAAACAAGACACAGCACAAGGATTAAATTTTATAAGGCAATTGCAATACCGACGTTGATTTATGCAAATGAGGCGCGGGTCATGACAAAAAAGGAAAGCGGCAAGATTCAGAGTGCTGAAATGCAGTTTCTTCGAAATACATTACAAGATAGAATAAGGAATGAAGATATCAGAGCAGAACTCGAAGTAAAAGACATCAATGAAATTATTACAATTTACAGAAGACAATTGTGAGATCATCTGCAAAGGATGACAGAGGATCGATTGCGGAAAGCGGCACTGAACTATAAAGCCATTGGTAGAAGAGACGTGGGTCGTCCGAAGATGAGATGAGTGCCGGGACAGGTTTATATAACCTAATCCTTGAAGAGGAGAAGAAAGAAGAAGAAGACTGATTAAATCTGATGATGTTAAATTTATTTCTACTTTAACCGTTAGTTTTGCATAAAGATTTCGATAATTAAAGACTAGGCTAATCGATGCACAAAAACTTTAAATTTAGTTTGTAACTGCATTCACTCTTCCAACTTCCTAGAGCAATCAATACTCCACCTAGTTTTAATCGGGCCATTAAACTTTGTAATCGAATCGCTCGTGTGTTAGTTGCTGTCACAGGTAGTGAAACTAAAATATCCTTCAGTTTATATGTATTCGGTGTACGTAGAAAGTTTAAATTTAAAAGAAAATTTATTTGATTAAAGTTTAGACTGAAAATGTTATAGAAAACGTTTGCAATTAGAATTAGACAAAATATATTACGATGTACATAGAATAAGTAGTCGATAATTAGATAATGGAATGCTTCGGATAATCTTTATTAACATTTTTCTTAATTTTTTTTTAAATTAGACAAATATTTTACTAATGTTTATAGTAACACATACAAAAATTATCGACTGTTTCTAGTACAAATAAATTAATCAATGTACAAAATAAAATTAATTACTACTTCTGTTTAAAATAAAATTAATTAACAGTTTCTTCTACAAAATAAAATTAATTAACAGTTATCGTTGACCTATTCTTTATACTTAAAATAACTCTTTCCTGCACTCTAATTAATAAATCTTAATTTCTGCAGGTTTTTCTGTTTTCAGTTTATAATTGTTTTATTAATTGTGTTTATATAAATGCTTTCACTTCCCGTATTTGATGAACGGTTTTACTCCTCTTGTTCCTGATAACCACTGATAGATGTCTCTTTTAGGTAGATGTTCAGGATTACTGCTGTTCCTCCTGCTGTTCCTTCAGGATCTCCTCCTGCTTTCCAGCTCATTACTATTAGTAATGAGCACATTACTACCAGATTGGTCTTATTTTTATGCTAAATCTGGTATAAGTCTTATGTCAGACTTTTGCTTTACATTAAAGTTATTTAATTTAATTTGTTTTTTATTGTTAATACGTACAACAGTTATTCACACGCGCACTCGCCACATGCCTATGCATACGTTCACACTATTCCACAACACTCATATTTTTTTATACAGTCAAAAATTAACTTAATCTAACAATTCTGACATGATTCTTACTGTCTATAATACAATGTTCCAACATCATTTTAACAACCAAGTAACCTATCAAGCTGAACTTTTTTTGGCTGTTGGGTTAGTAGAGGTATAACTACACTACTAGAACTATATAGTTTTCCTAGAAAATAAAAACATAAAAAATATTAAGTATGCGTTTTGTATGCAAATTTGTAGAGCAAAATACTAAAACTTATTATAAATCAGGAAATTGAGATATCTTTATAATTGTAGTAGCATGCGTAGTGTATAAAGTGCTTACCTGAGTGATCAGTCTTCTTTATAACTTCTGAGATAATGGGTCTTAAAGTTGATTAATTTAACATGGTAAGTACAGCCGGTTATGAGTGCCCTCAAATTAGCGTAGGGTAAAAGTGTGGCGCAAAACGAACCTGTAATTGAAGGAAAGCGTAGGATGCACTGAGCTGACATTTAGTTGGCAACTGCAATAACTCTTGTACCTTCCTTTCGTAATCAAAGTTGGCTCTACTTTTAATCGCTCGATTAAACTTTGTAACCGGATCGTTCGTCAGATAGTTAGTACTTGCCGTCAACAGCAAAACTGTGACAGCAATGTGTCACTGCCACGTGCGATACGTTTCAATGTTGAGAATGTTTGGGTAACTCTTCTTCTTCTTCTTCTTCTTCTTCTTCTTCTTCTTCTTCTTCTTCTTCTTCTTCTTCTTCTTCTTCTTCTTCTTCTTCTTCTTCTTCTTCTTCTTCTTCTTCTTCTTCTTCTTCTTCTTCTTCTTCTTCTTCTTCTTCTTCTTCTTCAGCGGCGCGACAACCCATTACTGAGTCAAGGCTCCTTTAGCAGCCTCCGCCAGTTGTCCGACAGCTGCTCTCCAGTTCCAGTTCGCAAGGATATGGATCGTATCATAATTCACACCATTTTCCCAACGTAGTTTAGGTCTACCAACTGTCCTGGTGCAATAGATCTGTTCTGTGAGTGACTATCTGGGTACTTCATTCTCCCCCCATTCTGATCACATGTCCAGCCCACCTGAGTCTACCATGTTTTATAACTTTCACAATATCTGGTTTATTCAGGAGAGTGTTGAATGCTCGGTTGGTCCTTTCCCTCCACTCACCTCCCACACATATTGGACCAAAAATACTGCGGAGGATTTTGCGTTCATGAACCAGCAGGCTTGACTCAGACTTTCTAGTAATTTTCCAGGTTTCAGAACCATAGGTGAGAACTGGGCGGTTCAGTGTTTTATACGCAAGCAGATGGATGCTCCTGGCAATTGTTATGCTTTGGAACAGGGGGTATGAGACCAAAGAAGAACCTATTGAATGTTGCATAACAAATTCTCTAAATATTACAACTTTCCGCAAACCTGTCCCCAACCTTTTGACTACATGGTTCACAAATTCAATTTTTTCAATTTCCTTTCTAGGGTATATCTGCATTGTAGTCAAGTGTGCATGAGTCTTTGCATCACCATCAGAAACCATAGATGTATACTGATAACCAAAATTTTCAGACCTTTTTCAAATTTTTTCAGCAGCCGCCATCTCCATAGCTGGTGATGATCCTTCATAATTTCATTGACATTTAGGCTTATGGTTTATATACCATTCATCAAATTCTTTCTATTTACCTCCAAGTAAAGACTTTTTCATTTCACAAGTTCTGCGAAATTTTGACAAAATATGAAATCAATTACCAGCCCAGTAGTTATTTCAATGCAACATCCTATACCGTATTTTGAAGTAAACCCCCTTTTTGCCACGTACCATCGTAACTAACAGCTATTTCAATGGGCTTGGAGGGTTGAATATCATGTATTTCAGAATAACATTTACGCACTTCACAGCGCGCTTCTTCGAGGCAAGTGTTGACTTTGATTGCATTACATTTACTTATTTTTATGAAAATTATATGCTGAATTTGTCATAACTTTCATATTTAGACTTATGCTGAATAATTCAAGCCCTCTGTGGGCTCTGCCCAGAGTGGAAAAGCCCTGCACAACCTTGCGGTTTATATCAAAAGAAGGCCTAGTTGATGTATTTTTCAAGATGCGTCGCGATGAATTGAAGTTGAATGTTTTCCCACACAAAGTACATTTTATGTCTATAATGGTACCATACCCTTTGACAATAATCTGTTTCACAGAAAGTGATTTTCCCAGACACTCACTACAAGGGAACTGGCACAAAAACGAGGTTAGAATGTCAGTGTCTACAAAGGCATAAGTTGGCGCTTTGACATCTGGAATAATATTTGGTTTATAACTACTATACAAGGCAAATCCGGTAGGACTTTGGTTTTTCTCAACAGGAGCATCCTGCATGTCTACATCATTATTATCTACCTTATTGTCTACTGATACCTCAGTACTATCAATAACTTCATTAGGTAACATAACCTCACTTGTCCTACATTGATCAGATTCACCCGCCATATATTTCCATCTCTTCAAGATCAATTGTTGATTTCTTTTACTAGTGTTCAGTAAACTTTTCTTCTTCCTTCCCATATTTATTACTAGAAAATAATAACAATTCTAACACAAAACTGTTCCAAATAACATCCACAAAGCTCAACACAGCAGGAAACAAAACATAGCAAGTTATCAACAATATGTCAATCAGCCGTTTTACAAGTCTGATTTTTTCTTTGTAAATAAAATAGCTGATGTTTTATACTTGCAACATTTATTTGCAAATTAGTACTAATATAATATATATGTGTAAAATTATATTATACCGTATAAATAATAGTGTTTTGTTATACTGTAATACCCAAACGGAACGTAAATCGCTTAGGTGCTAGGTTTTCCCAAACAATTTGTTTTTGTCTACAAAATATTTCGGAAAACATGTTTTAGTGTGTTTTCTATATGTAAAGAACTAACGATAGATCATTTTGGGACAAAAAAAGTTGGATTTTTTATCAACTTTTGGCCATTTTTAGTAGCGACTCCCCCTTAATGGTGGTCAATGATCCCTTAAGTGGGCTCCCCAAAAGTGCAATAACCCCAAATTCGGCATCCATCTTGCAACTTAAGGTTCTTCACACAAATGTTCTTAAATTAAAATATTGTTACGAGTATGGTTTAGAACCGCGCAGAACAGCTGAGAACATTCTCCACTCCCCCCGTCGAGTATGGCAGGTGTTGCTTCATTTAAGTAGATGTTCTAGTGTGTTCCAGGAACACTTGCGATACGCATTAAGCCGGCGTGCAGTAAGGAGGGAAAGCTGTATTGGACCTCTGCGTGACCTATATAAAGCCATAGCAGCCAGATTGTCAGTTCAGTTACGAGAGCGGTTTTCGTTAGCGCGGATCGAGTGTTTGTCAAAGTGAAGAATTATTGTGTTAATAATTGAGTGGAACCCTATTAATTGTCATTGTTATTGCGTGTGGATAAATCTAACTGGAATTATTGTACGAGTTGATTATAAACTGTTATTTGTGATAATTAAAGGTGGTGTTTAGTGACTTTATTAGTGTTTTGTTTTTTCCACTGTGTCATAGAACGATCAGTAGACCGTCGCGTCGTAACAATATTAATGGTAAGTTGAGATGCTTATAATCTCAATAATGTCATCTGCTCTTCCAATCGCCGGTCTTCCAATAACGTGTTTGAAAATTTTTAATGATATCTGGAATTGTTGCACTTGAGCGTCCATTGTCAGCTTCAACTCTTGTACGGCCGCGTTTAAAGTCTGGTGCCCACTTACAAACCAAACATTTACCATTGTATTGTGAATTTCCGTTAACGCTACACCTATTCTAAATCAATTAAATCTCAGCACAATACATGATTTTACCGATTCTCAAAAAACACATGTGACACGTACATTTTGAACAGCTCATAAACAGTCAATAAATTATGAGATAATCTTAAAAATTTACAGTTGTGTACATAAAATACCACCAAATTTTAAAACATTTGTGTCAGTGTTTGAACAAAATTTGGAACTGTACCTTTATCCCTTCCTGCGGTACATTTTCGATGTTTTTTATATACGATTGTATCAATATACCACGTTGCGGAAAAGAAATGTACTAATTCTAAATTGTACTATGTCTTAATAAATCCTTCGCTCAACAGACCGTTAAAGACCAAGGCGTACCGCGCGGCTTTTTGTGTTAGTGTGACGGTGTATGGCTAGTGCTACGCGCCACCAGCCGCTAGTTGCGGTATTCACAGCCAGTAGGCGGCGCTGTTATCTCAGCGCCCACTCAGTTTGCCTCACGACGCTGAGTGCACGCCGTACGGAACCTCCGCCGGGAATTGAACCCGGGACAACGAGCGTATCAATCGCCCGCGTTAGCCACTAGACCACCTGGAGGCTCACTATGTCTTAATGAAAAGCGAAAATAGGCGTTTTTTCATTTGTGAGTTTAGGTGACAATGGTTTTTGGTTTTCAGTTTATTGCTGAAATAAATAAAAGCCATAGTTGACGAAAACATAACTTTTAATGTGTATATAAAATGCTTATAACACAGTAATACTTAAAATTAGGGACCTAACGATTTTTAGTTAACAGATTAACAAAACTATAACAGCAAATGTTAGCTGAAAAGTACAAATATTTATGGTCAATGGAAAACACAACAGACGCTCTACATATTGTACGTAATGGACGTTTCTTTATGGTTAGCCACAATAGCGACTAACTGTTGGAAAACAAATATTACCGAAAAAACGAGTTCAGCCAGTGATCTACTCACAGAACGAGTATTAATGAAAAAACAAGCGCTACTGGAAAAACGAGTTCTACTGAAAACCGAGTTCTGCCACAAAAAAGGAGACATGTATAGTAATAGGCAAGGGCCACCCCGCCTGACTTTCGGGTTGGGTTTTTTCGTAGTTTCCGCTAAAAAACGAGTTTTACATTACACACGTATCGCTTTCCATGTGTAATTTTAGTTCTCATGTTAACAAGATAAACTTTAGGCGTCACAGACACGCAACTGTGATACCGTATACTGCTTCTACAATCAGTTTTCATTTAAAAAAAGGACTAAGAACACCAACAGAAATCGCCAGCAAACTATTTTGCAACGTACGAAATTAAAATTTGTAAATGTTGGTATTCACATAAATGTAAAATTCTTTCACCTACATAAAATTATGTGCGTTATTCACTAAAGATCGAAGCCAAACAATTGCATACTCGAAAATGACTTCAAGAACGGATAAAAGCGCAGTACCCAAAATTTATTAGGCTCTGTACATGTGAAGTCAGAAACAATAAACGTACGCACAAAGACTGTTAATATTTACGTAATATTATAATTATATTTTATTGATATAGCAGTTGTAAACACCTGAATAACTATTCTTTATACATAGTCATTTGTACAGAAATATTTATTGTATGTTAAATAATAATTTGTTTATAAGTTTTTTAAAATAAATTTAACGTATATAAAATAATCTTCTTCTTCTTCTTCTTATTCTGTACTTCACGGAGTACGCACTTTGCCTGTTCCGTCTTCACAGAGTATCTCTCCATCTCGTTCTCGGTCTTCCACATCTTCCTATATTTGGTCTTCCAAATGGTATATATTGAAACGCAACCGTAGGTAGGTAGCCGTCCATCCTCCATTCTTTCTAGATTATGTAACCATTCCCTGCGACATATCTGGATCTTAACATTTATAAATGATACCTGTAGCTCTAACATCTTCGTTGCACAAACGATCCTGTCTCGTGCAACCCTTTGTTCTTTTCAAAAACTTCATTTCCGAATTCTGAATCTGGTTTTTAATCGTCTTTGTAGGGACCCATGTTTTGCGTCCATATAGTAAAACAGGCACTGACATGGTTTTATAAAACTTTAGCTTAGTCTCTTTCCTTGACTCTTTGCTCAACGTTCTATATATGACGCCAAACGTCATCTGAAATCTCCATGTTTTATATTTTTTATAATTATTTATAATTTTAAAATCATAATTTTTCTAAATTGTCTCCATTGATGACAGTAAATTTTTCCAACTCAAGTATTTTAAAATTGTGTCTAATTGTTGACCGAATTTAACAAACTCGTGGTTACTCGATGTCGTCACTAGGAGGTTATAAAAAATAGTACTTTTTAAGCTACGTATTTTAACTCACTCCGTGTTACTGAAAGACAATTCATTTGTTTCAAGAAATCAACTAATTACTTTTCGTTGATATTAGTGTAGCTAATATAACAAAGAGGTTTTTAAAAAAAAAATGGTTTTACTTAGCTTGGCTTTTGAAGGGTTTCTTAAATTTTGTTTATATAAATTTGATTATAAATTGTCATATATTCCGTCTGCGTTATATTGAAGAAGATAATTAGTATAAAGTAATTGCACAATTAATAAAAGTTTTCAAAATTATTTTGCTGTTAGTTAACATAATTGTAGTTACAGTCTTTTCGTGCAACATACATTTTTTACTACTTATAGGTTTATTACATTAATAGTAATGAAAATTTTTCTTACAAGAATATATTTTTACGTATTTGTATTTTATATTACAGAGTCTTGATGGTTTTTCTATTCTGCTGTCATTAAAATAATAATTATATTATAAAATTCTCTTCTAAATAATATATAATCCTCTCTCATAAAATAAATCAATAAGAAATGAAAAAAAATAAATCAATATAGCAATGAAAATTTTTCTTAGAAGAATATATATTTACATATTTACATGCTATATTAAACAGTTTGGATGGTTTTTCTATTCTGCCGTCTTTAGAATAATAATTCTCTTATAAATAATATATAATCCTCTCTCATCAAATAAATCAATAAGAAAAATACAGAAATCACAAAAAACTAATAACAAAAGATATTTATTACTATATAAAATACAAATTAATAAAAATATAATCTCATAACAATATTGTTTACTGTTACTACTTAATAATAACAAGAACAAAAATGTGTATGTAATTTATTACATTATATATTATAAAAGAGACTAATGCTAATGAAGCTCTTGAATAGTTAGAATAGTCTTTCACACACATTAATGTGCTACTCCATCTTCCTTCTCTTTTGAACTCTTTTCAAAAACTCTTTCCCTCTCTCTTCTCTGTTTCTCTGTCTGTCTGTCTGTCTGTCTGTCTGTCTGTCTCTCTCTCTCTCTCTCTCTCTCTCCCCCTTCTCTATTCTTCTGTAATTCATAAATATGAACTCTGTTTCGTCACCTTACGGATTTCCCTCACAAAGCTAACCTGTCTGTTAGCTGTGTGACTGGACAATACAAAAGGTGAGAAGAGGTTAGTGTTTTGAGTCCGAGACTTCCACACGCATAAAACTACACCTACTGACACGCTGGATCCCATGGGAAGTAAGCTGATTATTTTCGCTGTTGGAGCAAATATAATTTGCTAATATTATATTTCTGGAATTTAGCAAACACATGTACTGGAGCATTTTTCTAAACTTGAATGTTAGATGCTATATAGTTTCTTTCTTCAGACAGTTTTCACTCTGTTACACTGTGTTAATAATAATTTGCGGCAAGAATTGCACAGTAAGGGAACAAACGGATTGAAAGAAGACATTATTTATTTAGGGTAGCAGAAATATTCAAACATTGCTAACCAAAATCGAAATAAGAATTTAGAAATTTTACATAGACGTGGACTTGAGAATAAAGCCATCTATAAGCATGTAGCACACTGGTTTGTTCCAATTTTCTGTCACAAACCACAGTATGAAAACACACAAAACAGTAATTCTGCCAACGGTTATATATGTTTCCAAAAGGAATGGAGAAAACGGCCATTTTTGAAAATAAGAGTTAAAGGAAAGTTTTTTGACCGTTGTAAAATGTAAAATTGTGGATAATAAAGAAAATTAAATTGATTTTATTTGTAAATTATCTGTTGTACTTACAAATTAAAAGTAGTATGCCAAGATTATAATGTGAATTTTGTCAATAATTCTTAATTTTCTAAAGCAACTGCTGTTCGGTGAAATAAAAAAAATAATTTGTTGTTTGTGTACTAAAATTGACGCCCTGGAAAGGGAAAACCGCCGCCTAAGCAGCCCCACAGAACAAAATTAACTGGTGAAGTACAGTGTGAAATTGCCGGTAAAGTGAAATTTCAGTTCAGAAGTTTTGTTCATTTAATAATTCTACTAAAATTAAAATATGAGGAAATTGTTGTAAACAAAATGTGTTAAGAAAATGTTTACTTCTGTATCGGCCATCTAAGAACCACATGCAAATTTCAATTCTTTATTCTTTGTTCTTTTCTTTTTCTCCAATATTCTTTCATCTTTTCACTGTGCCTCTTTTTTTTTGTCTTCATTCCACTTAGAACCTGCGTTTTCTCTCTCCTACCCTGGACTCCTTCCATTTTTAACACTTTTGCCCGAAAAACTTCTCTTTTAATTGCTTCTACTGCGTGTATATTATTTTTTCTAAATCCTTTTGGACTTCTTTAATCTAACTTGATGTTGACTTCTTCCCCCACAGATATTTGAAGATCTGCTTTGTTAACCTATTGTCGTCCATTATATATAAATGTGCAAAAAATAATAGTCTTCGTTTTCTCATTTTTTCTATTATATTTTCTATACTGTGATATATTTCATCATTACTTCGTAATTTCCAGCCTCCTGAAGTTTTTCGTGGGCGTAATATTTTCCTAATAATTCGTCTTTCTAATATTTCTAGTTTGTTTAAATTATAATTCAATGCTAGACATTCACTTGCATACAGGCATTCTGGTTTCACTACTGTACTGTAATGCCTTATTTTCACATTTTTAGATATGCACTTTTTATTTTAAATATCTTTAGTTATACCATATGCCTTTTTTTTGTTACCAATTTTTTCTTCTTATTATTTGCAAAACTCTAAAGACGTAAAACGTTTCTTTTACTGTAGTTTTACTGTTGTCACCCTTGTGCTAGATGTTAGTACTGCTAATACTAACAGCTTCTGGACGTCGATTGCTGATATCGGGTACCTAATGCTTTATAGTGTGAACTGATGCTTTCAAAGTTCAGAAATACAGAAGACGGATGTCAACAGGGTAGAAAAGTGGTGCACTGTAGAAATGTTTGCTCTCCTACCCCGAAATCTCTGAGTTTGGAATTCTCGTACAGCATGAGACTGAACTATATGTCTCTGACGGGGTGCATAAATTACGAGTGAGTGTGCTCGTGTTAGTAGCGTTAGTTTGTAGAGCCCAGTGATTCGTGATAACTGCCACGCCCTGTTCACAATCAGACTGGTATCCACTCGCAAAGGCAATTAACCATTTTGTAATTTTACTAAAATCTGGTATTCACCGTTGCAGATGATAAACAAATTTGTCTTAAAATTGCTTCAGTGTTTACAACTTAGTACTTTTCAAGTGGTTGTGTTTATCAACATTAACAATACAAATTTGTGGACTATCGTTTAGGATTAGTGTACTTTCAGTTAGAGAGTGAAATATCCTGTTATTTGTTTATTTTTATATTCACAATGTCTCTTCAAGTGTCATCGAAAGAAAGAAAATGAAGTTTCGTTGTTTACAGAAAAGGAAACGCAGTCCAGAAGGAAAACTCTTGCCGGAAATTTCTTGTGAAAAAAGGAAACATTTTCTTGACGATTTTGATAAGTGTGTAGTAAGAAATATTCTTCAGAATTTTTATAAAAATCAAAATGTTGTGCTCACTGTTAAAAAACTCCTGTCTATTGTGGAAGAAAGAATCCTATTGTAAAAAAAATTTCCTATGGGGCGCTAAGTCATTAACGCAAGTTTTAAAAGTGTGGGATTGAAGTGGAAGAAATGTAGAAGTAAAAGAAGTGTTAATTAAAAAAAAAAAAAAGAAATTGTAATGATGCATTAGAAATATCTTGTGCAATTCAAAAGTACTCGTGAATCTGGTAAAAACATATTTTTTGGGCCCGGGTTGGATCCATGTTATGGAAAAATGGTTTTTGGTTTGGTGGTGCAAATCTAACACAACGTAGGAGTACCGACTGTCTGATGGTGATCATTAGTTTTCCACAGTGTGCCGTGTAAGAAAAACTAATATTTTAGTTTCTAGTATTTCTTCTACATAATGCATTAGCATCTTGCGAGATGACGATGTTAGTAGATAATAATAATATTTAGAAGAAGAAAAACAAGATGGAAAGAGGTCTAAATATTTTTTTTGAATAATGGTCACTCAATTTCCTGTATGCCCGAGACCAATCGTTGGTGCGGGCCTCTCCATGTTATCTTCCGTTTGACCTTCTACAAGTTTCTGCGTCACCTTGTTAGTACTTTTCCTTCCGTGTCACAACTCCCACACATTTCACATCTCCCATTATGTAATCCTCCAATTCACATTTGGATTCCCAGTTGCTTTCAATACGCTTAAATTCTGTCAGTGACCTTGTTGAGAACAGTATCTCCTTCCGTTCTGCACATCGTCCATAACTTTCCCATTATACCCATTATCCACAGGTTGTGTTGTATGCTTTACAGCATATCTCCGACTTACAATGTTTCCTCTACGTTACAATTGTTTATTATTCAATACTTATCATCTCCCATTGTTTCAAGCCCCTCTTATAACTTTACTTTTGAATATTCTTATTGCTTTTTTATGGGTATTTTATAGTCACTCACATCCTCTCCACTGGGTGTCTCATCACTAGCGTTGTTTTTCCTCTGTTTCCATTTTGCTGTTCTTACTATTATGTGAGACGTATCAAAATAAGCTTTGAGGCGATCGCGGTATTGCCATGTCGCTTCAATCCCCGCCCTCCCCGCCTTTGCGTACGCATAACCAAGTGTAACGTGCGACAACGCTGTTGGGCGAGGGGCGGGGAAGAGCTGTTACTATTGCGCAACATCGAAGCTTATAATGATAAGTCCCGTACAATAGTTCCTTTCATTTTTTTTTTTAGTATTGCTTTTACACGAAGAATTATTTTTACTTCAAGTTATTATTGCGTAAACATTAAAGTGTTACTACGTGGAGTTTAATAGTTTGTAAAATAACGTAAAAAGACACAAACGTTTGCACACGAATTTTGTTTACAACAACTTCTCATAATTATGTTACAGTTTAGTTGTAGTTTTGAACGGCCTTTCCATTTTGTACTGAAATGTTACGGCAACAGCGATTTCACAGTGTGTTTCTTACTAGTTAGTTTTATTCTGTGCGACGGTTGAGGCGTGGTTTTCACTTTGCAGAACGCCAATTTACCTTCTTGAGCAAACCATGCCTGGCAAAATTTTGTTTTTTCTTCCTTTAAATCTCCGTTTTCATTGATCTGTTCACGTACACTTATTACTTCCTAAAAACAGAAAAACACGATTATGTTAAACGAGAATGAAATATTCATTATGAACCACATGTAACAAGAATAGAACGATATAAACTAACGTCTATGAAATATACAATTAAATTCTGTTTGAGGTTTTCACGGCCGGCTTCAATGTTATGAGAACTTCGGCTTGCCAAAGTTCTCATAATTTATTTATGTATTTACTTACATTTATTTATAAATATTTATTTACTTTGTCCGGACATCAAAAGTGGCTACTTACAGCCACTAGCCTTAACCACAATTCAGTGGTCACTGACTACGAAAACTTTGTCAGTGTTTTGCAGCCTTCTGCACTGAAGATGGTCGTCGAAAGCATGGCCGAAAAACTTTGCATCAAAACAACATTGGACCACGGCTTTATAGCCTGCCATGCCAAAGTTCTCATATGCAATATAATGTCTACAGTAATGTAATCTGTTATCTTAGTATACGTTAGTGTAACCTATAATCTAGTAACAATATAATATGTGTAAGATTAATTGTAATAGCAATGACAATTATTGGGGATAGTAATCTACATTTCTATTTACAAATATGTCTCACTAAATTTTGTGCAATGCCCATCATTTCCTATTGCCTCTTTCTGCCACTCACTGTACATTATAATGTCACTTTTCCTAATGTCAAGCCAACTCATTTATATCTTCCTTGTTTTAGTCATAAATTATGTATAAGAACTGTGATAATGACAATAGTATTTCAGTTACAGAATGAGATGTTTTTACTTTACAAAATCCTTAAAATTTTTAATATGCCCAAAATTCAAAACAACGGCGTTTCTAGGTAAATATCAGATTAGACAGAACATTAGTTGCTGCGGACGGTCAGATGTTGCTGCAACTAATGTGGATAGTTGTAATTGTAATTAAACGTGATGCGTATATCATACAAAAACGACGTTCACTGGGGTAGTATGTAAGTTTGCAAAATTAAAGAGCATGTGCTGAGCGGCCCACGGAGCATAAAAATAAACAGGAAAGGACACTCGCAAGAGGGGTTACAAAACAGTAGCTAATGAAATGAATGCAATACGTTATTTTGATGACGTAAAACAAACTGTTTCATCGCCTTCACACACACACACACACACACACACACGCACACACACACACACACACACACACACACACACACACACACACACACACACACACACACACACACACACACACACACACGCACGCACGCACGCACGCACGCACGCACGCACGCACGCACGCACGCACGCACGCACGCACGCACTCGCGCGCACGCGCACGCTCAAATACACACATTACTTAATTAATTGATCTGTTGAATTAAAGCTAACTCCCGGGCTATTTCGCCGTGGTCCAAGGTTTCCGATTAAACCAAACGTTTCACCAGAACTACTATCTTCGGTGGAAAAAACGAGTTAACACAAACGTGGATGTCGTTCTACTGAAGATGGCAGCCAGTGGTGCTGGTGAAACGTTTGGTTTAATTGGAAACCTTGGACCACTGCCAAACAGCCCGGGAATGACAACGACCGTGCAAGCCTTCGTACAACTAATTAGTCTGTTGTTTGAGATTTTCTTTTGTATGCGTACACAGGTCCTGATGATGGCAATAAATATTGTCGAAACGTCGACACAATTTAAAATTTCAGTTACACTTATTTGACCTATCCTGGTAAACCCTTCATCGTTAAAATTTATTGTTAATTTTTTTAGGCGATTTAATTACGGCTGGCACCTCCCTCTCGCATCCTAGCTGCCACTGGCGTCGGTCTAAGCAGTCCTGTTCCGTAAGTCCTCTTCCATTCATTGCATCTTCGACGTCCATTTTCCATGAATGTTTAGGTCTTCCTTTTTTTATTCTAGAGGGTGGAGTCTATTGCCACACCTTCCTTGGCCATCTCTCATCCGACATTCTTATTAGGTGTCAAAACCAATTCAGTCTTCTTGCTTCTATTATTACTATAATGTCAAGGGCGATTCCCATCGCTTGCCTTACCTCTACATTTCTCACTCTATCTAGTCTTGTTAGTCTACAGCATCTCCGCCAGTAATCCATCTCCATAGCTCTTATTATGGATTTACTTATTTTATTAATTTCCCAGTTCTGCTCCATATAGGCCTATACTTTCAACTATAGTTTGATATTTTGTTAATAATAATAATAATAATAATAATAATAATAATAATAATAATAATAATAATAATAATAATAAGAAGAAGAAGAAGAAGAAGAAGAAGAAGAAGAAGAAGAAGAATAGTAGTAGTAGTAGTAGTAGAATAAGAAGAAAAGAAGAAGAAGCAGTAGTAGTAGTAGTAGTAGTAGTAGCAGCAGCAGTAGTAGTAGTAGTAGTAGTAGTAGTAGTAGTAGTAGTAGTGGTATTTTTTTTTTTTTTTGCGGGGGAGGAAAAATGCATTATGCACCATCAGGAGACACCCGACTGGTCTCCCGGTGTGTGGGACTCGCACCCACTAAAAAACCTCCACTTTACAGGCAGGGAACCCCCCCTGGAACAACTATTCGTATGGCTTCAGGGTGGCACCTCGTATTGCGCGTACAAGGCTTCTACAGCTTTATCTATATCATCGCCCTGTGAGACGGTCCAGTTCAGGCTTCTTTTGCCGCAGGACCATCCTCACGAAGGTCACAACCATGTCCCAGTTCTCTTTGCTGTTGAGCATGACGCCTATGATGTTATCAGGCGTCATGAGGCCAATCTCCGATTCGAGCCCTCGCCTCTCCAGCACCCACCGTTGACACTCGAAAAAAGTATGAGGAGCGTCATCAGAGTCTGAGTCGCCGTACACGCACGACGGATCCTCCATCTTACCCATCCTTCGCAGGTATGCACAGAAATAACCATGCCCTGTCAGGAATTGAGTAAGGTAATAATCTACCTCGCCGTGCGTTCTGTCCACCCATTCAGGGAGGTTCCCAATCAGCCTCGCCGTCCACCTAGCTCGACTCTCCTGCTCCTATCGTAGTTGCCAGCTCCGCATGGAGTGTGCCCTGGCCACTGCTCTTGCTTCTACAAACCCCAAGTCTTCCTTGGTTGTGTAGACCCTCCTTCTCTCCTCAGCCATCAGATCTATTGGCATTACTCCAGCGACGACCAACACTGCTGGTTCCGACACCGTTCTGTAGGAGCTTGCAATCCGAAGTGCTCCTCTTCGTTGTACCGCGGCCATCTGCTTGCGGTATTTTCCTTGCTTCAGTGCGTCGGCCCAGACCTCGCATCCGTAGAGGAGAATCGAGTTTGTCACCGACATCAGCAGTCGCCGTCTTCCTGCAGCTGGGCCTCCGACATTTGCCATTAGTCTGCTTAGCACAGCAACGACCTTAGCGGCTTTCTCCGAGGAACATCGAATTTGCTCCCAGTAGGAAAGCTTAGTATCCAGGTGCACCCCTAGATACTTCACCGCTGGCTTTGATATTATCGCCTTTTCCCCCCACCACGAACTGTGTGATTGTGGGTATACGTCGACGAGTGAGCAGCACAATCTCTGTCTTCTCCGTCGCAAGGCTCAGATCGTGTTCGTCCATCCAGTTGCGGACCCTGCGCATGACCTGGTTCAGCATGCGCTGCGCCTCCTCTGCGTCTCTCGCGGTGATCACGGCAGCCACGTCATCAGCATATGCTGCCAGGTATCATCTGGCATCTCCATCCGGAGGATTCAATCATAGAAGGCATTCCACAGGTCGGGGCCCAAGATAGAGCCTTGAGCTACGCCTCCTGTTATCTCTCTGCTGCGTGGCCCATCTGCTGTGTCGTACCGGAGCTCCCTGTCCCTCAAGTAACTTCGTATTATCCGGAGCAGGTAGTCCGGCGCTTGAAAGACGTCCTCCAGAGCAGCTAGCAAGTCTGTCCACCTGGCCGAATTAAAGGCGTTGCGTACGTCCAGTGTAGCGAGTAGCACCATCCTTCTGGAGAAGTGATTACCCCGCTGGGGCACCTGGACGGCATTCAAGATCTCCTGTATGGCTCCAATGGTGGATCTGGCCGTTCTGAACCCATACTGCCTCACTGACAGATCTCCTGCATCCCGAATTGCCGCTACTAGGCGAGGCCTGAGTAGACGTTCCAGTAGTTTCCCCACCGTGTCCAGCATACAAAGAGGTCTGTATGCCGACGGGGAATTCGGGCCGCCCTTCCCTTTGCCGACTAAGACTAGTCTCTGGATCTTCCACCTCTTCGGGAAGACTCCGTCTTTGAGGCAACGGTTATACATATTGAGTAGCACCTGGGGGCAGGATCTAGCGACCACCCTCAGCACTTCCGCAGGTATACCATCCGGCCCTGGTGCCTTCTTGTTGCGCAGGGAGCTAACAGCTAGTGATAGCTCGTCCTCGCTGAAGATCGGGACGTCTTCCAATGGGCCTGGATACACCTCACGATCCCTCAGTGGGTGACGAGGAAATAGACCGTCCACGATGAAGCGCATCCGATTTTCGTCCATCCTTGGGCTACGAGGCCGGGCTCCAAGCCTGCTCATTACAAGCCTGTACCCCAGACCCCAGGGATCAGAATCTAGATCATTCCTGAGGGTCTCCCACTTGAGCCGCTTGGTTCTGTTGATGGCCTCCTTCAGTCTTTTCCTGGCGAGCCGATATTCGTCTTGCGCTTCGGCTGCTGCAGTCGCGTTTCTTCGTCTGTTTCTAGTCGCCATGCGACGCGAGCGCAAGCAACGTCTCCTGAGGTCAGCAATCTCGTCTGTCCACCAGTACGCCACTGTCTTACCCCCGCGGAGTCTCGGTCTTCTGGGCATAGACACATCGCAGGCATTCCGTATGAGGCGCATTGTCGCACCGACGACTTCCTCTGTCGGACCCAAGCTGTTCATCACCACCTCCTTTCCGATCGCGATGACATCCTGCAACAACTCCACGTCCAGTTTGGACACGTTCCAGCCAGGTGTTCGGCTAGGTTCAGCTATGGGCGAATGCTGAACTCTCCGCAGGGTGAAAGCGATATACTGGTGATCACTACCAGTATAGTCTTCCAGCACCTCCCAGTTCATGACGCTGTGCGCCAATGCGTCGGACACCAAAGTAATGTCCGGGATTGTCTCGGCGTAACCAGGTCTTCTAAAAGTTGAGACACCGCCCACATTGGCCACTGCGAGCCCGACTCTTGCTGCCATCTCTAACACGTACCGTCCCCTGGTGCACGTCGCAGGCATTCCCCACTCCACCGCTTTGGCGTTGAAGTCTCCAGCGACCACGCAGGGTCCTTCCACCTCACGAATCGTGTCTTCCAATTTGTCCACTTTCTCACGAAATTCGTGGATGGTCTCGTTAGGGGTGAGGTAGCAGCTCACATAAGTGATGTCCTCGCATCTCACCCACACGAAACCACTTCCGGCACCATTGCTTGTAGGGAGCGGCACGGTCGGGTCGGGAATCCAGACTGCAGCCGTCCCGAGTAAGTCAGCATACCATCCCGGTTCCTCTCTATCGTGGTGCTGCTCGCTGATGATCAGAAGATTGGCACCCACGTCCAGCTTCAGCTGCTCCAGGAGGGCGTCCGCCGTCCTGCTCCTATGCAGGTTTTCCTGGAGGATCTTCATCGGCCAAGCTTGCTCTGGGCCCTCCCAAGCGCCTGTCGAAAGACCGCACAGATACCCGACCCGGGAACATGTTTTAGAGCATCGGAGTCCAAACCACGCTCCTCGCAGAGAAAACATCTCGGCTCAGCTAGGCAGTCTTTTTTCAGATGGCCTGCACAGCCACACTGTATGCATATACCCGCCTTCTTTCTGACGGGCCCTTTGCAGTACGCCTGAAGATGGCCAAAACCAAAGCAGCGTAACAGCGAATTACCAGGGCCCTTCGGCGCACTCTGCCATACACCCATCCGATCTTTATGCGGCCAGTTTCGAGGAGTTTAGCAGCTCCTCGCTCCCCCAGCTCCACAATCGCCATCTTCTGCTCCCTGGTGTTTGCCTTCGTCAGCGTTACTCTCATGTCCCCAGCCAGGTCATCTGCATCGCGTTTGACGGCATTACGGACCTCCTCTTCTGTTGTGAGGCAGTCAAGGTCCCTTATCTCAAGAGTTGTCCTGGGTTCCAGGCTGCGGACAGAAGCAGACTCGCCCAAAACTCCCCGCAACGCCTCACAGAAGCCCTCCTTATTGGTGGTCTTAGATCCCAACTCCAGGAGAACATCCCCATAGCGAGTGCGGCGAACGGACCTGATTTCAGTTCCCGTCGTCTCCGGGTTGGCATCTCGGGGCCGTCTTTTCGCTTCGCGGACCGATCTCCTGGACTGCACCGTCTGCCATACACTGGGTGTGTCTTCTTTTACCTTCTTCTTATCTGTGGTCCTCTGTGTAAGGGGGCTGGTGGCAGCTCGCTTACTGCCACCTCCCGCAGAAGACGAGGCCCCACTTTCTTGGCCCTCCTCCGTCTGTGTGGCACGGTCTGCTCCCTTCACCTGCTTGGGTGCTCGCAGGAACTCAAGGACTTCCAACGCCTCCCGTAGTTTGGACAGGCCAGATTTCACCTCCATTGAGATGTTTTTCTGCCTGTCCGTGGCAGTCTTCATGCTGTTGAGAAGAGAGCGACAGTATCGCCACATCTCCCTCTCGTTGCTCGTGTCCGGCTCCCTCTGTTCATCTGCAGAGCTCTTGCCTGCAGGTATCTTCTGGGCAGTTGTTTGCCCCACCCCTCTCTGTGTACTCCCCGGAGGAGTCCTTTGCACCCGCGAGCTCTTCCCGAAGGGGCTCGGCGTTCCTTCTGCTATATTGGGACTGTTTTCCATATTATTATACTACAGCACTGACCCTAATACCATGCTTAAACTTACTTAGACCAATTCAACTTTATAATAAAGTCATAATCCGAGACCACAAAATTTAAAGCTCTCTATAGAGCTCAAAGATTTAATAAATTGTCTTACAACAAGTATTCCTATTTAATTTGTACTTGTATACACAAAAAAGTCCAAAGAAAATGTCTCTAAGCTCTCAACGATCTAAAGTCCAAAAATAAAATTCACCAAAAAATTTACAATTAATCCGATTCGGATTACATCTGAAGTACTACACTTTATGCAAAACTATGAAAAATGACTAAGTCCAATTTACACCTTATTATATTAACAAACGAAAAAAAAATTTCGAAAGTTCTCTACAGAAAAAGTATCTAAGTCCTATACAGTACTGATGCACTGATGACAAATATTCTAAGTAGTAGAATATTCTATTCTACTAGTAGTAGTAGTAGTAGTAGTAGTAGTAATAGTAGTAGTAGTAATAGCAGTAGTAGCAGCAGTAGTAGTAGTAGTAGTAGCAGTAGTAGCAGTAGTAGTAGTAGTAGTAGTAGTAGTAGTAGTAGTAGTAGTAGTAGTAGCTAGTAGTAGTAGTAGCAGCAGCAATAGTAGTAGTAGCAGTAGTAGTAGTATTAGTAGTAGTAGTAGCAGTAGTAGCAGCAGCAGCAGCAGCAGCAGCAGTAGTAGTAGTAGTAGTAGTAGTAGTAGTAGTAGTAGTAGTAGTAGTAGCAGCAGCAGCAGCAGCAGCAGCAGCAGCAGCAGCAGTAGTAGTAGTAGTAGTAGTAGTAGTAGTAGTAGTAGTAGTAGTAGTAGTAGCAGCAGCAGTAGTAGTAGTAGCAGTAATAGTAGTATTAGTAGAGCAGTAGTAGTAGTAGTAGTAGTAGTAGTAGTAGTAGTAGTAGTAGTAGTAGTAGTAGTAGGAGCAGTAGTAGTAGTATTAGTAGAGCAGTAGTAATAGTAGTAGTAGTAGTAGTAGAAGCAGTAGTAGTAGTAGTAGTAGTAGTAGCAGCAGCAGCAGTAGTAGTAGTAGTAGTAGAAACAGTAGTAGTAACAGTAGTGGTAGTAGAATTGCGTTCACACAATTGGTTGTACACAAACCTGTAGCCAAATTACCTACGCAGCTCCTGGGTCACTGCGAAATACAAAATACCGAAATACAAAATACCTAACATACTGGTTTAGCGGCTTCCTAATCCATTTATATTATTAAAAAAAAAAGAGTAGTAGTCTTTGACAAACGTTTGTGCGTTTCGGTCAATGAAGAGTCAACATTTTAAAATCTTATTTGTTTCTATGTCTCGATAGTGTACGGGCAATACATAAATAATTAATACACATTACTAAACACAGAGCTTATTTTTTGGGTGAGTACGATCATACTAACGGTATAAGAACTGAAATAATTAAGATAATAATAAACATATGTATAATATTTGTATTACAATACAGTCATACAGACATACAAACGGGCGCGCGTGCGTGCGCGCGTACACACACACACACACACACACACACTTATAAAATATTTTTTAACTTTGTTGCATATTTCTATAAATTATTCAAATCATGACATTGTTTTTAGGCGAATATTTATTTGTTCTTTATGCTGATATAAATTTCATTGATAAAGATGGCTGCTCAACATCATCAGAGTAATATGAGAACATGTTTACAATGCAGAAACATTTTTTTCGTCACTTCGGTAATTTTTCAGTATGGTTTACACAATATAATGTATAATAAGTGGTATAGTACCAAATAATGTTAGTAATAAATGTTGTTACGACATTACACAATAGTCTACCTGTTTGTCGAATGTGCCAGAAGAATCTCGCTCTAATGTGTGTGGCATGCGTGACTCTAGACGCATTCGCGAGAGTTTTCTCGAAGCCGCCAGCCGCGCGGACTGTGTCAAGGCCGCAGTTAATTAAGTAGTTCACACGGGCGCTAAGGCGCAATTAGGAACGTTCTGGTCTGTGATCGGAGGTATAAATACATGGCGGCAGCGGCCTTAGATTCAGTATAGTGGCGATATATTTACAGTGCGGTTCGAGTTAGTATACAAGCGATATTATCGGGTACGTTCAAGTGGTTATTAGTGAAGTGTTGCGTTTTATAATCGGGCGGGATAATTGTAATACAATTGTGTTTAATATTAGTGACATTTTATTGCGTGTGAACAATTTTTATTTGATTTGTTGTAGGAGACTGTGTTGTTAATTACGAACTGTTTAACTGTGAAAATTAAAGCTTGTGATTAGTGACTTAATTGGTGTCTTGTACTTATTTTGTTTTCCACTGTACCTACGACGATCAAGTACACCTTCGTAACAATATTCAATAAAACATGGGTAGATAACAGGTGTAGTACATGCGTCCCGACGCTGAGGTTCGTCCCAAAACCGTATTACTCTCTGTATTAATTCGCACGAAAATTCATTTTAATTATGTTTTTATAATTATGATAATTCAATCAACATCTACATCATCTTCAAAGATTAAACCAAATATGGTTTGTTCCGGTCCTAAACAGGCAAAGATTAGAGCTGGTCACTCAAGCGATTCCTTGGACGTCCCACACCTCTCCGTCCCCTCCGGCTTATAGTTCCATAGTTATTTCGGGTTGCGGCAGTCATCCATTCAGGAAAGATATTCCCACCAATTCAGCCGATACCGGGCAATCTTGTCTAGTATACTCATAAAATTCAGTTCCTGCTGTACATCTGTGTTTCTTCTATTCGTGGATAGTATACCCTGTCACGTGTCTGCGAAGTCTCATTTTAGCCGCTTTAATTGCATTATTATATTATCAATATATTAAGTTACAATAATATATTGATAATTACATTAGAATAACAGTGTACAAACAGTGCGGGAGTGCATGCAGGAGTAATATTATCTGTTGAATTAGAAAATGAAAGACTGAAAAAATAAAACCGAACACGTTAAACAATTTTGCTCTCTTAGAACATTAATCTCACACGACAACAGAACTGTAAGTAACGTTAGGAAAATAATATCGATGGCGATTAACGATCTACAAAACAACAGCTCTGCTTTTCAACAAAGTACAAAAGATCTTTATACAAATTTTTGTTTAGAGCGTACTTCTTAAATAAAAGTTGGACATTGAAAAAAAATGGAAAAGAAATGTTAAAATCGTCTGAAATTTGAATTTGACATGGAATAAACAAAATAAATTGGACGCAAAAATGCGACAATGTAGATATGTAGGGGAAAGGTGAGAATCTCGTCGATGTAAGTTCAAAGAGGCAAACTATGTTTACTGGTCATATTCTGCTACACAGTGACTTCCTTTGTGACACTGCAGATAGAACAACCGCTGGTAAGGGAGAAAGACGAAAACTTACATAGCAAAATGAACTACATGTCTTACGGTGAACTGAAGTGACTGGCTCAAGATAGAAACCTGTTAGTACAACGACTAGATCTGCCTGTAGAATGTGACGACGGTGTAAAACACACACACACACACACACACACACACACACACACACACACACACACACACACACACACACACACACACACACACACACACACACACACACACACACACACACACACACACACACACACACACACACACACACACACACACACACACACACACACACACACACACACACACACACACACACACACACACACACACACACACACACACACAGATGGGCAGGCTATATAAGTGTACTAACTAGTTCTGTGTCGCCCGAACATAGGTCTTGAAGATACTTGAGATGATATAAAAATTGTTGAGTGTCAAGAAAAATAAATGGTTAAAAAATTGTATCTATTGCTTGACAGAATCTCTTCAAAAACCTTCATCAATTGACTCACGGTCACTACAAACTAAGGATTATTATTGTTATTATTACTATTATGATCTATAAATTAATTTTTAAGACTTATTAAACATGTATATTTTTCTTACCAGAGCTTTGTTTAAAAATGTGTTCTCGTGTAAAAATCATTTACAAAATGCATTTACAACTGTATATCCATAGAAACGTTTGTCTTAATAATGTAGAATTAAAATACCCAACTAATGTATTTTTATATAAATATATTGATACATACAGACATATATGTACCGAAAATTATAAAAAATATTAGTTTATTTGGTAAAAACTAAAATTATAGGTTCACTATTAAATGTAATTTTTTGTGTCCAAGAGAAGGAGACTAGTTCTGAATTACACAGCGTAAAATACTAGCGTGCTGTTAAAGTCTACATAAGAAAAATTGTAATATTAACAACAGTATCAAAGTGGTTTCTTTATAGACACATTTGTGGTTAACGATATATTATTGGACACGATTCAGTCAAATTAGTTGTTGAATGAGACCTAGATTTTGTTGGTTGCAGCATTTAGCACGACGAGTCCACACGTCTACAGCACATCTTATGGTTGTAGGACTATTGTTGATACTTGATGAAACTTCCATGATGCATCTTTTTCTTTGGTTTGGTGTGCCAATATGGTAAGTCGAATTAACCAACGCGAGTTAACCGAACTCCAAAGGAAATGTTATATCGGCGTAAGGTCGGATGTTAGCGGTTACCAGTGTATCCTACTGAACAATTCCTTTGGTTGTAATGAGTATTAAACAAATATTAATTTCAGACATTACGAGAGAAGGTAGTGGTGCACTTTGTAACATGGACCACCTGTCCAGTATGACTGTGAGTGCAGTTACTTACACACCCTGTGTTTGTGTAATACGAGGGTCAGTGGAAACGTTCGCGGATCGACATCTGTAGCTTAGCAGTAAAATTAAAATTTTTCGTGCGCTGCAAGATTTGTATTTTATGTAAACTCCTGTTAATTTCCAAATCCATATATTAATTTATTCATTGTTTAGAAGCTGTTTAAACTTGTCGTGTCTTGAACGTGCGTTTTTTTGAAAAACGGACAAAATCATAAATCGTAGTGTGATTCTTAGTTAAAAATTGTTTAGTGCTAACGGAAATTCAAAACAAAATTTGTGAATATGTCAGGAAATGCTGCGACTTTAAAACCAACGGTTTGTAAGTAGGCACATGAGTTTAAAGTGGTAGCACTGGACTCCCAAAAATGCAACAACTCCAGATGCGGCAGCCATCTTGCACAACGCTTTTTCACACCAAGTTCTTGAGTTAAAGTATGATGCACACGCTTATATGAGATGACTATAATTTCAACAATGCCATCCACTCCTCAATCTGCGGTCTTCCAACACAGTATAAAATGTTTTCAATAATACCATTTTTTGTTGCACTTTTTGGACGTCCACTGGTGGGATAATGCTTGCACGATCATGTTTAAACTCGTGTGTGCCCCACTTACCGTTGTTTCTGAAGGGGCAGCATCTCCTAACACATTTACAATTTCGTTTTGATTTTTCATTGGCGCTAAAACGTTTTTAACATAGAATTCATTACAACACGATGTTTGATTGTGTGCATTTTAAAAATATGCGTGACAGACAAATTTCAACGAGGTGGTAAAAAGTATATTTGGAAATATATTTGGAATATTTAATTGACAAGTATATTTGGAAATTAACAGGTGTTTACACGAAATATACGTCTTGCAGCACACGAAATATTTTAGTTCTATCACTGAGCTACAGATGTCGCTCCGCGCACTTTTCAACTGACCCTCATAGCTGTAATTTTATAAAGGTTTTCCGTATGTCATTGTTATTTTTGTAATTTTAAATATGTCGTATGAGCTTGTAATTTTTAAGTATATGATTTTAAGCTCTTAAGCCTCACTGTAGCGGTATAGTTTTACTGTTCCACAGACCGCATGTAAATTGATTTTATTGATGTGTTTATCTTGGACGGTATTTGGTGCTGTGGCGTCGCATCTCATCTTTCGTAGTCGTACATATAAATCCTTCTAGAAAATTAAGTTGGGCACGTATCATTGCTCGTCAGTAATAAGATTTAAGGACGTTATTACACTATGCAACTGATTGCAAAAAAAAGGTTGTGGAGCATTGGTTTAAGTGTAGCTTATTAGATTTACTGAAATTGGTTGCACGGTCTGCAATCGAATGCAAGACAGTTGCAAGCCTTGCAACTGCTCGTGCAACTTTTAGTTTCACGCACTCTTTGTGGGGCGTTGTTTGAAATGTAGCCTATTTCATTATGCAATTCGCCTGCGCGCGCATTCTGTAGACAACGATGTAATTTCATGACATGGGGCCGACACAACATATACAATTTTGACAAAACCGCCAATGTCTCGTAAACAAAAAGGAGGATTTTAATAAAACACAAACCAAAATAAAATTTTTAATTGTTTCTAAATTTTACTCTGTATAACCATATAACTATCTTTTATAGAACAAAATTTTATTGGGTGCCAAAAATTTTACTACATGCAAATTAACAAACATTTCATGACATGGGACTGGTTTAATCTCTGTTCTTGAAAATTATTAAAGTTATTGGTTCAAAATTTATGTCTAAAACCATTCTCAAGCTTCAGTGAACACGGTGGTGAAAGAAGTTTGTTATTGGCCCAGTAGTTTCTGAGGGTAGCTCAGACAACGATACAAACAAATTTCACCTCTTTATAATATTAGTATAGAAGACATGTTTATTCTGCAACTGATTACAGAGCAGTTGGAGCCTGTTTTTACTGCCCTGCAACTAGTTTCATGTCGACTTAAAATCAGTTGCATGCAATCAGTTGCGTAGTGTTGTAGAGGCGTAAGGCTTTGATTATGAAATGGAGCATCTCCAGGTTCCACTTACTGACCGCTCTCCACAACTACATGCCATGTGTTCAGACCGGTTTCAAGACATCATTGTGAAGTAGCACAATTTATTGCCTCGAGGCAGATCAGAGTTTATTATTAAACAAACATCATAGTTTTTAGATTCAATTAGTACATATACGCTTGTTTTACCACAGGCACTCATCCAGATATAATCCTAGATACATAACGCTTTGTGTTTAGGACAGCTGTTGACCATTCAATATCACAGTTGGGTCTATTACTTTTATTACAATATTTTTGTAATGGCTGGGATTTGTATTTATTAAAGCTAAACATGCACGGGCCCTGCGAGCTTCATTACATCTGCGATGTTTTAGTTCATTAGCTCTGTTTTTATTTTCATGATCATTTGCAACAACGTGCGTGTCCCTTTACGCTGTCGTACCCTGGATAAAATTTGCATTTGTTCGGGAAATTTAGTTTATATAATAGTTGTACAATTGTAGATAATTTTATTACACGCGCATTCGTGTATGTAGATATTTTAGTCTGTCGCATTACCCACGTAGGTTATGCGAATTATGATTTCCACATTTTCCGTATTCTTCCCTCATCCGCCCCTATTATCTCTGAGGAGTTACATCGGAGGGTGTAGAGAAAGAAAACCAATATTAACGATAAGTGACAGAAAGAGTCTAGAAATAGATTCCCAAATAAAGAAGTCAGAAAAAATAAATCCGACATTTGGAAAAGAACGCATTAAGGAAAACACATTGATAAGCCGCCAACGTGACTAAGGGAAAGGAAGAAGTGACTACGCTTGAGGAGTGAAAAGTTTTCAGTACAAAAAATATACAGCTCTTGTAATAATTTCAAAACGGTTCGTTTGTTTTCTTTCAATAATCCCCGCCCCTTTGCTTTGTATACTGCTCGGCCTCGATTGTTTTGCAAACTCTAACAAAGAAAAGGCAACAAACAACAACAATAACTTAATTGATACTTCTCATTTATTGGGTTTTTTGTTTGTCTTCCTTTGGATACCAAAATAAAAATTAAATTGCAACAGCAATACAATTCCTTTATGATGAAGAGGAAAACATATTTATAAATAAATAATTGGATTGAAAAACAAACGATTATTTTACGATTGAGAAAATTCATTATAAATGTTGAATGAATACTTGAACATTGTATATAATCAAATACAAATTTTGCAGTCTTAAAGAATGTAAATTATTTTAATCTTCAATCTTAATAACCAACAATTTGTAGAGAATTTACAATTTTACTGAATGTCGGGCAAAACAAAAAAATAGGTAAAATCTTCTTCAGCGCTGCAAGCAGCAGACCAGTGCTAAACGTAATTTAGTTTCGGTAGGCCTCTCTTTACCGGATACACCGCACCCCTCTTGCAGTTGTTCTGTACTGGATAACTGCTTTACCTAATCTATCCTCCGCCATTGATTACAAGTGCTGGTACGGTCTTATTTTGTTATTTGAAAGAATCCAGGGACTCCACCTTCTTGAAAGGGAAGATCCCTTATATCTTTATTTCTTCATCTGCCTTAGAGGGGTAGAGTTTAAAGTGTTGTGAAGGAATTTTATTTTGATACTTTGGTGAAGAGGACATTAGACGTTTGTAATATCATAGGTTTATGGACTTCATTGAAGATAATAGTCCTAGATCACAAGGGCAAGCCAAGGGCAATAGTGCAAGCCAAGGGCGTTCTTGGCCTGTGGTGCCTGAAGAAGAAGAAGAAGAAGAAGAAGAAGAAGAAGAAGAAGAGGGAGAAGAAAATAGTTCTTGCGTGAACGTACTTCTTATACTCTGTCTTATCTTCATTTAAATTATAAAAGATATGAATGCTCTTTGACTGTGTTGTAATTTAACAAATATGGAGAAAAGAGGAGATGATACGAAGATGCTGTTGTCACTAATAGCTAAAAGGTGTAACGAGAAAGAGACAGAAAGAAGAATTAAACTGAGCTAAAAAGATTTTAAATAACTGTACCGACTCATTCCTAATGCCTGTAAGTACATTCAGTTTATACAGTACTTCAGATATCGTCTGGACCTCACGGTTACATCACAAAACATGAGAAAGAATACAGTATTTACTGATTGCAATTTACTAAAAGGGTTAATTTTTCAATTTCATACAACTAGTTGGTTCTAGAGGTAATCTATAAATTACATAAAAAGTATACACCGGCTTATTGTTGACATATAGTAACGTGTCAAAGAAAATCATTACTTCAATTAGTGGTGTGTAAGTAGCAGTCTCTATGAAAACTATTTTTGTCTTGCCTGTAACTCAGTGCTTGTTTTACCACGTCGCATATTATTTACGATCGTCTTCAAGTTACGTGTTGTCAAATAGTTAGTACAAATTTGATCACGCTTAGAAGACATGATTAGCGTAATCTATAGAACGGTAATCCCATTATCATTTTGTTGTTTTGTCTTGGTTTTCGAGTAATTAATGTGAAGTGGACAAAATTACGAAACAGGTTGACGTGTTACTGCTGGCTGGTGACAATTGTGTTTATCGCGACTTGGACGATTTACATATGGACACGATTGGTCGGCACTCTCGCCAACCTTACCAACGTCCTGCACTTTCTTAGTGATCTTGTACGCGTCATTACAGTGATATATTACCAAGTGAAATTTGTGACAAGCCGAGAGGTCATCAGTAATGCTTTGGACAATATCGATTACGCGGGTACGCGTTTTCGTCATGTGGGTATCAAAGTCCCGCACAAGTGGAATCAAATTGTCAATGCAACGTTCACAGTTGGTGCGCTCTTTGTTCACGCACTGACCGTTTTAATTTATTTTGCTGCAGTTGACATACGCGTGGAGAACAGAGTTCCAGGAGCTTCATATTCCAGACACGAGTCTCCAGTAAGGATGATTACATTCATGGCCGTGTTTGCGCTTTTCGTTATGTTCATTTTTTCGCGTTGTACACGATAAGACAAAGGCTGATATTTCTTCAGGAATCTGTCCAACGTATCAATAGCTATGGAAGTCGACAACTGGCATGGCAGAGTGGAGCGACTTTATCGTATAATTGAACGTCTGCAATCGAAATAAACGAATACTGCCGGAACATTCAAATAATTTATGCACGCATTCGTGACGCATTCCGTGAAGTTGAAAATGCATGTACTCACTTTTTCAGCCTGAATGCGTTAAACAGTGTCTCATCGTTTTCAATTGATGTACTGTATTCGTTAGCGCCAAATCATTTTTATATAAACTTAACAATGATTGCTCTATTACTGTTATTTCAATTTGCAGCGGTAATTTTGTGCGTCAGCATACGAACAAAATTTACTAAAATTAAAGCTTTAATAAATGACTTATTCTGTAAAAATCAATTTACAAGTTTGCGTCCGAGATGTATACGTTTGAAAATTTGCTTTTACCAGTGTTGTTTACAACAAGACACGTTAGACTGTCGATATTTTAAAGTAGATTTCAGTTTAGTGATTTTAATGTTTAATGGGATATCGTTATTCATATTTTCTCTGCTCCCTGAACACTTATAAATAATATGTTTTTGCTAGCGTGAACAACACGTTTCTTCTAGAATTGTTTCATTTTAGAATTTGTTTTCTTATGTATTTTTCACTGACACCTTTCCATTATGGGCAGATTATTATAATTTCCATTCATGTTGGGTTTGGCGTCCAAGTCACTGTATCGAATATTCAAACTAATCTTTAATAATCTGCCGTGTGACTTCAAATTAACTTTGCTACTATGCGTTTCGAAACATATGATTCCTTCATCAGGTAACTTCAAATAAATTAAATAACTTTTTGAGGTCGTTACTAACTAAAATCCAACTTTTAGTTTAGAGCATATGGATTCTAGTTGCTAGGTGTTAGGTGCGCACCCACTCAAGCTCAAACTATTACTACCATACATGTACTGCTGGTACTAGTGGCATTAATGGATTGAGCTTGAGTGGATGCGCATCTAACACCGCGTACACTCTATATGGTGAATTGGATTTTAGTTAGCAACGACCTTGAAAGAGTGATTTAATTTATTTGAAGTTACCTGATGAGGAAGCAGGAAGCATATGCTCCGAAACGCGTAGTAACAAAATCTACTTGTTGTGAAGTCACACGGCAGATCACTAAAGATTAGTTTGCTAATTATAATTACGTTTTGAACGCGCAAACGCGCGCGCGCACACACACACACACACGAGTGTACGAGAGACCAAAAAATGAGAAGGGAAGGTCACTTAGGCATATGTTTTATAGTATACTTATAAGTACGTATGGTAAGCATATGTTTTTGGTATGCGAGGGTAGGGTGACAAGTTCCGGGCCTTACACAGAGATGGCGTTACTATGGTATTTTGACTGTGGTGGGATTTCATTTTTTGCAGGTCCAGTTTTGATTATTTCAAGTCAATGAGTAGTTTCTTATTAGTGGCACAGTCCACCGCTGTAAGCGCCTCGAGCATCATTGGATAGACTGGAAATTAGTGATGTGATTAAATTTTGTTTTCATAGTTATAACTGCAATTAGAAAGAGCTGTATTCAAAGTTGCGGGATGGTTGAGCGCTTGGGTGCTGTAATTAAATGGGTCGGACAAGCACAATTGGGCACCCACGTGTTTGACGTTCAGTTAAAGTGACTGTGCCAGCAAAAATAGAAAAAAAATCCATATAATCGTTTGGTAGACATTAGAATAAATGTGAACGATATAACTGAGAGTGTTGGCGTATCAAAGAAAAGTTTGCGCAATATATTACAGGAACAGCTGTGTATGAAAAAGGTGTGATCTAGAGGCGTGCCGCGTTTGCTGACACTTGACCAAAAAAATTGTGAAAAGCAGCTTTCAGCCAATTGTTGCAATAGCTTAAATCAAAGAATTGAATTTCAAATTGTTTTCTCAGCCACCATACCTGCCCTATCTGTACCTGTTTCTTAACCTCGAAAATGACTCGGTGGAAAAAGATTTACTGACGACAATCAACTTAGCGATGCTGTAAATGGCTACTTTGAGGACCTCGACAAATTGGCTTATCAGTCTGGCATAACCGCTTCAGAACATGTTTTGGAGCTAAAGCGTATTTAAAAGTGTATAGAGTTAAACTGAGATTATGTTGAGAAATAAATTCAAATTAATCTATAAAAATGTTGTTTTTCTATTCAAGCCCGGAACTTTTCACCCTACCCTCGCACATACAAGTAGATTACAAAATAATCTCGTGTCTCTTTCCACAAAGAAAATATGATAGTGATAACAATGCCAATAAGTTAATTAAAATTACTAAATGTACTGTACTTTAAAGAACCATATGCAATTTTTATTTTATAAAAATTTTACACTTTTTAAATAATTTAATGTTTTTAAAAAGTCTTTAAAATTTTTTAAAATTAAAAAAATGTGTTCTTTTCTGAGTTATCTTGTGAATCCTCGTTCCTATCGCTGACGATCTTATGCAGGTTTGTAGTTGACGTACTTTTCTGGTCACAGAGAGCGCTAATAAACAAACAGTAGGCCTACTCACTAAACTACGACCAATGCAATTTACAGACCTGTTGGGTTTCCCTTGTTGCTGGCTGACGTCACTGTCCCTAATTTACGCTTGTGCTCTTATTCGCGTTGTCTAACGTTAAACATTAAGCGTTTGTAGTGTAGCGTTTATGTACAGAAATGTTGTCATTTTCGTGTAATTAAACAGCAAGTCATCATAATTAAACAGTGTATCATTAGTGTTAGACTGTATTGAAAATTAAACTATGGTTCATTGTTACCGTGTGCCAGAAAATTATAGAAATAGAGCTCAAGTTACAACTTTTAGTTTTTCAAAGGATACACAACTTGTACAGAAGTGGATTAGCGGTAATGAAACGTAATTTTGTGTTTACATTACATAGCTGTGTATGCGACGTCTCTAATTAACGCTCACAATGTCATCATCATCATCATCACCATCTTAAACGATTAAGCCGAGGATGGTTTGTTCCGGTCTCAAATAGGCTAAGATTAGAGCTGGTCACTCCAGCGCTTCCTCGGACGTCCCACACCTCTCCGTCCCCTCGGCTTATAGTTCCAGATTTGTTTGGGGATGCGGCAAAGATGTTCCCATCAATTCAGCCAGTACTGAGCAATCCTGTGGAGTATACTCATAATATTCAGTTCCTGCCGTATATCTGTGTTTCTTCTATGATTATGGAGAGTATACCTTGCCTGGTGTCTGAGAAATCTCATTTCAGCCGCTTGGATTCGACTGGGCTGGCCTTTCGTTAAAGTCCATTTCTCAGACCCATAAAGAAGTGTGGGAAGAGCCGTCACCTTGTAGAATTTTAGGCGTATTCCTTTGCTTGCTGACTTAAGGGTTCGCCTAATGGTCCAGCACATAAAGTTGAACTTATGCAACTTGTTCACAACGTCGTTGCTTGCATTATAAGACACACTGTAGCCCAGGTATTAAAAATTGATATATTGATATGGACAAATATTATTTGTCTCTATTTACTCCTTTTGCTACTTATCACGTGTAATTACAAAATATAAAACATTTTGTCTGTATGTTAAAAAACAGTTATACATTATAATGTAATACTAATCAGCAGATGTAAAATTAATTTTTGCATAATTCAGTAAATTGTTATATGCTTTAGGTAATTCTTTGTGATGTACTGTATAATTCACAAATTACTTTGATTATATTACTGTTTACATTTGGTGGTATGTTTGTATGTTTGCTTGCATATAGTAACGTATAATTTATTTTAATTTTACTATACTTATAATTATATAAAAATAATAGCTTGTACAGGACCAGGTATAATTAATTAGTATTATATTTGTAGATACGAGGGTCATTCAATAAGTAAACAGACAAACAGCTGTGGAGCAAAAACATTTTATTCAATCAACACAATTTTTTTTTTACTTTTCAACGTAATCTCCAGCAACGTCTATGCACTTGTCACATCTCTTTACAAGCTTTTTTATTCCCTCAGCAATGAAATCTTTACCTTTATGTCGAAGCCAGTTTTGGACTTTTTCCTTCACTTCTTCATTGCTGTTGAACTTGACACCACGCAAAGTCTTCTTGAGTGGGCCAAACAAGAAAAAGTCAGATGGGGCAAGGTCAGGGCTATAAGGGGGATGATGGAGGATTTCCCAACCTACTTTTTTTATTGTTTCGAGCATCAGTTTTGCCGTGTGTGGGCGGGCATTATCGTGAAGAAGCATCACACCTTTCCTCTGCCATCTCGGACATTTCTTCTTCAATGCAGGCTTAACGTTGTTCACAATCATGTCAGAATAGTACTGACTATTGATGGTAACGCTGGTCTTGTAGGTAATCACAGAAAATTGGGCCTTGGGAGCTCCAAAAGATGGTTAACATCACCTTACCAGCCGATGGCTGGGTTTTGAATTTCTTTTTGGCGGGTGAACTGGGATGCTTCCACTCCATGCTTTGTCGTTTTGACTCAGGTTCAAAATAGTGAATCCAAGTTTCATCACACGTTAAAATTCTTTTCAAAAATTCAAAATCTTATAACAGAACGCTGTTCTTCGAAATTACTGTCCTCAAAGAGGACACGCCATCGTAAATAAAACTGTATTGGTTACGTTTATGCAATATATTATTGAACATCTGATCAAAACTCACAACGACGTTGCCAGATAACACTCCTGAAAGTTTAAATCAGCTGCTACAATTAATTTATTTTCTACAGCTGTTTTCTGTTTACTTATTGAATGACCCTCGTACATTTATGAGGGACGTGTTGAATAACTGCATTTGTTCCCACTACAACTTAAATTTTAATAGCTTTACACAGTTATAGTATGTAGTTGTTTCGGCGTCTGTTTCAATAACTAACGTTTCGCTCATTTTTAAACTTAAAAGAATTAGTATCTACTTTTTTCACTTTTAAACTGTGAAAAGCATCCAAGTTGTAGAAATGAGAAAACACGTGATAAAAACAGGAAAAGTTCGGGAACGTATTTGAAGAAACAGTAACGCATATGAAGTTACAAATGATAAAACGAAAGAAAATGTCAAGTGACCTGAACAAGTGGTTCTAAAAACATGAATTGAGTAACCACTATGCCACAAGAAGTGTATGGTTTTATGAATGTATTACTACAAAGATGTTTATATTATTTATAGTAGTTTAGGGCAGTGTAAAGCTTAATTTCTCCCTTAATATTGTAGCGTGACAGAAAATCCACTACATTGTAAATCATATGAAATGATAAAATTTAATTACATCAAAAAATGTTGTAATAATATTAAATGACATTTAAATAAATCAGAGGAATGAAACACAATAAGATAAAAATCCTCACTACATAATATATAAAAACCACTGTTAAAAGAAACCAAAGAAAGTATTGAAGCAACTCATCAACTCATAAATAATACCAGTACGTTACCCAGGAAGCTCAGAGCAGTAAACCTGTTACATAAGACAATATCCCGAAAAAAGAGATTCAATCAAAGAGTGGTGAATACCAAAATACTCTAAAAACAAATAGAAGAATAAAGTCAGTTCAGTGAAGAAATTCAATACTCCAAACTAAACCTCAGACTGATAACACCAAGTACCTTGGTTCCCAAGAATGAGGAAAGAAGAACAGAAGAGTGAAGACTAGACGAGGGACAAGAATGAAAACTAGAAGAGGGACAAGAATGAATACCAGAAGGAAGATATGAAGAAGGACAAGAAGGAAGACAGGAGGAGAGGAAGACATAGTATGAAAGAAACACCGTAGTAAAGCCTATTATTATATAAACTACTATCAATCCCAAACCCACAAGAACTATGCCAAAGAAAGTATAACATCCCCAAAATCTTATAAAAATGTAATTATTGAGAAAACTAAAGTGTTGTATAGCGTTATAAGAAGTGCACCGGCTAAAGCTATTGTGTAATAAAGAAAATAAACTAGTCTTAACGGTCCATGATGACTAAAGGTCTGGTCTGAGATAATAAGACTCAGAATATCAGAACCAACAGTGAAAGTGAATTTGTATAAGTGTTTTTTAAAAAATGCAATAAACTTAAAGTTGGTGATACTATAACTTAGTAGTATGCTATATCACAACTTTAAAGTCTAATAATAACCAGCATGATAAAATAATAAAATGGAAGGTTTCCAGTATTTTATTATTTTTATGTAAATCCTTATTTAAAAGACCTTTGTAAAAAAGGATGATAATAAATAGAGTATGGGAATTAATGTTTGCTGATGTGGGGAATCACAATAATAATGATTTAAACCAAAAAGGAATGGTACTAATATAGTATGAATAAGTGTAACATGTTTAAATAGACTATTATTTCACAGTCCTAAAATCAATGTATTAAATAAATGTATTTGTAAGGTTTATTAGAAAATAAGATTTATGTTATGTATTTTAAAAAAGAATTATGTTTGATAAATAATAACCTACATACCAGTAATAATGTACTAAAAGGTATACTAGGTTAGATTGAAAATAGTCAAAAGAGATATGTTTAAGCTGTATCTGCAATATGTTAAATTGTGCAGATTACTAAACAATGTTCATAATTAATTATTTTAATAACTGTAGTGTTAATTAACTACTACACAAAACAATAAGTTATAGATCATGTTATTTTCATATAATTGTAGTTATGTAAAGTCAGAGGAGGAATCAAGTTTAATTTATTGAGAAAGAAAGAAATATAAAATTCTAAAATCTAGGCCATTTGGTGAAATCAGAGAACCAATATAAAATAGTATAATTCACTAATAAATCCTGTAAACTACCCAGATTTATATAAGATAACACAATTAACTACTACTAGGAATGATCCTATGAATTAAAATGACAATAAGGAAATATACCTTAACATTTTGTAAATTGTCAAAATATATAAATTAATTAATTTTAGAGAGCAATATCAAATCTACAAATTAACACAAAAAACCAGTTCAAAGGTGTAATTTATATGTATTTAAGGAAAGGAAGAGAAATATGACTAATTAAAATTTATTATAATAGTATTAATAATATTTAAAATGGAAGGTATTTTGTATAAAAACGGAAATCCAATTTTGAGCCTATATTTCCAAAGTGTGAACAAAATTTGTTAATTTCCACAAAATGTCTACAGATATGGACTATAATACATCAATTTAAAGGGAATAAGATGATTAAACTAATAATAAGATTAATAATTCATAAAAGCAAGGAATAAAATAGAAAAATTCCATATATAATGTAATATTTTCTAATGTGTATGAAATCGAAAAATGTTAACAATACTTTTTCAAGGATTAACTGGGCAAGATTTATGACCAAGTTAATTAGTCTTTTGTTGAATATCAAGCTGAATAGGTGTGTGACAAAAACGTTCTTTAAACCGAGTCGAACATGAAGCTAACGTTTTAGCCATTTAAATCAGTGAACGAGAGTTAGACAAATTAAACACTTTTTGAAGCCAATACTATAAAAACATTCACGACAATAGTGAAAACAAACCTTTAACTTCACTAAACGAGTGACAGTAAACAGTAAAACATTATATTACAACTGATTTACTCTACAAACCTAACCGCAACTTGAAAACTTAACCGTAATAGTTGAACAAAATAGAAAATAAACTAACTAACGCAAATTTACACAGAACACTTCACCAGAATACACTAAATAGATTAACAGACTTCTTACACCAGTGCGGGGACATTTTAGACCTTGATGAAGGTAATTTTATAGTAATTTTCTGACTCGACGCATATACAATAGCCGAGACCAACCCAAGGAGCGGCCATCTTGAAAACGAAACCTGCCTACTACATCGCAGAGACTGACGTCACATCAGTCTTCATTGGTTCGACAAAACATTTATTCTAATATCATAACTTGAATTATTTAAATACTATTAAATAGTAATTATTGTATTTATGTGTTAATTGTTAATGTTATACTCTCTCAGCACCCTTCTCTGACTATTAATCCTAATCGCTCAAAGAACCTGTCTTTAATATAATATAACATAAAATTTTGTTCTGTATGACAATCGATAATTTCTGAGACAGAGTCGATAATTGCTCTCCATCGATAAAATATCGATTATTTATCTAAAATTGTCAATAAATCTTTATATTTCTATTATTTTGTATCTGTACTTATTTCACAGGGTAATTTAAGGGTATTTATAAGGCTGAAGGTATTAAGTGAAAAGAATATACTCTATTTTGAACAAGATATAGGACCAGTAAGGAAAGTCACCAATCGATTATTACCTGGAGTTAATCTATTTAACTCCAGACTTGGTACAAATCTTCAAAAAGTGCTCGACGGTCAATAAATACTTATCTGTTATTAAAATTTTCACAGAACCCTTTAAAAAACAGATTTATCTAGTATACATACTTCTATAAACATAATCAAAATTATTTTATTGTTTGGAAATTCTAATTATTGAAATTTCCATTTTATTTTTATTCTTTTGTAACGACCGGCATACAGCGGTCTGGTGACCAAGTGGCTAACCCAAACAGTGGGATTTGATCAGATTACAGTCATATATAAGGTCTTCTTACCAAAGTGACGAACCCCACGCTGGGCACTAAGGAAGATTACAGCCACCTAAAGGTCGTCTAGTTACAAAGTGGCGTCCAACTTAGAGGGCTTAATAATCTAAGCTTGGCAGCGATTGATTAATAGACAGCAGAAAGATGCAGAGACGAGCTACATCGAAAAAGAGGGCGGCAGAGGCCGAGAAAGAGATGGACATGGGGGATAAGGAGGCAACACCCGTTGAAGATCTGGAAGTGTTACTACTCCAGGTGGAACATAAACAACCTGAACCACCAGAGGAACAACCTGAAGTAACCACGCAAACAGGGGAAGCCACTGTCCCAGAGAAGGAAAAATAAAGGCCTAAGACCATCGAAGAAGATAAAATGGACAGATGGATGGAAATGTTCCGACAAATGGGTCAAGATTTGAAAAAGGGCATGGAAGAAACCAGTAAGAAATTGAATCAGGAATTAAAGGAAGACTTGCATAAGAAAATGGACGAGATGGTGGAAAATTTCTGCAAGAAGATGGATGAGAACATGGAAGAGGAAAATAAGGAAAGGAAGAAGCAACACAAATTGGTGATGGAGAAACTGGATGATATAAGTAATGATAATAAACTGTTTAGGGAAAATTTTGGAGAGAAGAGGACCAAAGAAATAAAAAATGATAGTAAACCCGAAACAGAAGAGATTTCAAACGAAAAAACAATTGAACCAGTCGTAGTATTACCTGAAAAGAAAACTAACGGGAATACAGAAAATACTAAAGCTATGGAAGTGGAAGCAAAGGAAAGGAGGAAAACAATTCCAAAGAAATTAATAAAAACGAAGGAAGAGTTGGAGATGATGAAACATGGGTTAATTGATGGCAATAATATCCCAATTACCTATGACAAAGACATCATGAATTCTATGAATTATAGAAGGAGAATCGAAGTAATTTCAGAAATAATGTACCACCAAACAGTAGTTTACCAATGGGGAAGGACCAGAGGTAAACGGAATACTACATATGGACTAGATCAGTTCCAGTGCGGAACTAAACAGTGTATTTCAGAAAGATGGAAATATAACATCTTATCAGACTGTAACGATGGCACTGGTGAATCACCAGAGTGTGTTCCATTAGTGCGCCATCCAGGATTATTCCAGTATACAATTACACAAAAATGTATACCTTCCGGATGGATATGTGATGATGAACCAGATTATGGGGATTCAGAGAAGCAAACAGTTGATAAACCAGATGAAGACCATCACAGATATTTTTCAGGTCATACAGCATATGGACCAGAGACATATTGGAATATGAGACAATATAATAATGGGAACAATACCAATTACAATGACAATAATAATACGGGTCCCAACCAACAAAACCCGAATCGACCCTCTAATGGTTATCAGGGTAACCACAATCCCTACCCTGATAACGTAAATAGAGAAGCCCCAATTATGGTAATAGTCCTTACCATAATAATGCTAATTGTGTGGGTCCCAATAATAGTAATTTTAGTAATAATAGGTTTCCTCGCCCAAGAGTGAACTTCATACGGGCCACAGATGGAAGACAGCGAGGTTTCAACCACCATAGAGGGAACAGTTACCGAAGATACGAAGAAAGGCGGAGGAGCCTAGAACGGGACCAACCGAGGTACTATCCGGCGCGTAGGAGCAAAAGTTTGGATCTGATAAGGATCTATACGGATACATAATGAGGTGGCAAAAGGGATGGATGTCATGATAACCAACAAAGGCAAAACCACCACAAAAGAGATGAAAATAATTACCACTGAGGAAAAATGAGAAGAAGAAGGGACAAAGAACCAAAATGGGAGTTTAAGAAATAAATTAATTAAGAAACTACACCTTATAAGGGAACTATGAGCAACGATGCACTATAATAAAAAGCATCCACCTGGGTATAAAGAAAAAATAATAATAAGAAATACATTTGAATAAAGACAAGGAAAGAGTCATACAATATTTATGAAACTAATATGATATGTTTACCATATAATTATGAAAACTATTACAATCATTTATGAAAGGTCTATGTGGCAGTAATATAAAAGAAGTTAGAATTCAAAAAATAAGTAAGTTCACCTTACATACCAAGAAAATATGAAAAAACTTTATGGCTGGAATAGAAGAAAAGAAGTTTTAAAAAAAAAACATAAAACAACTAAATTCAAAAAATACGTAAGTTCACCTTACATACCAAGAAAATATGAAAAAACTTTATGGCTAGCATAGAAGAAAAGAAGTTTTAAAAAACATAAAACAACTAAATTCTAAAAAATAAGTAAGTTCACCTTACATACCAAGAAAATATGAAAAACCTTTATGGCTAGAATAGAAGAGAAGAAGTTTAAAAAACATAAAAACAACTAAATTCTAAAAAAATAAGTAAGTTCACCTTACATACCAAGAAAATATGAAAAAACTTTATGGCTAGAATAGAAGAGAAGAAGTTCAAAAAACATAATATCAACTAAATTCAAAAAATAAGTAAGTTCACCTTACATACCAAGAAAATATGAAAAAACTTTATGGCTAGAATAGAAGAGAAGAAGTTTAAAAACATAAAAACCCCAAAATTCTAAAAAGGTGTGAGCCAATCTTACATAAAAGATTATTTGAAAGAAATTATTTGAAAAGAAGAATAATATAAGAAGAGTTTGAAATAAGTCAACAAAATTTTAAACATAAATGAGATCACCTTACATACCGATTATCTAAGAAAAACTTTATGGCTATAATATAATAATAAAGAAGGAGAGAATTTAGAAATAAAACCATCTAAGGTCAAAAAACAAATAATTCTAGACAGTTTAATCATGTCTAAGTTCAATATGAAGAGTAAAAACCTTTCCGTAAAATGTTGTTGAAGGAAATAAAAAAGAAAAAATTCTTTAATACGATTTAAGTGAGTGAATAAAATAAAGTACAAAAACTTCTTTGGAATTATGAGAGAATGAAACTTTAAGTGGTATGAGGAGAAAATATGACCTCATAATGAAATAAAAAAAAAAACCAGCACTTGCAAGTATAATCGCAATGACCGGAATAATGTGAAAATAATGTCAAAAATGTATGTAATTAAATGAATTAATATAAAATGATTTATAAATTAAATGACAATTATGATAATGACAGTTATAAAAAATTCTAGAAAATAGAACAAGTGGAAATTTTAAGAACCAAGAAACAGTCTAAAAATGTCACAAAGATATGCTACTACAAATAATGCAAATTATAATGAAAAAACCAGAAGGTAATAAAGAATTTATAACCAAAAGATTTATATGATAATAAAAGTATAAAAAGGTAATAATAGAAGAGCTTCCTACCATAATATCAAATGAAAGAAACATCCAGATAATAAGTCCGATGAACAACTGAGATAGAAATATTAAAATTTCTGAGAAGTATAATAAGTAATAAGTGAAGTACCCCAAAGATATTTTTAAATAGTAACAAATGTGTACTATTCTGAATAATTTTTTTTAATCTGTCTGATGATAATTCCAGCAGGATTAATATATTTTTTGAGCAGAGATGATTTGCCTCTGTACTCAAATATGTGTGAAGTATTGGACAGCAGAGGAAAGTAGCGTACAGTGCCTCTCTGAACTGAACCAGCTCACAAAGTAGGGAACGATAGGGAGAAAATATCCCAAGGAGAAAATACTAAGAAGAAATATAAAAATGAAATAATAAATATGAAACTCAGAAGACTATTACTATCAAGGAAGATCAAGTGAGAGTGATATAAACTCAGATATAAATAAGAGAATTTTAAAATGGAAGGAAGTCCAAAATAATAACAAACTTTGAATAATTATCATAAGCAATTGTTTCAGACAAAGCAAGTATAGTCTGAAAAAATTACTTCTGGAGAAGGGCATTCTGTAGCGTGACAGAAAATCCACTACATTGTAAATCATATGAAATGATAAAATTTAATTACATCAAAAAATGTTGTAATAATATTAAATGACATTTAAATAAATCAGAGGAATGAAACACAATAAGATAAAAATCCTCACTACATAATATATAAAAACCACTGTTAAAAGAAACCAAAGAAAGTATTGAAGCAACTCATCAACTCATAAATAATACCAGTACGTTACCCAGGAAGCTCAGAGCAGTAAACCTGTTACATAAGACAATATCCCGAAAAAAGAGATTCAATCAAAGAGTGGTGAATACCAAAATACTCTAAAAACAAATAGAAGAATAAAGTCAGTTCAGTGAAGAAATTCAATACTCCAAACTAAACCTCAGACTGATAACACCAAGTACTTTGGTTCCCAAGAATGAGGAAAGAAGAACAGAAGAGTGAAGACTAGACGAGGGACAAGAATGAAAACTAGAAGAGGGACAAGAATGAATACCAGAAGGAAGATATGAAGAAGGACAAGAAGGAAGGCAGGAGGAGAGGAAGACATAGTATGAAAGAAACACCGTAGTAAAGCCTATTATTATATAAACTACTATCAATCCCAAACCCACAAGAACTATGCCAAAGAAAGTATAACATCCCCAAAATCTTATAAAAATGTAATTATTGAGAAAACTAAAGTGTTGTATAGCGTTATAAGAAGTGCACCGGCTAAAGCTATTGTGTAATAAAGAAAATAAACTAGTCTTAACGGTCCATGATGACTAAAGGTCTGGTCTGAGATAATAAGACTCAGAATATCAGAACCAACAGTGAAAGTGAATTTGTATAAGTGTTTTTTAAAAAATGCAATAAACTTAAAGTTGGTGATACTATAACTTAGTAGTATGCTATATCACAACTTTAAAGTCTAATAATAACCAGCATGATAAAATAATAAAATGGAAGGTTTCCAGTATTTTATTATTTTTATGTAAATCCTTATTTAAAAGACCTTTGTAAAAAAGGATGATAATAAATAGAGTATGGGAATTAATGTTTGCTGATGTGGGGAATCACAATAATAATGATTTAAACCAAAAAGGAATGGTACTAATATAGTATGAATAAGTGTAACATGTTTAAATAGACTATTATTTCACAGTCCTAAAATCAATGTATTAAATAAATGTATTTGTAAGGTTTATTAGAAAATAAGATTTATGTTATGTATTTTAAAAAAGAATTATGTTTGATAAATAATAACCTACATACCAGTAATAATGTACTAAAAGGTATACTAGGTTAGATTGAAAATAGTCAAAAGAGATATGTTTAAGCTGTATCTGCAATATGTTAAATTGTGCAGATTACTAAACAATGTTCATAATTAATTATTTTAATAACTGTAGTGTTAATTAACTACTACACAAAACAATAAGTTATAGATCATGTTATTTTCATATAATTGTAGTTATGTAAAGTCAGAGGAGGAATCAAGTTTAATTTATTGAGAAAGAAAGAAATATAAAATTCTAAAATCTAGGCCATTTGGTGAAATCAGAGAACCAATATAAAATAGTATAATTCACTAATAAATCCTGTAAACTACCCAGATTTATATAAGATAACACAATTAACTACTACTAGGAATGATCCTATGAATTAAAATGACAATAAGGAAATATACCTTAACATTTTGTAAATTGTCAAAATATATAAATTAATTAATTTTAGAGAGCAATATCAAATCTACAAATTAACACAAAAAACCAGTTCAAAGGTGTAATTTATATGTATTTAAGGAAAGGAAGAGAAATATGACTAATTAAAATTTATTATAATAGTATTAATAATATTTAAAATGGAAGGTATTTTGTATAAAAACGGAAATCCAATTTTGAGCCTATATTTCCAAAGTGTGAACAAAATTTGTTAATTTCCACAAAATGTCTACAGATATGGACTATAATACATCAATTTAAAGGGAATAAGATGATTAAACTAATAATAAGATTAATAATTCATAAAAGCAAGGAATAAAATAGAAAAATTCCATATATAATGTAATATTTTCTAATGTGTATGAAATCGAAAAATGTTAACAATACTTTTTCAAGGATTAACTGGGCAAGATTTATGACCAAGTTAATTAGTCTTTTGTTGAATATCAAGCTGAATAGGTGTGTGACAAAAACGTTCTTTAAACCGAGTCGAACATGAAGCTAACGTTTTAGCCATTGAAATCAGTGAACGAGAGTTAGACAAATTAAACACTTTTTGAAGCCAATACTATAAAAACATTCACGACAATAGTGAAAACAAACTTTAACTTCACTAAACGAGTGACAGTAAACAGTAAAACATTATATTACAACTGATTTACTCTACAAACCTAACCGCAACTTGAAAACTTAACCGTAATAGTTGAACAAAATAGAAAATAAACTAACTAACGCAAATTTACACAGAACACTTCACCAGAATACACTAAATAGATTAACAGACTTCTTACACCAGTGCGGGGACATTTTAGACCTTGATGAAGGTAATTTTATAGTAATTTTCTGACTCGACGCATATACAATAGCCGAGACCAACCCAAGGAGCGGCCATCTTGAAAACGAAACCTGCCTACTACATCGCAGAGACTGACGTCACATCAGTCTTCATTGGTTCGACAAAACATTTATTCTAATATCATAACTTGAATTATTTAAATACTATTAAATAGTAATTATTGTATTTATGTGTTAATTGTTAATGTTATACTCTCTCAGCACCCTTCTCTGACTATTAATCCTAATCGCTCAAAGAACCTGTCTTTAATATAATATAACATAAAATTTTGTTCTGTATGACAATCGATAATTTCTGAGACAGAGTCGATAATTGCTCTCCATCGATAAAATATCGATTATTTATCTAAAATTGTCAATAAATCTTTATATTTCTATTATTTTGTATCTGTACTTATTTCACAGGGTAATTTAAGGGTATTTATAAGGCTGAAGGTATTAAGTGAAAAGAATATACTCTATTTTGAACAAGATATAGGACCAGTAAGGAAAGTCACCAATCGATTATTACCTGGAGTTAATCTATTTAACTCCAGACTTGGTACAAATCTTCAAAAAGTGCTCGACGGTCAATAAATACTTATCTGTTATTAAAATTTTCACAGAACCCTTTAAAAAACAGATTTATCTAGTATACATACTTCTATAAACATAATCAAAATTATTTTATTGTTTGGAAATTCTAATTATTGAAATTTCCATTTTATTTTTATTCTTTTGTAACGACCGGCATACAGCGGTCTGGTGACCAAGTGGCTAACCCAAACCGTGGGATTTGATCAGATTACAGTCATATATAAGGTCTTCTTACCAAAGTGACGAACCCCACGCTGGGCACTAAGGAAGATTACAGCCACCTAAAGGTCGTCTAGTTACAATATATATTACAAGACTAAGTAATATTTACACACACACATACACACATACACACATATACACACACCGTACAATTATTGTACGTGTAGTGCTAGCTATTAACCGTGATTGGCTATATAAGTCTAGTTTCTGTAAATTTGGACAACCAGTTGTACGCAGATGAAATGGTCATACATGCCCGGCTCTAGTAGAAGGCCGGAATATTAAACTTGGCAACTCTGGAATCAGCTGATATTTGGGGCCGACTAGACGATCTCTTAATTTATGTATTTCAATAATCAAATCGCGTCATTTTTATTTGCCGGGTAACAGCAGTGTTGTAATTCTTCATTTTTTGGAATTAAAAGTTTATTGTGTAAAATACTTTTTTATTATTTAAGAAATATAACAATTAACTCATTCATGTGTTACGAATTCAATAATTCTAACAAAATTAATTTATTAGGCCTAACACTAATTCATTAGTTTCTTCAACTTAAACCTTTAGTACAAAATGCGCACAGACCTATAATTTTGATTTAGTTATAAATCGGCCTACTTTACCTATAGATTTTAGTAATGCTATGAAATTAAATCAAAATATAACATGTTTACTTTAGCTATTTCATTACACTATGCTTATAGGTCTCAGACGCAACGTTGCCACGTTTAATATTTTGACCTTCTACTAGAGCTGGACATGGCTTATAGCGTACACCTGGAGAAAGATATAGCAACTGACAGGTGTGAAGAATGAGTAGACAGTTAAAATGAAGATAAAGATTAATACCTGCAAAAACAAAGAAATTATAAACATAAGAAAGGAACAGAAAATAACGGCACACTCTTTAATTTATGATCGTGTTTTTCTTAAAGTCGAACTTTAGTATTTTCTGATGTAAGTAACTATAAATCTTTACAGTCTTGCCGTTTATTTAAAAAATAAACAACCGTACAAAAACTATTTGTACACACATCACCACATGTATTATGTTTAATACGTAACATATAGTCTTTGCGTGGAGTTGAGAAATATTTATCAGAACATTTTTTTAATCCCACTGTGAATATTTCAGTATTTAAATTTAATCCGTTAAGTATGAATACAAAAGCGAGAGTAGTTCAATTTTTGCAGTTTTACTTATTCAGAATTATAAGCAGACCATCATCCGAATTACTGTTACCACTGAAATCTTACCGGCCGTGTCGGAAACCGACGACGCAATTCACAGATTTAATACTGCGGAATTCATAAATTATTTGTGTATTTACGAATAATGTTTGGTTATAATTATGGCATTAAATATCACGTTCATGACCTTTCTCCGTAGTTTCGACATTGAAAATTTTGTGAATTATTTATTTATAAGCAGACATAATAATAATTACTTAAAAAGTAAATTAATTAGAAAGTAAGTTCCGTTTTTAAATATTGCCGCGGTATCGATGCCGTCATACTGTTGCGCATGCGCGGCCAGTTTTGTTGATTCGTTGGCAATCCAACAACCGCTATTTATAAACAACTGTGCACTCAGTAAACAAGCTTAATGTTTCAATTAATTGTTTAATTTATGTCTCATTTCCATTATTTGTTCTCAGTTTATTAAGGATAATATTTATAATATTCTTAATAGCAATGTTTGTGTTATGTTTGATTTGTCAAAAGCGTATAATTTTGTATTTTTGTTTACATGTATGTGTGTTTGCCTTGTAGGGTACAGTCTCTGTTACTTACATTGTGTGAAAATCTAAAACAATACAGCACCACATAAATAAAGTATAATTACTAATATTGTATTGTAAATAAAAATAAATATTCAGCAATGCTTCGTTATTCATATTTCATGCTTCATGTCAGTTAACTTTACGTTAAAGGGAAATTTTATAATTATTGTTGAAAACGCTGGAAGTTTAGTTATCGCATTGAGTTTTTACAGACGCAAGCCAAATTAAGTAAAAGGTTCATTGTTACCATCACCATAACCTCAATTTTCATAAGTAAACATGATGACAAGAGGATTATTTTGGGTTTTATATTACGTGATTTTAACCAGCAAAACTGACACAGACAAATACCTATAGAGGGGAAGAGGAAGAGTGAAAGATACGTAGATAGATACATATATAAATAGATAGATGGATGGGTAGATAGATAGATAGATAGATAGATAGAGAGAGAGAGAGAGAGAGAGAGAGAGAGAGAGAGAGAGAGGGGGACAGATAATTAGGCTTGAAAGAGCATCTTCTACCCTAGAGGCTTGAAAAAAAGCAATAGAATTCGTCAGCTCGGGATTGTGACATACGAATATGAAGGCATTGTATTTATTTCATGAATCCCCAGGTAACACTGAATCAACAAAATTGCAAATATTGTACTGGCTTCTACGCTCTGCTTACCTTATCTGGGTAATGCAACCAAAATACGAGTAGAATTTCCAAATCTGTAGGATACGTTCCCGTGCCGTGTTGCCTATATCATATCGACCAAATCAAAAAAAGAAAATTTATAATTTGTCATTTTATTTGTTATACGACTATCTGTTTGCGTACCGGTATAGTTAATTTCAGTTTAAGGCCAATTGATTATTTTTAGTAGTATATGTTTAGGAGTTTGACACAATATGTTAAATGGACAATATCCAATTTAAATAATTTTAACTTTACTTATTTAAATATTATTTAATTCAGTTATTTATTTAAATGAAAAAACTGAATAAAAAAGAGATAGCAGACTAACGAAAGGCACTTATAAAGAAAATTCAAATTAAGCAGCTATGCATTTCTAAGAAGTCCATGGAACAGTGAACAGAGATTTAGGTATGCCTGTCCCTGGTTTCAAATCGTACGTCTAAGTCAAGGAGTGAAGAAGGAAAAGAAGAGAATATGATAAAAAAGTATAATTAAGAGCGATTATAATTAAGAGCCGGTTGTGGATTATTTGAAATTTAATTAACTAATTATTTATTACTACTCATGCACTATGTATTATTGTTTATTTATTCCTTGGTCATATAAATTTTGATCTCTACACGTTAATTCATAATACCAGACAATAACATGGCTGTATTATATTGAATGTCATATCAAAAATATAATGTGGGATATACAACATTTGGTTCAAAATTATAAACAACTTTTAAAATCATTATTCAAATTACATAATATTATTATCATTATCGTTATGTATTATTTTTATATTTAAAATATACAAAGTTTACAATTTCTTTTTTCGTATCGGCCATCTAAGGACCACATGCCAATTTCAATTCTTTAATCTTTGTTCTTTCCTTTTTTCCAATATTCTTTCATCTTCTCACTGTGTCTCTTCTTCCTGTCTTCAGTCCACTTTGAATCTGCGTTTTTTTCTCTCCTACCCTGGACTCCCACCGTTTTTAAAACTTTCCCAGAAAAACTTCTCCTCCAATTGCTTCTTCTGCGTGTATATTATTTTTGACATGATAATGTCTTTTAGCTGGATATTGTTTGAAACTTTCTGTAACATTTTATTTACCGTCACGCTGTATGACGTCATCATTGCATGACGTCATTGGGATTGTTTTAAATGACGTCGTTGGGTTTGTTTCCACACTTTTGATTCCCCACAGTCTAGAAATCTTCGGTCTCTAAAAACATTATTATGCTTCGATGTTTCGGTTTCGCCGAAATTCTTTAATTTTTTCTAAATCCTTTTGGACTTCTTTAATCCAACTTGATGTTGACTTCTTCCCCCAACAGATATTTGAAGATTTGCTTTGTCAACCTATTGTCGTCCATTCTACAGTATATAAATGTCAAAAAAAGAAATAGTCTTCTTTTCCTCATTGTTTCTGTTATATTTTCTAAACTTTGATATATTTCAACATTACTTCTTAATTTCCAACCTTCTGAAGTTTTTCGTGGGCCTAATATTTTCCTAATAATTGGTCTTTCCAATATTTTTAGTTTGTCTAAATTATAATTCAACGCTAGACATTCACTTGCATATAGGCGTTCTGGCTTCACTACTGTACTGCCTTATTTTCGCATTTTTAGATATGCACTTTTTATTGTAAATATCTTTTGTTATACCATATGCCCTTTCCATCTTATGAAGCCTTTATTCTATAGCAGATTTTTCCAAGCCATTCTCTTGAATTATCTGTCCTAGATACTTAAATTTTCGAACCCTCTCTATTCGACCAATATCTGTTATCAGGAATTTTAGCGCGTTTTTAATGTTTGTGAGAAATTTGGGTTTTCTGCAGAAATTCTTAAGCCTGTTCTACTGGCTATATCCTCTAAAAAATTAACTTGTGTTACTGCAGATGCCAGATGTTCAGAAAGTATAGCAAAGTCATCTGCGAATGCCAAACAGTTTATTCCAATACGTTTGTTCCTTCTTCACAACGTGATTGGTGATATTTTGCATTCCTTTAAATTTTCATTCCAAATTCTCACTACTTTCCCCTGGACACAGTTAAAAAGAATCGGGGATAAACCATCACCCTGTCTTACACCTGTATTTATTTTGAATGGTTGAGATATTTCTTCAATGAATTTTACTTTTGAGACTGTGTCCGTAAGCGTTTCACGGATTAGATTTGCCAATTTAGATTTAACACCAAATTCTCGGATTATTTTATCTATAGTTTCTCTATCAACAGAATCAAAGGCCTTTTTGAAATCAACAAATGTTAGTACGAGCTCCTTTGAATTCAGTAGCCTGTAACAGATTTACTTCAGAGTGAATATTTGTTCTGGACAGGATCTGCCCTTCCTAAAGCCTCCCTGATATTCACCCAAATGGCTCTCCGATGTTTTTTCTACTCTCTTCAATAGAATCTTTAAAAATATTTTATATGCAACTGGAAGCAAAGATATTCCTCTGTAGTTATTAACTCTTGCTTATCACCCTTCTTATGCAGCGGATGTATTATGGCCACCTTCCATTCTTCTGGGATTTTTTCTGTTTTCCAAATTTCTTCAAAAATTAATTGTAGATCATTTTTGGTCTTTGGTAGAGACCATTTCAAAAGATCAGCTGATATAGAGTCTTCTCCACTAGCTTTATTATTTTTTAAAGTTTTAATTACTTCTTCAATTTCTTCGATAGCCGAAGGTGTATCGTCTTCCAAATTTTCATAAATGTCTGACAGTTCTAACATCTAAATCGGTTCCGGGCAATTTAAAAGTTGATCAAAATATTTTTCAAGTATTTTACAATTTTCCGCATTGCATAGGCCAGTTTACAATTTTATTTTTTGTTACCTTTGGAAAATTTATTGACTACATTAGCATTATTTAAATCTCTAGTGAACTTAAGTTAATTACTGAATGTGTGGTTAACTTTGAATTTTACATAGGAGGTTCTTTATAAGCATTTTTATGTTCTTGATATCTCTCTTATAAATTGTTCTTTTTGTTTCCACTATATAATACCTAGAGCAGTCAAGACATTGTAATTTGTACAGATCGTTAAATTTTAATTTTAATATACTGTGTTTAAGTTTAATTTGATTTAATATTACGCCATATCAAGTGAATTAAAGTATATTTTTGAATTAGTTTTTTTAACATTTTTTGAACTTTTGATGATTGTAGTATCGACATTAGCCAAGAATATAATTAATCACTTAATGTCATCTATTGTGCATTGTTTTCTCAATTTTCTTTTTTCATGAGATTTTATTGTTGATTTTTTCTCAGCTATTTGTAAGTGACATTTACCTTATCATAAACCTTTTTTTTATTTGACATCCTTTAGAGTGCCCGTATTCTCTTAGTCTTTTCATTCCTATTGAGCTCTGTGGTCATCTTAATATGTGCAGTGTTCATTTATTTTAAACTGTTTAAAATTATAGCAAAGTTGCAAAAGTAATATTTATACCTGTAATTTCAAAAATTGTTTCGTGGCATTTAAGGCTATAGTTTATTTGTTTCTTCTTACACAAAATTCGTTTGCTTGTGCGACCAAACAATGTTTACATCTTTCTTGCTTCTTCCGTCCTTACTGATTTTATTTCCTAAGTAGTAAACGTCAGTCACTTTTTGAAACTTTTTATTTTATATTTTAACATCTACTTCATTATTATCTCTCGTACGGTTTTCTTTTTCCATTTTCATTTACTTTATCTCTCACTGTCTTCCAACCAAACAATATCATCAGGATATGTCAACATTCCTACCCTCTTTAACTTCTCCACGCTTCCTCAGCAACATCTCCATGCACTTTATTTTCCATTTTAAAAATCTCCTTCATTACCTTCAACAAACATATTTCAAATAGCATGTTTAGACTACATCCCTTTCTCACCTCTTTTTTTAAGCTTCCTTCCTTTTAATTCTCCCCTAACTTAATGTCGACAAACAACAACAAAAAATACCTTGGCACAACAAATATTAAAGCGTTAAAGAACAAAATGAACAGTAAGTCAAACTAAAGAGGCACACGCGAGCGCGAACGCAAGCGCGCGCGCACACACACACACACACACCACTGATAGAATAAATTATAAATGTTAAATAATAACATTTAAAATAAATATTATAATATATATATAATATAATATATTATATTATTTAAAATAATAAATATTTAAAAGTAATAAAATTTCCTATGTTAAGGTGAATAGAGTATTAATCGGCCTTCGGAAAGCGTATCTAACGCTATTGGACTTCAATGGAACAACTAATGCGATAGTTCAGCTGACAAGCAGGTTATAATCCTAACATACCCAATACCAGAAATTAAACTACTGGCGATACAATTCATATGTAACGGATTAAACTGAATGCTGAAATATTTATAGCAGGTTTATCAAAACTTTCTGATAAATTAAAACTCAGCTTACGGTTGTATTACAAATTACCAGATTAAAATTCATGTGGTAGCAGATTTGTACGACTAGCTTTGGTATTGTATTTATTTTATTAAACAGAAATGTGATTTTTATTTTCTTACAAAATTCTTCTAATTATAAATGATTTAACCTGAATGTTGCTACTATATGCTTACGTATCCATGACAGCAAAGACGAATTGCAATGATGGCTCTTTCCGATTGGACTGACAGAAAAATATACTTATTATATGTGAGGTAAAAACGGAATAACTATATCGTTTAAAATTAATAAATGCTAACATAAGACTAAAATATTTCTGCGTATCAACACATACTTAACAAGTACATAACACAAGTACATAATGACAACATAAGTACATACTTAACAACACATAATAACAACAGGTGAGTGATTTGAAGTATTTGGAGACTGAAACTAACTATAAAGTTGATAACAAGACAAAACATAGAAGTAGTAAATTTAGTAATACCTATTGTAAACACAGCAATCTCAAACATAAGGTCAGAAGAGATACATGTAAAAAAAAAAAAATTGAAGCGTTGCTATTTCAAATTTATCACATTGTCATCAATTAGGTCTTAGATAATTAACCAAAACTACGATAACACTTAACGTTTTGTAGAGTCGTAACGTTGTAATCTACAACTCTGGGTCAGAATTATTCAGCCACACAAATAATTTCCCACCAAGATGTAAAACCTGGAATAAAACATCAGTCAATTAAGGTTTCACGAATATGAGGCTACGTGAATCGTCAGGGCAGTTTGGTCGAACCAGTCTCTCAGAACTAAAGTCAAGGTGCTCATATCATTGTTGTTACAAAAGAATGCTACGTCCAAAATTTATATACATTTTCTTTAATTATTTTTTCCCATGAATTTTTATTACTTCTTTTTTATAATTTATATAAATTTCATCTGCTTCTGTAATAACCAAACCTGCGTGTTTAACCCTGTCTACTCTCTCAAAGCGTTCATGATTAAACACATGTTTAAAATAAGTTGTCTATGTAAATACGTTGTTAGGTATCATACTTGGCGCATTTGTTTTCCTCGTTTCAGGGTTCCTTATTTTAAAGCCTCTCTCATTTATTCCTCATTATCTCTCTGTTTGTCTGTTTGTCTGCCTATCTGTCTCTGTCTTTCTTTTTAACTATCTCCTGTCTGTCTGTCTGTTTGTCTCTGTCTCTGTCTCTCTGTCTCTCTCTCTCTCTCTCTCTTCGTCAAAGAGTACGTATTAGTCTGAATATCCAGAAAGAATTTTGTTTTAAAGGAGTTCTAGTTATACGGGTAATTTACATTACAACACAGAAAACAGAAAGTACACTTCAGTCAATGTACTAGTTCCAACTAAAAAGACATTCAGGAGGCCAGGAATAAAATAAAGCAGACAAATAAAAAGCTAGAATACCTTACCTTCTGTCTACTACTGTGCAGTTTTCACTCTGTTACCCATCATATAGTGTTATTCATTTTTCTGTCTCTTAGATCGGATAAAATGTCCATATCAGACAAAGTGAAATATAATTGTCAACATCATTGACTAATGTTGTCCATGGTTCAACAATACTCTACTGAGTGTAAAAAAATGTGAAGAGACAGTTTGTTGCACATTCTCTTTATACAGAGAAGGAAGGAGACGATGTGAAAAATGTTGTGGCTTGAGAAAATCTCTAAACAGTTCTCAGACACACACCGTAAACTATAAATAAAATTCTGCCGCTTACAAGAAGCAATAGCATCTGCCAAAGGTAACGATCGTTTATTCAGACTTATTAAACGATCGTTTTGTCCCCCTTATTCTTTGTCTCCTAGGTCTTCCACAGTATTTGGCTGGCAGTTCGTGTTCTCATAGTACCGGGACGGAACGCAGCTTAAACTCTCAAACAATTGTCTATTTAAATGTGTGCTCTCGAATTACTATGGACTGAACAAAACTAACTAGAAATTTATTCCTATTGTTAAAACAACAATAGTTTTACACTGCTAATGCTTGGGACAAAATAATTTATATTTGTTTTGGAAATTATTATTGTACCTACAAATTGTTGAATGAGAATTTCGCTGATTATTTCCATTCTATTCGTGTAAATTGACTTACAAAATATGTTTTAAAAAAGGTAAAAACCTAGTATAGAAGTAATCAAATACTTCCAAATTTGTATTAAAATCTTGTAATAATATTGGTTCCTTACTTTAAGAATATCAAAAAGTTTATAAAAATTTTAAACATTGTAATAAATCATTTTAAGCAAAACAATTGTTAGTTGAGTGTCTTGATATATTTGTGTTTGTTTGTTTTTTGTTGTATGATCCACTGTGCACTACGTTCGATTCAACTGGTTGCTCTCTTCTTCGCCTCTCTCTTCCTCCTCACCCACATCTCCTTCATTCTTGATCGATGTCTCACTCTGCTTTTGTCAGTCCAGATGGCACCTGTCTTGGTCTCCTTTTGTCACTCTTATTAAGGTTTTCTTGAATTTTGGCATTTTTTAACTTCTTATTTACGTTTGTTTAATTATTTATCAATTATTTATTTAATTACCTTTGGTCCCAAAAGTTACTAGACTAAATTCCATCTAGTCGACGCGAAAAGATATTGTGAAAAGAAGACACTGAGATGAGCAAAAGCGACGTCCAACGGAGCGGATGTTACAACAGAAGGCTCGGGTATGCAGGATGTGGTGCGCAAGACGACAGTACCTGCAGAATAGTCGCAAGAGATGGATCTACGCATGCGTATGAGCCACTGTGGATTACGTTTGGTCCAACTAGTTCCCCCTTCGTCTCCTCTCGCTTCCTCCTATCCCACATCTCCTTCATTCTTGAACAATGTCTCTCCCACCTTTCGTCATTCCAGATGGCACCTGTTCTCTTCTTGGGGTTTTCCTGAAAACCTTGGAACTTTTTTAATTTCTTTTTGAGTGGCAAGCATTCTTTAATGTCTCCTTCAGTAACATGGAGTTCGTCAATGTCTTTTTCTGTTTATTTGAACCACGTATTGGACATTTCGTGCTTGTTGAAATTGCTAAAAAGCTTCCCTATTAGTCTGTGAGGAGTCATTCTTTGAACATGTCCGTAGAATGAATTTCATTTTCTAATTACGTCTGTGATTTTCGCAACACGTGTGTACAGCTCGTTAATATGGCGTCTTCTGTACTGTTCTCCATCGTTTATTTTTGACCACAAGGTTTTTCTTAATATTTTCTTTTCTGTAACTTCCAGTTCTTCCGTCATCATTTTCTTGTTCAGAGTCAGACACTCAGCGGCATAAAGTGCTTCGGGGCCAATTACTGTTGAATAATGCCTAAGTTTGGCATTAATGGATATTGATTTCTTGTTATGTGTCCTTGGTTAAATAGTAAGCAACTTTCATCTTATTAACGCGTGCTTTAATGGCTTCTTTCTCTGAGACATTGTGTTTAATAACTTCTCCAAGACACTTGAAATTTTCAATTCCATAGATTTGCCCGTATTGGGTTTTCATTTTCTTGGATAGGCCTACTGTCTTGATGTTTGTCATGAACTTGGTTTTTTCAAAAGAAATTTGTGAACCCACTCTTTTGGATTGTTCTACTCGGAATTCCACATGTCTAATGGCTGTTTCTACTGAATCTGACAGAATCGCTTGATCATATGCAAACGCTAGACAATCTATTGACAGGTTATCTCTGCTATAGCCTGGTCTAATTTACTGGTTGATGTGATTTTTCTCCAGTGATTTTCTCTATTATTTTATTACTTTTTCCAGAACGCAGTTAGAACGCAAAAAGCAGTGGTGATAGTATATCTCCTTGTCTGACTCCTTATTTTTTGTTTAGTTTATTTATTTTTCTTTTTTACTTTTACTTGTCCTATGATTTTGATGTTTCTGTTTTACTTCATGAAATTCAAACAAACGTATAAATGTTGGTGAAACGTAACCGCTGCGGAGTAAAGCGTGAAACAAAGGGAGAGGTGAAGTTAATTTATCATGAAAATAAACAAGTGGAAAGAGAGAAACAAAAGCAGCTGGCGAGGCGATCCAACAGCAACAACCCTTTCACTTAATCTGCTACGAGAGCATTCTAGGCACGTGTGCAAGCTACAGTCGCCTTCTCCGCCTCAACGTCAGTAAATGTTAGTAGATTTTCTGTAAAACAACATTCAAGGTAGGTAAATATTAATTACGCAATTTCATGATGAATACTACATATGAAGTGAAAGAAAATTAAAATTCAACATTTTTACTAGACTTATTAGTTTTCAATATTATTAGCAAGTAAGCTTTTAACACAAAAACGCACTTAATGGACATAATTATTGTTACGTCACATCACACGTAAAATCATAATTATTGTCACATTGTGTATTGGTTCACTATAATTTAGTATCTGTATCATTTGTAACTATATTATTTTGTATGTAATCCTGTAACTTATAGTCAACCGTGTTTGATACCAGTATATAATTATTTAACGATAATACTCTTATTTAACTATTCATCATTTTATTAATTAACGAAAATACCAAATAATTAACACTTAAAAGAAAAATACAATTTAGTGGTTTAAGTCCAACTTATGCTAAACTTGTGTTGCTACCACTAATACTCACTTACACTTCCATGAGCACTTTCAAGCTTGAAAGCGCTCATGGAAGTGTAAGTGAGTATTAGTGGTAGCAACACAAGTTTAGCATAAAAATAATTAACAATCAATATCACAAACTACTTTGAGTATGCATTAAGTTGGCATGTGTTTTCGTAATGTTCATATACAAATGTCCCTGTATTCAGATGTAACATAATTTAGATATGTTTTTTGATCAATATTAATTTCAAATAAAATTCGATTACAACTGCATTTATAATTACACTTAAACAATCATTACATTATAAATATATTTACTTGTTTTATAGTATTCTTTCATATAGTGCTAGGACGACCAAAAATTTGTCCTGTTGTACAGTGGAAACAGAATAATTGACAAAAATGAAATCGCTAATTACAAACTTTAATTAGACACAAACAACAGTTAACTATTAACAAAGACACTCTTATGCAATAAATAGCTGTTACCCGCGGCTTTGCAAGCAAAAAGTTGACTTTTAATAAGTATTTTAATATAATTTTTATTGTCTGTGTCTATATGCCGTTCTGTCAGCTTGTATAACGATTTTGTACTCATTAGTCAAATTCTCTCCAAAGCTGTTTTCAACACTTGTGCTATTTTAACTTGTACTAAATTATTATGTTGGTGCAACAGCCTTTGGAGATTTAAAAGTACCCGTTTATAAAGCCTTTTGAGATATTTATAAAGTACCTGTTAAATAAAAAACGCTAAATTCCTTATTTTAAGTGTTACTGTGTTAGAAGCATTGTATAACACATTAAAAGTTATGTTTTCCTCGACCAAGGCTTTTACTTATTTCAGCAGTAAACTAAAAACCACAAACCGTTGTCACCTAACCTAACAAATGAAAACAACACGTATTTTCGCTTTGCATTAGGTATATGACAATTTACAATTAGTACACTTCTTCTCTTCCACATTGTAATATATCGATACAATTGCATATTATATAAAACATCAAAAATATACTGCAAGAATGGATAAATGTAGAGTTCCGATGCTGCTAAATATCATTTGTTTATTTACTTGTTACTATGGTAATTAATTCTGTTCTCCATGGTGTTGATGACATCTGTATACGCGTCAACGAAGAGGGATAATTAAAAGGGCGTAAACAGGGTAAATATCAAATTACAAGCTAGACAGTATTTTTTGCCTTGTGTCAAAGGTTACCTGTGGAAAATTTGGTGGCAGTCGGTGTAACGGTGTGGATTTGTATTCAGTACCCATAAATCCTCAGACTGCGTTATATATAACATTGAAAATACACAAAAAACTAACACAAACACCGCAATCACATACAATAAAACCAATTTGAAATACCAGAAGCCAACAGGAAGCCACAATAATAATAGTCAACCAACAACACATATGTACTTCACCAGACAAAAAAACCAGAAGGCTGAGGATGGGTACAAGATAGTACCCGAAACATGTTCCAAAGAAGGAAAAAAATAACATCTTGAGGTAAATTTAATTATAAATATTAATTGTATTATATATTTCAAGAATCGGACTGTAGCAGAAAGTGACTAAATATATATATATATATATATATATATATATATAGATTCAAGTTAAATCTCTCCAACACACAATCTTATTGTAGTTTCGCACTATAAACACAACAATCACTCTCCACTAACACGTAACAATAACCCCAAACCGCACATGAAACAGGAGTAACTGAACTAAAATAACCGCCTGTGGATGCTTATCTCATTGAAATTACAGAATAATCTGTCACTTTTGGATGACGTTTAAGGCAAATTACTTATTACAGGCGTTCTGGAATCCGCTAGAAACTGTGTCAATGTCTAGCCTTGAACGCAGTACGCCAACCGGTGCACAGCCGCAATTGTAGACGCATGCGCATGGTAGGTGACACGTAATCGTCTTTCATCTCAACATACGTAGGAATACTATTGTTTTAAGACGGACGACTTTTCCAGTAATTAACTACAGACCCATCAATTACGTTCACATGAACGTGCATGCTCAAAAGGAAAAATTTAATTTTTGTTACTTCGTTCTTGTAGGCCAAGGGGTACATAAGCATATTTCCGGTCTGTAATTTTGCAATCACAAAAATACTAGTTTAAATTTCATTGATGCTTGTAATGATCAACTGTATTACACACGCGCTCGCGCGCGCGCACACGATGTATATACATTGAGAAATGTTTGACTATTAGACCTAAGGAAATACAGTCAATTGGACAGTAGCAAAACATACAGACTATAAATCTTTTAAAGCTGATAGAACGTTGTTGGTATGGTGTTTACGAAAACACACATTGTTGTGGTACCGCAATGATAGTATTCTCCACAGAATCGTACGGTATATTTCTCAGATTCATAAAAAGTTTCCTTCTTCGTTGTAGAAAGTTTTAAGTCGTCTCAGTGTTTATCTTTTACGTTCATTCAGTATTTTTTTACATAGCGTTTGTATGAACAAAGAATCTATTGAAACGATACCAAAACTGCGTGGATGTCAATGGTGGTTATATGGATAAATTAAGTCTATACATTATTTGATTATAATAAACCATTCTTATCATTTACGTCTTTTCCTTACTTCGAAACGAACCTTTCTTAAACTACATATGTACTGTTACTCCGGTCTCGCGGATCGTCGTATTGTTCAGTGGAAACAAAATACTGACGCCAACGAAGTCGCTGATTACCAGCTTCAGTTATTCACAAATAACAATTTGAAATCAACAAGGTTTCAAATTCATATAATAACTCAAGTTATATTCGTCCAAACGAAATAATAATGTCAACAATTAGATTTCCGCCCTAATCACTTTCTACTGATCCGCAACAATCACTTGATACACACTCTACAATCTTGCCAGGTGTAATTGAGTAACTAAACCAACCGCTGTTGCTTATATATAGCGCGCAGAAGTTACAGAATACGTTTCCATTCTTTTGACGGGATACCAGCATAATTTGCATAGTTAAAAGTACTAGAACAGTCTAGATTTGCTAAGTGAGTGAATGAAAAGCCGTGACACAGACACCGCGCACTGGGCTCGTTGAGAAGCGTTTAGAAAGACACCCTTGACTTTTTGAAAGCGTTACATAGTTGTCGTAACAAACCATTGTAATGTATACCTGAAAGAGCAAAGATATTCTGAGACACGATGGTTTTGCTCTTAGATATGACTGGACACGTTATGATACGATACGATCTAATAAAAACTGCCTATTTTTAAATGCCACAAACTATATATTTAAGAATTATTTGTGAAAATGTTTATAAAGCTTATCACATTTAATAGTGTCGTATATTAGGGAAGATGTATAGTGTAGAGACCTAACTTTTGGTTTGTTCGTATTTGAAAGATCTGTAACAATCTGGTACTTATGTTCTGGAAGTATTTTCTTAGTCATTACAGTTTGTATATATGTTTTGTAAACAAATATAAAGTGTTTGCACAAATTTAACTTTATTGTTGCTCAGATTCTATAAACGAATGCTAGAAAAACACCATACTTCCATTCCTTAAGGAATATGGAAGTAAAATTAAGAACATTTAAGATAAATTTGTTTAATCATTATTGTAACTGTTGATCAGTATATTCAACGACAAAAATGTTGGCATGTAATATAACGTTCTGGGCTACGTTATAAATCCAGGGAACCCGTAATAATTGACGCTAGCCAATTATACAGGCTGCCTATGTTGTAACAAACTGAAAATCAACACAACACTTAGAACAATTATAATTACTTTAATTATAGGACACAAGGGAAGGTATTTTAACTGATTTATGCACTCACTTCAATATGTAACAAGATGACATCTCTTTATTAACAAATGATATATATATTGTTACGACGGTCTACTCGATCGTCGTAGGTACAGTGGAAACAAAATAAGTACAAGACACCAATTAAGTCACTAATCACACCTTTAATTGTTATAGTAAAACAGTTCGTAATTAACAACACAGTGTCTACAACAAATCAAATGAAATTGTTCATACGCAATAAAATGTCCACTAATATTAAAACTCAACTGTATTACAATTATACCGTCCGAATACAAAACGCAACACTTCACTAATAACTACTTGAACGTACACCGTAACAACCCGAACCGCTCTGTAAAATATATCGCACTAATACTCTCGAACCGCACAGTCAAAAATCTCGCATTGAACTGAAAAACTAAGGCCGCGGAGCGAAGTATTTATAGTTACGCTACACACACCAGAAGCTTCCAAACTGCGTCTTATCTCTCGCAAACTACGTAATTGCTGCGGCCTTGACACAGTCCGAGCGCCCGAGTGAAGGCTGGCAAAGTCGAGAAATTTCTCGTAACATGCGTTTAGTAGCACGTAGACCACACGCTTACGTCGAGATCTTTCTGGCACATTCGATAAACACCTAGATTGTTCTACGCTGTCGTAGCACTGCCCCCTCCTTAAGCCTGTTCGTCCCGAACTGGCAAAGCGTCTTCGAAGTAATACTCGACCAGGCGATCTAGGTGGCCATCCTTGCGAAGGATAATTTTCCCGTTCTTCGAATTCAGTCTCGTGTGATCCGAACATCACGTTCCCAGGAATGCGAATCTTTCGCGCAACCACTAGCTTCGCTGGAATCACTCTCGTTGTGTCATGTACTAATGACCTAAATACCACTGGCTGATCCAAGTTTGTTTGGTTCTCGTCAACAACCTCTTGCGTAACCTCATCTTCAGCCACTTTACCCTCGGCCGCTTCTATCAGCTCAGGAACAAGCAAGAGTTTTGTCTCGACACCCATAGTTGGCTCTCCAATCACTTCTTTTGTCGTTATACTTATTTGTACTTCCTCTGCTAGTTCTTCCTCCATTTCCGCTTGCAACAGGGAGGTTTCCTCTTGACCAGACTTGTTGAATTTTTCTTCGACTAATGCCACTCGCTTAATCGAATGGTTGGTAGACCCTGTCATTTTAGCCATGCAAAGCTTTATCTTCTCTTGGCCAACTTTCAGGACATTCTCTCTTAAGTCCACAACGAATCCGTAGGCATTCATCATGTCCGTGCCAAGAATCACTTCATCGACAATGTCTGCAACGAGCATTTGGTGGCTAAACTCAAGAAGACCCAGGCGTACACGTACGTCTACCTTTCCTAGCACCTTGACGGGGCTTCCAGTCACAGTCTGTATTGTACAAGAGCTAATTAGAGGATGGCGGTTACAGACTAAGTCAGGGCGCACAATGGACACTGTTGCGCCCGTGTCAACTGTAAATGATGTTGGTTTACCATCCGCAAATCCATTAACAATCAAGTTTCCACTGATCTTATGTAGCGTGGAAACTGTGTGCTGTTCTGGGCCTTTACTTCTCCAATTAGTGCGATCAGTCTCTTCTCTCGGTATTTTCTTCTCCCAACAGTCTACCTGTAGATGACCACGTTTCCCACAGTTGTAACATTTCGGTCTTCTGTCTTTTTCAAATCGTTGCGACTCTCTTGAACTTTTGAATTGTTTGTCCGACAACACTGTTTTTCTGCACCCATCGTAACGGTAATGTGATACAGGGATCTTCTGACTGCAACGTGATGGCACAAACCCATTAATGTAGCGGGACGCTGACTTGGCAGCTTCAAACTCTAGGGCGTGAACAAGAGCTTCTGAGCTATCTCGGTGTCTTGCCATTCGTAACACTTGCTGAAGTTCACAATCTCCGATGCCATCAATAAATGTCTGCATCGCAAAACGCGTTCGAAAATCTTCTGGTGCTTCAGGATAGGCCAATCTAATCAATCTGTCGATACTTGCTTCAAATTCTTGAAGACTTTCCCCAGAACGTTGTCGTCTTGTTCTCAACTGAGCGTAGTACACCTCTCGCAAATGTTTATCACCGTAGCGTAATTCTAGAGCTTTTATCAACTCGGCATAGATGTTCTGGCTGTCAGGTGGCACTTTCTGTAGTAGTTCTGCCGCGGGTCCTTTTAATGCAAGAACAAGTGAAACAGCCTTGTCTTTTTCTGTCCAATTATTTGCGCATGCAGCAGCTTCAAATTGGCGGAGGTACGTTGCCCAGTGAGTGCTTCCGTCAAAGGTTGGAGCTTTGACATGAACTGTCCCTACTGCAGGCAAAGTGACTTTCTCTGTTAACTTACTTTCTGTGTATTTTTCTGTCTTGATCACTGGTACAGTCTGTTCAGAAATTTGTTTTGGTTGAATCTTCATGCACTGTTCAACTTCAATTTTAATTTGATCTCTTATGTTTGCCATTGAGTTTTCTACTGCAGATATTTTATTTGAAACAGATTCTTCTATAACAGATATTTTTGTAGACATCGATTCTTCAACAGTCAAGACAGATTTTTCTACTTTAGCTATTTTATTTGACATGGATTCTTCTACGTCAGATATTCTGGTAATCTGATTGTTGAGCTCACCTCGTAATTCACCTACGTCACCACGTAGGAGACCCAATTCTGCGGTAGTGTGTTCTTGCAACTGTTTCTGCATAACTTCAAAGAGAGCTTCCGTTTTATCTGCTTCTTGCTTACGTTTTTCATCCTGTCTTTCTTCTGTTTCTAGCAATAGTGCTTTCTGACGTTCCTCAGCTTCTTCTCTTTCTTGTCTTCGTTCTTCTTTTTGTCGTCTTTCTGCTTCTTCCGCCTCCTGTCGTCGTCGTTCTTCTGTCTGCAACAACAGCGCCTGGAAATTTTCCATCATCTGACTGGCATCCATTGTTTTTCGATTAATTACGAATTACACTCGTCTTGTACAAAGTATCCACTGTTTCCACTGTTAACCGTTCTATCCCACTTCTGACACCACTGTTACGACGGTCTACTCGATCGTCGTAGGTACAGTGGAAACAAAATAAGTACAAGACACCAATTAAGTCACTAATCACACCTTTAATTGTTATAGTAAAACAGTTCGTAATTAACAACACAGTGTCTACAACAAATCAAATGAAATTGTTCATACGCAATAAAATGTCCACTAATATTAAAACTCAACTGTATTACAATTATACCGTCCGAATACAAAACGCAACACTTCACTAATAACTACTTGAACGTACACCGTAACAACCCGAACCGCTCTGTAAAATATATCGCACTAATACTCTCGAACCGCACAGTCAAAAATCTCGCATTGAACTGAAAAACTAAGGCCGCGGAGCGAAGTATTTAAAGTTACGCTACACACACCAGAAGCTTCCAAACTGCGTCTTATCTCTCGCAAACTACGTAATTGCTGCGGCCTTGACACAGTCCGAGCGCCCGAGTGAAGGCTGGCAAAGTCGAGAAATTTCTCGTAACATGCGTTTAGTAGCACGTACACCACACGCTTACGTCGAGATCTTTCTGGCACATTCGATAAACACCTAGATTGTTCTACGCTGTCGTAGCAATATATATATATATATATAGATCCCATTACATAAAAATTTTCTCATACTGAAATAGTTAAAAGGGGTTTTCTGTCAAACAAACGATCAAACAGATCATGTATTTTACCTCGGATCCGAGTCTCTTTAAATCTAGCAAAGACGTCTGAAATTTACTTTACTTATCAAGAAGGTTGCATTGTTACATGAACACCATTTGAAGAATGGTATTATTTAGTTAAGGGATTAAAACTTATATCTCAAGAGTAATGTTACAACGTATGATTTTAGAAATTACTGGTTACATTTTTCTAATACTTAATGTTTAGAGATTGTCTTTTTAAAAGTCTCTGGCATGTATGAAAACTTATGTTTTAAATGTACATAATTCTCGGTAGACGAGCTACCGAGTCACCTCTTAGATACGCTTTTGCTGTCCGTGTCCTGGGGCGTGAATCTTGGGTACTCTGTTAGTCGGGGTAGTCATCTGGGTAGTGTTTCCGGTGAAAGTCCTCTGGGGGGTATTAATGATTGTTATGCTGCGTGAAGTCGGGCTGATCCTCGGCGGTTCTGGTAAGTGTTGTTTAGGTGGTAGTCGTCCGTATCTGCAGTTGTGCACGTCACATATTGACTGGCACCGTAGTACTGGAGTTTGCATCTTCTTTTTACATTAATATCTGAATTACATTACTCGAACAATATTCGAGAGTCCTTTTTTTTTAATTAACTTGAGATATCACCTTATATACTAATTCTTTTTACATTATCACACTTTCTAACAAATTTCCTCACTACATCTTCAATATATAACTAGCTCTCCACGCTTTTAGTGGAAGCTAACACTCAATTAAAAATCAAAAAGAATAACAAAACATTTTATGAAGAGCCCTCGCTTGGAGGTGTTTACAGTCTGAAAGCCGTATCGTTACTCTTCCATTGTTACAACAGGTAGATTACAATGACGCGGAGTGAGTACTCCGCCATAATATAGTTCCAACTCTTTATTAACAATACATTCTTATAGTAAGACAAAATAAACTATCTAGACTTATCTTGTTTACAGGGATTATTATAACTACTACTTGTGACTTTAAATTATTAATTATTTACATTACGATTTACAGATATTTCTAATTTACTGCCGGTTCGGTATGCACGTTGTGTCCGGAATAGGCAGGTCAACGCATGATAAATTTACTAAAGGGTTAACTGTATTATTCTTAACTTTTACTTTCAGATTTTAATTACTTATTTAGTTAGATTTTCTTAATTTAATTTTCATTACTATTATGAGTTAGTTCAGGGGTATTTGGTTTAATCGTGCGATTTAAAGTACTTACTTACTTTCGGTTTTTTTTTATATTTTTTATTATTAATTTTTTTATTTTTATTTATTTACCATTTCAATCGTCACAGTAACTGTAGGCAAAAATTCGAAGACACTAAAAGAATGAAACGCTGGCAGTAGGCGAGAGTGTGTTCCGCAAGAGAAAAGAGAACAAAGCTTTGTTTTACTCGCTTGTAATGTTTAAGACTACAAGTGAATAAAAACAACACAAAATATAATAAGAAAGAGTAACATAACATGAGTATGGGGAATAATTGTTATAGATGGTACTGCCCTGAAACAAGTCAAAAAGTTTGAATACTTGGGCTACAGTGTGTCTTATAATGCAAGCAACGGCGTTGTGAATAAGTTGCATAAGTTCAACCTTATGTGCGGGACCATTAGGCAAACTCTTGTCAGCAAGTAGAGAAACACGCCTAAAATTCTACAAGATGATGGCCCTTTCCACATTTTGTATGGATCTGAGAATTGGACTTTAACTAAAGGCCAGACCAGTCGTATCCAAGCGGGTGAAATGAGATTTCTCAGGCACGTGGCAAGTTATACTACCATGATCTTAAAAGAAACACAGATACACGGCAGGAACTGAATATTATGAGTATACTCGACAGGATTCCTCAGTATCGGATGAATTGGTGGCAACATCTTTGCCGAATGGATGACTTCCGCATTACCAAACAAGTGTAGAACTACAAGGAGAAGGGACGGGGAGGTGTGGGACGTCCGAGGAAGCGCTGGTGTGACCAGCTCTAAACTCTTTGACTGTTTGAGACCGGAACAAACCATCCTTTGTTTACTCATTGAAGATGATGAAGAATATAATGTATCAAACTTACCAATATAATATAATATTGTTACGTAATGCGGAAAAGTGTTACTTAATACAGAACGTTCTACAAGTATCTCGGCTATCCCAGGTGTAATGTGAGATGAAAGACAGTTACGCGTCAACTATCGAGTCTATTCCAGACCGTACCGGTCAGCGCAGTGTGTTCAAGGACACTGTTGCTAGTGGATTCGAGTGCGTCTGCTTGTTTAACACCTCATCCAAAGTGACAGATTATTTTGGAATATCAGCGGGGTATAAATATAGGCATTCAACGACGGTTAGTTTAATTTAAATGGCAATTTATTCAAGCGAGGTTCCAGTTATTTTCGAGCGATTTACACAGTGCGTTTCAAGTGGTGCATTAGTGAAAAGTGATTATAGTGCGGAAGTGATATTAGAATTAAAGGGATAATAGTAACATTATTATTTGTGTGGACAGGTTAACTTGAATTGTTGTACGAGAATAATCTTGTTGACTAACTTGCAGGGGCGGATTTAACATTTTGCCGCCCGTAGGCAGAATAAATTTGCCCCCTTTCACAAATCTCTGTTGGTGGGGGGGGGTGCATCATTATATTCCCTCTTTGGTTTTACAGTCCGCACTAGTGTTCTGTTTAAATCCAAACCTTGCTATATAATCGCGTGTGCTCTCGTTCATTTGCCAATTAATAGGATCAGAATCTAAGACCTTCCCTACCTGATTTGATGACATTTCATCATGATTTTTGACGTGAACTGGCTCTTCGTTCTTCAAAAATGAAGGTTCCTCCACAACGGACCTCTCTGGCTGAACTGTGTGAACAGTATCTTCACCTTCACTGCTATCACAGTTATTGTCGGTATCACTAGAATGTCTCGATTCCTTAAATATTAGCTTGCCTCGGTTTCTGGAACCAAACTACAATTCAGTAATACATTGACAGATCTACATTTCTCACTTTGATCTGGATTGCCAACATTTAAAATCTCTCGGATGATCAACGCCAAATATTTCAACGGTTGAAAACATAAACATTCGCCCGTATTACTTTTGGGTGAAAAACGATAACTGCGTTATAGTTACAAATTAAGTGAAGATAATTTTTATATTCGTGTGTGCTTATTACTTCAACTGGCTTTTATACTTGTAAATTTGTTTGAATCTAAAAATATCATTTCTTAACTCAAATTTTGCCGCTCCCCAAAATTTGCCGCCCCAGGCAAGTGCCTAGTCTGCTTGTGCGTAAATCCGCCCCTGTTAACTTGTTGATTACAAACTGTTAATTCTAATAATTAAAGCTGGTTCTTAGTGACTTTATTGGCGTCTTGTGTTTTGTTTTTCACTGTACAATACGACGAACAAGTTATACTGTCGTAACAATATTATGCTATTTATAACCAAGGGTAAAGATGTGCCATTGTCAGTTTTACCAGATAATTTACTGGCACGAACATTTATATCGTACTGACGATAGTTTGGTTGTCAAACAGCTGTTTTGCAGCCATGACATGGCATGTTTTGCAGCCTGTTAGGCGAAAGACATGAACGCAATTTATATAATTTGAACAATGTGGAGGACATCTGTCACATTATCTCGCAAAGTAAAGTAGACAAGGAGGGCTGCGCTGCACCTCACTTCCCCCCTAGTATCATTTCACCCCGTTTTTGTCTGAACGTATTGCGTAATACCAGAGCTTCTCCTCCGCTAAATTGTTTCCTCCAAGAAACGCTGTCGCTTTGAATATTTTCATTGTATTTTATTTCGTTCTTATTTTGCACGACGTTTTCTGACAATGATAATGTTGTTGTACAAATACAACAACAACAACAACGCTTAGATTTGTTTACGTCAAACCGTAAATGACAAATGTTGGAAGTGGTACCCATTTCCCACTTGTTACTTGTTCGGTTTGTGTCCTGGATTTGTGATTCTGTGACACGTGATAACACTTTACAGTAACACAAGGAGAGGTGACATTCAGTGGAAATTCTCCTTCTTATAGTATGTGTATGAGGCACATATGAAATTATTACTGAAACTGGTGTAATGTAGGTAATATAAAAGGGTTGTGTAAAGAAGATATAGAAAGTCAAGGTGATATAAAAAAAGAACAACTCGTATTCAATCGTATTCAAGAGAAACACGATTCCTTCCATATAAAAATTGTCAGAACGACATATTTTTTAGGTAACAAAATTTTGTTTTTCTTTCTTTTGTATTGAACGAATGGAAACTTTATATTTGTGGTTGGATGTTGAACAGAGCTCCGAAATGTCAGTACACTGTATTCTTATGAGTGTTTTATTTTCTGCTTTTTGTATATTTTTAATTGAACATTCATTGATATACGTCTTTAACGTCGACGTCGTCGTTATCCTTTACGGCTTAGGCTGTTCCAGTCTCAGTGGAAGTCATCCAACCATCGCTTACGGGGTCTTCCCACACTTCTCTTCCCCCTTGGATAATAGTCAAGGGCTTTCCTTGAAAATATAGTTGGATCCATTCTCTCTACGCGTAACCGCTACTCCGTTTTCTACCGGGAGATTTTCTCATTAAAGCTTTCAGCTATGCTAGCTCCATTCTAACATTTCTGATAAAATCTCACCTGGTACAACAGTTTACCAAGCCCTCAAGAACCTGATTTCCACACCTTGTATTCTAGATATATCTTCATCCTTTCTAATCCAAGTCTCACTATCATACAGTAGTTAAGGTATGGCCATTACATTATAATATTTCAATTGCGTATCTTTCCTTCTTTTCTTCTTTATGTGTTTAATGATATGGCCATAAAGTGACTGGAAGAGACTAATTTTCCTTTCAACCTCCGTATCGTCATGGTATGTGATGCTACACTCTAGATACTTGAAATATGGTACTTGTTCTATTGGCGACTCCTGCATGACAATCTTTGTTATAATATTAATTGTCCCAGAAAAAGCCATAAATTTTGTTTTCAATAAGAAAATGGTTTGTTTGTAAGCTGCCAAGATGTCAGTAAGATAACGATCTTCTTAAAAGTCAAACTATTTTTTTTTAGTAGGTAAATGAGGCAGTTGATCGGCTCGTAGATTTATTACTGCCAGCCGTTTCAACTCCACGTTGAGTAGTCCAATGCTCAGTGACAATACTTTTATAAATCGGTTGCTATTCCGATAGTATATTTTTCTAATAAGCCAGTCTGATAACGGTAGAAACCCGTTAGAAAGATAAACTAACAGTACCGACTCGGAACACAAAGTTTTTTATAGGTAAAAACGTAAAGGTTTTACCATATAGCCTGAACCGGTTTTCGCTTTTAAAAAGCTTCTTCAGAGGCTGCCGTTGGGCGCACTGTCCGTCTTGTTGTTGGCGACTGTATCGACTTTTGAAAGATCAATGTTGTGTGTGTGGGGTGTGATATGTTCGAATAATGCGTGTGATTTGAATTGTGTCTGTTCGTTTAGGATGTCGTTGTTATGTGTTTCCGTGTGTTTGTATAGACCGAAAACTAGTCACTCTAGAACAATTGAAAATATACAAACACACGAAAGCACATAAAAACGACATCCTAAACGAACAGACACAATTCAAATCACACTCATTATTCGAACATATCACACCCCACACACACAACATCGAGCTTTCAAAAGTCGATACAGTCGGCAACAACAAGACGGACACTGCGCCCAACGGCAGCCTCTGAAGATGATTTTTAAAAGCGAAAACCGGTTAAGGCTATAAGGTAAAACTTTTACGTTTTTACCTATAAAAAACTTTGTGTTCCGAGTCGGTAGTGAAGTAGTTATATTTAGTTAAGTAACGGAACGTCATGGACAACGAAATCCAAGAATAAAGTAACAGTTCTAACTCCAATATGTAAGAAACGAAATAAAGAAGATTGTGGCAATTATCACAGATTAGGTGCAATGCCATCGATGGGAAAACCGAAGTGTGATAAAACGAGAACGCGTCAGTCATAAAGCAAGATCTGAATAAGCAATCTGAATTTCCGCCAGAGAGACTATGCATTACATTTTTTTACAATGAAAGCGGATTACGAATAAATTTTGACAGGAACACAGCCGTTTATATTGTGTTAAATATTAATTTGATATTTGATATTTGGTATTTGATATTTGTGCGAAGCGATATGGCTAATCTTGATTATCTACAAAATATTTTTCGATAATATTTTTGTGCTGTTATTATCGCCTAATGTGTATTTAATTAGCTTAATTCAGGTTGTGAGCGGATCGAAAAGTTATGTTAATTAATGGGCTCGTATTTCAAATTTTATTATACGAGTACGATATATCTTCGTGAATCATTGGGTTTTATGGGCATGTAAGCAACAAGACGTTTCAAATTATTAGCTGTTATACTCTACTTTCTATTCCCTCTTAATAATACGCTTCAAATGTATTTACTTTAAAAAGAAATGATCGCTTCTACTTTACAAAACACAAATGAAATAAATATTTCGAACCTTGTCTTATCTTGTAAACTGAAGTCGACAACGAGTGGTTCCCTCTTCCGCTCTGGTATCATTTTACCGCAGCATATTCAGTAGCAGGAATTCCCCTTTACTGTACCGTATTGCTTGCAGCAAAAAACACTGTCATTCCAATTATTTTTCTTTATTTTCCACGTAGAATATTTTTTTATTTTTGTTTTGTTTGATAACGCTTCCCGAGCGCGAAGTCGTTATGATGCTACAAGAATACCGTTCAGATTTCCCTCCAAAGGAAAATGCAAAATTGTCAAAAATGTATACAATCTGTTTATAATCACTTACTGTGTTTCTGACTTTGTTAATAAAATATGTATAAACGTTTTCTGTACCAATTTTAATATTTAATTGTTGATTACTGCTTTTATAATTAATTACAAATACTATTACATCATTAGTAATTTAAATTGTAATACTGTATAAATTAAGTTCTGTGATATTATATTTTGTCGTTGTCTTTAAAGAAAACATTTGATGATGTAAAACAACCTATCTCAACTCCTTCACATATACAATGATAAATTATACGCACGCACGCGCGTGCGCACACGCTCAAATACACAAACACGTTTACTCAAATAATTGTCCTGTTATGTTTGACATTTCTCTTGTATTCATACATAGGTCCTGATGATGATAATAAGTCACAGTCATAAATAAGTTAAAATATGTGTTATATTTTTGACCGATCCCCACAAATCCTTCAACGGAAAAATTTGTTATAATATTTAATTATAAGCACATTGTACAATTGTAGAACAACTAACAACTAATGTCGATTGAGAGGGAAGACGATGAAGCATGAAGTTAGCCAATTCACATTAAACTATAACAAATAGTTTTGTTAGCAGGGTTTTAAGAAGAGACAGAGGTAATCCAACTCGTTAGAAACACAATTCTTAGAGGTATTTAGGTCCATCAATTCAAAGAAAGTAAGTTCTGTTATAAGCTAGTGCAAAGTGAATTCTAAGTACGTCCACGATAGATTTAAAACATTTAACTGTAGTGAAGTATTTATAGAGTCTTCAAATAACTGTTGAATTATTAAAAATTATTTTATTTTTTGCAAAAAATGTATAATAGTACTTCCTTGTAAAAGTTGTCTCTCATTCACTGTATAATCATGCGCATAAGGCAGCGGGTCAGAGAAAACAGACTTGCAGTTGTTAAGGGATTCAAAATAACAGTAACCCAATTAAGCTGGGAAAATTAAATACACTAAAATCTAGTTTGGACATTACTAAACCATTTGCTACCACAGAGTTTTTGGGATAACAAATACTAGAAAGGGATTATAACAAATAACATTTACAAACAACGACAACGAATGAAAATGATAAACTAATCGGACAAAAAGAATGTACGAGTCAGATAATTAAGGAACTAGCGTAATGCATTACTTTTGGGTAAAGATCAGCAAATGGAGGCAACTCTTTAAAAATAAAAATTAAAGAAAAACTAAAAAAAAAAAAACATTACTCATTGGAAATTAACACCTACAGACAATTTGTAGCCCAAAGACAAAATATCGGTATGGAGAACTATACAGGACTTCTATGTTCTAAGATTTATATAAAAATCATTTACTTGAATTCGGTTCGATAATTTCTAAGAAGTCAGGTATGTTCCTCGTAAATTGAGTTTTATATCTGACAAAATGAAATGAAATATTTCCATAGAAACTACTTCTTTGTTGGCAGTAAAGTAGTACACATAAAAAATTATCCCATCCCTCTTCGACTATCATTTTCATTTATAGAAAATTACCCCTCCACCTTTAACTACCCTTTTCATTTATAGATATTTCATTTGCCTTTCCACAGAGGATTATTATGACTTTCGTTTCAGGATATTTTGGTTATCAAAATGAAATACTTTACTCTTGTTAAAACATAAAACGTTGCAGGTTAACTACCCCTTCCCTCTAACCGATCTTCACGAAAATCAATAAGCCTTGAGTAGTCTACAACTTAAGCACTTAGATGCAAACTGACCAATGTGCATTTGACCAGAGACATCACGGAAAGAATTTTGAAGTTCCTGATTGGCTGAAATTTGCAACACGTGATAGATTTTCACAAAGATAGCTTTACATTATTTACGACTACGTCAAAGTCTGCAAAAGCTTGTAGAAATGTTATATAAAAATTTTATGACTTTCTTGGAAGTAATGTGTCTATAGAAAAGTGAATTTAGTTAAAAACCCCATAGTAAATTTGTATGTTTTGAGCGTTTAACGTATAAGAAAACATAGCACTAATTATGACGCATATGCTGTCCAAATTTCATTCCGAAATATTAATTAATATAGAAGTAATTCAGAAAAATACAAATAACATGCGCACACGCGAACTCTCGCACAAAAACTGCACTAGACATGAAAGAGAACAAATTTATGGACTTCTGATATATATCACATAACTACCCATCTCTCATTTCACAACTTATAGATAATTTACCAAAATGAACAAAATCAATTTTTGACATGTTTATTAACGTCATAAAATAAGTAAAAATTATTTTACTTTCATTTATCATAGCTTTACTGCAATGTTCTGTTGCAATATATATATATATATATATATATATATATATATGTATTGCAGTCTAAAATGTAATTATTGCATAGATAGGTTGTATGAAATTATACACACAGAGTCTACATCTGGAGGTAGAAAAATTTATTAACTAACACATTAATTATTAATTGTCTTAATCAGTTTTTAAACATACAATTATTTATTTATTTAACTGTCTTCTAATTAAAGAGTTTATGGGGTTTGTTTTACAATAAATCGTTACTTGTTCGTAGAATTCCACAAGAATTGTCGACGTCCGGCGCTCAGCTGTTGACTCTTCGTTCGTTGCCCGCTGACCTCAGCGACGTTCACTTACGTTTCACACATACGCGTTGCGGTTACCGACTGTTATTTTTATTATATTTATCTCAGGGGTTTGTACAGGGCTGTTAATAGATAATGTGCACTGGGCTTATACAAACTCCCGATTCTTGAAGTGTTCTCGCGTTAAATCAGTAACACCGCGGTCGGTATTGCTGCCCCTAAACGGAAAATATTCCACTAGTGCGAAAAGAACTAATTTTAATCTATTTTAAATTGATATTGAGTTCTTAGACTGAGATACATATACGACAAACTCGTACCGTGTACCAAAGTTCTCCGTCACGTACAGGTTTGACTTGTCCTGACACGAAAAACTCGCGACAGTCAGTACGTCCTTCTATGACAAGATGTCGAAGCCAACTGTGCCATCCGTACTCCGCAAAGTACCGACTCAAATAAACTTTAGACCTTCTGATTCGTGGAAATCCTAGCAACGTCATAGATTTTTACCATGATAGACAGACTTTAAGTTAAAACTCTGTCCAATTCTGAAAAGGCATGTCTAGATTTAATTTACAAATTTTATTACCCTCTTGCAGATAACGAGTTAAAAAAGAAGAATTAATTTCATAAAAAAACCGTTTTAAAATTATAGTTATGGAGTATTGAATATATGAAGAACGTAGCCTTCAATACTTAGCATACTCTGTCCAAGTTTCAAAAAGACATGCCAATTATTGATGAAGTTATTAAATAAAATGTGAATCACACGCGCACCCGCGCACTTGCACACAAATATTGCACATGACATGAAAGAGTATAAAATTATGAATATTTTGACATAATTCGTTTTTTACCCATATATTAATTCAAACTTATATCCACTTAACGTAAAAAGAACAAAATCAATTTATAACACGTCTATAACCGTCAGAGAATGTGTTATATCAGTAGTATCCCTATATGATGACTTTCGTAGCCTGTGTTCCGTTACAACATATACACTGCGACAGAACACAGGATCATGATAAGCAATGAACTATGTCTTATGCATGGATGACGAACATTCTCATGTTTAAATTTGTGTCTTGTTCAAATTGTTTTTTTAGCTATAGTTTTTGTATTGTATTACCGATAAGAATTTAGAATAGGTCAAACTCTTAAAAATTTTATTCGTAACTTTTCTATGTAATGTGTTTGTGAAAGTGTGCGCTGGTGCGCGAGTTATTAACATTTTTCTCTATTGTGTCCGTTATAATTATCCGATTTACATGAGACTTGAACAAGACATAAAATTTAATATTAGCTACAATTTCCCTATATTTTGTGGTCTTCAAATAACTGTTAAGTGTGGATTTTTGTTATATGAAATCGCTATTTAAAACTCACTCAGGCGTGAAGTAATAAAATCCCAGATAATTATCTGTGCTGGCTTTGCCAATTTCATGCAGTGTTGCATGAAGAACTATTAGTGCCGTGTGCATAAATTATCATGTGACCGATATTTGGCCAATTAGAACGCAGTAAAATCATTGAAAATTGTCTTTTGCCATGAGCAGATCAAGTTAGTTCATCTTTAGCATTCGTCTACTAAGCGTGCGGTCCGCGTTCAAGGAGTTTCTCTTGCGTGAACACGTAAACAGTGCGAAAGGTGTACGAAAACTTGGAACTCTGTGTGAGTTATGCTACATACCCAAGTAATTCAGTTTTTAATAAATAATATTGTGATTTACAAGTATCCGTGTTAGTCAAGATATCCTCATAGGGAGATCTACTGACCGCGGTAGATCTGTGTGACGCGAGGACACTTGAAGACTTGCTGAAAGGTGTACGCCTATACACCGTTTTTCATTAAACACCCACGTTACACTTTGAGATACGTAAATAAACTATAACAATATTAAAACATTTTAAAAACCATTAACAATCATAATCAGTGTTATCGCAGCGAGGCCGTGTTGCAGTTCGTCGAGCAAGTTCAGCGTGTGTATCATCAGGACACCATCCCAGCAGAATCCACGAGGGAAGGACACGTGAGATGTACGCATCGCCATCAGCCATCTCGCCGCATCAAATTGGAATATCTTCACTCAAGTAACAAATTCAGATCTGAACTTTACATAAACTGTTTTCAAACAATATTTCAAAATTCATAACATTGGTGTATGTTTAAAAATATATCGTATGAACTATTATTCAATTCTTCGTATTGTTTAAATTAGCAGCCATCCTTACTATTTCTTTTATGAATTTGCTAACTGCTATAATTTTTATTGTTCGACTAAGCTTTTCGTCATCACTGACATCTTCAGGTCTTAAACAACGTCTATCAACTGTACGTTGTAGGCTTTTATACTTTAGGCCCCTCCCCTTATGTCATCACCCCTCCTGTTGGTTCTAGCTGCTACTGCTCTTCACGGGAACTTTGTCTACATTTTTCCGTTAGGCATTTTTCTAACGTCCGTCAAATTGTTTTAAGAATATCCCGTTAATTTCTTCATTCTTGACTTATAGTGTTTTTGTAACCTTTTACATTTCGTCATTTTTAGTGTGTTATTCTTATTATTTTAATTTATTTTTGTTTATTGTTTAATATATAATAAAATATTTCTTCATTTGTAAAATCCACTTTTATATTCATTAATTTATTTTTATCTTCTTTTTTAACTTTAATTATTTCTAGTTCTTCTATTAATTTTCTTTATTGCGGATTGTTTTCTATTTTGATTATTTCCATATTTTCATTGGGATTTATGAATTTATGGGCTGATTCGTTGAAATGTCTTGCATATAGTGAGTTCGTTACTCTAACCCCTTCTCCTTTTGCGTGTTCATTCATTCTAATTTTAAATTTTCTTCCAGTTTCGCCCAGATATATCTTATTACATTCCCCACATTTTAATTTGTATACGCCGCTTTTTTCTGTTAATGGAATTTCTTCTGTTTTATCATTTTACTTCCATATTCCTTAAGGAATGGAAGTATGGTGATGGCAAAAAAAATCGTGTTCGAGATTATTGCAGATTCTGATTGTACTACACTCAAAACATGAAAAAAAGTCGTTTTCCGAAAAGTGTCTGTGTGTGTGTCTGTCTGTCTGTCTGTAGATTTTTTTCTATGGCAAACGATAACTGCCGCAAATTCAAACAGAATCAAATACTTTTTTGCATACAGCCCTGATTTGTAGAGTACTCACGACCTATTGTTTTTGGTGAAGATCGGTTGAGGGAAAGGGGTAGTTTACCTGCAACGGTTTTTTTTTATCAAGGGAAATTTTTTTTTTGGCAAATGATAACAGCCGCAAATTCAAACAGAATCAAATAATGTTTCGTATACAGCCCTGAATTGTAGAGTTCTCAAGACCTATTGTTTTTGGTGAAGATCGGTTAAGGGGAAGGGGTAGTTTACCTGCAACGTTTTTTTATCAAGCGTATTTTCTATGGCAAACGATAACAGCCGCAAATTCAAACGGAATCAAATAATTTTTTGCATACGTCCCTGAATTGTAGAGGACTCTAGGAATTTTGATTTTGGTGAAGATCGGTTAAGGGGAAGGGGTAGTTTACCTGCAACCTTTTACGTTTTAACAAGAGTAAAGTACTTGAAAATTCATTTAAACTTTTTCAAACAATGGTAATTGTTAAAAATAAAATAATTTTGTTGCCAGGCAATAAAATTATAGTTTTTTCATTTATGTATTTTTTTCTCAGTTATGTACTGTTTACGTTTCCATTTTATTATTATGACTACCGCAATGAAAAGGCAGGGAACACACACACACACACACACACACACACACACACACACACACACACACACACACACACACACACACACACACACACACACACACACACACACACACACACACACAATTCGCGTTATTTCTGGCCTCATTCAGGTTTATTTTCTTACATTTGCACGGTTTTTAAATGGAAAGTGCCGAACCCATACCAACGTAACGCATGCAAGCCGATAAAGTGTCCAGCGTGGATAGCGATTTGCTTCCTGTGGATCGCTGGGCAGTGTAACTGCACGTGTTTACAGAGGAACGATTCATGGACAGACTTTTCGTCTTTAGGGAATGAACCCTCTGCAAGATGCTGAGGGTCCATGAGTGACTTCGGAGCGCTCCTTCTTTTCCGCTTGTTTGTTCTGTAAAACGTACACTGTAGATTCACAGCTTTATTCTAAGCAACGCTCAATAGGAAATGTTGAAAATTTTTGTCCACGGTGTACCCTCATACACACTAAACCTGCTCTGATGTTTTAATTACGGACATCATAATATTAAAACTTTGGAAACTTGAGCACTACTTAATGGAGATCAATCATTAACTTATACAAGCCATTAATTTTATGCATATTTTTTATATATATGTGTACAACGTTATCGGCAACAAAGAAGTAGTTTTTGTTAAAATTCCTTCCCAGGATATTTGGCCGTAGTCCAATGTTTTCTACAAAACCAGACGTTTCGGCAATGCCATCGACTTCCATCATCAGTGAAAATCGAGTGCGATAACGTGAGGTGGTATATGTTAGTGACCACAATACTGTGGTTAAGGCTGAAGCAGTAAGTAGAAAGAAGTAGTTTCTATGGTAATATTTCATTTCGAAAATGATTTTAAATATAAATCTTAGAATATGGAAGTCATGTATGGTTCTCCATACCGATATTTATATATTCGAATACATTTTCCGTTTTCTTAATTCCTATCTGTATTTCATATTTTTCGAAACATTTTTGTTTGATATCCTATGTATGTATGTTATTGCTCCTTTATATTTCTTTTCTTCATTTGTTTTTTCTTTTTTGTTATTTTCTATTTCTTTATTTTCCTCTGTTTTCTTAACTATTCTATTAATTATCTTAGGGTTGTAATTATTATTTTTTGCTATTTGTTGTATTTTCTTTAATTCTTTTTGTTTGAGTTCTTCATTTTCTAGATAATTTATAGCTCTATAGCAAAATGAATTTAATGCTGCCATTTTATAATTGACTGGATGATATGATTCTTGTGGAATTATTAAATCTGAGTATGTTTCTTTCCTATATATATCGAATTTGAGTTTGTTATCTTCAATTTTTATATTGATATCCAGGAAATTAATTTCTAATCCTCCAATTTCTTCTTGAAATTTTATTGTTTTTTCTATGTTATTTAGTTGTTCCGTAAATTTTTTAAATCATTTACTTCACCTTCCCAAACTATTAGTATGTCATCTACATACCTGATCCATTTTTTAATTCTTCTTTCTTTATCTATATCTTTTAAAATTTTGATTTCAAAGCTATTCATGAATATCTCTGCCATTAATGTGAAAGCGGTGATCCCATTGGTAATCCATTTTCTTGTATGTAAAATTTGTTATTAAATCTGAAGTAGTTCTGGCTTAGGCATAATTCTAATCCTTCTATTATTTCGTTTTTCCATTCTACATTACTTAATTTGTTTTTATTTATTATTTCTACTGTTTTACTTCCATATTCCTTAAGGAATGGAAGTATGGTGATGGCAAAAAAAATCGTGTTCGAGATTATTGCAGATTCTGATTCTACTACACTCAAAACATGAAAAAAAGTCGTTTTCCGAAAAGTGTCTGTGTGTCTGTCTGTGTGTCTGTGTGTCTGTCTGTCTGTCTATCTGTCTGTCTGTCTGTCTGTAGATTTTTTTTCTATGGCAAACGATAACTGCCGCAAATTCAAACAGAATCAAATAATTTTTTGCATACAGCTCGGTTTTGCAGAGTTCTCGCGACCTATTGTTTTTGGTGAAGATCGGTTGAGGGAAAGGGGTAGTTTACCTGCAACGGTTTTTTTTTAGCAAGGGAAATTTTGTTTGTTTGGCAAACGATAACAGCCGCAAATTCAAACAGAATCAAATAATGTTTCGCATACAGCCCTGAATTGTAGAGTTCTCAAGACCTATTGTTTTTGGTGAAGATCGGTTAAGGGAAAGGGGTAGTTTACCTGTAACGTTTTATGTTTTAACAAGGGTATTTCCTATGGCAAACGATAACAGCCGCAAATTCAAACAGAATGAAAAGATTATTTGCATACAGCCCTAAATTGTAGAGTTCTCAATACCTTTTGTTTTTGGTGAAGATCGGTTAAGGGAAAGGGGTAGTTTACCTACAACGTTTTTTTAACAAGGGTATTTTCTATGGCAAACGATAACAGCCGCAAATTCAAACAGAATCAAATAATTTTCTGCATACAGCCCTGATTTGTAGAGTACTCAAGACCTATTGTTTTTGGTGAAGATCGGTTGAGGGGAAGGGGTAGTTTACCAGCAACGTTTTTTATCATGCGTATTTTCTATGGCAAACGACAACTGCCGCAAATTCAAACAGAATCAAATAATTTTTTGCATACAGCCCTGATTTGTAGAGTACTCGCGACCTATTGTTTTTGGTGAAGATCGGTTGAGGGGAAGGGGTAGTTTACCTGCAACGGTTTTTTTTATCAAGGGAAAATTTTTTTTTTTTTTGGCAAACGATAACAGCCGCAAATTCAAACAGAATCAAATAATGTTTCGCATACAGCCCTGAATTGTAGATTTCTCAAGACCTATTGTTTTTGGTGAAGATCGGTTGAGGGAAAGGGGTAGTTTACCTGCAACGTTTTTTTAACAAGGGTATTTTATATGGCAAACGATAACAGCCGCAAATTCAAACAGAATCAAATAATGTTTTGCATACAGTCCTGATTTGTAGAGTACTCAAGACCTATTGTTTTTGGTGAAGATCGGTTAAGGGGAAGGGGTAGTTTACCTGCAACCTTTTACGTTTTATTTTCTATGGCAAACGATAACAGCCGCAAATTCAAACAGAATCAAATAATGTTTTGCATACAGCCCTGATTTGTAGAGTACTCAAGACCTATTGTTTTTGGTGAAGATCGGTTAAGGGGAAGGGGTAGTTTACCTGCAACGTTTTTTTATCAAGCGTATTTTCTATGGCAAACGATAACAGCCGCAAATTCAAACAGAATCAAATAATTTTTTGCATACGTCCCTGAATTGTAGAGGTCTCAATGACTTTCGATTTTGGTGAAGATCGGTTAAGGGGAAGGGGTAGTTTACCTGCAACCTTTTACGTTTTAACAAGAGTAAAGTACTTGAAAATTTATTTAAACTTTTTGAAACAATGGTAATTGTTAAAAATAAAATAATTTTGTTGCCAGGCAATAAAATTATAATTTTTGCATTTTAATGTAATATAATATTTTTCATTTAATACAGCAATAAAAAGGCAGGTAAGACACAGCCTGGCTGTTTGGCTGAAAATGATTTTAAATATAAATCTTAGAATATGGAAGTCATGTATGGTTCTCCATACCGATATTTTGCTATTGGTATGTTGGTGTACATATCTTTTATATCTAATGACATTAATTTTGTCTTATTTGTTATGGTAATTTCTTTTAATCTTTCTATTACCTTTTTACTATTTTCTATGCTGTGGATTTCTTCTTTTTCATATACCATTTTGATTCTTTTACTTATTTCTTTTGATATTTTGTATGTTGGCGAATTTATAAATGATACTATAGGTCTTAATGGCATTTCTTTTTTATGTAACTTAATTTGACATCTAAATTTTGGAGCTTCAGGATTATGTTCTATTTTTTGTTTCTTTTGCCATTCTGTTAAATATGTTGTCTTTTTTATCAATTTCTTTGTTTGTGCTTGAAATTTACTTGTGCAATCATATTTTATTTCTTTATATGGTCCTTTTTGTATAAATTGTTCTGCTTTTTCGATATAATCTCTTTTGTTCATTACCACTGCTGTGTTACCTTTATCGGCTTTTATAACTATCAAATTGTTCTCCGTGATTTTCTTTTTTAATTCTCTTATATTTCTTTTTATTTGTGTTTCGTTTTATTTCTTACATTTTTGTTTTTCTTACATATTTTTTCTACTATTTCTTTTACTTCACTTCTTAATGGTTTTTTAGTTTCTTCATTTTGTATTTTATCGATTGTTTCTTCACATTCTAATATTGTATTTTCTTCATCTATGTTTTTGTTGCATATTTTAAACTTTTCCCTAATAATTTAGGTTCATCTTCTGTAAACTTTGTTTCTGTTAAATTTAATACTTTTTCAGCAAATTTTATTTCTTTATCTTTTTCTTTATTTTTATTTCTTGTTCCTTCTATTAATTCCTTAAGTTTCTTATTTAATCTCTCTTCCATTTTTCTTATTTTCTTTTCTATGTATTTTTCACCAAACTCTTTTCTCATTTCTTCTATTTCTATATAATTGTAACTTGTATATAATTTTTGATGTAATTGATACATTTCTTTGTTATATTTATTTATTTTACTGTATAAGTTCTTAATTTCAAGTTTTATCCATATTTTTTCCGCCATGTTTTTCACTTGGTTTGCTACTTTGCTTTTGTTATTAATTTTAATTTTTGCGTATTTTGTAGTTATTTTATTAATTAAACACTGTTTATTAAACCAAATTTTTCCTAGCGTTTTTTTCAATTTTGCTTTAATTTTTAAATACTTAAAAAATTCCCTTACATTTTTATATTTATCTGCTTGCAATTCGCATGTTTTTTTCTTCGTATTGTTTAAATTAGCAGTCATCCTTACTATTAATAGGAAGTATTCCTATGCGCAAGAATTAATTCAATTGTGTTGTCGCAACACACATGCATACACGTAAGGAAAGTTGATTAGTTTTACGTTAATGATGTTTGTAACTGTATTAGATAAATATATCACGTTACAGTTAATTGTATTTGTAAACTATAACACGTATGGCTGTACGCCATTAGCACGCGCGCTTGTGTGAGTGCTTCTGACATACATCACTGACTTACGTGACCCAAATTCCCGAGAGTACAATCTATGGCTCAGACAAGCAAACTATACAGAAGTGTTGTGCAGCAATAATGTTTCCACGCTAGCGTGTTTTATTTACTTCATAAATTTGTATACGTAATGCAGTGGAGAATGCGTAATAACTGTTACATCACGAACTACTTCTGGACTACGAATATAAATTTTAATGTTTAAATAAAACTAGCATTAACACTGTTGCGTACTCGCCTGCATTTGTTATCATGACGTAAATAGCTACCTCCGGATGTATGATAAAATTTCCTTTCACTTCTGCAAATAATTTATAAAATAAATAACATGAGAATTTTAAAATTAATTTTAACTAACAGCGGATAGAAATTCAAGTTTCCAATGGGAAACCTAGAAAAATAAATGAAATAAAGATTGAAAATGATGTCAAAATTATAATAATAGAATTTCGCTTTTTTAAAATTTTATTTAACTATTTCCAATCAGTATAACATAAAAATAACATACTATAAGCAAATTGTTTGTATGAAAAAAAATAGGAGTTGATCATGTGGAGCTGTTATCCTATGATAACAAACTCAGTTATTCCTTAAAAGTAAGTTACAAAAAGAAACAAAGATTATGGTTGCTTACATCTAGACGGTAGGTCTAGTATTGTTTGTCTATGAGTGTCTTCACTATTGTCTAGCAGATTTATTGCAAGAATATTAGGGTGTAGTTCTAGTTTACTTATATACTTTTCACTGCATTTACTCACTTCATCTTAAGAGATGACACTTTTAAGTCACAGATAATTTCTCTATTTGGAATAAACCAGGGTGCATTTGTTATAATCCGTAGAACTTTTGTCTGGAATCGTTCTAGTATCTCTATATTAGACGTTGATGCCGACCCCCACAGCTGTATGGCGATGGTTTGAATGCCACTTTGTAAAGTAGTAATTTATTGCTAAGGGACAGAGTTGATTTACGCCCAATCAGCCAATAGTATTTGCTGAGTTTATGGCCAAGTTGTTTTCTTTTGTTGAAAATATGCGTTTTCCATGTCAAGCCTTTATCCAAATGAATGCCCAGATATTTAGCATTGTCCGCTTGTGGTTGGTAATGGCCATTAAAAGAGACTTGAGGTGACGCTTCTCTGCACTTAGTGAAAGTTAAATGGACAGATTTTGTTTCATTGATCAGGATGCGCCATGATTTCGTGCAACGTTGAATTTGATCCAAGTGTTGTTGAAGCATTCTCGCAGCAATGGCAGGATCTGCATGACTAGCCAGTATTGCTTTATCGTCGGCAAACGTTGCTGTTCGGGTGTAGGGACAAGTAGGAAGATCTGACGTGAAAAGTAGATATAACGTAGGTCCAAGGACGCTTCCTTGTGGAACACCAGCTCCGACAGGGTACAACTGTGTTACTGTTAGTCCATATTTAACCCTAAAGTACCTTTCATGCAGGTACGACTTCAGAATAAGATATAGCGTGTGAGGGAGTACTTTTTTAAGTTTGTAAAGGAGGCCCACGTGCCAAACCCTATCGAAGGCCTGGCTTACGTCAAGGAAGGCCGCGGTACAGTAATCCTTTTTTTCAAAAGTATGATTGATGAGTTCAACTACCCGGTGAACTTGTACTATAGGGCTGTGTCCTTTTTGAAGCCAAACTGGTGGTCGGGTATCAGGTTTGTTTCCTCAATCACAGTTGTTAGTCTTCGGAGAATAAGTTTTTCTAGAAGTTTACCGAGTATCGGTAACAGGCTAATAGGTCTGTAGGTGTTACATCATTAGGTGGTTTGCCTGGCTTTTGAATAAGGATGATATCTGCCACTTTCCACTGAGGTGGAAAGTATCCAAGACGTAGAATTGCATTGTAAATCGCTGTAAGTAGTACTATTCCTTTTCTCGGTAACTCTTTAATAAGACGCCCGGTGACAAGGTCATAACCAGGTGATTTTTTGGAATTCAGTTCACTTTTTACCATAAACATCACTTCTTTAAATGTAAGAAATTTTGGTAGTGGTGACATTTGATACGGTGCCTGTAAAAAGGTTTCAATTTCAGCGTCATCTACTGAAGAATTTTGAGATGGCAGCGGTTGGAACACTTTTTCCAGGTGAAGTCCGAAGGTGGTGGAATCTGTACGATCTGTACGAGCCCAGGATCCATAATTTTGAGATGGCAGCGGTTGGAACACTTTTTCCAGGTGAAGTCCGAAGGTGGTGGAATCTGTACGATCTGTACGAGCCCAGGATCCATCCTCTTTCCGGATTGGTGGAATAAGGGCTTTGGGATGTTTTAGGTTTCTCGTTGCTTGCCAAATAGAGTAGTCTGTTTCAGCTGTATTTGTAAGGTTTTCTAGAAAGTTCTTTAGTGATTCGTTTTTTAACTTTTTAATTACAGTTTTTAGTTCTCTGGAGGCCTTGTCGTAACGTCTTTTGTCTGAGGGGTATCTGGAATGCCAAATCCTTCTTAGCTGTCTTTTGATTGCTATTTTTTCCCTGACTGCTACTGGACAGATCTGATTTCTTCTTTTTTGAGGAATTTCCGGTGTAGCTTCCCAAGAGGATTCTTGAATTATACAGTTTAATGTGTTTACCGCTACCTCTAGTTCCATGTTGTTTTTGAGGGGAATCCTTAAGTTTATATTCCGGTCAACGAGCTGTCTGAAGTACATTTCGCTTTTAACCAAACGATTATCGTCGACACATGACTGTAAAAGTGGTACATACATTTCAAGCCTCGGCGCGGTATAAGTACAGGATTAAGAAACGATTTGCCAGTCAGCTTTGATTCGGCGATTCAGTGTGCGTTTATTGTATGGCGAATTAATTTGATCAGGAACTGTAATTAGTAGCGTATATGACTCCTACCTTTTATTGTGACGTTGTTAATTAGGTAATATTTATTCCGTGTTACATTAGTCTGTATTTTTGCATACTTTGAGAATTGAAACTTTGAGAATTGTTTGTATACGTGGTTTTGTTGTTGTTTTGTTTAATTGAAACGTCACTAATATTCTAAATAAGTTTATACTCTTTAACCACGTCCATCGTAACAATATTACAGTCTGCAGTCAGTTTTGTTATCACTCTCAAAGAATAAATTTTGTAAACTTACATTTTGTAAAATAAAAAGTTGTGTGATCTGTAAGTTGTAAGGTTCGACTTTCAATCTACAGATTGCTACTGAAAACAAAAAATTCAAAATTTTATTAAATGTAATTTTTCTCTTAATCGACTTTTTGAGACGTTCGGCAAGAGTACCCAAACGTGAGAAATTAGAAATGAAGTCATTAAGGATAGAATGAATGTGAAAAATTCAGTTATTGATTTCATCCAAATAAAAAAATACAATGATATGGACACACGAAAAGAATGGCACAGGAATGACTGCCAAGGAGAGTTGTGGAATGGACTCCACCAGGAAGAAGAAAAGAGGAAGACCACCTATCATCTGGTTAGAAGAAATTCAGACCACACTGAGAGAACGAGAGATTTTAAAAGATCTTTGGAAGGACAAGCATCAGTGGAAGATGAGAATTCAATCACTTCTGTAGTCTTTGGTTCCCAAAAATGTGTAAAAATTATACAACCGGAATAATAAATATATACTATTCTCTTATTGGAATACAGCAGTGTAATCTTTCGACACATTTTTTAGTCGTGTTCCTGATACCGTATATGGTTAGATAATTTTGTAACTTCGTCACTGAAGTTTCATACTGTAACTTACTGAAGTATGTTATGGTACCGAATTATCATAAAGAAGACTAGACATTTTCACGTTTTTATAACTATTCAGGGGATACTTTAGTTTAAATTATGTACTACTTTTACATGAAGGAACAAAGAAAGTACACCGACAGTTTAACATTGTCGGAAGCTTACTTAGAGATGAAACACGCTGTGAGAGATGATAAATGAATGCTTAACAAAACAAGGGGGGGAGGTTAATCTTCTTTCATGTAAGGGCAGGCAGGAGGGCATTTTGTTTTGCAGCGGAACGCCGACACATATTTTAACGTCACAGTCCTATACAAACAGGAAGCCAGTTCACTGTCATGTAAGATACAATAGACCGCATTACAAAGATCTAGTCGGATCTGTTAAAACTGCTTTCCGTAAAGAAACACTTCGAGTTTTATATCTACAATGAAAAGTCGTCATATTTTTAACCATGTTGTTTGAACTTCTTAACATTTTAAAATAATAAATTTTAAAAAACTCGTCATCATTATAAAGTGGCGAATAGTTTTAACATACTGAGAACTACAGTAGACTTGCTACTATACGAGCCTTTGTAATATGTGCCCTCGGTCGTTGGCATCTCTCTCTCTCTCTCTCTCTCTCTGAGTTAGCAGCCCGTGAATCTGGTTAAACCAGCTCGCCATCCCTCACGCTTCTCTGTTTGCTTTGTCAGTTTGCAATAGTATATATCCACAAACTGTCTCATATAGTCTAAAATCTAATCCTGATCTACACATAATTCGTGTCCTGTCATGTAAGTTGCACTTGCTGGCTATCCAATTGGCGCAATAACAGTTGGATATCCGTAGCTGAGCTGTCAAGAATCCTCCACTTTGCAATGTATTGTCTAATTTACGTTTAAATTACCGTGTAAATGCATATTAATTAGTTATTTTGATTACCATATTATGGGACAAATCGGTTTAGATTAGTGCAGTTTTGTATTACTGCGCGCGCATAGACACACGGAGTTCGCCTTTACAACATTGGCCTTCACTCCGTTCCCAGTAACAGTAACCAAACCTCGCAATCCATCCATTCTCCTGGGCTATTAATTCCGTCGACTCCATCGCTTCCTGTATATCGTCGTCAATATATTGCCAAACTCTGTTAATTGTTGACAAAGTGGGGGGCAATCAGCAAACCTAAGGTATTTGACATGTAAAATTAAGTACACAGAGCGATCAAAAATAATGTTTTACGACAAGTAATTAAGTAAAATAAATTGATTCAATATTTTATGTCTACTGATGAAAGGTCTATTTATCGTGAATGGTCTATCAGCACTAATTGTCGCTTCTCTAATGTCTACATATTTGGGTTTCTTCTTACACAATGCGTACAAATAAAATATAGTAACATTGGATGACATATTTGTTTGAAGTACTTAGTACTGTTTATCTATAATAATTTAAAGATACTTAACAGCAATATGAACTACGTCTTCACTCCTTGCACATCTTCATTTTCCTCTTTAGACTGTGTTTTTTTTTTTTTTTTTTTTTTTTTTTTTTAGTCTATTATGTAACTTTGTGATCTTAGGTAAGCGGCCTAATTTACTCGCACTCTTGTAGGGTTCATTTCTTCTACATCAGTTCATCTACTTGCGTCTATATATTTTATTTCTGCTTTATTTATTTGATAACTTTGTCCGCTAGCTATCACACGTTTAGATGTGAGTTATCACATTCTCTTTTCTTCCCCAAAAAATGTTTCGACGTTTTCTTTCTAATATCACTGATGAAACATTTGCTATAGTCTACAAAAATCACATAAGGCTTTAACATCTTCTCTTATTATAAGCGCATAAGCACATAGCACATTCTCTTTTCTATGTATTAAATATTTAAAAAAAAAGTTGTTATCTGTGGCGTCCATTCTCAACGCCTTCTCTTCCGGAAACCCATTTGTTCCTCTAATAATATATAGACAGTGATATTCCTTAATGGGGTCCAAAGGGACTGTGATGCGAACATATGCTTTCATAGAAGAGAAATACACCAGCCTCTGCACCCCAACTTTACTCTCACCTACACGTTGGTGGGCCCTGTTACGCCGAGCAATCCACTCGAAGGTTGTGATAACCAATCCCTTCGGCGGAGTAGATCGGTAAACAAACAAGAGATGGGGGTTCTGTCAAGGCAGTATGGGGGTATCCTGGGTACTGGCCTGGCAGGATGGTGGACATCGGCAGCAGCGTGTGTATTTAGTGTGGAGGCGGACGAGGCTATAGTAGCCTAACAGCTGCACACATGGGCTGAGTCAGTTAGCCTACTACGACCGGGCAGAGAGAGCTCGTCAGCTGAGGTGAAAGCACTTCTCTAGGGGAAGATCACTCCAAAATCAAAGTTCCTGGTCCTCCAGGTTGGGGATTGGGGGTCCAGGATGGAAAATTCAGATATCCCATCTGTCAAAATCTTTTATGTGCCAGTCAAACCCATCAGATTCTCAGCCAGTCAGTTTTACAAACTGGCGGAGGCTGTCGAAGGAGGCCTTAACTCAGTAATGGGTTTGTCGCAGCGCAGAAGAAGAATATATTCGTCAATTTGTTTTCTATTATCTTAGCATATTTCTTATATGTAGTACTGAGAAGAATGGATTTCTCTTTGCCCTTTTGTCCTCACCTCAAAATGCTTAGTTTTCACAACTTTTATATACGTGACGTTTGCCATTGTAGCAGTTTCTGTATCTATATAAAAACAAGAAAATTAGACCGAATATTGTAATTAAGTCTGTCTAAACCTATCAATAAGCTTACAAAAGAACGCAGTATATTTTCGTTTGTAAATCGTACAACACTGTGAGTGCAATTTAAGTCAGTATTACATGGTTCCGTTTCTCACGGAATATAAGATAAGAGGCCATTACATACCGCGGGTGAGAAGCTTAGTAATTTTTCTTACGAGACTCTATCTGGTATATTCCTGTATAAGCATAATGTGTGGGTTGTTCCCACTTACACACAGCTGGCAATGTTGCTCTTATTCTGAGTCGTAAGAAAAATAGACTGTATCTGGTATATTCCTGTATAAGCATAATGTGCGGTTTGTTTCCACTTACAAACAGCTCGCAATGATGCTCTTATTCTGAGTCGTAAGAAAAATAGACTCTATCTGGTATACTCCTGTATAAGCATAATGTGTGGGTTGTTTCCACTTACATTGATTGAATCGTGAATCAAGTAGTTGTGTGTTTCCCCACCTAATGGCAATAAACAGTGGATACACAATGTAGTAATTAATTTTTATTTTGCCTTCATTATGGTGTACAATTTTGCGTTTGCACAAAGAAATACAACGTTAAAATTATTTTCATTATACAGTGTTTTGTAGTATTCTGGATGCACCTTGGAATATAAGAAATGATGACATTCATCAAGACCTGAAAATACCTGTGGTGAGTAATGAATTTAAACGATTTGCAGCTAAATACAAACAAAGTGTTATAAACAATGCAGTACTACAATACTTGCTCGGCGGGTGCAGAGACAGTAACAGTTTTAAATGTTGTAACATACAGTAAGGAGGGCTCCAATGCGACCACATTATACCCACTGGTAACATACGTTTTAGCATACAACTGCTTGATACTTTCACAATTTTTGCAATTTAAATTATTAACAATAAATATGCTTTCTAAAATTCAAGTGTTATTAATATAATTATGTTGCATATACGTTTCGTGAGAACATTATTTCTCATCATTAAACCTCTGGAAATCGTAAAAATATTAAAAAAATTTATATTACTTGATAATAAGACATTTAATTTTAATATTATAATACAAATAAAAAATAAAGTATTGTTACGACGGTCTCACCAATCGTCGTATGGTACAATGGAAAACAAAATACAAGACACTAAGTCACTAAAAACCACCTTTAATTATCACAATTAACAGTTTTTAATCAACACGTCATTCAACAAGGTTATACTCGTACAATAATTTAAGTTAATTTGTTTACATCAATAACAATGTCAACTAATAGAGTCGCGAACAATAATCACTATTCACTAATAACCACTTGAACGCATAGAGTAATCGCCCGAAGTAAACTCGAACCTCACTTGAATAAATCGCCAATGAAGCTGAAACTAAGCGTCGCTGAATGCTTGTGTTTATATCCCGCTGAGATTCCAGAATTATCCATACTAGGCGTCAAAACTACTAGAAAACGCTAGAGCGTAATTGCTTGCCGCCTTGAACACAGTGTGGGCGGAGCGGTGAACTCTGGATCAGTCTCGGCTACGGACGCGTGACAAGTGTCCTTCATATCAAAGTAGCAGCAATACGTACGCACACACACACATTACAGTCGGGCTCCGCTGGAATAGCCGAGAAACACGTAGAATGTTGTGTGATGGGGTAAGAATGTTATATTACTGTTATAACAACAAATTATACAATGTTACAATCTTTTCAACAGTACTTTAAAGTATAAAGAGGTAGGAAAAATAAGATTATCTCTCTTTTTCACTCTCTCTCTCTCTCTCTCTCTCGTCTCTCTCATCCTCTCTCTTTTTCTTGAAACAGTAAAGCATATCAACATTTTCAAACACTTTCTTCTGAGTTGGACGTAATGCAAAAGTTTATTACGCACAATGGACAGTTCAGCACCAGTTCAAAGGTTTTGTCATCCCAGTATCTTCTTCTGATAGTTGCTATCAGTTTCGGATGTTGGATATCATACAGACTATTTTCAAACACTTTCTTCTGAGTTGGACGTAATGCAAAAGTTTATTACGCACAATGGACAGTTCAGCACCAGTTCAAAGGTTTTGTCATCGCAGTATCTTCTTCTGATAGTTGCTACCAGTTTCGGATGTTGGATATCATACAGACTATTTTCAAACACTTTCTTCTGAGTTGGACGTAATGCAAAAGTTTATTACGCACAATGGACAGTTCAGCACCAGTTCAAAGGTTTTGTCATCGCAGTATCTTCTTCTGATAGTTGCTATCCGTTTCGGATGTTGGATATCATACAGACTATTTCAACTTTCTGTAGGCCTACTGCTACACAGAATAAGTCAGTTGTATTCATGCCAAACCGGATCATTAAATTTCTCAGTCATGAGAGTCTTGGTTGCCCAACTCCTCTCTTTCCAAGTAATTTTCTCTGCAGTATGGACTACAATAAGTAAAATCTCTGTTCATTCCTCATGAGATGTCCCAGATACTGAAGCCTTCTTATCTTCACTGTGTTAATAACTTCCCTTTCTTTCTTCATCTTTCTAAGAACTTCAACATTAATTATTCGTGCTTTCCATGAAATACTCAGTATTTTAGTGTGAAGCCACATTTTAAAAGATACAAATTTTTTAGTTGTGGCTTCAGTCAATGTCCAAGATTCTACACCGTAGAAGAGGGCCGAGAATACGTAGCAGCGTAAAAGTCTCATCTTTGTGTTTATTGTTAAATCGTGACTTGTGAATAAACTGCTCATTCTAGTGTACACTGCTCTTCGCTTTTCAATTCTGCTCTTTATTTCTTGAGAGTGGTCCCATTGTTTATTGACTACAGTGCCAAGATATGTAAATTTGCTTACACGTTCAACTGGCCTTCGTTTATATTAAGGGTGCAGTTTGTGAACTTGTTCTTAGATACAATCATTAGCTTCGTTTTATTAACACTGATGTCTACACCATTTCTACGGCAGCTTTCTGTCACTCTTTTCATTAGTTATTGCAGCCCCTCTAAGCTATCTGCGAATATGACTGTATCATCCGCATAGCGTATGTTATTTATTCTTTCACCGTTCAAAGAGTCTCCCACATAAAATTCATCTAAAGCTTCTCTAAAAATACTTTCCGAGTAGATGCTGAATAACAGCGGAGGTATTATACGTCCTTGCATCTCAGTATATTACACTTTAGTTCAGTATTACACAAAAATAATGAGAAAAAATTTGCTTACCGCTTTAGGAGACGGAGTTAAAAGAGTTGACTACATTGTTCTGGTAGTCGTGAGCATTCACTCTTGCGACAATGAATTAAAATGAATTTCATTCCGCCAGTACAAGGAACAAAGTAGAGCCCACCCAACCTGCCTCTGTGTTATGTCATCATTTATTTATCTATCACGCTCTCAACGTATTTAGCTAAATAAAGTGCTATCCACTCCGCACAATTTTAAAACTTTTCCTCACTTATCACTCGTACATGAAAGTGTTATACAAAACTAGCTGTTACCCCGCGGCTTCGCACGCGAATATTTGACTTTTAATAAGTATATTAATATAAATTTTATTGTCTATGTCTATGTGGCGTTCTGTCAGCTGGTATAACCATTTTGTACTCATTAGTCAAATTCCCTCCAATGCTGTTTTTAACACTTGTACTATTTTAATTTGTACTAAATTTTTATGTTGGTTCAACAACCTTTGGAGATTTAAAAGTACCCGTTTATAAAGTCTTTGGGGATATTTATAACGTATCCGTTTAATCAAAAACGCTAAATTCTTTATTTTAAGTGTTACTGTGTGAGAAGCGTAATATAACACATTAAACGTTATGTTTTCCTCAACCGTGGTTTTTATTTATTTCACTAGTAAACTGAAAACCAAACACGGTTGTCACCTAACTTCACAAATGAAAACAACACGTATTTTCGCTTTGCATTAAGCAATAGGACAATTTACAATTAGTACACTTTTTCTTTTCCACATCGTAATATATCGATGCAATCGCATATTACATAAAAGATCGAAAATGTACTGCAGGAATGGATAAATGTACAGTGCCGATGCCGCTAAATAGCTTTTTTTTATTTACTTCTTACTATGGTAATTAATTCTGGTCTCCATCGTGTTTTGACATCTTTATACGCGTCAACGAAAAGGCATAATTAAAAGAGCCTAAATCGTTCGAACAGGGCAAAATATCAAATTTCAAGTTAGACAGTGTTTTTTGCCTTTTGTCAAAGGTTACCTGTGCAAAATATGGTGGCAATCAGTGTAAGGTGTGGATGCGTAAGCAGTACACATAAATCCTCAGACTTTGAGTTATATATATAGAACAAGTAAAATGCATCAATAAATTAAACATTGGATAGACTACTTTTGTTCTGTGTTTCTCAAAATGTACATTATTGTATTATTAACAATAAAAAACTTTTAAAAATTAAGTTATATATTTTTTATTTTGTAAATTACAAATGTTTTGATAGTACTCCAACTAGCATCATCATCAGATATAATTAATAAATTCAAAATGTTTAAATCAATTGATTTATTAATTATATCTGATGATGATAGCTGTATTACTATCAAAACATTTACAATTCACAAACTAAAAACTAAAAAATACATTCTTGTTAAAAGTTTTTTTATTATTAATAATAATATAAAACTAGCTAAAAGCATGGCTTTGTGGTGACTCGCGAAGCTTAAATACAAAAAATATTACGTACAAATAAATAATCACAATATTTTTATCTGAACTTTAGGAATCACCATCAAACCATGCTTTTAGCTAGTTAAAAAAAGTAATTTTTGGTTTTTCGAAATAATTTATGGCTAAAAAACAATATTTTGATTTTTTATATTTATTTTTTTTAACTATAACAAAATACAATAGAAAATTATTTTAAAAAAATTAAAAAATTAATAATTAAATAATTTGAAAAGAAAGATTAAATAATTAGTTAATAATTAAATCAGTAATTAGATACATTTTTAACATATGTGAATTTTTAATATTACAAAATCTATCGTAAGAAAATGTTCTGTTTAATGGTAAACCTTCTAAAGTTTTACTCTCGACAACGCAACATATGTTAAACCAATAGAAGTTTCCTTTTCCCCAATATCTACAACAGCTCTATCTAAGGTTAAACCTTGAGACTTATGAATTGTAATTGCAAAGGCTAATTGTAATGAAAATTGTCTCCTTGAACAACTAATATTTTCACTTTTCCAAAATTTAGTTACAGGTGGAATTGGAACACAACCACTATTTTCATAAGTTGAATGAAAATAATTTTCAAAACGAACCATTATCACTCGTGGCATTTGATCAGGTGGACCATGATTTTCTTCATAGATAATATCTTTAACGTAACCTAAAGCTCCGTTCACTAATCCTTTTTCAACCCACAAATTAGAACGTAACATAACTTTAGATCCAATTGATAAAATTATAAATGGTTCAAGTCCACCTGATAATTTTGCACTTGCTGATTTTGCTTTAGAGCAATTATGAATAGCTGGAATATAAGCAACTGGTTGACGAAATTCTTTTAACTTTTGATGCTTAAATTCTTTTACATTTTTATTTATTGCAAATAGCCTAATTGCATCGTTGAAAAAATGACGTTCATTTTGTGGAAAAGTTTGTATACTACGTGCCAGTAATATTTCATAGTCTTGACCTGCACTGTTGCGGTTTGGAAGCTCTTGAATAATCGTGAGTTATTCCAAAGACGCTAATGAGGAAGGCTGGATTGTTTGTTAGAAAGAAGTGGACTGTATTAAAGATGTTGAACATTCGTTTATTGAAAAACTCTGATTGTTAATTACGATCGGCACGTGCGGATGCATTTGAGGCAATAACGCCCGAAATTAATTTTGAATAAAATCGTGGTCCATTGTAGATGGACGCAGGTAGTTGAATGAAATGAAATATTATAAATGCATGCTAAAAAATATCCAGAAGCCGCGGATGGAAGAGAAGTGTTTTACGAGAGTTGCGCTCGGAGTCTTGTTATAAACTGAACTAAACTGGCTTGCAGTCGGCGGTGCTGGCCGGCTGCAACGTTTGATAAACGCGTGACGTCATCCGCGCGTGCCGTATACGGTGGTGGACCGTTTACAGCTGATAAACCAGTACAAAGTTTAAACATACTGCCCGCCAAAATCGGGACGATTTTGTACATTAAAGGTTAAATTGAACAATATAATAATTAAACTTACATGTCGTAAGCGATACAATAATTGGCGCACTGGCCAGAGAGCAATGACATAATAAACATAATATGAATTCAATTAACAATCACCAAGCATACAATAAATTGACCCTTACGCCAATAGCAAGGGTTTACTGACGTTAAAATTACTCAAAACATAATAGTAATACAATACGCACAATAATACAATAATTAAGTAGATATTGATCTTTCCCAAATAATACCCCTTGATATTTGCCAAGCATTACAATAACAAGTGATAACACCATAAAAAATACAATAATTTCCCCATGATATTGACATAACAACCCCAATGAATTTCATAATATTTGACCCTTAGAAAATACAATACATATATAGAATAATTGACACTATAAATGACACTTGTGGTTCTCAGAATTTGAATCACACAAACATATTAACAATACACAACATCCATAATGATTGATAGTACATATGAGACACAGTCACTATTGCTGTAATAGCTAGCGGCACGTAAACAATATTACAATGCTTATGATACGATTGACTTGTATGCTCGCCCCGGGGAATGTCCCGGGCGTGGTCCATATAATGTGACACGGACACACTCACACACACACACACACACACACCTCGTATGGCACGCATACGATTAGTGTGTAGCCACCGGAAGGGGGCATAATTTGTGGATGGGTCGGCGTAAGATACCTAGCGCGGTGAGAACTTCTGCGACGCGTACTAAGGAATCTTGACCCGGAAAAACATTGGTAATTACCCCACGCTTCCATTCTAGAGGGGGGGAATTGTCATCCAAAATGAGGACAAGTTGTCCGACGTTCAAATTCTTTAATGGGGTGCGCCATTTATTGCGCTGCTGCAGCTGGTGCAGATAATCCCTAGACCACCGTTTCCAGATGGTCTGCGTAAATTTTTGGAGCAGAAGCCATCTGCCCAAATGAGTATTATTGCCTTGTGTATAGTCGGGTTCCGGAAGTGCCGTCAGTGGAGCACCGACCAAAAAATGAGCGGGTGTTAAGGGTTCAGGGTCTCTAGCATCGTCGGACACCGCGCATAACGGGCGTGAATTAAGGCAAGCCTCAATTTGAGAAAGAAGGGTAGAATATTCCTCAAAATTCAAGATCGTACCGCCAATTACGCGACGTAAATGGAATTTAACACTCCTTACACCACTTTCCCACAAACCACCGAAATGAGGGGCTGAAGGGGGGATAAAGGACCATTTGATGCCGTGGAGACCGCAAAACTCCAGAGAAGATTGCTCAACTTCCTTGGAGGTTAAAAATTTGTACCAATCATCCAACGTGTGGTTGGCACGACGAGAATTCGTGCCATTATCCGAAAATATTTGCGCGGGAATACCTCTGCGCGATATGAATCTTTTTAAAGCCGCTATAAAGGCGTTGGAAGTGAGATCCGACACCAATTCTAAATGAATGGCCCTAGAACACATGCATATAAATAGAGCGATATATGCCTTGGTCGTGGACTTAGAGCGCTGCCCGCCATAGCGCAAAAGCACAGGACCGGCGTAATCCACGGCCGACTGTGAGAATGGCCTTGACGGCGTGACCCTAGAAGAGGGTAATTGACCGAGTAATTGATTCGCGCCTTTAGCCCGGAAACGAAAACAAGTGACACACTTATGTATCACTGAGCGGATATAGGACTTATCGTGTATGATCCAATACTTACGCCTAAGCGAAGCTTGAGTTGATTGCACTCCAGCGTGCAACAAACGGATGTGTTCGTATTCAATTATTAATCTCGTGAGATGAGAGTGCGGGTGCAAAATTATTTGGTGTTTAGTCTCGTAGCTAAGTGGGGAGAATTGCAAGCGTCCACCCACTCTTAAAATGCCTGATTTATCCAGGAATGGGTTGAGAGCAAGAATTTTACTACTGCGTGGAAGGCACCGGTGTGCCTCAAGTTCCCTAACCTCCACGTCGAAATGCAACTTCTGTGATTGCCGGACAAAAATCAAGAGCGCGTCAGACAATTCTTGAGCCGACAAAAAGGACGTGTCTCTATCAACCACCGCGAGCCTAGAATTGCGAAAAAATCGACGGCAATATGCGAAGACGCGAATAAGCCTCGTAAGAGATGAATAATTTTCAATGTAACTATGTGTTGAGGACGCGACAATTAGTGAGGTTTGAGCCTGCTTGCGACGTTCCTCTTCAATGTCGGGAAAAGTACAGGGAGTATTAATGTCGAACGCGCTGACCGGCCATGAGGCCGCATCACGAGCCAACCAGGAGGGACCATGCCACCATTGAGTATGACAGTGCAAACTACGAGGGAGGCAACCGCGCGATAAAACGTCGGCAGGGTTGTCATTTGATACTACATGACGCCAAATTCCCCTGCTGCTAACAAGACGCTGTATTTCCGCGACACGGTTGGCCACAAATACCTTCCATCGGGAAGATTGCTGATGTATCCAGTACAACGCTATCATCGAATCCGAATAAAGATATAGTCCGTCAAAATTGTAATCGACGGCATTTAAAACCTTGGACGTTAGTTGAGCCAACAATAAACAAGCACAAAATTCAAGTCTAGGAAGCGTTATCTGTTTCAGCGGAGCGACCCTAGATTTAGCACACAACAAGTTTGATGATATGGCGCCGTTCGAATAGACCGCCCGCACGTAAATGCAACACGCGTAACCTTTAGCCGAAGCGTCGGCGAATCCGTGCAGCTGCAATGAACTAACCGGGTAACTGTTCGAACTCTTAACCGACCTCGTAATCTCAAAATGAGTGTCGGAGACTAATTGGGCGTATAATTCCAACCATTGATTGGCTAATGATCCGGACAAGGGTTCGTCCCAATCAGTGCCCGCCAACCACAACTGCTGCATGAAATGCTTGCAGCAAAATGTGATGGGAGCGATTAAACCTAGTGGATCATAGATCCCGGCGATGATTGCCAACACGCTTCTCTTGTTTAAAACGGTTAAATTGTCATCACCCCTAACGGTGTATAAAAAGTTATCCCCCTCAACATTCCATTGTATGCCCAAGGTACGCACGTTTTGACCCTTGCTGAAGTCACGGGTTACTTGGGCGCGAAGAGTCATAATCTTATGGTGGTTAGAGAACCATTTATGTAACGAAAAACCATACCTCCTCAACAACTTCTCGATCTCGCATTTCATTTCAGCTAAGCCGTTCGGATCATCCGAACCCGTTATGAGATCGTCTACGTAAAAGTCATTTGCTATGGCCTTAGCAGCTGTAGGGTAGTCGGATTTATTTTCATATGCTATTTGAGCCAGACAACGCGTAGCAAGGAAGGAGGCACTAGCAGTGCCATATGTAACCGTCCTTAACGCGTAATGTCGCAATTCCTTATGCCGTGCATCACGCCAAACAATGCGTTGCAAGTTTGAATCCTTAGGATTAACAATGATCTGGCGATAAATCTTTTCAATGTCCGCAATAAGTACGTATCGGTGGGTGCGGAACCGAACCATTATCGAAAACAGATCCTGCTGGATCGTAGGACCGACCATTAAAGTATCGTTAAGGGACAAATTATTGGTGGTTTTAGCGGATGCGTCAAATACCACGCGCAATTTAGTGGTTAAGCTAGAGTCTTTGAAGACTGCGTGATGGGGCAGATAAAAGATCTCTGACCTGTCAAGCGACAGATCGTATTCATTAAGCGGCGACATGTGGCCAAGTCTTAAGTAGTCACTCATGAACTCACTATAATCCTTATAAAGGGTAGGGTTCTGCTTGAATTTGAATTCTAACGATTGGAATCTGCGTATGGCTCCGCGGAGAGAATCTCCCAAATAAGATTTATCAGATCTGCGGGGCAGGGCTACCACGAATCTCCCGTCGCGATTGCGGCTAGTGTTTTCCACGAAATGCCTTTCACACGGCGAGTCCTCAGATCGGGCTTCGCGACTAGAGATCTCCTCCAACTTCCAAAATTCCTTCAGTTGCGAGGAAACCTGATTATCATCCCTACAGACCATAAAGGAAAAAACCGTTTTAGTCATATCGACGTTGAATGGTAAGTCACCGGCCAAAATAAATCCTAACTTGGTTTCCTGAATTATAGGAAAGTGTGGTCCGCGCGTATATTTCACAGGTTCAATTAATTGGAGAAAATATTGAGCGCGGATTAATATATCGACTTGCGACGAGCAATGTAGGTGAGGATCCGCCAAGAATATGCGCTTGGGTAAATTTAAAGAGGCAAGATTGAACGACTCCGCCGGTAAATTATTAGTTATACTGGGTAATACGGCACAATGTACGTTTATAGCGTGAATGTAGTCTTACATTAGTACTGAAGTCAGCCTGGGAAAGCGAGTTGTTTATACCCGTGATGGGCAGTTGCGATTTAACCAATTGGAGGCCCATCCTGCGGGCGAAATCCATTGTGCAAAAGTTCGCTTGAGAACCGGAATCCAGTAATATCCTAACGGGAAATTTTTTGCCGACTTTATTGTATGTCATACAGACGGCGGTAGATAACAATACCGATTTATTGGTCTGTGATTTCAGTGAACACTGGTTGATAACAGAAGTTACGCCCCTGTTGGGGACATGAATCGTTGTGTGGTGACGCCTAGAACATTTTTTACATGAGAATTTTGAGGGACATTTTGAACCCTCGTGTCCCGAACGGAGGCAGTTTAAGCAACGTTTGTTTTTTATTAACGCGTTTTTTCTATCAGGGATATACAGCGATGTAAATTGTGGGCAATCGCTAAGTCTATGTACACCGTTACACAGCCTGCATAAATTGTTTCTAATATGTGAGTGGAATGCGCCCTTTGGAGTGCTTATCTGTTTAACTGCCTTGCGATAAGGAGACTTATCGCTTTTGTTCAACCTGCTCGTTGGGCTAGTCGCGTTATCGAGATTTTGCAATAATTTCCTACGTGAATTTAGAAAATTTATAAAATTATTAAAATCAGGGAATTTATGCTCCGATAAACTCTCTTTCCACAAACGTAAAGTGTAATTGTCAAGTTTTTTGGATAAATAATTTACGACAATAATTTCAAACGTGTTGACTGGCAGTTTGAGATTATTTAAAGCGTTTATATTTTCAGAGATTTGATCAATAAATTGCGATATGCTAACTTGAGATTCCTGCTGAACTAATGGTACGTCTAGGACATTCCACACGTGGTGAGCGGAAACAATCAGCTTACTATCATATCTATTCCTCAACAGATCGATAGCCACCGCGTAATTCTCATGTGTTATGGGCAACGATTTTATTACGTTAAGCGCCTCGCCATGTAATGACGAGTGCAAATAATGAAGTATCTGTATATCTGTCAGATCTGCTCTGACATGATTTAGTTCCATAAAAATATGGTAATAATGTTGCCATTCCACAATACTACCCTCAAACCGTGGTAATTTTATTGGTACCAATTGAATGGGGGGTGTTTTAGGCTGTTTACCTTCAGCATTAATTACTGGTTTTTGGTTCATATGCTCAGCTTGCTCTAGCAGGTGTTGCAATTTACATTCTATAGTACAGAGATCGTCCTCCGTTTGCACTCTATCACTCGTTAACGCAACGTCTGCTTCCTCAGCCTCGATTTGTGACTGAATCTCGTCATATTTGGTGGATAATTCCATCAAATGACGCAGTTTTATTTTTAGCGCATGAGGATCGCTGTTTAACAAATCGAAGTTATCCGCGAAGGTATTTACTCGGGATATTGAGGCCTTAATTGTGCCTCGTTTTTTTATTAGAGCCCTTACATCGGCCATTATTACAGTTTAAGATAAAAAGGGAAAGATATTTAGAAAGCAATTGAGCATAGAGCATGTGAACCACAAACTTAATTTTGAATGAGTTTAAATACGTTTTGGTAGCTAGCGATCGTTGTTTTGAACATAAACTTACTCTCTCTAACTAATCAAACTTGTTGGCAGTTAAATTATTGAAATTATGAATCTAAATGGTTACAAAGTATATCTTTATCTTTAAAGTTCTGACTGATAATGAGCTGCCAACCATTTATTAATTTGTATTGTGTAATGAGGTATTTGTTTATATAAATGTGTCAAAAAATACCCACTGAGTGAAATATTATTAAAAATCAAATATAAGTAAAGTTTATAGTCACGTGGCCGTCGATCCATTAGTGATGAAGCTGGCTTCGATCCCGTTTGGAGCTGCTACACCTCCTGTCTCTGCCGGTCAGCCGATGCCTCATGTTGTACCTTCCATCAATTAAAGCTGTGGAATCTCGAAAATGTTGTCCTGTTTCGTCCCGTCGTCTCTGGTCTACTGCTTGGCTGAATCTTGTCGAGATGACTGCGACGTGATTCACAATAATGGTGTCGCTCAGGACGAAAATGATGCCCGTAGGGCGTGATTAACTTCAGATTGGTTTTTCCAGAAATGATGTGTATAAATAAATGCTGTCGCGTGTGTACTCAGATATGAGAAATCTGTGCCGTGGGGACCAAAAATGATGTAGTTTTTTGCGCCCGAAAATGTGAAATCCTGCCTGGTTGGACCAAAAATGATGTCGTTTTTGGCCTGAAAATATGAAATCCGGCCCGGAGGACCAAAAATGTTGCGGTTTGGAAGCTCTTGAATAATCGTGAGTTATTCCAAAGACGCTAATGAGGAAAGGCTGGATTGTTTGTTAGAAAGAAGTGGACTGTATTAAAGATGTTGAACATTCGTTTATTGAAAAAATCTGATTGTTAATTACGATCGGCACGTGCGGATGCATTTGAGGCAATAACGCCCGAAATTAATTTTGAATAAAATCGTGGTCCATTGTAGATGGACGCAGGTAGTTGAATGAAATGAAATATTATAAATGCATGCTAAAAAATATCCAGAAGCCGCGGCTGGAAGAGAAGTGTTTTACGAGAGTTGCGCTCGGAGTCTTGTTATAAACTGAACTAAACTGGCTTGCAGTCGGCGGTGCTGGCCGGCTGCAACGTTTGATAAACGCGTGACGTCATCCGCGCGTGCCGTATACGGTGGTGGACCGTTTACAGCTGATAAACCAGTACAGAGTTTAAACATGCACATTCAACATTACTAACACGATCAAGTATATCTCGAAATATTTGTTGAGATTCATTTTGTCGAAATGATGACGATAAAAAAAATACTTTTGAATTCTTGATGTAAATAATAATTTTCCTTCTAAAAGGAATTCACTTCCTTCAATTTTATCACTGTAAAGTGGTCTGTCATTAACAGGAGGTAACTGATTAATATCCCCAAAAAAATATACAAATAATTCACCAAACGGTTCACATTGTCTTGATGGAATAGCTCTGCGTACTCTTAAATCAATTTTCCTCAAAAGACTACATCCAATCATACTCATTTCATCTATAAACAGAAATTTACAACCACGAATTTCCTGTTGAAATTGAGCAAGCGAGTGTGAACTGAGTTCTCTAAATACTTTATGTACTCCTAATAAAAGTTTGGAGTGTATTGTTGATCCATTAATATTAACAGCAGCAGCACCAGTGGTGCAAGCAATTGATAAGAAGATGATCCCAACGTTTGATTCAATCGGCAAATAAAATAATTAATTAAAGTACTTTTTCCAGAACCGGCTTTTCCTTGATTAACAATTCTTTTAATCGGAAGTTCTTCTTCGTTACCTTGTAGATAACTAAGTTGTTTTTCAAATATATATGTCAGTTCTTGTTGTTCATCAGAGAAAACAATATTTGGGAAATTATATTGAACATTAACAATGTAATTTCTTTGAATTTCTATTACTTTTTCTTTTTCAATGAAATTTTCTAATATATTCAACACTTGTTGATTCAAAATAGAATGCCAATTAATCTGATATCAATAACTCTTCTACCTATATCTACTTCTTCCTGAATAGTATTTGGTCCAGCAGCTACGTCCATTGAATCATATGGTTGATCTACTTCTAATTGGTCTGTTTCTTCAAAATTTTCTTTGTCTTCCAAATTCTGTAGCATATAATCCAAATCTTAATTCAGAATATCGTCATTCCCAAAATGCTGCTCATATATAATCTTTCAAGTACTATTATGTGGATTTAGATCATTCAGTTGTCGCCAGGGAATATGTAATATAACTTGTTGCTTGTAAAAATTTTCATTGTTTTCAACACCAGGATCATATTAATTTTTGGCATGACTAAGAATAAAAGGTACTTTTTTAGTACTATAATTTGCACCTCTTTTATAAATTTTTGTAAAAAAATTTGTTAAAGACATATTTTTCAATTCCGCTGATCGCTGTTGATATTTCTCCAAAGAATTTGAAATAGAAATACTTCCATCCTCTCTATTCATATCAAGTTGTTCCCATACATTATGTGATAAATTAATTAAAACAAATTGACGAGATGATCGAAACAAAGGCCAACTCATTAAAATCCAAAAAATTTCTTGTGCAGAATAATCACGTTCAGCACACATTTTTATCAAACTTTTTGAACTATTTCTTGCCTATTAACATTACTATGTGACGCTTGCACTGTTTGTCTAATGAAATGTTTCATACCTTCCGATCTTGGTTCAGCTTTGCTAGCATACTTAGCAATATACTTAAGAACAGCATGAATAGAAACGATGGCTTGTGAATCAATATTTGCTCGCCAAATTTTCAAAATTTGTGCACTATGGCTATTTAAATATGAATTATTTCTTTTTGAAATATATTCTAATTAACCATGAATAAATTGAATCTTACTTTCGGTGGCACATTCTTTTGGAAACTTAAAACGACAAGTAGTTTCAGAAGAATTTGTTTTTCTTTCTTTGACAATAAGCTTTAGAACATTTATGCATTTGTACTGCACGTATTAAATGATTGTAATCAACATCTTGATCAGGTACGTCAGTAAAATGCATTTTTGATGGATGTATATCATAAGTTTGAGAAGGATCTGGATGCCAAGTAGATATAAATCCATGGAAATACTTACTAATTTCTTGTATTCTTACAATATCATCTGGATTAAGATTATTGAGATCAGGAGCATTGTCAAGCCAGAAAATACCATGCATATGAGGACTACCTCTATGCTGAAATTCAATGCGGAACCAGAAATCTTTGACTTTGAAATATTAAAAAAAAAGTTCCATAAAAAATTCTAACCTTTTATGAAAAAATAGGCAACAATTAAAGGATTAGAATTCAATAATTTTGATATACGAATGAATTCAGTATTTTGATTGAGATTGGCATAACCATAATCAGGATCAAGAATACGATAAATCTCTGGCCAATATAAATCAGCTGCACTTAATGTAATAAAAACAGTAGGAGTTCCTAATTCTTCAACCATATCCAATAATTCTCAAGACCTCATGTACCAATAAGAGCTTGATGAACTTAGATTATTAGCATTGTAAGATAAAATTGATTTATACAATCTTGGTTCGCTCTGTAATATTTCTTGAAGTTGTTCGATTGTTTCAATACCATGTAAACGTGAATTTTTTTAACACAAATATTCCCATTCTGCAAAGCTCTCCAACGCATTAGGCTGTTAAAAGCAAAAAATCGAAATCTTGGGTGTTGAGCAAATCTGCCATCTTCATACATCATGAGAAATTTAAAATACTCACTATTGGAAATTTTACGAAACCTCGCATCTTTAAGATCACCTTTTCCAGTAGGAAATAAAGTTGGAAAAGCTCTACAAATATATCCGTTGCACGTAAATTCATTAATAGGTACAGAATTTATTCTAGGCCAAGGTAAAACACGAGATCCATCACGATCTTCCAGAATTCCCCATACATTATTTACTGCCTGTCGATTACATTTAAAAGTGACCGTTGGAGCTCCAGATTCATAAATATTATTTAACAATGGATTCTGGTCATCATCTCCACTATCCAAATTAACATTATTCAAATTAAATGAAATATTTTGTTGTTCTTGACTACATATTATTTGTCGAAAAACACTTTCATTATCAGGTAATCTTTATAAATTATTTTCGTCAATTATAATATAACCATACCAAGAATTATTGTTTTTAAGACATGCCTTGGCATTATTGCGATTTACAATAAAATCTTTATACCCTTCACCCTCATGTCTTCTAACAAAAATATATTGTGAAATAGTATCGATAGAATGAGGTAAAGAAGTAGTAAAATTTGTAATGTCTTGATGAAAATTAATTACTTGTCCACTATATCCAAATTGACCACCTTTAAGTCGATAGACTGTGATTACTGGATGAACTTGAGCAATTAATTGTTCTTCAACAAACGTTAATTTCTTCAATACATCAGATTGTGGACCAGGAGCCATATTATTGTCAGCGGAAAAAATATTTATTTCATTTTTGACATTAAATTTATGACAAAGAGTACAAGATCCATCCTCTTCAATATGTAGATCAAGCCAACGACGATGACATACTTTACACAATTTGAAATCCAAATTTTTCTGAACAGTTTCAAAATTCACTGCATACTCGTAAAAACGGGCATCATCACGATGGGGACATTGTTCATTGTGTCGATCTTCTCGTTGTCGCTCTCTTGCATCACGCATTAATGAACGACTACGTGAACGTTTTTTACGGCCAGTCAGCATACGATTTCATGGCATTTTACTCTAATAATACAAATTATTAAATTAATTAATTAATTAATAATAATAATAATTAATTCAATTTTTTAATAATTTAACAACTAATAAAACTATAATATATTATAATAGTAAATAAAGTTATAACATTAATAATGAAAAAAAATACTACACTAATATAAATTAATATGGAGAATTAAATTATTTTTCAATTATTATTTAATTAACATAACGCATTAATGAATTAAAATCTAAAACATTAAAAGTAATAGTAAGGAAAATTTAGTTTCTTTTCAAATTATGTATGCTCATAGTCATAGTGTAGGGGGAGCCAAAAGAAATGTGGGGTGGAGGCAAAAAAAAAGTGTACACTAATTTCAGTGACAGATAAACGTTGAGTGAAATATAAGATGTTTATGCGCGCGTGCACACACACACACACACACACACACACACACACACACACACACACACACACATGTATATTAGACTTGATTAAGTCAAACAATATTTGAAAATGCAAAGGTTTTTGGTTTGATATAAAAAGCAAAAACAGTATTGCATAAAAAATTATTTACTATAATTCGTTAATGACATTTTATTCAGGGCGTTAATTAAATTCGACATTTTTAAAAGTATTACGATGAAGTTGTAGAAAACAGGAACTTACAGAAATGAAATAAATGTGTTTAGAGCGATACTGAGATTATCTACAAAGGATGACAGAGGATTGATTGCCGAAAGCGATACTGAATTATAAAGCCAATGATAGAAGAGACGTTGGTCGTCCGAGATGGATGCCGGAACAGGTTCGTATAACCTAATTCTTGAAAGGAGGATAAGAAGAAGAAGAAGAAGAAGAAGAAGAAGAAGAAGAAGAAGAAGAAGAAGAAGAAGAAGAAGAAGAAGAAGAAGAAGAAGAAGAAAGCACTTGTTTAATGACTGTTAAAAAATCTGTAATTTTCTTCTGATTTTTTTCTGTCGACGTACTTTTTAAGAGCCAAATTATTTACTTGGTTCAGTGAAATTATTTTAGGTAGTTCTGCTTTATCTTTGGCTTCGTACCACTTGATTGCTGTAGTCAGTGATTGAATGGACTCCTTATGAGAAATTGCAGGTTTTATTAGCAGGTGATCTTCATCGTAGCTACTGTACGTTCTGTGGATACGTATCCAGCAGTTTCATAATCTCCAAACATTTCGTATTCTATATCAGGTAAGTCTATTTCACAGCAATTTCACAGACGTCGTCCTCATTCAAACTGTTAATGCTAGTAGGGAGTGGCAGATATCTAAAAATTCCGATGCAGGGTCAAGACCTTCTGGTTCTGTAGATGCTGGTTGTAATTCAGGTGGCCGTAACTTTTTCCAGGCAGATTTTACAGTGTTTTCCAGAATACTTTGCCAGGCATCAGCGATCCGACTGAATTTTTTACACAAGACAACACTTAGTGTGCCGTGTACACAAGTACGAAATGCCCATTCTCGGAACCAATACCTTCCGCAATCCTTTCTATGGCTATAATTAAAACTCCGGCCACAATCAGCAGGTTTCTGGTTTACTCCGGCTATAACTAAAGCGTATATGTTACTAGCTTGTTAATAAAGAAAAAGAAAAAAGAAGCTTGAGTCGGTGACGAATTACAGAGGGAGGCGAATTAGTGTGTGACAAATGAGTGAGGTTCCACATTATTTGTAAAAAACAAACACTATGGTTTGGCCTACTTTTTCTCTGTTATTTTATAAACTATTTTGTTAACAAGACGTCTTAGTAAAACCGTATTACTAACATCTAATAGTATGAGATATAAAGCTTAACCTACGTGTTTTCTTGTGACAAGATTTTACTTCTATTCCACTTGTTTTTATACTCGTTTACTCTTCATGAAAGAAAAAGTAAACTTTTAGAATATATTCAGAAATATTTTGCTCAGGAGACCGACAAATGCGACAGGAGTCGTAAGCTTGTCGTTACTTCCCTTGTTTATGGCTCCCGAAACGTAACTGAATATAATCGTTGTGAGTACGTCTCGCTTGCCATTCTGCATTTGAAACTACTGCATTTTACAGAAAAACTGATAACAGTTTAATTATCAAAATAACTTACAAAATTTGTACGAAGAATTTAAGGTTGACTATTATAGAGATGAATAAATATTAAATGCGGTGAAAATAGTGAATCACTTTTGAGAAAACATAAATTTTGTTTTCCCACGAGCTGTAAACTTTAGCAAGCAATAAACATACAAACGATGAAATATTTTATATCACAACGTTGGCATTGTTTTGGTTGTAAAATATATTACTTACTGTTAACAGTTTACACGTTTTTTCTTTTTTTAAAAGTCATCATACTCTTTATCATATTTTTTATTTTTTCCCTATTGTTATTTTAAATAAAGCAAGTAATAAGGTTTCTTATTGGACCAGTGTGTATGGCATACGTCTACTAATCCAGATCTTTTACTATAGAATGAAGCCGAGTTTCAACAGTGAAAATTCCGGTAATAATTATTGTAATTGCTCAATGTAGTCGTGGTGGTGGTGGCGGGTTCTGTGGGGCTTCGGGTCCAACCGTCTGTATGTCCCCAGCGTAGCCTTTACATCTTCATTCCTACTTTCATCGGGGAGAGGACAGCCTTTCATTTGTCTCAATAACCCCATTTCAGCAGCGTTTTTCTCAACGCGCGCGTCTTACTGGGGCACATGTTAGCACTGGTGCTGCCATTACCCCGACTTTGTTATTTGTCAACACACACTAAAACCCTGACGATCGTTTCACTAATGGCCCTTATTCTCAATAAGCTACTACACTCTTTGAGGTTGTTCACTTACCAAATGGTAACTATAGTAAAGTTTACTGTAATTTACTTACTCCCAAAGATTACAGAAATAAGTAATAATATTATGTTTATTATTCCGGCTGATCCAGGATCAAGTGAAAGAAACAACCTTTGCTGAGATCAGTGATTGTGTGGACCCAATAACAATAGATTAACTGTTAGCTGCTCTACACCGCTGTAAGAATAGAAAATCACCAGGCACTGATGGGCTGAACGTGGAGCTTATAAAGTGTGTACCAGCCTCGCTGCATGATCACTTTCTGCAGTTGATTAATCTATGCTGGACGACTGGTCATGTTCCTGATAATTGGCGGATTGCAAAGGTAATTCCCATATTCAGGAAAGGTGATAGTAATGACTGCAGGAACTATAGAGTAGTCAGCCTTCTTAATAAAGCAGCCTTCGTATAAAATATATGCATCTATATTAAGAACACGGCTGAATGCAATAACGGAGGCCATGCTTTCAGAGGCTCAGAACGGTTTCAGGAAGGGCAGATAATGTTTAGATTGTATATTTACCCAGGTCCAGCTCATTCAAAAGCGTAGAGAGTATCAGCTGCCCACATACATAGCTTTCATCGACTTTGAGAAGGCGTTTGACAGAGTGAATCGGAGCAAACTATGGACAGTAATGGCAAGAAAAGGGATCCCACAACATCTAATTAGAGCAATACAGAGTCTGCATATGGAGAATAAAATCTTAATAGAAGCAGGGGAACCGAGAATAGCACCTAGAGTTGGCCTGTTCAATTGTGGGGTACGACTTCTGGCAGAAGTGCCTTTCAGACCATTTTATGATTAGTCACTCCACAATTGACACTTTGTTGTTTGCGGACGATTAGGTTATTCTGTAGGACTGTGAAAACAGATTGCAGATGGGTATACATTTGTTGAATTGAATCCCCAAAGACTCTGCATTGCAAATATCCACACTTAAGACTAAGGCGACGGGATTTCGTGGAACTGATCCCGTACGGGCAAAAATTGTTATAGATGATACTGTCCTGGAACAAGTTAGCAATTTAAAATACCTGGGCTACAATGTGTCTTATAGTGCAACCAACGACGTTGTGAATAAGTTGCATAAGTTCAACCTTATGTGTGGGACCATCAGACGAACCCTTAAGTCAGCAAGTAAAGGAAGACGCCTAAAATTCTGTAAAGTGATGGCTCTTCCCTCATTTCTTCATGGGTTTGAGAACTGGACTTTAACAAAAGGTCAGGCCAGTCGCTTCCAAGCGGCTGAAATGCGATTTCACAAGCACGTGGCCGGGTATACTGTCCATGATCATAGAAGAAACACAGACATACGCAGGAACTGAATATTATGAGTATACTTGACAGAATCGCCCAGTATCGGCTGAATTGGTGGGAACATCTTTGCCGAATGGATGACTGCCGCATCCTCAAACAACTCTGGAACTATAAGCCGAGGGGATGAAGAGGTGTGGGATTTCCGAGGAAGCGCTGGAGTGACCAGCTGTAATCTTTGTCTATTTGAGACCGGAACAAACCATCATTGGTTTAATCCTTGTAGATGATGATGATGATGTTTATTATTCCGGCTGTACAATGTTTACGCATTTTCAGGAATCAAAGGTTGCAGAATTGATTGAATCCTTATCTTCCACTGCTGCTTGTCCATCTAAAGATCTTCTTAAATTTTTCGTTGCCTCAATATAGTCTGAATTTCTTCTATCCATGTGATAGGTGGTCTTCCTCTTCTCCATTTTCCTAGCGGAGTCCATTCCATAACTCTCCTTGGCAAATTTCCTGTGCCATTCTAATTATAATATCCTGTGACATTAGTAATACTATTATATAGTAATAAGTAAAAGTACTAGAGGGTTTAGTAATAAGTACAAATTAATGTAATACTACCCTACAACAGTGTATGTTTACTTTGAGAATAGCGCGACTTACTGAAACTATTGTCAGTGTTTTAACAATAACCGCTAACAACAAAAGAGGTCTGCCAAGGAAGATTGCATTTCAAGGCAAGAATTGTTTTGTCACCTTTAATAGAAGGTACTTATTAATGAAACTGAAGTAAACACTTTCGGCGCAGGGTGGAAAATTCTATTTACTGCATAGGCGATAAGAATGTGAATTGCTTTGAAGAAACAGAAAATGCAGCAGTAATTGAAGTGCAGGAAAAGACGAAATACAGGAAAACAGGTAGAATTTTTTAAAAGAATGAGTGTCCGTTTCCATGGATACCAACACAAACTGTTTAGTCGTATCCTAGTTACCGTAAGCATATACGGAAACTGTTGCAAAGAAGGTACTTTCAACAAGTTATAGCGTATGTATATAGACACGTAAACGTATCTCTCTGTAATATCACTTACAGATAACGGAGAATTGGCTGTATCGGATACGTGTATCCGTAATACGTAATCTGTAATACGTGTATGTGTGTGAGCTTGGGTAAGTGTATTTAAAATGTTATTGTACTGGGAAAAATACTTAACTGGCAAAAAGTTTGTTTGTATGCTTTTTAGGCAACTTGTTTAAAAAATATTAAAATTAACTTAACAACAAGATAAAACTAAAGACAACGGCATTGCTTTGCCCTTGTTTAGCATTATAGAATACCACCTAGAGTACTCGCGTCTTGTGATTATCAGAACGATTGACTCTCATTAAAGAAGACAAAAATTTTCTCCTCACCCCTGAGCATTTAACAGTCTTTAAGAAGAGAACACCTTCTAGCGGCTTATAGCACATTTTGAATGCTTTAAATTCATTTTGCTTTGTGCATAAAATACAACAAAATTCTTTCCCTAAATACTTTTTTGCCTCGGCAACTCTTCGTTAACACTCAAAAGATGACGTAGGACAAACGCCTCGTTGCGATACCAACAAAATGTTCATTCATTTGCACATTCGCACAACAGTCTTGTACAGGGTTTTATAGTGTGAACGTCAGCTGCAAAAAGCATGAAGTGAGAACTGGAAGAATGCATGTGACAGAGAGATCTGGTGTGGTATGGAAGTGAGACAGCAGACTATTATTCCGTTGTCTCCCATCACTCCTCTCTAGATCTACCCTTAAGTGGGGATAAATCATTCTCTGGGTCGGCGGAACTCAGCGACCAAGAAAGGCTGTCACGTTTCTGTGACATGTGATCATAAGGGCCATGAAATTAACTGACTCTTTAATTAAGGAAAACGAGGAAAGTACATCAATTGCTGGAAATAGAATCCATGATAAAATCGCGTGAAATGTTAACACATGGAACAATAGAAAGAGACATATACATTTCCGACATTTTCCCGTAATTAGGACGCCTCGTAATGGCTTCTGCGTAGTTGGTAGTATACGTACTCCTGCTCTAAGAACTTATGTTACTACCCCCCCTCCAACCACGTCGTATCGCTAAGTTCGTTTGTAACCCTAACCCACCGATTTTTCATTAGCTGTTACTTTGCAGCTTCTGGCCAGAATCTAAGAAATGAGTGGTACGAATCAGTTTACAAACGTTATGTCGTGGGTACCAAGAAATGTAGGATTTCATGACCGGTCTGAACCGATATAAAACTCTCCAGATCGTGGGTCATACAACATCGTCGAGAATACAAGGTTGGTGTAATATTTTAGGAAGAAACGTAGCTGCCCGATCCAACACCAGACTGAGGCAACCGGAACAAGTTACTAGAGAAGATACTGTGAGCAAACAAGATTGGATCACGTCAGGCTAGGATGTGTGTAGGATCTTCAGTAACTGAAAACATACACAGTCGTAAGTTATTTTTGTACGGGAACTTGAAACGGATGCTAGAAGACAATTGCCTTAGCACAGATTCTTGCAGTTAGTTTTTATACCACTTCACCGACTGCGCATAGATCGTAAACAGAAGCTTTCAATTTTTTGGCCGAGTAGAAGGTGTTTTTGTATTAAAACTGTTTACCGGGCTGTTTGGCCGCGGTCTACCGTTTTCAGACAAACCAAAAGTTTCGATAGCACCACTATGTGGTAGCCTTTACCACAGTACTGTGGGCTTAACGTTAACAACCCGCGTTCAGGTGGTCTCGAATTCTTTGAATTCCACTGATGATGGCAGCAAGTTGTGCTGCTGAAACGTTTGGTTTGTCTGTAAACCATGGACCACGGCCAAACAGCCCGGTAAACTCTTCTTATACAACTGACACCGGCCGTGAAAGCCTTAGAAGAACGCTTTTTTGTTTAAACAAATACTTTTCAAAGTAATGGTCTTTGTTTACAGTGAAACGTATTAAAGACATGGCCTTATAAATTTCATATTATTTGATCATGTCAATTTAGTGCTTCTGAGCTGCTAACCGTTTTTAAACTAAGTAAACAATGATAACATACTTTCTCATGTACGAGAGAATTACGCTGACTGACCATTCAAATTGGGCTTTTACTGTGTGCATTTTTGCCACTCCACACAAAGAAACGTGAGCAAATATGAGTCACTAAATCCTGGTATTCGACAAAAGGTCAGCCGTATTTAAACAAAAATTAATTTAAAATATAAAATTAAGCCAGTGTGTAAAATGTCCTTCAATAGAAATATTATTTGAAAAGTAAATGAAAATTTTCTATTTTATAACTGAAAATATAGTGACATATTAAATGTAGACATGGCTTATTGATACTAAAATGTTAATTAATTATTGTCTTGTTTATGTTCATTTGAAGTGGCTGATCACAAGCAGTGTAGTCTGACAGAGGAAGTTTATACTTTCATACATTTTCACCTTCATTTTTGGTTTGTCTGGTGCTTTCTAAGCAGGCTTTTGCCTACTTAGAAACCTTATTTCTCTTTATTGTATTTGTTGTTCCCTTACTGTTTTTATAACTTAAACTTTAAAAATTCCATGTAAAAGTGATAGGCCTGGCATATTTTTATAAAATTTTAGTTAGAAATCTTTTCTGCAAAGTCAGTCTAATAAGCTTCGAATTCATAAAACAAAGTTGTAAAAACTGTGACTTTTACATTAATATCATAAAGTTTTCATTTGAGAAGCATTATTTTAGAAGATGGAACAAAAAAAATGACATTTAAAATAGGATACAACAGGGAAAAGTGCTATTCGTTTGCTAACCTCGTTACTTTGGTCGAACAAAATGAAACTTCAAACTACACTGACAATCTACACAACTATTGTGGGGGTGGGGAATTTCATATAAAGAGAACAAGATAATGAAAACTGTGGAAATGGACTTCTTAAGAAGAACGTGTAATATTTCTAGAATGCAACATGTTAGAAACAAAGATATAAGAAGTAAAAGAAAACAAGGCTCGTATTTACAACAGCAGAAATATTAGAATGCAGACAGTTGTTATGATATGGTCACATAATGAGGATGGAGGTGAAGCGATGGGCAAAGAAAGCATTGACTTACACACCACAAAACAGGAGAATAAAAGGAAGACTGACAACACAATGGAGAACAGGAATTAGGAAAAGCATGGAGATGGAGCCAGGCCAGAAGATCGAGCTATTGAAGATGATGACTGGAAGGATAGGGAGAAATGGCGACCGAAATGCGGAATGCGGCATAGACTGTAGGACCCCGCTAAAAAAAAAAATAAACTTTTCATAAGTGATTTCAAACCTTAAGTATACTGGAGCGTTTTTATTTTAAAATATCATTATAATTAAATACGATAGTAAGGAAATCTTTGTCTTTAACAATTTTCTATCGCTTGGGTCTTGTTTTTTACACTTGTGTTTGACACGACACCGATGCGAAACACACTGCCAGTTTCAAAAGTGAGCGCATTCACCGAGAAACCTACAGAAGGATTAAGTAATGTTCTACTGAAAAAATCTAAACTTAAAATAGAGACAATAGTTTTCTAATTAATAAAGGAAACGTTAAATGAATTGCAGAAACTGCTTTACTAATTTAAAATAGTGAAGGAAAAGTATGAATAATTAAAAAGCTGAAAAGCCCTACAATTATTTTGTATTATGTTTCCCTCCTTATTTTAGCCAAGCAAGGAATAGCCACTACGTATCATTAAGAAACATTTTAATAATATTTTAGTTCACTTACTGAAGAGCAGAAAACATACAACCACTCTCCGATCCACTTCGCTCTTTATACAATTCAATATTGTAATGTAAGATGCAACGGCTCCCTTCTGACAATCTTCTTTTATACAACAAAATAAGGTTTCTTAACAGAAACGAGGAGAATATTTTTCAAGCGTATTTTACTAACAACTCATTATCAAGAAAAAAGATACCGCATGATATCATTTAAAATTAATGCCAGCGTAATTCTGATGAATTAGTTTACACAATAAACATTTATTTGCTTTTGTAGATATAGCGAAGGCTTTTGATAATGTTAGGCGATCACTACTATTGAATATCATGGAACGAAGAGGCTTTCCCACACAATTAATTGCAGTGCTCCAAAGCCTATATAACAGAACTTCCATTACCCTAGATTTAAATGGTAGGTTGCCAGAGGATATGCCTACAAATAAAGGTGTTCGACAAGGGTGTCCTATTTCACCGACACTTTTTAATATTTATATCGACGACGTCTTACGACTATGAAAGACTAAGGTTGACTCAGGAATACAGCTTCAAGGAGATATTTATGTAAATTCTCTACTGTACGCAGATGATAAGGTAATAATACAAGAAACGGAAGACCAGTTACAAAAAGCGATATTTACATTAATACTATTTTGCGAAATTATGGGCTGAGGATCTCTGCTGCTAAATGAAAAACCATGGCGTTACTAGGTAAACGTCCCAGTAGAACAAAAATTGTGGTAGACAATCAAACTTTGGAACAAGTTTGTGATTTTAATTATCTGGGATATAACATCTCATACAACGTTGATGCCGATTGGGTTAATAAACTATCAAAGTTTAGATCCATCTGTGGGACAATTCATAGAAATTTACGAAATAAAACTCGGAAGGAAACCCGTATGAAATTTTATAAAACAGTAGCTGTTCCGACATTCCTTTACACAAGTGAGACATGGACCCTCGGTAAAGGGGAAGAAAAGAAAATTCAGGCTGCCGAAATGAGATTTCTGAGAAGTGTCCAAGGATTCTCACTTCAGGATAGGAGAAGAAACATAGACATTAGACAAGACTTAAAGATCCAGTCTTTAAATGAGCGATTAAGGAGTATAAGAGGAGATGGTGTGGACATGTGGCCCGAATGCCAGATACCAGATTGACAGTACCAGCTCTCAAGTACAAGCCGAGTGGAAAGAGGGATGTTGGTAGACCGAGGAAGAGATGGGTTCCGGAACAGGCCAACTAGGGCCTAATCCCTGTAGTGAAGATGATGATGATGATGATGAACATTTTCTACGATGTCATGGGACAACTTGTTTTCGACTACAAGATACTAAGATAAGGTATCATAAGAGGCTGAAACGCATTATGGCCACAGTGATTGTCATGTATGCCAAACGGGAAACGGAAAATCCTCTGTCAAGGCCGTCCCCTTTCATCTACAAGTCAGCGCGGTGTCGGACGTCTCGTTCGATCACGACCTCCTGCTTGTAACTGTCTTGCTGCCATCGGTCTCACCCCGACTTCCCGATCGTCCTGTTAGGAGAGTCAATTGGCGATCCTATCACGATGATCTGGCCAGGCAGTTGCCATCTGTCCCTCCGGAACCAACTCGTGCTTGTGACGACGTGGATCTCCGGGTAAATCAGCTCCAGGATCTCGTCCAGTCCGCAATGGACAAGCACACCTATACTGTTCCGGTGAGTAATAAACGCTCTGAGCTTCCTGCGGAAGTTCTCCATCCCATCCGATTACGGCACCAGCTCCGCCGCAGATGGCAGCATACCCGTGCCCCTGCCGCTAGTCGGCGTTTTCGAGCCCAGTCGGAACACGTCTCGCAGCTTCTGCTTGACGTAAACGCGGATCGATGGGACTCCTATTTGGAGTCCTTGGAAGTCGACCACGCGTCCGTATGGAGAGCCGCTGGTAGACTGAAAGGCGAAAAGAGGACTCGCCATCCCTTGAATATCCTGGACGGCGCTGTATACTCTGCAGAAGGCAAGGCGGAAGTCTTCGCCGACTGTATTGAGGAACAGTTCACCGTCCATAGAGGCATCTCTGACCCGGCTCATACAGCCGTCGTCAGGGATTTCCTTTCTAGATACTTTTCTGCTCCCCCAATGACCCTCCTAATTCAGTCGACGAGGAATACCTTGCGTCTGCCCTTAGCCGACTGAAGAAGAGAAAGGCCCCTGGCCCCGATCGCATCGGCGCCGCTGCGTTGCTGAATCTCCCGCCTTCGGCAGCTGACGTTCTACTCGAGCTGTTCAACTCCTGTCTCCGGCTGATTTACTTCCCCCGCCTGTGGAAAACCGCCAATGTCATCATGATTAAGAAATCCAAAATGCCGCCCACGCTACCAGGAAGCTACCGCCTGATATCACTATTGCCAGTAATCTCGAATGTATTCGAGCGTCTTCTCCTGGCCCGTATTCGACCCTTGGTGGATGGTTTCATCCGCGAGGAGTAGTTTGGGTTTAGGCCGAGGCACTCGACTACTCTTCAGCTAGTACGGGTTGTCACCTGTCTAGCCGACGCCGCCAACAATCGTCAGGAAACAGGCGCCTTCCTTTTGGATGTGAGCAAAGCCTTCGATAAAGTCTAGCACGAAGGCCTGCTCTACAAACTGGCGCATTCGCCACTCCCGGCATCTATCGTCCACTTGCTCCGATCCTATCTGACGGATCGTACCTTCAGGATCAGCGTCGATGGGGCGTTCTCTCGGGTTCGCCCTGTCGCCGCCAGCGTCCCACAAGGATCTGTCCTCGGCCCCGTTCTGTACGTCCTGTACACGAACGATCTGCCTGTTCATCCCGGGGTCACGTTATCTCTATTTGCCGACGACGGGATGTTTCATTTTAGCTCGCTTTCGCCATGGCGGACGAGCGTAATGTTAAAACGCCAGTTGGCTATGCTTCCGGACTGGCTAAGGAAATGGCGGGTAGCGATCAATACGGAGAAATCCGAGGCGATCTGCTTTACTCATAAGTCCATTTCCCGATGCCGATCCCTCTCCTTAGAGGGGAAACCCATCAACTGGACCGCGACGGTAAAGTACCTAGTTGTTCGGCTTGATCGGCGCCTAAACGTTATAATACGACTCGTGTACCCGTAGCATCTTAATGGTATAATAATTTGCCTGTGTTATTCCTTGTATATGTTAATTTGTAATAACTAGTTGTAAATAGTGTATCAGCTGATCGTGGAATATTTATGTTGTGTGTTTACGAATGTGATTTAAATATATAAGTAAAAGAATTGAATTATTCTGCCTTGGTTTCTGAATCAGAATTATAATTATTCCAGTTCAGTAGTTAGAACTCCAAAATCAATTCAAAAAATAGCGGTCGAGTCATCCCAAAATTTTAAAGTCACCTTCGATATTAGGCTTTAACCTGTTATTTGATGTTAATCTTGGTTTTGCAGTTTGCGTACTTCCAATGACTCCCCGAATTCTTCTTATCCTTGTGAATTATAAAATAAATGCTGATAATATATTACGTTCCTGAAATAATGACGCATGGATATGATTTAATAACATAATGGTTTAATCTCTGTAATATAAATTCAAATTATTGGAAAATTCCATTCGATACATACGGTTGTCACAATCGATATTTATCTCAGGATTTAATAATTAAATAATTTTAATATATTTCGTGGGAATTCTTGTGGCTGCTACGAAAAGTTCCTTTACATGATAATTAATAATATAGAGTACCTTTACAAACAATCTATTACTTATAATCTAAAAAATTACAAAAATTATATATTAAGTTACATACAAGTTTTGACGATATTCAATACGCTTCGTAAAAGCATGTAGGTTAGAGTAACGTCAACATCATGGCTACCATTGTCCGTCTCAGAAAATAATGAAGTTTATTAATGTGTACAATAAATGTTTCCTTGTAATCACTGTTCGCTTAGATATTGAATTTGTTTTCACTTTAAAATGTTTACTAGTGATTAGTGTTAGTGTAAATTGGTATATTGTCTAGTGGTTGTTCCTTGTTGGATAAAAATATTGTCAAATTATACTTTACACATCTAGACGATACTGCCGAAAGTTTGCTGGTTTATTCTGGATAATTTCTTGATTGTGTGTATTACTGGTGAAATGATTGTAATGGAGGGATTATTTATCTCCGATGGTGGTATTCAGGTCTTCTTTCACAAACGGGTTCACAATTTTTATATTTTTATTTTAATTACATCTCGACACGCACTATTAAACTGTTCTCCATTACAATTAACAATTAAGTGTTATTTCTTCTTTTTTAGTCACGGAACTCATACAAACTTCTTAAATTTTGATTGGCCATTTATGTACAGGTTAAATGTTATAGGATCGATTCCCATTAATTACTTTACATTTTATAAATTATCTTTAATAGATAATGTTATTATTATACTTTAATGATACATGCAATGTGTACATGATGATTAATTATATAATTATAAACAATTTGATACTAAACATGCCTCAGTTTATAACTGTAAAACCTTATTAATTTGAATTTCTCTGATATGTGGTGGAACAATTTGTTATGGTTGATTGTAATTTCTACTTTGACTACCTGAGATAAATATATTTACATAAATTAACTGGTGACATAAAATCTTATAACATACAACAAAACTCTTAATAATAATACTTGTTTTTAACAGCTTTAATTATTTCATACTTTTAAACTATTGTCTGTATGATAATAATAAAACACTTTTTATAAATAATAAATAGCACACTATTTAACTATAGTTTGTGCCACTATTTATTATTATATCACTCATCACTGTAAAGGTTTGTGTCCCTTTTTCTATCCTTAATTATAGGCCTATACAATTTTGTTAATACAATTTTAATTTATGTGGGTAGGTACTCTTTATTGGGTTTAGTTGCGTTTCAGGGTAATTTGATTATTTAGGCCTACTAGGTTTATTTATTTAATTTTGATTTGTTTACTGCCCTATTCTACTGGGTTATTTCTGGGTTTCTTGATAATCTTAAATAAGTCAAACCAACTAGGTTTCCTTTAATTTGCTATCAATTATTATTTCTTGTTTCCTCTCTGGATCGGATTTCACTATTATTGACTATTCTTTTTTTAACATTTTGTTTCGTTACAACGTCAACGCCCACGTCACCGCAACCGGAACTTTGCCGACTCGGCAGGGCTGTGATCCGGGACACGGGCTCCCGCGAGGTAGTGCAAATGCCTTCCTTGCGTGAGCCGACTGCCCCGGTGATGAGTCCCGTCGACTCGGCCGCCGCCTTCGGGCGGTCGAGCCTCTTGTCCCGTCAGCGCGCCTCTAAGTTTTCGTGGGCTACGCCCTCGAGGACCACGGAGCCGCGCCTAGGCGTGGCAATTGGCTGAAGCCATGTAAACTGAGATCCCCGTCAGCACCAGCACCTGCTTTGCTGACTCGACAGGGTAATGACCTGAGACACGGGCTCCCACGAGGTTGTGCAAGTGCCTTCGTCGCGGATGCTGGCTGTCTCGGAGTCATTGCCCATCGTTTTGGCCGACGCCCTAGGGCGCTCGAGCCTCTTGTCATTGCCAGTGCATCACTACGTTCCCAAAGGCTATGCCCGAGGGAACCATGGTGACGCGCCTCGGCGTGATAATTGGCTGAAGCTAAAGCTTATGCTTGCTCCCGTGGTGGCCATGTCTTTATCATGTACCCGGGGACTGCACCATAACTCCCTTGTGCAGAGGAAACGACCGCGCTGACCTGTTGGCACCTGGTGTTCATTAGGCCTAGTCGGGACAACGCACACAAATTAGGGCGCAAGACGCCCGTGCATCCTCCATCCATTCATCACAAGTAGCCAGTGTCATGGCACTAGCAAACATTTAGTAGGCTTCTTAGTCATTTAGACGGCCGGAGTCAATGTTATTAAAATTCATTCCCGGGCTGTTTGGCTGTGGTCCACTGTTTCTTACTAAAACAGACGTTTCGACAATATCATCTACTGCCATCATCAGTGTAAACGTTTGAGCTGTACTAACGTAGGGTAAGATCTGTTTTGTATTACACGGTACAATACATTATATCTTTCCCTTGTTTATACACCTCTTAAATAAAGATAGTAGTAAAATTAACTACATAATTCTTCGATTTTGTTGTCCATGACGTGTCCGTTAATTAACTAATTATAAGTATAACACTTCCGACTCGGAACACAAAGCTTTATATTGGTAAAAATGTAAAATTTGTACATTATAGCCTGAACCATTTTTCGCTGATTATAAGCTTTGTCAGACGCTGCCACTGGGACCCCTATCAGTCTTGTTCTTGATGTCTCTTGAAAAATCAAAGTTGTGTGTGCGGGGTGTGATATGTTTGAATAATATGTGTGATTTAAATTGTGTCTGTACTTTTAGGATGTCGTTTTTAAGTGTTTTTGTATGTTTGTATATTTCTAGTTGTTATATATTCTATATACATTGTGACGGCACGGAAGCAAACCTCTGCTCTCCGGTACCAGCGAGAGGTTGCCGAGAACACCTGGCAGCGCGTGACATCTGACGTGTTCGGAGCGAGTCAATCAGCGATCCCGGTTAGGGCATAAAAAGAGCGCCGCTAGAAATTTTCGACGCACGACGGAATACCCAACCGCATTTTAAAAGCACTCCCTGACACTGCCATCGAAGCCCTAGCGCATCTATATACCGCAAGCCTCCTCCTTGGATACGTCCCACGGGCCTGGAAGCACGCCCATGTCCTCATGTTCCCCAAACCGCTCAAAAACTCCAGTCTCCAGTCGAATTATCGCCCGATTTCTCTAACCCCTGCAATCTCCAGCCTTTTCGAGAAAATCCTCGGCTTCAGGATACATCCCCATCTACAAACTCATAGTGTCCTCCCCAAGATTCCGCCCTGGCTACAACATATATGACCAACTTGTTCGGGTTATCAGCGCCATCAAGGACAACTCGGCCCAGAAACGCCCGACCATCTTAGCCTTACTCGACATCCGCAAAGCCTTCGACTCTGTCTGGCACAACGGCCTCCGTTTTAAGATCCTCGGATGTCACTTGCCCCCAACCATCATCAAATGGCTCTCCCAGTTCCTGGATAGACGCACTGCACAAGTCCGAGTCCGCCAGCATCTCTCGGCACCCTTCCACTTCAATGCCGGTGTCCCCCAAGGCTCAGCCATTAGCCCGTTACTGTATATCTTTTTTACTAAAGACACCCCTACCCCCCGCCAACTCTACCCTACCCATCAGCAGGCCTAGCCCAGTACGCAGACGATACTGCCAACTGGGTTTCAGCAGGCTCACAATGGCAAGTCACAACAAAATTACAACAAATCCTCGAGCCTTCCTTCGCCTACTGTAACACTTGGAGAATCAATGTAAACGCGGGGAAAACCCAACTCTGTGTTTTCAACTCCACCGGACGCAACATGACTCATTTCTATAATACACCAGTCCGCGTAGGCCCTTCATCAGTACGCCCGAAGCGTGATTGCCAGTATCTGGGCGTCACGCTTGACTCCAAACATACCTGGCGACCACATATCAAAAGAACAACGACCATCGCCCGAACCCGCTTCCATTCTCTCAGAACCCTCAGCCGACTAAACCACTGCTCCAGCGACTTACTAGGCAGCATCTACACTACCTGCATTCGTCCCATCATCACGTATGCCCACCCAGTTCTCCTTACCGCCTCCCCTGCCTACCTCGATCTCCACCGAGTCACAGAACGACGAGCCCTAAGACTCATATACCGCCGACCACGCCTCACGAAGACCTCCAACGCAGCCCTGTATGCGCTAAACACCCGCTTCCCTGACCTAGACTCCTTCCTCGTTAAGCTAAACTGGAAGTATTCCCGCACAGCCTCCCGCCGCACTTCCATACAATCAATAGTCCCTTCAATTAACAGAAATACCCGCAACACAAGCAGACCTTCCTACTTAATAAATCGCCTCCTTACAATAGCCAATGGCCCTCCCCCTCGACTCCCCCGCCGCCGGCATCAAAAACACAGACACACTTAAACACGCATTCCAATCCCCCGCTTATACTTCATTTCTCCCCAGCGATAGCGACTAGACACACCCATGTAGCCTAAATACTCAATACTCTGCTAAATCCCCCCCCCACTCTAAAACTCTAAGCCACATTGAAAACACACATTCTAGTTCATCACACTTACGTCCCCGCTTGTAACCCTCAAATCTGTTCCTTCCGCCTCCCTTGACGGCACCCTGTCGCCACCTAACAGCTTTGGCGACCTGCGTTACACGTCCCTGTCTTGGCCGCCCCCCCAAAAGATCATCGAAGAAGAAATAAATAAAACAAAATGAATGAATAAATGTACCACAGCAAACAATGACACTAATTGTTTTTTAATTTAAATATATAAATGGCACACAATTTAGCCGTTCCTTTTAAGTTTGTGAATTTTTCTATAGATATCTATTAGTCTCTAAGATATACGTGTCAGAAATACATGCAACTGGTAACAATATAAGTTATAAAGTCTTTCGTAAACGTAGTTTACAACCGTTGTGAATAAGGTCCAAGGTGTAAAAGGGTGTTGATAAAAGTGTTTTCAAAATTTTGTAATTTTGTTTTAATCTGACACACTTCTTTATCAATTATTCGCGACTAACTGAAGGGCTGCTGGTCACTTGTACGTATACCCTGCCACCGGTTCAAGATGATTCTACCGTTTTCTGGATATTTTGCCCTAAATAATGGCGTAGTTGAAGGCATCTAAAACGAACTTGAAGATTCCGTACTACGTCGTTGCCGATCTTGTATAAATCGCCGCAGAACGGACGATGCACACACCGAGCAGTTTGCTGTCTCATGTCTAGGCATGTTGTTCTTAAACTAACGTCTGTACCACATACTGTGATAAGCGGATACTTTAAGACATCAGTCACGTATGACATTTTATTTTGATCACTTTAACAATATTGTTAATATAATGAAAATTTTATTTAAAACCTTCAACAAGTGTGTCTTCAGAAATGTACAAATAAGTGATCTTACAAGAGTTGAACAAAAGCACGGTACAAATTGATTTATCGTGGATATAAAGAGAATGCAAACCACGTAGATGACAAAAGCCGGCGCGGAAACCGACTTCCCTTAATTTAACCTGAAAGGTGCTCCTACCTGCCATTGTTTCCAGGCTTAACATACTCAAAAAGAGACAAAAATATCCTAATAGGCAAATACTGGTACTAACTTTAAAATCTGTATTTGTTTACTAATTAAAATATGTTACTGTGAGGTTCCATTAACAATCATGCTATTATCTAAAATTTTCAAGTAAGAACATAAAAACGTTTACTATTATTAATCCGGCTGTACAATGTTTACACATTTTCCGGAACCAAAGATTACAAAATTTATTAAATTCGCATCTTTCACTGCTGCTTGTCCATCCAAAGATCTTCTTTAATTTTTCGTTCCCTCAATATAGTCTGAATTTCTTCTGTCCAGGTGATAGGTGGTCTTCCTTTTTTTCTTCTTCGTGATGGGATCGATTCCATAACTCTCCTTGGCAAGCTTTCCTGCAGTACTATTGTAATTTTTTTTTTGATACAATCAACAATTGAATTTTTTACATTCATTATGCTCTTAATGACTTCATTCCTAATTTTCCGAACGTCTCAAAATGTCCACCTCTGCTATCATTAATTTTGTTCTTGTGTGTTTATTAGTAGTCCAAACTTCTGACCCGTAAGTCATGATACTTCTGACAATGGTTTTAAATATTTTAGTTTTAGGAAACGTTTACTAAATTTTCTAAATCAATGGGTAAAATTTGGTGAAAATAATAAATGATATTAATAAAAATGTTTATGGTTGTGGCTCCAATAAGAGTACTTCTTTTTCATTATAACATTTATTGTGTATAGACTACTGTACTAGAATATAAAGAAAAGCGATGTAGAAACAGAATTTACTAACGTCGGAAGTCAGAGTGGTGTTAAGGCAAAATGTTATTTACTAACAAAAGTTTACATGCAAACACAAAACATTATACGGGACTAAGTTTTGTGATACCCATGTGCCGAAGCAGTCGAGAATGAATGATTATGTTTATTTATTTCATCATCATCATCATCATCATCATCATCATCATCATCATCATCATCATCATCATCATCATCATCATCATCATCATCAGCAGCAGCAGCAGCATCATCGTCGTCGTCGTCGTCGTCATCATCAACCTCAAGGATAAGCGTTATTCTGAACTTGTTCTGGAACCTACTTTGCTCTTAGCCGTCCTATAAATCTCTCTTCCCCATTGGTCTATATTCCATTGCTAGCACTGGTATCCTGTCACCCGCCATTTTTACTAAATGTTCACACTACCTTCTTTTGTTGCTCCTTAGTCGTTCCAACAATGGATCGACCCCCCCTTCCGCCCTTATATCCAAATTATTCTTTCTATCGTGAATGGTACAGTCCAGAGTACTCCTCATAATTTCATCTCCGCTGCCTGAAACTTTGCCTTGTCTCTTTCCGTCATAACTCTGGCTTCATCTCGATACATAAAAACAGGTACAGCTACAGTGTTAGAAAAACGTTATCCTGAAAAGACTGACTTGAAGGCCGGTATAATAACCGATCATTAATGGAAGGCGTCTGGAGCGTTTAACGTTTTGTTGTTTACCGACCTTATCAACACCACTGCCATACCTATGACATACATACATTCTCATGAGAGTAAGAATATATACGATAGGTTGTAGCTTATGGCATATCGGGAAAACCTAAAGTCACGTGGCAGCTGAGTTAGCAGAAGTGAAGTTCATTGATAAGAGATTTTAGTCAGAGCGATATAGCACAGTTTGATAACCTGGCCACTTTTAGCAATTGCTGAATGGGTGGTGTTTTATTCTTCAAAGTTGTGAGAGAGAATTTCGGGTTGGAACTTTAGCAAACTTTCACACATTTGTATTTAAATTAAGTGGCCGTGTTTTGTCTGACAGAATTCCGTATTCTGACGAAATTTGTGGTGTCTCAGCATTATCTTAAACTTTACTTCACGTTAACTACACCCAAGGTAGAGAGAGTATAACCTTGATAAACACTTAGCAGTAGTATAATAGAAACGCTTTAGGGGATGCTTTAATTAGATCCAACTGGCTTGTTTTGTTGTATAAGAATCTTGTGTTGTATAAGAGTCAACAGCAATGTTATACTCTCACAGCTTACGAAACTATCCAAAGTTTACTAACTTCGCCAAAAGGTGAATAGATTCAAGAGTGGATTAGATTGACAATGACGGTGTTGTAATGAAACCTTAAGCAGAGTCAACTGCTTTGTTCTATGTATATTGTGTAGCGTCTATATACATACTGCGAGGTAATGTCGTACTGACACGCCTTGGTAAACTACCCAAAGTTGAGTTAAGAAAAGGCTAATTTACCTTAGGTCTTACTACGCTGAGTGTTCAGGTTTGAGTAGTAGTTAACGGCAAGACATGTTACGTATCAGCCTGTATAGGGGGCAGTCTCGTAAACTCTCGCACGCACAGACGTCCATAATTAAATCTATATATGCAACATACAAATATGTTGGGTACTGTGCATTGCACAAAGTAATTTAAATAAGTGATTAGAAGAAATAAATAATGCATTTTGTTAATAATAATAATTCAGCCTGCAATCTAAACTGTAAAAGAAACGCCTAACTTGCATGTTGGGACAAGTGATTAATACCAGCTGCTGTTTGTATGTGTGTACACACGTAAAGTGTGTGTGTGTGTGTGTGTGTGTGTGTGCGTGTGTGCGACTTGTTCATTCAAAAAAAGCGCCACCCTTTCAGTAACGATATAAATTATGTGCGTTTATTTAATTATAATGCTTGTGTGCATAGTAGCGAAAAACTGAAAACACCAAAGTGTATAACACGAACAAGTGTATAGAAAATAGTGCAAAACGAATAAAAAGTGTAATGATTGGCAGCTAAAAATCAATAGTAATTATATTAAGTAAAATAAAGAAAAAACGGTTTGTGCATGAGGAACACCTATAAATTATCGACCGAGTGAGTATCGAGTAATGTGCCAAAGACTTCGCAATTCGCGAAGACGTGCAAATTAAGTGTAACAAGAAAGCGTGGGTTAGAGTGACGCTCTTGACAATCTCAGACGTGCAGAATATTGTCGAGACATGAGTTTGGCGCCCTGGGTATAAATACAGGGGACGCGCAAACATCATTCTCTTCCTTGTTCGACCACTGATGCAGCCGGAGGCTCTACTGGACAACAACTCGTTTCTCGTTAAATCATCAGAACAGCTGGAGGCTATGTCCAACAACTAGAACGTCTATATTTGATCGATTACCATGGCAGCCAAAGAACCTATGAAGAAACAACAACGACAGTAGACCAATTACAAGCAAAAGCCAGAGACTTCAAGAATGAACATTCGTTCGAGTGAACAGTTGGGACCGGAGGCCATGACCAGGACCGAAGGTGTACCAGAGTACGAGAATCCAGTAATCCAGAGTACGAGGTTCCAGTAGACGAAGGACTACAAGATTCCAGGACTACAAGATTCCAGGACTACCAGACTCCAGGACTTCCAGGACGATAGGAGCATCCGTATCTAGGACCGAAGAGGACACGTTTCAGATGTACCACACAAATAACAAGGTGACAAATAACATGCATTTATGAGAATCCGAGACTAATCAAAAGACTTTAAATATCAAAGGAAAAGAATAGACTATTCAAGTCCAATATGAGTCGTAAATATATAGTTGTAAATATGTTTTGGTACATTAAGTACGGTAATATGAAAGACTGTTTAACGATAAGAGTTAACAGTAACTGTAATTTAAAATCTATAATTGTTAGTAGTAAATGACAACCTCGTTAGAGAAATTAATAGAAAGCAAGGCATATGCAGTAAGAAAGAGAATTTAGTAATAACAAGAAAAAAAAGAGTTAGGTGATTGGAAGATTAGATAATCTGTAATATAATTGAGCTAGCTGAGAGCAGTATAAAAATTTATAACAGTGTATTAGAGTATATAATATTATATAATATAATATAATATAATATAATATTATATTATATAATATAATATAATATTATATTATATTAGATTATATAATATGTTTGTGTGTAAAATAATACTACGAATTATACGTAGTAAGTACGTAAAGATAATAATCATTTGTAATCGTAAAATAAATAAAAAATTAATTTGTAATATGAGATTGCAAATTACACGTAATAATTATGTGAAAATAATAATGAGTTTAAAACCGCAAAACAAATAAGAAATTGATAATAAAAATTGAAATGATTTGTAAACCAAGCGAATATTGTTATTATTATTAATAATAATATTAAACTCAAGAATAAAATTACTTGTTGCTATAAATAAAATACAATAATAATATTTACTTTCAACCTATTATTTAATTCTACTGACACACCCAAACTTGAACATACAACAGAAGATTAGTATTTTTCAAATTTTCTTATTCAATTAAATTATTTAATTTAACTACTATTTAAATTTGAAACTTTAAGTCTTTATTGTTCATGTATAATTTTCACTAGGAGTAAACAAACTGACATAGCTTAAATTTTAAATTATTGATTCCATTTTGATTAGACAAATCGGTTGCGAAACTCAGGCAATGAGTGCACGTAATAGCACAACAAGAATGTCAAAAAGATTTACGTGTGAGATGTGCAGTGAAGACACAAAATCATCTCCGAAATCACATTAACAAATAGTAGACTACTATATGGCCTATCAGCCACTCTGTAGATTATAACACAATAAAATTTTGCTTTTTCAAAATTTATCAAGCTGGGTTTAGGGGGTTACAAATAAATATGAATAGATTTTCACTTACCCACTGAATAGATCAGATGTTACCTGACAAAAATCTTGTCAAAATCCAATTCAGCCAAGGACCGATTAAATTTTGGTAATGTTCTTAAGTACAAAATTAATTTCTTCATGTTGCTTATAAAAAGTAACGCTTAATGTAGAAAAAATCTGCCCACTCGCGGGCCCCCTCACACACACAAACAACATACTTCCTGTCTCTCTCTCACCCCCTCTCCCACCATTCCTTCTTTCCCTCCCTTCTACATGCTGATAAAGAAAGTAAATTAATTAAACAGCAAGTCATTGTGCAAAATTATTTAGCGTTTATCGCTAAACACACTTTCTGTAAACGAGGTACACAGGGAGAGAATCGAAAACTTTTAAATGCTCTTTGGGATCTGGAGTAGAAAGTGGACATTCCTTCCCTTCCCTGACTGAACTTCGTCCTTAACAAAACACAGTTCATCAATCAAACGGTCCATTATTTTAAAAGTTTATCTTCCCCGTCGAAAAATAACTTCCGAAATTTTATTGGCCGGCCTATTTTCCAATAAAGCAATTTGTTTTAATTAAATTTCAGTAAACATACTTACTTCTGTTGATGTTATATAACTTATACTTCCGACAGTCCACTCGAATTGCGTGAAATAGTAGAATTAAAAAAGTTTGACGGACAAGCTGTGGTCAAACTAATGCAGAAAATAGAATTTTATATGCTCATTTCATATGTGTAGTTGGCTATAAGAGCGTTTTTGTGTAAACGAGTGAAACACTTCAAAAAAGTAACGTACGATGTAAAAAATATATAAAAAAATAAAATCATAAGAATTAAAGTTTTATTTAATAAGAAATAACTAAATGGAAGTAATTATTTCTTAGTTTTTACGGAGGAAGCCGCGCGGAACAATATGAAGACGAACTGTAAGTAGCTGAAGATGCTAGAACATCTGCTACAGGAGACGAGAACACTTTTTGCGAAGTAGTAACACATATTTACCATAATTAACCAAGAATTGGCCAATCAAAACACAACGAGCCGAATCATATGCATAAATAGCCAGCTGAACAGGCGGATGCACCGTGGCAAGTTAACACAGCCACTAATGACGGACCACAGAATTTGTAACTAAAAAGTCTACTTGACAGTAAGACTCAAGTACGACCCGCAAACGAAAGTAAATTCAATGAAATTAAGGTTGTTATTCCTATACGAATTTAGGAAAACAAATTCGCATTACCTCATAGCTGATATCAAACGAGATTGTTTAAAAAATTCATTCTTCTGCACTTTTGCATTTTTTTGTCTTATGGCTTCCCGTCGTCTGGAGTTCAACATCGCTTAAGTCTACATGTCATCCTTAAAGTATCTGTGTAGGTTATTAACTTTCTGAAGTACATGTTCTTGTTTTCTCTTTATTTAGACACAATGTAGTGATATCACTCTGCCTTCCATATTATTTCAATGTAGTGAGCACACTGGGCATCTGTATCGCTTCCAGACTTGATACTACCTCACACGTGACATGTACGCAAACCAATTTTAAAAATAATTGTTTAGTAAATATTTAAACTACAAGATTTTAAAAATTAAATAAGATTAAAATATACAATAAAATAACTTTGTAAGAGGTAATATTTAATAAAATTATGTAACTTTGCTACAGGTCAGAATTCTTTTGATTTTTAATCCAATTAATAAATACAGTGATCCAGCCGATGCAATGTTGTTAACACTGCCATCAATATCCGGATATTTTCTCACTTCTATGAAAGACATTAAATTTTTCTCCAATTCCTTGTTGTTTTTCCAATCCTGTAAGGTATATCCAGCAATCCAGAACTGATATTTTATTGGCGATACTTCAATTTTCTTTTGATAATATCCACAAGCAAGGAAGGGATTGTGGGGGATGAAGTGCGGCTACTAATATTGGTAATGAAAGGAACAATAGAAGATAAAGAATATAAGGGAAGACCAAGGCTGCAATATTTCAAGCAAATTATGGAGGATGTAAAACGTAAAACTTATGAGGAAATGAAGATGAAAGCAAAGATCGATCACAAATGAAAGACTGCTGCAAACCGATTTTAGGATTGAAGATAGAAGAAGAAGAAGAATGTCCACAGCATTTCAGACCCTTACACTAAAGCAGTAGCTGCTATAACTTAGTAAAACCTTTAATACTTTTATTCCCTTGAATGTGGTAAAACGTTATTTAAAATTTTAGTTTAATAAGTTTATTCATTTTGCAGTAAACGTCACTCCTTCTGTTTTATGATATCTTACAACCAATGCATCTTAAGTTGTTCGTTTCCACGTAGATTGATAATTAATTATTTTTGCTCAAACAGCGTCTGATCCAAAGAAAGCAAAGTTTTTGTTTTAGTAACCGGTATACTCTATGGTTATTCTCCACAATTCATAAGATATTCTGCATAACTGATTAAAACACCGTACATTTTGAACTTACAAAATATAATAACCTACTGACTTTGCTGGCATTGTGAACGAGTGTAATCTGCACGCATCACATGAAAGTCTCACTTCAAAGCTTTGCGCGTGGAACGCTTTGGGAGCTTCTCTCTTCAAAGTATGGCCTACTGTGTTATTTAGTGCGTTACAATAATTAGATTTTTAAGGACTTCCTTATTATTTGCAAACAAAAGCTTTTAAAGGTAAAGTTTGTTTACTTTCCTCTTTAGTTTTTTAGACAATATGTCGTCTCTGAAGAAGCTCTTAATTACATAAAATTAACATTTGTTGTTTAATGTAATTGAAAAATCATCGTCCATTTAAAAACAATTTTATAAAACAATGGCAGTGCCTATGCCTATATATGGGTCCTAATCATGGGTGCCCACACGGGAGATTATAAAGGAGATTATAAACGAAATTAAAAGGTCAGAAATGAGATTTCCGAGACAAACAAAGGGTGCACAAGGCAAGATCGTTTGCATAATGAGGTCATTAGGAATGAACTACAGGTATTGTCTACGAAGGATACAATTCATAAATACCGCCTGGTATGGTCGCAACATCTGGACAGAACAGAGGATAGACGGCTATCTAAAGTAACATATAGGTTGGAACAAGACCAATAGCAAGATGGCGGGATATACTGTGAAGACGGAACAGGCAATTTACGTACTCCGTGAAGTGGAGAAAAAAAAGATCTCCCTCTTTGCTGGTGTATTCTCTAAAGCAGAGACCGCCAATCACATGTATTGCCTATTTCTTATATAATTTATCTAATTAGACTTCTTTATCTAGTTTTCTTACTGTACCCATTATGTAATCAGAACTACAGTATATTTGTACAGATCGCTTGGAAAGAGGTGTGTTGCATGACCTCAAAAGCGTTGCTCATATCAAATTTTTATGATCCCCGGCCGGCCTAAAAACAAGAATCGATTTAATCTCAGAAAGTGATTGTGATGTCGTGAAGTTCGAAAGTGTTCAATACGTTAAACGTTTAAGAGAGCAACAGAACTCTTTAATGACGTCTGTTCGTTCCAAGGAATGTTGTATTCATTAGCGAAGAGTCTCAGGCTGAGCAGAAACAGCTGACAGGTTTTGATAGACAAGGTTATATATATATATATATATATATATATATATATATATATATATAACGTGTGTGTGGGGGGAGGGCAGGCGTGTTATTATCATCATTAGCCATTTATAAATCACATACATAATCAGGTCATTCTTCTCTCAGACAAAGCCATCATCTCAGTCTTCATGACTCCGTCTTACATTACTTGCCCATTTTCGTTTTAATTCTTTTATTGCGTATCTACTACAGTGCGTGCACGTTTCTGGATCTCTCTGATTTGAGTAAATCGGTGTCTGTTCGGTGTTTCGACGTCTTCTCCTTCTTTCTCTTTCTTGAATGAAAGTCGTGAAGGTACGTGTCACACACACACACACACACACACACACACACACACACACACACACACACACACACACACACACACACACACACACACACACACACACACACACACACACACACACACACACACACAACATATAAACCATTCGTCTATGACGTTCCCCACATACAGCCAACGCAAAGTTTACACACTTCTCGTCTGACGTCTGTTGATAATGAACCTCTGGACGCCCTTAAGCGTATTAATACAATCTTAACACCTAGAGAACAAAGCAAACCGATTGTCGTCAGTGAGTCGATGAAACATTGCATCCCTGCCTAATAGGTATAGCCAAGATAAACAATGTCTTGATTGCTATTGGTTGTAGTAATACCAAATGTAATGTTAGTTACTTAAAATTAAGTATTAAATTGAAATAAATAACAATGATTATAGTTTATAAATATGTTTACAAAATGATCTGCACTTTCCCTTAAGATATTGGTTGGACGGGAGTTCCGTACATTTCGACTCAGTCGGCCGTCCTCAGTCTCTTTAAGGTTGGACTCCAATAGAAGAATGATTAAACAAGTCGAGTGCTTTCTCCGTTTTTACAGCGTCAACTGCATTGCTGACATTCTTTTTAAACACAGCCCTACTGCTGTTTGTTCAGTCTGTTCAACGATTTGAGTACAATATTAGTACAAGCGTTAAGTGGTTATTAAGTGGAGCACAAGGAGTGTTCCATCCGTCCAACCGTCATATTATTGAAGAAGATCCGCCACTGAATCTTTTGGTCCTGATGGCGTCCATTTCCGATTAGTTTTTGAGCGTGATCCGCTTCACCTACGTTTCAGAGGATATCGCATATTTGGAAGAGTTATTTTTAAAAGGGAGCAACAATTTTGGTATGCGCTTATCATCTACTCAAGTGTTCTTCCCAGTTCGTCATATACCTTTGTACTTTTAGATCGTTCAGTCTCTTATTCTACTTTTTTGTATTTTTTAATTCTCGCAGTCTTCATTCCTTTGCCGTTGTTAATGTCGACTTTTCACTACTTTATAAAGACTTTAAGTTACAGTCGGTTCTGGATAGAATAAAGGAATACAGGCAGCATTGGAAGTTCCGTTTGGAACGCATGTTAGACACACCTATTCCTAAACAAACGTTTGAATATAGGCCAGTGGGAACGAGAGATCGTGGAAGAGCCTGGGAAATATGGTCAGAAACTCTGTGAAATCGGAACGGGCTATACCCCAAGCCGTGTAGTGAAAAAGGTGAAGATAATTATAGAAAATAATATTTTTCGAAGAAGGGAAGCAAAATGGGAAATGTTATGTTATGTCATATAGTTATCTGCAATCTATACATACAGAGTGAAGCGCCCTCCATAAAGTTGTAAACAGTTGTTTATTAGAGTAGAGCATTTACTCTTATCATTCCATAAGGTTTCAACGCTTTAGTTGTTCCAGCTTTAAGGAAATTTTAAATTTTATTAACTGGGATAATGTATAAAAAGGCTCATGCGACCAGTCGTTGCAAATGAATGTGGAATGTAGCCACTTAGGCCTACCTAGATAAGTGGAATAAACTCTATCTGTTTTAGAACGAAACATGGAGCAGGTATATTGGTCACAGAGAAGAAAACTGTTAATGGCTTATTTCAGAACTAAAGATAAAAGAAGCAGAACCAGGTTTGCAAGCCGATGAAGGGATGACGTAAGCCGTACAAGATTGCCGTAACGCAACATGGAAAGCCTAATTCCAGCCATAAGAAACGATTCTTACTTAATTAATACGTAAGTAATTAGGCGTGCATGCTAACGTGTAGAAGCTTCACCACTTATTTACTTTATGAAGAGCAACCATAATTACGTAAACTAGATCGTTTTTTTTTAATGATATGCGTACAAGCTCGTCTACAAAATGCTTGTGGTCGTATTATCGTCTTAGTTTTGCATATCAATACGTGAATAATATTATGAAAGTTAATTTCAGATCACTTCTGGCGCGATAATAATGACGGGTACAGTAGGCGTGATAAAAAGTGAACGGTAGTAATCAACATATAAAACGGTCTACTTAATATACTGTGATAATAATTTGTGATAACAATTACACACACGCAATTTCTATAGCGATGACATTGTAAGTGTTTCCGTGGTAATTTTTAATATTCGGCTGTTTTGAAAAAAACATTTTAGGAAATTGATAAAGAAATCTTAAAAATTTTGTCTTATATTTAAAAACTGTTTTATACACGCAGAAGGAAATTTACTAGTGAAGATTTATATTTACAAAAATGACAATAACTACGGTTGGGGCCGTAGTCCTTGCACACTTTGCCGTAAGTAATGTGTGTGTTTTCCTATAGTTAAGTGAATTACAAAATTGGGAACTCCAGGTTTAAGTATTTTACCCTTCTTTAATGAAAGATCAATAAAAATAGTAAAAATTAACGTTTTTCCTTGTAAGAGTACTGTAATAAAAATTGTAAAACCTAATTTTTAAAACAAACCGCCTACAATGACAGCTGAAGTAAAGCAGCTGTATTGACTTGTCATTTCACAATTTTTTATTTTTATTAGTTTAAAAATTTTATTTACTAAACTTTTTACTACGTTTGCTTACAATTTTCAAATGATTTTTGTTATATTTTAACTGTTTTTTTTTTTACTTCTTTCACTACAATTTTTACTAAAATACTAAATATGTTTACCAAATTAAATTTTTTACCAAACACACCAACGCACACAAAAATATGTACAAAAATTACTTTTAAAAATTTAACTAACTTTTTACTAACCAAATATTTTTACAGGTTTTTAATATATTTATTACATTATATATTTAATTGACTAAGTTTTGTGCAGAATTAATAAACAAATTAACTGAAATACATTTTGAATTTTATGTGTGTATATTGTGTTACTATTGCTGTTGATTGAAATCAAACAAAATGCTCAATTAATAATTAGCACATATAATAAAAAATAAAATGTGCAAAAAACAATTAGTACATTTTAATTTTTATATATTTTTTATATTACTATAAAAATTTATTAATGTTTACTAGATTTAAATATTTTAAAAGTAGCCGGACATAGTCGCCATCTTGTAAGCGATCTTGGCTTTCTCTCGAACCTTTCTTTCTGTAGTGCAAAAACAGACGACAAAGTGATTTGTTTAAAATCTTTAAAATGTTTATGCAGGACGGAACAAAGTTTGACAAGTCTGGAAAGGCAACCGACTATCAGAATTTGCGACTTAGACTACACTATAAAATATACCAGGGACAGTTTTGAGCCTGCGGGAGAGACTTTAGTAAAAACGACGGGGTACTGTGTCACTCAGATTCTCAAAATGGGAACGCCGGAATCCTCAACATCTAAACACACACACACACACACACACACACACACACACACACACACACACACACACACACACACACACACACACACACACACACACACACACACACACACACACACACACACACACACACACACACACACACACAAAATAACTTCGCTACAGTAACAAAACGATGAAAGTAGGTGAATAACGAAAATTATTTTTTATAAAGAAAAGACAAGAAATAAATTGAATCATGGTATAAACAAAAGAAAAATTAAATACATAATTTTACGTAGTGTAATTACAAAAAGTTAAATAATTAATACAATCAATTAAAATATGTAATTTTAATATTAGTTTTCAAGGAACTTTTCTATTTAATTAAAATGGGCGCATAATAGGATTTATTGAACTAAAGTATATTTTAGTTTTGATTAAAATAGTCTACTATTTAAATACTTGTCTGGTATTAATGTTTTCTAAGCTAGTGTCTATTCAGCAGAAGATCTTCTTTATCTAAACTTAAATAGGTATTCTTTTATTTGTTTGGGTGCTGTAGGCTCTATCCTATTTTTGAGAGCTTTTGATAGGCTTTTCAAGCCTATATGTGGTGTACACATCTGCCTTATCCATCCTTCTTACGTGTGTGTATTGTAACAGTACATATGTCACCACATCCACCTAAGTACTGAAAATTAATTTGATGGCCACCACTAGAAAAAGTACATTAAAAGGTCTAGAATACCACCAAGTATACTAAAGAAAAGTACCATAAGTTAGAATAAGTGAAGCATCATTGAAAGGAATTCACTAGTAAATGCACCAAGAAAGAAGAAAAGAAGAATAAAGACGAGACGACCGACATACTATACCCAATAGATCAGTGAGAAGGACACCACACAACCAAAGAAGAAAGAAAAATCAGTGAGGAGGACAAGACAACAAAAGAAGAAAGAAGAATCAGGAAGAAGAACACAACAAGGACAATTTCAAGAAAGAAGAAGGAAGAACCAGCGTGAAGAAGACAAGTGAAAACCACATCATGTATAAAATGAACAATAGTGAGGAGGAGATCAGTGAAGAAAGAAGAAAGAAGAAGGAAGATCACCAGAGCAAACACAAGAAGAATAAGGGAAGAAAATTGAAGTAAAACCAACTAACATAAACCTTGAAAGAATATTTGTATTAAGAAGAAGGAAGAAATGTTAGTTAATTATATGATATGAATCCCTAAGCTGTATGACAAAGTCAACATTGACAACAACTCATTTAATGAACACATTTATTGTTTATGTGAACCACATTATTGTAGATAAATATTAAATATTGTAAATAAAGAGTCACAAGCAACCTGATTTATGACAAGATGAGTTTATGATAGCTAAATGATGTGTAGTTATAGAATAAACAGAGGAATATGCAACCAAAATAGTGAATGACCAATTGTACAGTGGGAATGATGTACATACAAACCCACTAATTAACAACAAATAAGATAATACAGTAGTAAACTAAATATGAACTATTGATAACCAATAACCAATGTACAAACATGAAATGATAACCAGTCGAATAGTTTAAAATAGAAATATACAGCCATAAACAACTTTTCAATGTTTACTGAACCTATGACATAACCTAATCTGGGCATCCAGTTTTCAATAAAACTTGATAAAAAATGAACCAAAACAATGTTAGACCAAAATGTAATGAGCTAGGAAGTAAATAGAGCATATAAGGAATGTTTTGTACACGATAGCTAATAGTATAATAGTATATAAAAGCTATATTTAAGTAATACAAGTATGACCAAATGCTTGTAATGGCAAAATGACACTATGCAACCAAAATTATGTAATAAACACATTGTACAAAGCAAGTAACCCAATTAATGATTTGGTGTCGGACAGAATACTATTCCTATGAGCAATTGTAACCAAAATAACCATTTAAATAGTTTATATAAATGTAATTAGAACTCAACCATTATGTCAACTAGCTGCAAATAAAGTTTACTGCAGCCAAACCTTGCTAATAACAGAGTCTAATGCAAAGTGAACTGCATCACAATAACTATAAGGTCCTAGTGACTATTTCAGTTATCAATCAGAGAACAATACATCTAAAATGTCTATGATATTAAGCATACTACCAAGTAACGCCATATAGGCATAGCAAGCCTGATTCATAAATGATAATTAAGGCATTTGACAAATAAGTTAGGGAAAAAGAACACTGCCAATAGTGACTTAACCCACCAAGGTATAAATATACTATGTTAGAACCTAATCAAATATTGTTATTAATAGGATATAAGAGAAACCAAAATGTATGACAATACTACCAGGTAACGCCATATAGGCATAACAAGCTTGACTCATAAGAGATAGTTAAGGCATTAAACCAATAATATAGGGAAAAAGAACACTGCCAGTAGTGACTTAACCCACCAAGGTATAAATATACTATGTTAGAACCTAATCAAATATTGTTATTAATAGGATATAAGAGAAACCAAAATGTATGACAATATTACCAAGTAAAGCCATATAGGCATAGCAGGCCTGATTCATATGTGATAATTAAGGCATTAAACAAACAAGTTAGGGAAAAAGAACACTATCAGTAGTGACTTAACCCATCAATGTTTCATTACAACTTGTTAAAAGTTAATCAAATACTATTATTACTGTGTAATGAGCAAACCAAAAATGTATGACCATAAGTTTAAGAGTGAAGCTATGAAAAAGGACATAGTATTAATAATAGGACATAGTTTTAAGGGAAATTTGTACAGTAGCTTAAGAGTGAGACATTACTATAAAAAAATAACATAAAAACCATGAATTGTTAATAACTAATGGTTTAATGGACACCAAGCATAAATGCTAAGTGCTAAGTCTGATAACCCTTATCAGAAATATATGATAAGGGGACTCAAATTAATCGTCTTTCAAAAACACGAACAATGAGAGTAAGCACAACATTCTCAGTGCAATTATAAGAAAGATATTAGACTTTTAAAAATAATTGCATTGTGCTTAGCCCTTCCGCATAGTCATGTAAACCAAATTTTCATAATCTTGTCCCCAAAGGCTGACGCTTATGATAGCGTCTATTTTGACGAAGTCTACCGTAAATAAACGAATTGGCAAAAACTGACCAATCAGAACACATAAAAAATCCGAAATTCATCATTCCAGCCCATGAGCCGGAGACAGTCTTACAACAACAGCGAAGCGGAATGCACGCTAATCAACGCCTCAGAAAAACGTGCGTTTGACAGCAAAACAGCATCAACCATGTTAACCTCAAATTGAGACATAAGTTATCTATCAGAAGAATCAGTGCAGTATATTTACAAGTGTAATCTAATCGGAGTTTTTGCGCATAGGAGTGCGTGCAGTGTTGCGATAAAGTTCAAATAATTAATTAATCAATTTTAATTAATTAAAAAAGTGTTAATAATTAATAAAGTGTAAATCTTCAACCGACGAGAGACGCAAGTATTATTAATTACGAATATTATGTCATGATTAGTCAATAAGCAAAATAATTGAACGCTAAAAGCGATTAAAATTGAAATATAGAAACAATTCAATTCCCTAACCTTAATAGAAGGGAACCAATAAATACAAATGAACAATGTTGAAATTGAACGTTCTGAGTAATGACAGTTTAACTATTTGTATAGTGTAAATCTCTAGGATAAGCAAAGACATTGTGATATCAATGAAGAGTATACGTACTCTAACACCATCAGTAGATGGAAGTATAAATATTTTGTTATTAAATTCAAGTAATAGTTTCGCCGGTGTGCGATAACTATAACAAACAAATTACATTTACCTGAAATGGGAGTATCCAATTTCATAGATGATTGTAGTACACGATAATGGATTATAACAATCACTATTAATTATTAGTAAATAATTCACTACTTTTAACCAAATAATGTTGCACTAAACTATGTATAAAGCATGTGCCTAACTATGAACAGTGATTCATATTTTATATTTTTTCATTAATAATCATTGAATTTTTATTTTTATGTTGACTCTAACCGTAGCTATTATTCCAAGAAGGTGTATTTTGCAGTTTAAAAGAACCTACTACTTTTGTTATTATCATCATTATTAAATTTTCAAGTCGAACAATCCGACATAACCTACAAATTTGTCAAACCACATTGTATTACTAATCAGAGGCAGTCATGCCAACTAGAGCTCATCATTTGTTTTAGAGTTCATGTTTACTTTAAAAGTATTTATTGTTAACTAAAAAGAAGGATAAAACTCCTTATTGTATTGAATTTCACTGTGTGTTATTTGAATAAATTGCCATTATTGTTTTTTACCAGTGAAAGAGTTGACTTTATTTGTAACAGTAAAATTACAGCTTAGAGGAGAAAAACGAGGCGGTTGGTACCTTACTGAGAATGCGAATTATTCAAATTGAATGATTCCTTGTTTTGTTTACAACCGTTCAGATCAACGTACTTACAATCTTATACAATAATAATATATATGAGTTGTTATGTATACCATATCTGTGTTTGTGTATGTTAGTGTATAGGAAGAAACAACTGATCTCCTCAAGACAGCTGATCTACAAAGAGTCAACGGAACGTCCAGTGAAAGAATTTTAACAGTAAATATAATATACAAAATTAAATTATATAAACAGGCAACTAATACGACGAAAAAAGAGTAAGTACCGAGTTATTCAATCCTGGATTCAACAATAGGTTGAATTGAGGGGAATAAGTCACTAAACGGTATAAAATAATAATAAAATTTGATATAGAACAATCACGATTAGCCGAGAGCAAGACCCAATTAACCGTAAAAGAACCCTGAGACAACTTAATAATAAACATATTTAAACCATAAATTATAGACGGGAATTCGTCCTTCTACAAATTGGCGCACAACGTTCGGGCAAAATTAGGCGAAAAAATATCCAACCTAATTTACAAAATAATTATTAACCTAATTTGCGAGGCAGCTGCAATACACCGGACTAAAAATGCAACGGAGAGCAACTTCTAAGAGACGTGCGGCGGAGGCAGATAAAGAAATAGACGGATGATAAGGAGGCGACGCCGGTCGAAGATCTAGAAGAAATATTACCTCCTGTAGAACCCAGCCGACCTATACAAACAGAGAAACTACACGAGAGACCCGCAATAACGGGGGACATTAATATCATGGAGATGCTGAAAAATATGATGGAAGAAAACAGAAAAAGTGTAGAATCGATGAATAAGAAAATGGATGACAGCCAGAAGAAGACGGAAGAATCGCTGAATAAAAACATCGAGTCATTAAAAGAAGATTTTAACGAAAAATTAAATAAAAATAATGAGTCCTTAGAATCGTTGAAGGAAGACGGCCATAAGAATATTGCATTATTAAAAGAAGAATTGAAGGAAGACGGCCATAAGAATATTGCATTATTAAAAGAAGATTTTAACGAGAAATTAAATAAGAATATGGAGTCGATTCATAAGAAGATGGACGACAACCAGAAAAATAATGAATTGTTAACCAAAAATATAGAATCGTTGAAGGAGGATTTCAAGGGGGAGTTAAACAAGAAGACGGAAGAGACAAATAAAATCATAGCGTCATTGAAGGAAGACACCCAAGAGTTGAGCAAGAAGATTGATGACAGCATCGAAGGTAGTAATAAGAAGATTGAAATTATCAGCCAGAGACTCGAAGACAGTCACGAAAAATTGAATACGAAAATAGGAGAGGAGATAACCGAAGTTAGACGGGAAGTTTCTGAAATCGGCGAGAGGTGCGAAGAAAACCAACAAGAGATACAGAGAGCGAAGGAGACACTTCAAACCCGAGTAAATAACATCGAAGAATCCCATTTAAATAAATTCGAAATCTTGACTAAGAAACAAGAAGACTTGGGAACGAGATGTGAAGAAATGACCACCACCGTGAATGATGTTCGGGAGCAAGTATACACTGACAAGGAGAAAATGGCTGAACTTCAACGGCGAGAACTTAATAATTTCAGGGAAGAAATTAATTTATTCCGGAGTCAACCAATCCAAGTGACCGGAATAACGAACATAGAGAATCGTGAACTGATAAATTTCCAACATTACAAAAGGAATCCCATGGAGTTCATCGAGAGAGTAGAAGAAAATATAGCCCGTACACGCGAAACTAGGTGGTCCACTATCAGAAATATGTTAGACGAGTACTTTAAGGACGTGCGCGATAACTGGTGGACGGCTACCCGACATGATATACAAAATTATGCAGAGTTCAAGGCGCTGTTTAAGACGAAATATTGGTCCGAATCGGCACAGAACATAGTGCGGGACGACATCTGCAACGGGAAGTATGACCGCAGTAAAGGGGCATCACTCACCGCATACTTTTTAGGCAAGGTATGTATGGCCAGAAATCTTGAGCCAAAGATACCTGAAGAATGCCTTGTCACGAAATTAGCGTATCACTTCGAAGAGGGCGTGGCCAGAGCGAGACTGAACGGACAAATAAGAACGATCCAAACTATGTCCGCATTATTAGAAAATTATGAGCAGGAGAAGTACTATCGGAGGATTCGACAGGGACCCGACCCATACTTCGATAGAAACGGTCAGGCCGGATACCGAAATAATTATCGAGGTAATTATAATAATTCAAACCGAGATAATGCTGACCAGAACCTGAGGCCAAATAATAACGGGAATAATCATCCGCCAGATAGAAATAACCCGAATTACAGGCCTAATTATAATCAAAATACCCCTAATAACAACCACCGTCCTAATTATAACAGTGGAAATCAACATCGGCCGAATAATGGTAACCACCCCTACCGTCCGAATAATAACAATCGCCAGTACCGACCGAACAACGGGAATAACCACAACCCGAGCAATTTCAGAAGAGCCAATTACGTTCGTGCTGACGACAGAAACGGAGGGAGACGCTTCTATCAGGGACGCCGAAGCTTCAATGAAGATAATAACCCGTATAGTCAGGACGCAAGGAGTAGCGAATCCGGGTACGACACACGAAGGAGCCGCAGTAGCGAAGATATAAACAGAAATAATAATAGCGGACGTCAATACGACAATCCGACTAGACCAGAAGAACGGGAAAATAGAAACCCCAACACTAATGACAGGAGCGGAGAAGAAAACGCTACCTCTTTAAACGGACAACGGCAGTGAAAACTCACTTCGAACCCTCACTGATCCGATCTATTGGGTACGACGAAATACGACGACGGACAAACAATCAAGCGACATTTACTATCATACGCAATCACTACCTGAAGGACATCAGAGAAGATCTGATGGAAGAAGAAATTACAGAAAATAATAATGATAACAACAGCGAAATCGCGTATATTTCCGCCGAAGTGAATGGCGTGTTGACTAAAATCATGATAGACACTGGAGCCAATGTATCGCTCATCGATCAACTAGAACTTAATAAAATACAGAACAGGAATAAGGAACCCATATCGACCTTACCGATAAATAATATTATTTTGATCGGAGCGACCGGACGACAAAATAAGACCATAAGAAAGCAAGTCCAACTAGAAGTCACCAGTCAAGGGAATACCCTTCCTATAATATTTTTAGTAGCCAGTGGGTTACCATTCAGTTTGTTGATAGGCTGTGACGTGTTAAGAAAGTACGCAGCTATAATAGATATGAGCAGAGCAAAAGTATCTCTGAGCTCAAATTGTGTGCAATGGACGGCGGAATTAATTGGAAGCGAAGAAGCCCCTCACGACCGGATCATTTGTTACATTCACGAAGATAATAATTATAGGAACGAAATACCTAGAGAAGAAATAAATTGTGACTATGAAAATGACGACTTATGGGAGGAAAAATTAGAAGAAATCCGGAGGTTCCAGACAGCCAAAAGCGATAGAAGAATAACCGACAACCAGGTGGAAAGATTGATTGCAATTTACGAGCAGTATAGACAAGTATTTTCCAATGCTCCTGGAAAAGTAAAGGATTTCCAATTTGAGATTAAATTCAAGGAAGCAGCCGATTTTAAGAAGAAATCATACCCCATTGCCTATTCGCAAAAGGAAGCGGTCCGAGCGGAAATAAATAGACTTATCGAGGAAGACATTATCGAATATAGCTGTTCACCTTATACAAATCCTATAGTGGCAGTGCCGAAGAAAAACGGTCAAGTAAGAATATGTCTGGATGCCAGAGAAATCAATAAAATCATAATTAACGACCGAACTTCACCAGGTGAGATCGAAGAGCTATTAAAGAAATTCCACGGTACCCGTTTTATTAGCACTTGGGATACCGTCTGCGGGTATTGGCAAGTGGAGTGGCACCCCAATAGCCGAAAATACATAGCATTCATATTCGAAGGGCGAAACTACCAATTTAAGAGGCTACCCTTCGGTTTAGTAAATTCAGTGGCCATTTTTGTAAAGTGTATGGACCAAGTTCTAGGTCAAGAGGCCCTACAATTCACTACGGTATACGTTGACGATCTATTAATTACGTCTGATAACTGGGAAGATCATTGTGACCGTGTTGAGAAGGTGTTATCAAAACTGGCAGAAAATCACGTGACACTTAAACTAGAGAAGTCGAAATTCATCGCTGATGAAGTACAATTCTTAGGATATAACCTATCCGAAAACGGCATTACACCATCACAGGAAAAAATCGAAGCAATACAATCATTCCCAACGCCCAAGAACAAAAAGCAGTTACAGTCATTTTTAGGTATCTGCAACTATTACCGTAAGTTCCAAAACAACTACTCAAAATTAACGGCCGAATTTTCGCAACAACTATCCTCTAGAGATAAGTGGAAGTGGGGAGCAGAACAGGATGCCACTTTCAAACTAATAAAGGAAAAATTCTTAGAATCAATAATGTTACGCCACCCCGACTTTAAGAGAGCATTTTATATGAATTGCGACGCCAGCGACGTGAGTCTAGGGTCCGTCCTATATCAAGAAGATGACCAAGGAAATCACCTTGTGGTTAGCTTCGCCAGCAGAGTCCTGAACAAGAGTGAGCGCAACTATCATACTACCGAAAAAGAATTACTCAGCATTGTATTTGCCTGCAACAAATTCCGAACTTACATTTTGGGTTACTCTTTAACCGTAAGGACAGATCACAAATCGATATCCTTTTTGAAAAATTGCAAATTGAGCCACGGGAGACTTACCAGGTGGACGTTAGCGTTACAGGAATATAATATTAACTGGGAGTATGTGCCTGGAAAATACAACGTAGCAGCAGATGTGCTATCGAGAGTCAACATCCAAAACCAAACTTTCGAGGGAGAAAGAGAGACGGTAGCCAAAGTATATCACATTATAAAGGACAGGACAGAACTAGCCGAGATAATAAATAAAATAAAACTCCAACACAGAAGCGAGGAGAAATTGAACAACATTCGCCAGAGATTAATAAATAAAGACGAGAGAATTACCCCATACTATTGTGTATACCAAGACGTCCTATTTATAAGGAATACTAACCAAAGTAACCAGTGGAAATTACTTATACCCAAAACTATGGAAAAGGAGATCACCATGGATTACCACATTAGATATGGTCACATGGGGGCTATTAAAGTCATAAAGGCATTAGAGGAGAATGTGTACTTCAAGGATATCAACAGGAGAGTACGCCGTTACATTAGGAATTGCCACCTATGTCAGATGGTAAAGTGTAACAACGAGAGGAAGGAGGGTTTAATGATACCAATCACCTCATCCAAGAAGCTAGAAAAGGTATTTGTTGATATTTGCGGCCCATTACCAAGGAGTGGGGGAAGACAACAATACAAATTCATCGTCATTATCTTCGACCACTACACTAAATATACGAAGTTGTATCCGATCAACAGAGCCACCACAAAAAATCTGTTGAGTATAATTATGAGTAAATACATGGTAGAGGTAGGCGTGCCAGGGTCGATAATCACTGACCATGGAACCCAGTTCAAGGGAAGAGTATGGAGGGAAACACTGCTGAGTAAGTGAGTGAGAACCTTCAAAACCTCAGTGTACCACCCTAGCAGCAACCCCGCTGAACGAGTTCTCCGAGAAGTAGGAAGAATCCTGAGAACATACTGTCACCATCAACAAAGAAAGTGGGAAGAGTATTTACCAGCTGCAGAGGATTTTATCAACCTGGCGTACCATCAAGCAATAGATACAACCCCATTTACCGCTATGTTTGAGAGAAGACCTCCTAGAGAAATTATAGACTTAATAGAATTTCCCCCAGGCGATGATTACACCTTTGACCAAATAAAATTTTATAACAAGACCGTCGAACGAGCGGAGAAAATGCGAGAAAAATATAAGAAGCAACAACCCAAAATAATCCAATACAAAATGGGAGAACTAGTGTTACTAAAAAATCGAGAGCTCCCCAGTACCCTTGAAGGAATTGCAAAGAAGTTCCTACTACTATACACTGGACCCTACACTATCGTCAAGGATAATCAAAACAACACATACGAAATTATGGACCCAAATACCAATAGAACCAAGGAAGTCTATAATCAAGCTTCACTGAAAAAATATAATCATCCAGAATAAGTGAAGGACACCATCACTTGAAGGAGTAGAGAAGAAGAAGATCAAAGTGAATAGAAACAAGAGAAGGACATAATTATGGAAAGAAAAGGAAAAGAAAAATATTTATTAAATGAACAATATGTATCATTATTATGTTATCACATTATGTTATAACTACCAAATATGGTATACTCCACAAACGAAAATTATAATCATCCAGAATAAGTGAGAACCACCATCACTTGAAGGAGTAGAGAAGAAGAAGACCAAAGAGTGTAAAACAAGAGAAGGACATTATCATGGAAAGAAAAGGAAAAGAAAAATATGTATTAAATGATTATTGTAACCCCAAGAGTATCTATAAAATCAAATATGAAGGTATCATTATTATATTACCACATAATATTATAACTAGCAATATTGTATACACTAAAAACGAAAAATTATAATCATCCAGAATAAGTGAAGAAGACCATCACTTGAAGGAGTAGAGAAGAAGAAGACCAAAGAGTGTAAAACAAGAGAAGGACATTATCATGGAAAGAAAAGGAAAAGAAAAATATATATTAAATGATTATTGTAACCCCAAGAGTATCTATAAAGTCAGATACTAACCATTAATGTATCACTATTATGTTGTCACTTTATATTATGATTATCAAATATTGTATACCCAATAACTCACCAACAGAAGAAGAGGCTATTCTTATGGAAAGAAGAAAAAGAAAAATGTTTATTAAGTGAATATTGTATATAAAAGAAGAAATTTTATTAATCAAATACTGTATTAAATATTGAATGAAATATGTTTGTCAAATGAATGTTATATGTAACACGAGGAAAAGAAGACTAATATCTGATGACTAAACCATAACGAAAGCAAGCAACTAGTGAACACACTCAAGATATTTTAAACAATGTTTACTATCACTTTAAGAAAAATTGTGTACTATTCAAAATAAAATGTTAAAAAGTTATGACATTTGCTAGAGAAGAAAAGGAGACCATTAATGAGAATATTATGTAGAAAAGATAGTGAAAAAGAGAATTGACCAAGAAAAAAGAAGAAAGGACCAATCAATGTGAAGAACAATTTTGTCCAGATATGGAGAGGAGGAAAAAATGAAGATTATTTACAAGTGCTATTTGTCAACAACATTAACTAATGAAGATCTGCAGAAGTGAAGAAGGAATCCAGAAGAGAGTGTATAATAAAATATAAAAGGCATGAAAATGAGTAACCCCAAGAGTGTTTATTATTATTAGTCGAAAGAGACTGTTTATGAGTATTATTATTTAATGAATTGACTGTAGAAAAGTTCCAGCAATCATTTAACTGGGCAGGGATGAGGTACCCCTGATCTCAGAAAGAATGTAGTTATGGACGACGGAGTTAGGTAAGCCAGAGAGCCCACCCGAATCGATTCCAGCTACCAAGTTAGGGAAAAAATGTTAGGGAAATTAAATATTTAAGGGAAAAAACATGACAAGCCAAGAATATAATTAAACCAGATTCCAAGAGTATGAAGAAGAAGGAGATGCAGAGAATATAGTGAACTGAAGACAAGTGTAAGAGTAAATACAAGATATGAAAACATTATATGTGACTTAAGAGTGAAATAAAAAATTGATAATTTCTTCAATCATAAAATGAAGATATCAGAAATGATCAATTCTAATAAGGAGGCAATATGTAACAGTACATATGTCACCACATCCACCTAAGTACTGAAAATTAATTTGATGGCCACCACTAGAAAAAGTACATTAAAAGGTCTAGAATACCACCAAGTATACTAAAGAAAAGTACCATAAGTTAGAATAAGTGAAGCATCATTGAAAGGAATTCACTAGTAAATGCACCAAGAAAGAAGAAAAGAAGAATAAAGACGAGACGACCGACATACTATACCCAATAGATCAGTGAGAAGGACACCACACAACCAAAGAAGAAAGAAAAATCAGTGAGGAGGACAAGACAACAAAAGAAGAAAGAAGAATCAGGAAGAAGAACACAACAAGGACAATTTCAAGAAAGAAGAAGGAAGAACCAGCGTGAAGAAGACAAGTGAAAACCACATCATGTATAAAATGAACAATAGTGAGGAGGAGATCAGTGAAGAAAGAAGAAAGAAGAAGGAAGATCACCAGAGCAAACACAAGAAGAATAAGGGAAGAAAATTGAAGTAAAACCAACTAACATAAACCTTGAAAGAATATTTGTATTAAGAAGAAGGAAGAAATGTTAGTTAATTATATGATATGAATCCCTAAGCTGTATGACAAAGTCAACATTGACAACAACTCATTTAATGAACACATTTATTGTTTATGTGAACCACATTATTGTAGATAAATATTAAATATTGTAAATAAAGAGTCACAAGCAACCTGATTTATGACAAGATGAGTTTATGATAGCTAAATGATGTGTAGTTATAGAATAAACAGAGGAATATGCAACCAAAATAGTGAATGACCAATTGTACAGTGGGAATGATGTACATACAAACCCACTAATTAACAACAAATAAGATAATACAGTAGTAAACTAAATATGAACTATTGATAACCAATAACCAATGTACAAACATGAAATGATAACCAGTCGAATAGTTTAAAATAGAAATATACAGCCATAAACAACTTTTCAATGTTTACTGAACCTATGACATAACCTAATCTGGGCATCCAGTTTTCAATAAAACTTGATAAAAAATGAACCAAAACAATGTTAGACCAAAATGTAATGAGCTAGGAAGTAAATAGAGCATATAAGGAATGTTTTGTACACGATAGCTAATAGTATAATAGTATATAAAAGCTATATTTAAGTAATACAAGTATGACCAAATGCTTGTAATGGCAAAATGACACTATGCAACCAAAATTATGTAATAAACACATTGTACAAAGCAAGTAACCCAATTAATGATTTGGTGTCGGACAGAATACTATTCCTATGAGCAATTGTAACCAAAATAACCATTTAAATAGTTTATATAAATGTAATTAGAACTCAACCATTATGACAACTAGCTGCAAATAAAGTTTACTGCAGCCAAACCTTGCTAATAACAGAGTCTAATGCAAAGTGAACTGCATCACAATAACTATAAGGTCCTAGTGACTATTTCAGTTATCAATCAGAGAACAATACATCTAAAATGTCTATGATATTAAACATACTACCAAGTAACGCCATATAGGCATAGCAAGCCTGATTCATAAATGATAATTAAGGCATTTGACAAATAAGTTATATACTATGTTAGAACCTAATCAAATATTGTTATTAATAGGATATAAGAGAAACCAAAATGTATGACAATATTACCAAGTAAAGCCATATAGGCATAGCAGGCCTGATTCATATGTGATAATTAAGGCATTAAACAAACAAGTTAGGGAAAAAGAACACTATCAGTAGTGACTTAACCCATCAATGTTTCATTACAACTTGTTAAAAGTTAATCAAATACTATTATTACTGTGTAATGAGCAAACCAAAAATGTATGACCATAAGTTTAAGAGTGAAGCTATGGAAAAGGACATAGTATTAATAATAGGACATAGTTTTAAGGGAAATTTGTACAGTAGCTTAAGAGTGAGACATTACTATAAAAAAATAACATAAAAACCATGAATTGTTAATAACTAATGGTTTAATGGACACCAAGCATAAATGCTAAGTGCTAAGTCTGATAACCCTTATCAGAAATATATGATAAGGGGACTCAAATTAATCGTCTTTCAAAAACACGAACAATGAGAGTAAGCACAACATTCTCAGTGCAATTATAAGAAAGATATTAGACTTTTAAAAATAATTGCATTGTGCTTAGCCCTTCCGCATAGTCATGTAAACCAAATTTTCATAATCTTGTCCCCAAAGGCTGACGCTTATGATAGCGTCTATTTTGACGAAGTCTACCGTAAATAAACGAATTGGCAAAAACTGACCAATCAGAACACATAAAAAATCCGAAATTCATCATTCCAGCCCATGAGCCGGAGACAGTCTTACAACAACAGCGAAGCGGAATGCACGCTAATCAACGCCTCAGAAAAACGTGCGTTTGACAGCAAAACAGCATCAACCATGTTAACCTCAAATTGAGACATAAGATATCTATCAGAAGAATCAGTGCAGTATATTTACAAGTGTAATCTAATCGGAGTTTTTGCGCATAGGAGTGCGTGCAGTGTTGCGATAAAGTTCAAATAATTAATTAATCAATTTTAATTAATTAAAAAAGTGTTAATAATTAATAAAGTGTAAATCTTCAACCGACGAGAGACGCAAGTATTATTAATTACGAATATTATGTCATGATTAGTCAATAAGCAAAATAATTGAACGCTAAAAGCGATTAAAATTGAAATATAGAAACAATTCAATTCCCTAACCTTAATAGAAGGGAACCAATAAATACAAATGAACAATGTTGAAATTGAACGTTCTGAGTAATGACAGTTTAACTATTTGTATAGTGTAAATCTCTAGGATAAGCAAAGACATTGTGATATCAATGAAGAGTATACGTACTCTAACACCATCAGTAGATGGAAGTATAAATATTTTGTTATTAAATTCAAGTAATAGTTTCGCCGGTGTGCGATAACTATAACAAACAAATTACATTTACCTGAAATGGGAGTATCCAATTTCATAGATGATTGTAGTACACGATAATGGATTATAACAATCACTATTAATTATTAGTAAATAATTCACTACTTTTAACCAAATAATGTTGCACTAAACTATGTATAAAGCATGTGCCTAACTATGAACAGTGATTCATATTTTATATTTTTTCATTAATAATCATTGAATTTTTATTTTTATGTTGACTCTAACCGTAGCTATTATTCCAAGAAGGTGTATTTTGCAGTTTAAAAGAACCTACTACTTTTGTTATTATCATCATTATTAAATTTTCAAGTCGAACAATCCGACATAACCTACAAATTTGTCAAACCACATTGTATTACTAATCAGAGGCAGTCATGCCAACTAGAGCTCATCATTTGTTTTAGAGTTCATGTTTACTTTAAAAGTATTTATTGTTAACTAAAAAGAAGGATAAAACTCCTTATTGTATTGAATTTCACTGTGTGTTATTTGAATAAATTGCCATTATTGTTTTTTACCAGTGAAAGAGTTGACTTTATTTGTAACAGTAAAATTACAGCTTAGAGGAGAAAAACGAGGCGGTTGGTACCTTACTGAGAATGCGAATTATTCAAATTGAATGATTCCTTGTTTTGTTTACAACCGTTCAGATCAACGTACTTACAATCTTATACAATAATAATATATATGAGTTGTTATGTATACCATATCTGTGTTTGTGTATGTTAGTGTATAGGAAGAAACAACTGATCTCCTCAAGACAGCTGATCTACAAAGAGTCAACGGAACGTCCAGTGAAAGAATTTTAACAGTAAATATAATATACAAAATTAAATTATATAAACAGGCAACTAATACGACGAAAAAAGAGTAAGTACCGAGTTATTCAATCCTGGATTCAACAATAGGTTGAATTGAGGGGAATAAGTCACTAAACGGTATAAAATAATAATAAAATTTGATATAGAACAATCACGATTAGCCGAGAGCAAGACCCAATTAACCGTAAAAGAACCCTGAGAAAACTTAATAATAAACATATTTAAACCATAAATTATAGACGGGAATTCGTCCTTCTACAGTATCAGTGCGATCTTCCAGTCCCCCTGTTATTTCTTTGTTTGCCAAATACGTCTTAGTATGTCTTTCAATTCTTGTCTTGTTTGACTTCAAAATTCTTCTTACAGCTTTGCCATAATCACATCTCCTTCTACAGCCTTGTTATTTTTCAAATTTTTAATAATGTCTTCTAGTTCTTCCAAATCTTTGATTTATGTTTGTGGTTGATTTGTTTCTAGTCTTTCTTCCGGTTTGTCTTAGTTGAATAATTTTTCAAAGTATCTCGTAAAATTTCACAATGTTCTTTGTCAATGAGTCAAGTTTTCCCTTTCCCTTCTTTAAATCTATGACTTGGGAGAGGGGGCTATTTCACGACTTTGTCTTTGAGTATTTTATAAACATTTCTTGTGATATTTTTAATCAAGTCCTCGATTTGGATAACTGGAATTGTTCATAATTCTCTTGATATTCTTATACCTTCTACTTCTTTCTCTAAAGGTGGATCAGAATCTTTTATTTGTGTTTGTGGTTGTTGAATTATATTCTTTCTTCCGGTCTGTCATAGTTCAATACTTTCCCAAAGTATCTCGTAAAAAATTTCACAGTGCTTTTTGTCACGTTTTTCACAGTGCTAAGTCAAGTTTTCCCTTTTCCCACTTTAAATCCAAGACTTGAGGGGAATAGTTTATGCGATTGCCTCCGAGTATTTTGTAAACATTTCTTGCATTTCTTGTGTTATTTTTATCAAGTCCTCCTCGTTTTACATAATTGGAATTGTTTATAATTCTCTTGATAGTTCTCATATATTTTAAGGTTTGCTTGCAAATTATTTTGAATGTTTTGAAGTCCTCATCAGCTTTAGATGAATACCATTAATTAAGGCTTCAAGTCTCCCCTTATGGCTTTCTTGCATTCTTCATTCCGCGATATGTTGTTTTCATGTTTTTGGTAAGACATGTTTTACTGACAGGCTTTAATAATTTTTGTTTTTAAACTTTCTCTGTTCTTTGTAGTACTATTTCATAACTTTTCCTTAAATTTTTTTATTTACTTGCACGTTTTTTCTTTATTATTGTAACTGTTTTATACTAATTCTTTTAGTTGATGTGTTGTTTAAATTGTTTTGTGGGATGAACATCATTTTGACAGTGAGTTAATAGACTGTTTTAATGTTAATTCTTATTTTAAACTTGAATTTTTCATTTCTCTTATTTATAAAGGATGGCTGTATGGTCAAGTTTGAACTCCCCTAGGTTTGCATTTAGGTACCATGAATTTTTCTGTTTTTTTGCTAAATTTTAGAAAGTAGGTTTACATCAGTTTTCACTCAAAGCCTTTTGTTCCTAGGAAGTCTCCTAAAACTTTTTGTAAATTGTTTCTTTCCCTATTTGTGTATTGAAGTTGCCCAGTAACAATTTGACATGTTCTTGTCTAATAACTATATTGGAATAAATAACAACTTTGTTTGACTGTTAGTTTCCTACTACGGTCGGACGATACAGTTACTATCCAAGAAAGTACAAAAGGGACTGCAACGATATCATTTATCTTGATGACGCAGTCAAAACAATAACGTCTACAAACATAGATAGAAAAACTATAGCTGTAGATTTTAAAAGTAAATACAAAACTAACATTAAAAATAAATAAATAACACTTGAATCATTTGAAATGTTTGAGGAATGTCTTTATAACGCGAGGTGAAGGATAAACATAATAAATAGAGATTAATTTGTGGTGTAGTACACATGAATCATAAGAGTAAGACAAGAAATTATTCTCGTGTAAACGTTTATAGGACAGTCCTATTCCAGAACTGAGATACGCCAGTGAAACACGAGGTGATGTGACAAGCGTCCATAGTATAATTCAAACTACTCAAATGAATTTTATTTCGAAAAACTTTATCCCCAGAACAGACGAAGGAATTAAGACATATGGGAAGAACTTATAATGGAAGGAGTCCGGTTTATTTATATTATGCATTATTCCTCTTCTTTCGATGATCAATCCCAAGACTGGTTGACATTAATTCTCCATTCCTCACACTCACTGACGTCATCTTCATCTTTTCATAAATCCTACATGTTATGAATTATATAATGTAATTTTCAAATAATTTATACTATAAATGTAAATCATAATATAAGTGTTTTACGTACAATTTTACTATTAAATTTGATGACGTTTAATATCAATATTCTTATAACAATATTTTTTATTGCTTTTTCAATTACTTTTCTCTTTTTTGAATGTAGATATTCATTCCAGATTAATAGCTGCACTTAGTGAAACTCTTTGCTTCACTTGGACATTATCTCAAAAATAATATTACGAAGTATTTATCATTAAGTATACGTTGTATGAAAAGTAACAGTAACGTTAAGACAATAGTTACAAAGGTAGCAGAATAAAGGCCAGAAATAGTTGAAACAGAAACAAATACCTACTTCGTTTCTAACTACATTATACATTAACTTTATAAATTCCAGGTATTTTGAAAATGCACAGATTTAACTGTTTTAAAGAGTTACTAATGGAGTAGTGTACGTAATACTCATTTCACCCTACCCAATCCCCAAGTGTCAACTCTACCCCGTCTACGAAGGGCAAACGATCTGTTTTTAGAACAGATGAGCGGGCACATGGAGTGGAAACTGCCCTTATCCCCTCCCCCTTGGGAAACTGTTCTGTTCCCCTTGGGAGTGGGAAACTGTTCTAATGGTGGTTGAACCACATATTGGTTAATTGCATAGACTGGAGAGGGACACGGGAAACCATTCCATTAAGTATCTAGACGGATGTCTCAAAACACACATTACCAGTTCTTATCAAGTTACTTGGGGCAATAAATTGGGAATAAAAATCTACTCTGATCAGGGAATATTTAATAATACCAGAAACTCTCAAAGTACTTTTCGAAATACATAAATTTATAATCGCTTTCCAGCGGTTATCTCATCAAGATAGATTGAAAGCCAACTTAAAGATGATTACCCAGAATTCGAGAGAGAGTAGAAAGCAGCAAACCGATTTGTTTATAGTACCTAAAAGTACCTATAACTGGCTAAACAAGAACATCAATAACGTCAAGAAGTACATGGTCTCTACTTTTCTGTAAGATTGTTGTCCACGTCACTTTGTGATTGTGTAACGGACCTTTTTGAACGTTTATGCGTTTTGTGTTACAGCTCTACGTCGGAATATGTGGCTACAGCGTCTACTCCAGTTTCATTGAAGAAAGGCGTCGCCAACAACAGGTGATTTACTTAATTACATATCGAAGCATTATTGTAGCTACTTAAAAACGTGGAACTCTAATGGCAATTTAAATATTACGTCCTATCCGATAACAATGGTTAGCCTAAATCTGACTTTCTGGATCACCTTTACACACAGTAAAAGTACAGTGCACAGTGCTGTAAAAGATTAAGCGACAGTGTACAGTAGTGATCAGAGAATATCATAGTCAAGGCCAGAGCAGTTTTCATGCTCACACACACACACACACACACACACACACACACACACACACACACACACACACACACACACACACACACACACACACACACACACACACACACACACACACACACACACACACACACACACACACACACACACACACACACACACACACACACACACACACACACACACACACACACACACACACACACACACACACACACACACACACACACACACACACACACACACACACACACACACACATGTAATATATAAATACAACTAGCGAAAGAATATACATATCCTCATAAATTCAACAGTGGATTTGACAGCAGGCGTGGCGGTAAAACGAAAGCGGAGCTCAAACGTGTAGAAAAGAGAAAAACGGTACGAAACCGCCCGACTCAGTTGTTACTGTTAAAATCACGCAGCAATCATACATTTGTTATCTATCGGTAATTATGGAAACATGTATAATGATAATCCTCGAGGACTATGGTACTAGTACTAGTACTAGTGCTATGTACTAGTACAAAAGCTTGGACAGTTAATGCAGTAGTGTCACGGGTGTCGGAGACTGCTACTAACCTCATTGTATCCTCGCATTGTTGTATGGAGCGGTAATCTGGCCAGTATTACAGAAGTACACTACATAGCCTCTGCCTATCATTTAAGTGCTCCAAAAGCAATTTAAGTACTAGTACAGATTAACACACAATCTCATTAATGTGTGTGAGAATGTCTAAGTGAGTACGAAATTCATAACGTTTGTCCTATATTTAGAATTGGTATGGCTTTTTCTCTGATGTTTTCATATTACAGTTCTACTAAGTGACATATTTAAGAGAGTGAGAGAGAGAGAGAGAGAGAGAGAGACCCCCCGCCAGCCTATACATTTGATTATAAATTTATATAATGTACGTATCATGCACATTACGAAAAACTGGAGATATGCAACAGTCTTTTAAATTAGGTAAAACAAAGACAACAAATTTTTTACCCCCGTATTTCATTTAATTTTTAAGTTGTCAATACTAGTACCTAACACATCGGTTTTTTAATTCCACAGTTAATTACGCTCAGCTTCTAATTAAAGTTATGCATTAAAATGAATGCGTGAACACTGTACTTTAATATTCTGAATATGTTACGTGTTTAAATCACGGCGAGTTATGTTATTGTGTTGAATTAATCCATATAAGATGATTTTGTTTCGTTCAGTCCATGCTTGTATGTTTTGAAAGTGATAAAAATAACTACGACATTTGTTACGTAGACGTAACGTTTTCTAAAAATCAGAAATTGTATATCATTGTTAAAATTTCATATCTTTGACATTTACTGTAACAATTAACTTTATAGGAGCTGGAGGAAAAGGAAGAGAAAATCGGCATTTTAGACGATCAAAGAGAAGATCTTATGGAAGCCAACGCTGAGCTAAGCCAGCGGAATAGGCGTCTTGTAGAAAGGTGCCAGATACTGAAAGGGGCACTTTCAATAAACAATACCAGTGATTGGGATAAAGGTTTGTCAACTTTAAATGCATTTAATAAAATTATGTATACGCGTGTTGAGATTTACAGATATTTTTTGTATGTGTTGTTACAGGTACTTTTGTATGCGTTATGATTATTGATGTACAAGCATCGAATTTTTCGGGGTGCCAGGGATCCTTGTAACGTTCATTTAGTTCACAACTATATCTAAGAATCGGGATGTTAGGAGTACGAAAAACAATAGCGGCAGATCTTCACCGAACAATACCCGATACCTGTCTCAGGTAGAGGCAACATGAGAGCCTCTGTCGCTGTTTTGGCGGCCTGAGAAACACTGCCGAGGGGCAATCGAATCTTAGCCCACGTATGTCATTCCACAGCAACCGACCACTGCCTGGCAGCCCGGTTTTTAGGTATAATCGAAACTTAGCCCACAATATGTCATTCCACAGCAACCGACCACTACCTGGCAGCCCGGTTTTTAGGTATAATTTTGAATACATTGACACCGGTCGTGCAAGCTTTACACAAAAGTTCGTTTAGTTGTTTATGTAACATATTATTTCTTTTTATAGAAATATTAGATAGACACTTAGTTTAAATTGTGTATTAAAGAACATATTGAACACTAGAATTGGTTATAGCCGACTACGGCCTTTTATAGTTAAACTTGTTATGTTGTTCATCTTAATGTTGATCAGCCCCTAATTTTGTACATAGCACATAGTTTATGGAACTACTGGCTGACATGCAACGGTTATTTAAGTTAGTTAAAACTAATAGAACTAATTACCTTTGATCAAATTTCATTTAATTTTTTGAGCCTAACACGCTAGGACACAACACTTCGGATTGTGTTCCCGAAGTAAATTATACTCAGCTTCTGGATAACGTAATGTATTAAAAAAATCAGTAGCTCGACACTTTTGTTTAAAATATTTTAATTAATTTGTAAATTCATTACGTGTTAATATATTTAAATGCTATGCTTATTATGTTAGTTAATCTATAATAATGTCTCTTTACTTCGTACAATCGATACTTGTACTTATGAAGCTTTGTTAACGATAGCCACGAAACTTTATCCATGGCCTGTACCACTAGAGACGTAAAGTTATCTTAAAATCAGACACTTTGAAATGTCATACCATTTATATTTAATAAACTGTTCTTTTCCCAGGAAAATTCAAACACTAGGAAGAATTTTGTACTATCAAGAACTAGTAAAACTACCGAACACGACATTTTTTCATACACACAATTCAAGAGTTTTATGCCTTTAACAAACTTTTAAATGTTTTTTGATATACTGTACGTGGAGTTACGATTGTTTTTGTATTTGCTTATACGAAGTTCGGTTTCGTCCCGAACTGGCAAACCGTCTCTGAAGTAACATTCAGTTTAATCACTAGAATGATTTTTCGAAGTTTGGCACCACCTTTTGGAAACATTCTGTATATCTCAACATACATACTAATAATTTTGTTACATACATCATAATTTTGTTAAAAGCAAAGAAATCGCTCTACCTTGATTATAAATTTGGATTAAAAAAGGCGTTCCAGGAAAACAGGTAAAAGTCACGTCCAGTTTGTATATCCACTCTTCTCTTCAAGTTTTCTTCATTATCAGGTTGTAAGACATGTGGCCCAAATTCTTTGAATCTTCTGATCTTGTCAGAGCGTTTATTTTGTATCATGCCATGTATCATGCTTCACTGTTTTAGTTGTTCTAGTTTTAGCAAACTGAAACTTTTATTAACTGGGCTAATGTACAAAACGTTTTAACCAGTCGTTCCAGTCGTGAATATGGAATGTAGCCGCTTATTGTATGAATGGAACAAACTCTATCTGTATTTGAGTGCAGGTAGAGCAGGTATATTGGTCGAATAAAAAAAAACTATTAATTACATATTTAAGAACTTAAAAGAAGGAGAAGCAGATCTGGAAGCCTTTTATGAAGCTAATATTTGAAAAAGTCACTGCTGTTTGTGTAGTACGTTTTGCACTGCGTTTAAGATTATAAGGGTGTTTCATTAAAGTATAAGCATTATTGAAAATATTTTATAATAACTTAGACGCGAAGTCATAGTAAGGAATTAGTGAAGGAATAGTAATAGATATGAAACACAGTCGCTTAACTACGATCTGTTCCTGGTGGGGGGTGGGATAAGACTAGCTTCAAGGTTGAATCCCCTCATTTTCCACATGGAAAATTAGAAATTCAGGATTCGTAAGATATAATTTTATAAATACCCGAATTTTATAATTAACTTCTGTACACTCACAAATTAATATCTTTCGTGTCCAAATGCCAGTAAAGTTGAATATTTTATAAGTCATTCAAGTTTTTAAAAACTTACGAACTAACCTGACAAAATTTAAAACACATTGTCAAAATTAAGTCTTTAATTTGTTTGGTACGTTAAAGATCTTTTTTGCAAATGGAAATGCACCATTCAATGGAATGGTTTGATCAGGAATGGAATGCATTCTTTTACCAAGTTATAGCACGTGTCCGTCATTACTTATCAAACATGTATCCTCAGAAATTCTACACTGAGGAAGCAAATGAAACTGCTCATACGACAAGGGTTTACATTATTAATGATCAACACATAAGAGTTCTCAAGGTAATTTACTTTCCAGCGCGGTTGTGGTGTGGCAGTTTACTCGCGTTCATCCTTTGCGATCCGATTCTTTTCCTACCTGCTTGACGGTGTGGAAAATCGGATATTTTTATAGGCAGTAAAACGGAGTGGCAATACATCGTCAGTCATTACAAAAGCAGTTGGCGGGGAATAGAAAAAAGTAATCTGCTGACATTAGCATGAAAAAAATGTAAGTTGGATTCATTTGGACTTAGTAGTGACTTGGCTATAAACTTGGATGTACGTTCAGCTCTAACGATTGTTTGTTTTAACTATCGTTATCCTTCTTTTAATCATGTATTTGTTTGTAATTTAGTAATTTTATGTTAGCAAAAGTTTATTCTAATTTAATTTTATGCTATGTGTTACGTTACGCCAAATGGAATACATATATTGTGTAGACGTACAGTATAGGATATTTTATTTACACATACGGTACACATACATTTCGCAGATACATATGTATTTTAACTACCTACGTTAGATGACTGAATTATGAACTTAGAGTTCTATATGTTATGTCACAGCGGTGTGTAGGCATACTGAAAGATTGTAACACAAATTTCTTATGTATAATTACTTAATAAGAGAAAGTTATTTAATTATAATTAAGAGAAACTTAAAAAATATAAGAGAAAGTTTATAATTTTTCGTTTCATAAACATCAATGTTTATTCCTTTAGGTATGTACAAACGTATTGATCATTAATAAACGTTTGCCAGAAACTTTGATTTCTCATTCTTTTTTTTGTATCGGCCATCTAAGGACCACATGCCAATTTCAATTCTTTATTCTTTGTTCTTTTCTTTTTCTCCAATATTCTTTCATCTTTTCACTGTGTGTCTTCTCCCTGTCTTCAGTTCACTTTGAACCTGCGTTTTTCTCTCTCCCACCCCGGACTCCTTCCATTTTTAACACTTTTGCCCGAAAAACATCTCTTTCAATTGCTTCTTCTGCGTTTATATTATTATTATTCGTAAATCCTTTTGGACTTCTTTAATCCAACTTGATGTTGACTTTTCCCCCACAGATATATGAAGATCTGCTTTGTTAACCTATTGTCGTCCATTCTATATTAATGTCCAAAAAATAATAGTCTTATTTTTTCATTTTCTTATTTTTTTATTGTCATTATTTTTGTTTTATTTTCTATACTCCGATATATTTCATCGTTACTTCTTAATTTCCAACCTTCTGAAGTTTTTCGTGAGCCTAATATTTTCCTAACATTTGGTCTTTCTAATATTTCAAGATTATCTAAATTATAATTCAATGCTAGACATTCACTTGCATGTAGGCATTCTGCCTTTACTACTGTACTGTAATGCCTTATTTTCGCATTTATAGATATGCACTTTTATTGTAAATATCTTTAGTTATACCATATGCTCTTTCCATTTTATGAATCCTTTCTTCTATAGTGTTACGGTATCACAGAACAATCTACGTGTTTGTCGAATGTGCCAGAAGAATCTCGATGTAACGCGTGTGGCGTACGTGCTTGTCGACGCATTTTCGAGAGGTATCGCGAAGGCGCCAGCCGCGCGGACTGTAGTTCACACGAGCGCTAAGACGCAATTAGGAACATTCTGGTCTGTGAGCGCAGGTATAAATACATGGCGGCAGCGGCCTTAAGTTTCAGCATAGTGGCGATATGTTTACAGAGCGGTTCGAGTTATTATCGGGCGAGATTACTGTGCGCGTTCAAGTGGTTATTAGTTAAGTGTTGTTTTTACTTCCATATTCCTTAAGGAATGGAAGTATGGTGATGGCAAAAAAAATCGTGTTCGAGATTATTGCAGATTCTGATTCTACTACACTCAAAACATGAAAAAAGTCGTTTTCCGAAATGTGTCTGTGTGTGTGTCTGTGTGTCTGTCTGTCTATGTGTCTGTCTGTAGATTTTTTTTCTATGGCAAACGATAACTGCCGCAAAATCAAACAGAATCAAATAATTTTTTGCATACAGCCCTGATTTGTAGAGGACTCGCGACCTATTGTTTTTGGTGAAGATCGGTTGAGGGAAAGGGGTAGTTTACCTGCAACGGTTTTTTTTTATCAAGGGAAATTTTTTTTTTTTGGCAAACGATAACAGCCGCAAATTCAAACAGAATCAAATAATGTTTTGCATACAGCCCTGAATTGTAGAGTTCTCAAGACCTATTGTTTTTGGTGAAGATCGGTTAAGGGAAAGGGGTAGTTTACCTACAACGTTTTTTTAACAAGGGTATTTTTTATGGCAAACGATAACAGCCGCAAATTCAAACAGAATCAAATAATTGTCTGCATACAGCCCTGATTTGTAGAGTACTCAAGACCTATTGTTTTTGGTAAAGATCGGTTGAGGGAAAGGGGTAGTTTACCAGCAACATTTTTTATCAAGCGTATTTTTTATGGCAAACGATAACTGCCGCAAATTCAAACACAATCAAATAATTTTCTGCATACAGCCCTGATTTGTAGAGTACTCGCGACGTATTGTTTTTGGTGAAGATCGGTTGAGGGGAAGGGGTAGTTTACCTGCAACGGTTTTTTTTTATCGAGGGAAATTTTTTTTTTTTAGGCAAACGATAACAGCCGTAAATTCAAACAGAATCAAATGATGTTTCGCATACAGCCCTGAATTGTAGAGTTCTCAAGATCTTCTGTTTTTGGTGACGATCGGTTAAGTGAAAGGGGTAGTTTACCTACAACGTTTTTTTAACAAGGGTATTTTCTATGGCAAACGATAACAGCCGCAAATTCTAACAGAATCAAATAATTTTTTGCATACGTCAGTGAATTGTAGAGGACTCAAGGCCTTTAGATTTTGGTAAAGATCGGTTAAGGGGAAGGGGTAGTTTACCTGCAACCTTTTACGTTTTAACAAGAGTAAAGTACTTGAAAATTCATTTAAACTTTTTCAAACAATGGTAATTGTTGAAAATAAAATAATTTTGTTGCCAGGCATTCTGAAAATTTCAGATTTTGTCCCACAAAATCTGAAAAGATTATACGATAGTTTATGAAATGGTTAATAATACGTCAGTGGAAGGTGTAATGAGAAATTAGCAGAAATGGAAACCTGGGGAATGTTAACTGTTCTGTAGATACAATTTTGTCAGAATGTTTGGAAATGATCATCAACATTGAAGAAAAAGTAAGCATATTAAGAAACATATGTAAGTACTTATTATAAAAAAATAATGTTTGTTTTTTGATAAAGTCATTTTGATAATAAAATATAAATATTTACAACAAGAAAAGAATTTTCAGTTTTCGAAATTTAAATATATTTTTATAAAACAATGGGTTCTTCATTGAGGTGGGGACCATGTCACTCACTCCATCTCAAGCCTCCTCTCCCATTTTGCAGAAAAAGAGGACCCTGTCAAGGCTGATACTTTGACGACAGTGACAGGGCTTTCCACCAAATTCAGCAGAGTGACAGGTAGGCCCAACTCTGATTGGCTCCTCAGATTTCCCCAGCGTTAGTAGGTTCTATGAAAATATTTTATTTCAAAAATGATTTTAAATATAAATCTTAGATATGTTTTATAAATCTCATGTTTTATGTTTTAACATGGGTAATTTTTTATATGACGAACCATAACTGCCGTAAATTCAAACAGAATCAAATAATTTTTTACATATGTGCCTGAGCTATAGAGAACTCAATGTCTGTTGATTTTGGTGAAGATCGGTTACGGGGAAAGGGCAGTTTACCTGAAACATTTTTTGTTGTAACATGAGTAAAGTACTTAATTTTGATAAAGTATCCTGATAAGATCTTAATAATCCACTGTAGAAACGTAGATGAAATATCTATAAATGAAGAGGCTAGTTGAACGGGCTGGGGGTAATTTTCTATAAATCAAAATTATAGTTGAAGGGGGAGGGGATAATATTTTTTATATGTGTACTACGTTATTGGCAAGAAAGAAGTATTTTTTTGTTAAAATTCCTTCCCTGGCTGTTTGGCTGAAAATGATTTTAAATATAAATCTTAGAATATGGAAGTCATGTATGGTTCTCCATACCGATATTTTTATAAACGGACGGTGTATTGTAATACAGTTGTTTTAATATTAGTGACATTTATTTGCGTGTGAACAATTTTTATTTGTTTTTCTTCTTCGTATTGTTTAAATTAGCAGCCATCCTTACTATTTCTTTTATGAATTTGCTAACTGCTATAATTTTTTATTGTTTGACTAAGCTTTTCGTCATTACTGACATCTTCAGGTCTTAAACAACGCCTAACGAGGGTTGTTTAAGACCTGAAGATGTCAGTAATGACGAAAAGCTTAGTCAAACAATAAAAAATTATAGCAGTTAGCAAATTCATAAAAGAAATAGTAATTTTTATTTGATTTGTTATAAGAGACTGTGTTGTTAATTACGAACTGATAACTGTGAAAACTAAAGCTGGTTATTAGTGACTTAATTGGTGTCTTGTACTTATTTTGTTTTCCATTGTACCTACGACGATTAAGTAGACCGTCGTAACAATAGTATATTTTATAAACAATTCTCTTGAATTATTTCCTCTAGAAACTTAAATTTTCCAACCCTCTCTATTCGACCAACATCTGTTAGCAAGAATTTGCCGCATTTTTAATATCCGTGAGAAATTTGTTATTTTTTTTTGCAGAAATTCTTATGCCTGTTCTACTGTCTATGTCCTCTAAAGAATTAACTTGTGTTACTGCAGATGTTAGATGTTCAGAAAGTATAGCAAAGTCATCTGCGAATGCCAAACAGTTTATTTCAATATGTTTGTTCCTTCTTCGCAAAATGATTGGTAATATTTTGCATTCCTTTAATTCTTAATTCCAAATTCTCACTACTTTCTCCAGGATACAGTTGAAAAAAATTGGCGATAAACCATTACCCTGTCGTACACCTGTATTTATTTTGAACGGTTGAGATATTTCTCCCATGAATTTTATTTTTGAGACTGTGCCCGTAAGGGTTTCACGGATTAGATTTGCCAATTTAGATTTAACACTAAATTCATAGATTATTTGATCTATAGTTTCTCTGTCAACAGAATCAAAGGGCTTTTTGAAATCAACAAATGTTACTACAATCTCCTTTGAATTCAGTAGCCTGTGACGGATTATTGACTCCAGAGTGAATATTTGTTCTGGACAGGATCTGCCTTCCTAAAGCCGCCCTGATATTCACTCAGATGGCTATCCAATGTTTTTTTCTACCCTGTAGAATCTTTGAAAATATTTTATACGCAACTGGAAGTAAAGATATTTCTCTGTAGTTGTTAACCTCTTGCTTATCACCCTTCTTATGCAGCGGATGTATTTAGGCCTCCTTCCATTCTTCTGGCATTTTTTCTGGTTTCCAATTATCTTCAACTTTGATTTTTATTATTTTGTATACTATAAGTCAGATAATCTACCATAAAGATCAATATTGATGTGCCGGCAGACTTCATTCATGTCCGTTGTTTAAATAGGAGAACACACCTTCAGGAGTGGGGCATGGATTTCTGATTGTGTACTGTCGAAAGAGACAAGTTACAGAACTTTTCTGGATTCTACAGTGTTGTTTGACTCTAGTAGCGTAATATACTTTATAATATATTCCTTTCTCAAATTCAAATATATGCTGAAAAATATGAAATAAATTAAGAGATCATACTTAAAACAAATGAAGTTCTGGTTAAATGAACTTGAAAATAATAAAACTGCTTTTACAATATATTTAATATTATATTTCTGGCTTATTAATTATTATTCTGTACAATGTGATTGAAATATATATAATATATAAATATATATAACATTTAATTTTAAGTGTGGACAGTAATGTGGGAATTGTATTATCGAAAGGTTGGCTAACCTGATCATGGTCCAGCTATGCTCGCATCGGCAAGCATGTTGTTACAGTGCTCCGAGCGTCCGAATGCAGCAGACGTGAGTTACGCTTGTTGCTTCGGCTGTCATTTCTTTATTGTCGCGACAAATTATGTAGGCCTTAGGCCCTACAACATTTCATTTATGTAGATTCGAGTGTTGTGTAATTGCGCCTCACCTTTATAATGTAACATTTTTAACCGAACGTGATTTTTCAAATTTTATAATGCGTACTAGGCTTAGCTAACCTTACGAATTCAAAATTAAGTTGTAACATTTATACCTAATAAAATGTATTAAACTACAGTCCACTCGCTCATCATTTTTTTCTTCATCCTGGCAAATTTAATTCCACTAAAATATTAATTTGCAAACATTAATTCTTAACATTTTTTTGGTCCACCGGGCCGGATTCATCATTTTAATTTTCTTTCACAACTTTATACCCTACCGAGCGGCTTCTCATCATTCTTTTACTTCAATTTCTGGCCATCACGGGCGATTCAGTATGTTCGCTGATCCGACCGTGTCGGGATTTATTCAACATTTCTTTCGTCGTCGTCATTGAGCTTTATAGACAACACCAGTACATGACCATCCACGTGTTAACGCCTACACGCCAGATTGAGCAGTTCCAAGTTGAGAGCAGTCATCCATCCAGTCCGTGCGTGTCTGCCATCTGCTCCACGGCCTCAATGCTGCAGGACATCTCACAGAAGGTACGACATCAACGCCATCAGTAAAAGGTGCGTAAAATGACGGAAGAAGGCTTAAGAGTGTTGGTTAGAAAGAGAGACGGATTAAAGTCCGCCATAGTGCGAATCAATTCCGCAGCACTTAATTTTGATAAAAACAGTAATACCAAACATTTTTTAACTGTCAGACTAGAAAGTTTAAAGAGTTTAGCAATAAAATATGATGAGGTACAGTCTGAAATTGAATTAATTTCTAAAGACATAAATGCTGCCCAAGAGGACAGAGTCGAGGTTGAAGAACTTTTATATTCAACCGAGGCTAACATCTTACAACTAATAGACACCTTCAACATTCAGACTGGAGCTCAAACATTAAGCAGTAACATTCAATTAAAACCTATAAGTTTGGCCTGCTTCACAGGCAACATTCTCGAATGGCAGCACTTTGACTCAATATTCCTAGACTTTGTACATGCCAGATCTGACTTAACTTCAGTGCAAAAACTACATTACTTATATTCATCTCTCAAAAATGAACCACTAGATCTAATTAAGGCCTTGCCTATTTGTAATGAAAACTATTCAATAGCGTTAAGTTTGCTGTCCGCTAGATATAACAATAAATTCATATTAGCTAAATATTACATTCAAAATTTACTAGAAGTGAACTCTACAACTAAAGACTCTGTACAGAGCTTAGCAGAATTTATAAATACAATAACGTCTTCTGTCAATTCGCTGACAGCTATGCAATTGTCAGTGGATTCATTTGAACTCATTACTGTACAGCTATTGTCAGCAAAACATGACCATTCCACATTTAAATTATGAAAAGAATCTATAGATTCTGAAAATCTTCCTAATTTTTAGAGTTTTATACAGTTTTTAAACGCCCAGTAGACAATTATTAGAAAGCACGTTACCAATAGAAGCTGGACAGCAGCTTAACAAATCAACTTTAAAATTTAATAATAAGTCTGAAAAACATAAGTTACGAAACTCTGCTGGCAGCACTGCATTTAAAAGTTATCATTCGATTTCAAATAATTATTCATACCCATGCTGCAAGGCAAGTCACCCAATTTATATGTGTGACAAATTTCGCGATTTAAGCATATCGGAACGAGGGCAATTTATATTAAAGCATAAATGCTGCACTAATTGTTTAAGACCAGATCATTTTTCACCTAATTGCAAGGTCAAACAATCATGTAAGATCTGTTCCAGACGACACCATACACTGCTTCATATAAATAATGGGTCAAAACAGGCTTCTGCCAGCAGTAATAATTATTGTTCATTTAAGATTCAATCAGCAAACAATGTTATTTTATCTACAGCCGTCGTGTTCGTCATCGACCGTGCTGGTAACAGGCAACTTGCACGAGTTTTGTTAGATGCAGGATCCCAGGTAAACTTTTGTACTGCATCATTTGGAAAAAAATTGCAACTTAACTTAACTAAATCTAATATACCAATCTCAGGTATTAATAATGCGACATGTTGCGCCACTAATTTGGTATCAGTTCGTATTGTTTCTCGTTATCAAAGGTTCACTTTTAATGCTCCGTGCGCAGTCTTATCTGCGTTGACCCACAAACTTCCAGCACAATCTTTCGACATAAATCATTTTAATATCCCAGATAATATTTTCCTTGCTGACCCACATTTTAATGTATCAGCTGACATAGACATACTGTTAGGAGCACAGTTTTATTTAGACTTGATTCAAGCTAACAAATATGTACGTGGTCCTAACTTTCCTGTTATACAAGAAACTAAGTTAGGCTACTTCTAGCAAGCAATTTGCCTAAGCATATTTTTGTTAATAATAACAACCGTATTACCCTTATCAGCTTTCGTGACGATAGGGTTATCATGTCGAAGTTTTTCGTAAACATTCCGTACAATACGCGCGTCAAGTTTGTATTTATTTTGCAGGTTAGCGATGTGGGTATCCTTCTTAATAACTTTTTTTTTTTTTTTTTTTTTTTTGATGGCACGTGTTTTCTCCTGATGCGAAATATTATCAATAGTTTTTATGGCAGCTTCTGCGCATATTATTTCACGGATCATAAAGTTCTTATTAAACGAGGGAATGTTATACATCAAACCTTTGTTCAACAATGTCATTTCGTTATGTTCAAATTTAATTCCGGTGTAATTTGCAACCCGCTGATGAAATACGTGGCTATGTTCTACTATATTATTATTGTCATTGTGTTGTTTTGTATACAGGTTTTGAAACTTTCTTAACTGTTTACGTTTAAGAGAACTGACGAATTTGTTTATCTATCTATTGACAATGTCGAAAATGCCGTTTATTACTGCCGGGTGAAACTCGTTTAAAATTTCCAGGTGGGCTAGATAAAGCTTAGTATTTAGACCACTTTTTAAAATATAAAGCCGTTTGATCTCTTCCTTAATCCAGATTGATTTTATTTTTTCGGAAAAATGTCTGCTGTTGACGTTGGAACTTATGTACTTCGGTGTGATGTTGTAGTGAAGGCATCTTTTGTTATACTTGATGTTCTGCGATGCCTTAATCAATTTTAATTTGATGTTTTTAAATTTAAAGGCAATACGTGCCTGACTGGCTTCTAGATTCATTTTGTTTTAATTGTCTCCAAGTCACGTTACTAACTATTTATAAAAAAACTAAAATAAAAAAAATAACTATTTATTTATTTACTAAAAAAAAAAAAAAAGTTATTAAGAAGGATACCCACATCGCTAACCTGCAAAATAAATACAAACGTGACGCGCGTATTGTACGGAATGTTTACGAAAAACTTCGACATGATAACGCTATCGTCACGAAAGCTGATAAGGGTAATACGGTTGTTATTATTAACAAAAATATATATACCAATAAGGTACGGGAATTGATAAAAAACAATAATATTAATATTAAAAAGCTACACAAGGATCCTACCAGCGCCTATGTCAAGGAATTAAACAACGCTATAAATAAATGCCCCAATCTCCTCAATGAAAGCACTTACGGGTTTACCCAAAATACATAAAAAAGATATGCCAATACGCCCGGTAGTAAACTACACGACTGCCCCTGGTTATAGGACGGCTAAAAGATTAGTAAAAATCATAAAAGGGAACATTGACATAGTAAATAACTACAGCATAAAAAACAGCTACGATCTCGTTGAAAAAATTAAAACTATTAAATCAGCACCGCATTATAGGTTGGCTTCATTTGACGTAACTAATCTGTACACCAATGTGCCGGTAGATGAGACAATGACAATTCTCAGAAATAGCTTAATTAATACAAATAGATTAGGCAGAAATGAAATTGATGAACTTATGCAATTTCTTAAAACAATACTCAAACAAAATTATTTCTCTTATGATAATGAATATTTCATGCAGGAGGATGGTCTGGGAATGGGATCACCTTTATCGGGAATTTTAGCGGACCTATACTTGAATCACTTTGAGAATACATTTTTAATGTCTAGTCTTAATAAACAGCGAGACAAAATTAAATTTTACGTACGCTACGTTGACGACACTTTTATGATATTCAATGGAACGAGTAGACAAATAGAAAATTTGAAAGGATGTATGAACAGCATAAGCACGAAAATCCAATTTACCCTAGAAATGGAGAATAATAACTGCCTGAACTTTCTTGATCTCACTATCAGCAAATATAATGACCGTTTTAGATTCAAAATTTATAGAAAGCCCACCACCACGAATATTACTATTCATGCTGATTCATACCACTCATATTCCCAAGAAATGGCAGCCTTCAACGCGTTCGTTCATAGAATGCTTGCTATTCCCCTTGAGCAAAAAGAAAGAGTGGAAGAGACTAATATATTCAAAAGTATAGCTATCGCTAATGGGTATAACAGTGGAAACGTAGACAAGCTTATAAGAAAACACTCGGTAAAAATCAATAGTAAAAGCAGATTAACCGGCCCATCTAAAGAAGATACTAAGTTTATAGTAACTGAGTACACGAATGTACTACCAGTCATTGTAAAGAATGAGCTAAAAAAACGTAAAATAAAAGTGGCCTTCAAAACCACAAATAACATCAAAAAACGTTTGGGACAAAGAACTCATATCCCGGCTGAAGAGAAAACTGGAGTATACAAGCTTGAATGCGATGACTGTGACAAATTTTATATAGGACAAACGGGCAGGCCGTCAGCCGAACGTTTTAAAGAACACCTGCCCAAAAGTGATATCTCGAAAACAAGATCCAGTTACGCTCAGCATTTAATGCTGTATAATCATAAGTACTCAGACTTCCACACAAACTTTAAACTGCTTCATAATTGTAAAAAAGGTGCATACATGAACGCTGTGGAGGAATATGAGATATACAGGGCTTCTAAGTTACAAACGGACCAGCTACTTAATGACAAAGTTTCGTTCCGATCGAATCTGCTGTACAACACGGCCATCGATATCGATGGGTCAACGGGCAATGATAACGGTCATGTAAGACAAAGTGCAACAGTTGGTCGTCGGCAACGAGACGATGCGCATCGGACTGTGCCAAGACTGTGTCGGTGTTAAATTATGTGTGGTGTTTTTGTGTTTTTGCGTGTTTTAACTAGACGACCCCTTTTGGGTGAATTTGATGTTTTTATAGTATTGAAACCTGATGATGAAAATTTATTCTCGAAACGCGTCGTTTTAAGAAAAAACCAAATAAGTCACAACACGGAAGTTAATACAGGTAATTGCCTAATATTAATTCTAAATAAAATAATTTTGTTTAATTTCTGACGTACCCCTAACTTTGATTTAGTCAACAGTGCTATTTTTTCTTTTGCAAATGCATTGCAAACTATTTAAAAAACACACTACCTATTATAATAATTTTATTAATTTGAGCTTATGGCTGTCCACTGTAAAATCAAAATTTGAACTGTCCCTTAAACAAATTCCTTTTAAAATGTCTACAAGCTAATGAATGCAGTTATTAGAATTAAAATTTTGTTTATCCTTTAATGCTAGAAATAAATTATACAAAAATTTTACTAACTTAAATACTTCATAAGATGCTCTTATTAATTTTCCCTAATCGACTACGGGGAAGTTCAATTTCATCTTGTAACAAATCACTACACTTTGTACATTTCATGATCTTGTCTACTTGTTTAACAATAAAACCACTTACGTAATAAAGTATATTTTTTTTTGTAATAAGACAGCTCACACTGTTTTACAATATCATATTCCATATGATCTAAAAAATTTCCTCTTCTTCATCATTATCAACCGTCACGGTACCTGGTCCGTAAAAACTAAGAATACAATTTTGATGATTTATATCAAACTCTAAACTATTACTTGTCTTTGAAGCTTGAACACTATTCCTAAACATTAATTTCCTTAATACATGACGAAACTGATTAACGTTAGGGTTGTTATTATGACCGCCTCTTGATCGAATGCACGTGAAAAGCAATTCAAGGTGGTCTTGAGAAAATTTGTAACTTAAAATGTATTTGAACCCTAGCTCGTTTAGTAATTTTGTACTCAAAATGCCAATCGAGTTAATGTTAGTAAGAAATCCTAACACAAAAGTCTTTCTGGCATGTTTTCAAATATATACACCCACAATCTTTTATTTACTTAAATAATCATAGCTGGTTGGTAGCACCATTTTACTGTAGTCAGCATTACTTTTTTTTATAGGATCGTTAAAATGTTAACCAAAGGGATCCCTTGTATTAAAATAGTCAAACAGTCTATCCATTATTCGAATGAAGTTAATTGTCTCCTCACAGCCCTCGAAATCGGGATGTTTACTATCAAGTAAAAATTGTAAAGCGTCAGCAACACTACTACTTAATGTTTGTGCAGCTATCTTTACATTCATTATTTTATTTTTGTAGAAAACGTGTGTGTGTGAAAGTTTATTTGCAAACTTTAAACCCTCTTTAGTTTGTATAGATAACAGATTTTCTATGTATTTAAACTGTATTTTTCCCATTACCCGATTCAATTATCTTTTTATCAGCAAGTGTGTTTCTACATAGCTTCAACATATGGCAAGCGTCTAACATGGCACAAACGTTATGACCAATATCTTTAATATTAAAAAACGGTTTTTCAGGAAATTTACAGCGAAGTTTTTCCAGTGCTGCAATGTTTGTGGTCGTGCCATCAAATGTTACATTTTGTGCACTGACGCCAACTTGTTCTAACTTTATAACCGCCATTTTAATTGGCTGCGAGAGTACATTAGAACTTATTGAATTGATAAGAAAATATCCTACTGCACACTTAAAATTACCTTTCAAAGAAACGACTTGAAAAACTAAAGCCTCGGTTGCAAGTGCCTCATGGTCATCTCTTTTTATACCACACCATACATCTATATATCCTATATGCTTATCTTCTTTTGGATCATATATTGGCTGTTTTATAATGCTCATGGCATCAAATACTAGGTTAACGTGTTGCAAATAACTTTTAAAGCTAACATTATTTTTTAAATAAGAAAACACTTCTTCTATAAAGCCAGGTGAGCAGTTGAAATTGCCAACACATTTTCTTAATGTGGATGGGTTTGGCAAAAACAGCTGATTATTCCTCAAAAAATTATACGCTTTAGGTGAATAAAAGTATGACGTAAGGGCAAAATCTTTCATTTGGTCCGTATATACCTGGCTGAATTTACTCTTAAACTTATTAGATTGCTTAATATTAAATATAAAGGAAAACCTGAAAAATTATTCTCTAAGAGTTCCAACAGTCTGTCAGGCGCATTTATCTTTTTCTTTAGGATCGATATTATGTCACTCATATTCTTGATTTTCTTGTCTCTTCGTCTTACACGTTGTTGCAAAATTCTTTTCTACGTAGGATGTTTTTAGTTGGGGATTATGGTGCCTGTAACCAATATATGTTACGTTACATACTAATTTTATACAGTACATTATTAAACTAGATTATAATATATTTCTTAGATGTAGAAATTTAATAAATTGTCTTACGATTCTTTGTTGCTGTTGAATATGAGGGACTGTATGTATATTCGAAGATGATGATGATGCCTTAAGATTGCCATCAGCTTCGACAGATGGGGTTGACTCCTGTTGAACTTCATTTTTTCCAGTATTCTAAAACAGAATGTACGCTTTTAAATAGAAATTACCCGGCTTCAGTATTTGGGTTGAAATTGAGTACCCTTAAATTTTTAAAGAAATTTTTATGTTTTAAATTATAGAATTCAATTCTTACTTCAAGGCTTTTGATAATGTTAGGAATTATCAAATATATATATATATATATATATTATTAGTATTATTATGTTATTATTGGTATTATTACAGTTTTAAGAACTCTGTATTATAGAGAAGTATCTTAATGAATAATCATCCGTATCATTTAGTTGACTGTAGACCATGACCTCTAACGGGGTCAATCGGGGCTCTGACTTTTGTTTCTGGTATAGTAATAATATTTCATATACAAAATTTTATTTTATTATTTTTTGGATTTTTAATTTTAATTTTAACTATAATTCAATGATGACGTGACATTTCGCGCGAAGGGACGTTTATAGGACTTCACACAATAGTTGTAGTGAGAGGTTTAAAATTAGGAATAATTTTATTTATTGTATCAGAAATTTTCTTTTTTATTTCTTTCTTTTGGGGATTTTTTCATAGAAGATTAAGACCTGTTATAGAAATTGGTATAAATTGACCTCCTTCTGGAATTATGCCTTTTAACCCAATACAAATTCCTCTATTAAATACTATAATTTTATTGTGTTCTGGAGTAACAATTACGTCAGCTCATCATTCCATAATAAAAAGTAAACATAATGAATCTGTTTATGGTATTTTATTAACTTTAATATTAGGTATATATTTTACTATTCTTCAGGTATATGAATATTTTGAATCATCGTTTTGTATTTCAGATTCTGTATACGGATCAACATTTTTTGTATCAACAGGGTTTCATGGGATTCATGTTATTATTGGAAGAACGTTTATTATAATCTGTTTATTACGTCAATTGAAATTTCATTTCTCTAGAATTCATCATTTTGGTTTTGAAGCAGCTGCTTGGTATTGACATTTTGTTGATATTGTTTGACTATTTTTATATATATCAATTTACTGATGAGGTAGATAAATATTCTATTAGTATATAAGTATATTTAACTTCCAATTAAAAGGATTAATTTTTAAATAGAATAATTTTCAATGTTGTAAGTTACTGTATTATGATATTATTAATTTTATTTACTTTAATAACTCTTTTATATTTTGTGTCAACTAAATCAATAATTGATCGTGAAAAATCATCTCCATTGGAATATCACTATCACTACTATGGAATATCATGGAACGAAGAGGTTTTCCCACACAATTAATTGCAGTGCTCCAAAGCCTATATAACAGAACTTCCATTACCCTAGATTTAAATGGTAGGTTCACAGAGGATATTCCTACAAATAAAGGTGTTAGAAAGGGTGTCCTATTTCACCGACACTTTTCAATATTTATATCGACGACGTCTTACGACTAAGGTTGATTCAGGAATACAGCTTCAAGGAGATATTTATGTAAATTCTCTACTGTACGCAGATGATAAGGTAATAATACAAGAAATGGAAGACCAGTTACAAAAAGCAATATTTACATTTAATACTATTTTGCGAAATTATGGGCTGAGGATCTCTGCTGCTAAATGAAAACCATGGCTTTTCTAGGTAAACGTCCCATTAGAACAAACATTGTGGTAGACAATCAAACTTTGAAAAAAGTTTGTGATTTTAATTATCTGGGATATAACATCTCATACAACGTTGATGCCGATTGGGTTAATAAACTATCAAAGTTTAGATCCATCTGTGGGACAATTCATAGAAATTTACGAAATAAAACTCGGAAGGAAACCCGTATGAAACTTTATAAAACAGTAGCTGTTCCGACATTCCTTTACGCAAGTGAGACATGGAGCCTCGGTAAAGGGAAAGAAAAAAAAAATTCAGGCTGCCAAAATGAGATATCTGAGAAGTGTCCAAGGATTTTCTCTTCTGGATAGGAGAAGAAACATAGAAATTAGACAAGACTTAAAGATCCAGTCTTTAAATGAGCGATTAAGGAGTATAAGAGGAGATGGTGTGGACATGTGGCCCGAATGCCAGATACCAGATTGACAGTAGCAGCTCTCAAGTACAAGCCGAGTGGAAAGAGGGATGTTGGTAGACCGAGGAGGAGACAGGCCAACTAGGGCCTAATCCCTGTAGTGAAGATGATGATGATGATGATTCTTACTTCATATATTTCTTAAGATTGATAAAATATTTAAAAAACTCACAAAACAAAATACTTTATCACTAGATTCTCTTTTTCTATTAATTTTGACCGTTTCCAAATAAGTAACCAAAACCGACTGCAAAGATAAAAAATGTTTCGTATGAGCCTTTTTTAAAAAATGAAAAGTTTAGTTATGAACTTAATTGGCTTAAATATTTTTATATAAACAGAAAAATGTACCTCAAATTTCTTGATAAGCCTTCTACGTTTAGGTTGCTTTGTGTGGAAATGAGGTGGGAAATCAAATAAAGTAGGGACTGGATCCTTTTTTAATTTTCTGATTATGCCTCTGACTTCAAAGCACTGTCTTCGAAATGCTTACTACAAAGTCTCGACTGCGCCGACGGTGTAAAGCCTTTTCTCTTCGTTGCAATTATCTGCCTGCTTCGAAGTTCTGGAATTTTTTGAAACCTGCATTAAATTACAAAAAATAAATTTTTTTTTACATAAATGCTCAACTTTCAAAAATATCCTTTTTTGATATTAAAATTGGAAAATAACTACAATATTAGACATACGCTAATTTTTCTTTTCAATTTTCAACACAATAAAAGAGCCTCAATGTGAAAAGTAGACTGGACAAAAATAAATTACTATTTTAATTTTAATAATTTCAGAAGAAGAAACATAATTTTAATCAGAGCAGACTACTAGTATGAGCTCGATAAATAAATCAATACTATTTAAAGTACAATGATTAAAATACTTTTGTTATGTAAGTCATAATGTTGTTGATAAAAGTTTTACTTACGTGTGAAATGACAGGCCGCAGTTTTTAACAGCATAGTTCTTACAGTTGTACGCTACACAATACGATGGCATCTTGTTAACTTCAAATTATAAAGTGTACTTTATAGACATCCACAACCTTCCAACGATCACGCGTCAACGAAAACACAAAATGCAAACATTATGTAAGTGCAGGAGACTGCACTGAAAGTACACTACAGAGTGGTGGGGGAACGTGTCACAGCCGGACCGAGTTTCGGGCCTTGCCTGCATTAGAGCGCGCAATCCAGTAGTATATATATTGTAACTAAACTCTGTTACTCTCTCAGATGATGAATGGTGTTTAATAATTGGTGTGGCTCTCGAAGTCTTACTGGTCTGAAACACTTCCTTAGTTTCCCAGTTGATCGAGTCCCAAATGTAGCAAGACCTGTCAAATAGTGTTACACTACTGAAGAGATATATGTGTAGTATCACAAAACGTTTTAATATAAAAATGTTGCTTGTTGAAGAAAATAAAAAAAAATGTGTGTTTAAAAAAAATTTTATAATTAAAAAAAAAATTCCTTTTTATCAATTAATTAATTAAAATCAATTAATTGATGATGTTTTGTGAAGTTTTAAAACGTATATCACTTCTCTAGAAAATGTTATTGATGTTCTTGTATTTTCCAAATAAACTATAACCACTCATAAGATTGTCTCCAGGACAATCGATATTTGTTTACTTTTCCGTTTTGGAGGTTATCTTCCTTTGTATGTGGTAAAATTCTGGTAGTTTGCTACTAAGATTATATTAATTATAATTTATTATATTAATGAAAGAAAGAACTAATTTGGATTGAAAAGTATAAAAGTTTTATTAAATAATTGAAAATTAGACTCTTTTCGATTATACAAATCGATTCTCAGGGTATCGAAACAGACAAGGTTTGATATATATAAAATTCAATAAAGGGTTCTTTGAACAGCTAATTATGATCAAAGTCAGAGAAATCGGGCCAATATTTAAAAAGTATAACGTTACAACAAGGTAATTACTAATACTAGATACATACATTGAATAATAAATTGAAATAAAATAATTTGTTGTCACCAACACAGCTGACGGGAACAAGAAGGCGTTGTTAACGACAAATGCAAATGGCTGCCGTCAAGTCGGTCAAAATGTCCTTCGTATCTGCGACGATCCAAATAAGATATTTTCTGGTAGTATTTACGTCCTGGCGTCTGCAAATCTTCCTTCTGATGTTGTGTAGTGTCTTGAGTGAAGTTTCCGTGTTGTATTTTGTATATCTGTGTATGTATAAGTTCGTTCACTTTTTATGATTCAGGCACTAATGTATGGTTATGTTGTATACTGTTTTCTTGTGTTTGATATTGTTATTCGGTGTAATTATATGCTGTACTGTGTTATTTAGTCTATATCAATTGTTTTTGTCACTATGTGGACGTTCCAGAATTGTTTTGTTCGCCACTCGCGATTTTACAAAAACGTGTCGTTCACTGACTCGCCATTACGGTTTTTAGTTAGGTTAACTGTTATATTCCGCTCGTCAAGTACTCCGTACAAATTCCAATAATCAACTATATATTTCCTTCAGTTTCGACTAAAATCTTAGCCAATATAATATTATTCTTTACATTGTTCAATTATAATTTTGCATCCTGTGCATATTTCAAAATACATTATATAACTGCCTAAACTTTGGTTATTTATCAATTTTATTTGCTATATGTAATTTAAATTAATCCTTCAGTTCATTCGGCGTATTTTAAGATTGAATAATGCCGTTTTATAATGTTTTCTGTCCAAAATTAGTAATTTTACTTTTATTTTGTATTTAGTAAATTTCCAAAACTAACTTCCTGTCATTATGCAAATTCAGCCATTTTTCAGTTATATTTATTATTAATAATCTCATATTGTATTAAAAGGTTTATATTCCCTTATTTTCTTGTAATTATTTGAATTGGTTAACTTCTAAAATATTATTTTGGAATATATGACTCCCCTCTCCAAATTTCTGAGTTTTGTCATTTTCATTTTTATTTATAATTCTGAATATAATTTTATAAAATATTTCTAAGTGGTATGTGTAATTATATGGCTTCATCTCAGATTTATTTTATCTAAAACCCTTTTGCTTAATTGCATTTAAATGAGTAATTTCTCTGTTTTGATGAAGTTTGGTTTTCATTCTTTGGCCTAGATTTTCTAACAAGTTTTTTCTTACAAAATATTTTTACAAACAATAAATGATGTGTGATACCCTCTCTGACTTTTAAATATAGTATTATAAACTAAACATTTTTTCAAATAACACAACAATAATTAGTATTGGTTACAATACAATGAACAGTTAAACAAATAAGAAATATTTTCAAATAAATGGTTGCCTTCAACATTCAGATATTTTTTTACAATCAAATACTTATCACTAATATAGGATTATTATTCACAAAAGAGGTTTTTTACCAACTAGCATCTTAATTACTTATTACTATTAACACAAGTAATAATTATATTTACAGTTCTGATGTTAGTTGTTGTAAATTTAAATAAATGACCTTATATCTAATACCTTTTTAAAATCCTTATCCTATATTTACAAACACCTTATATCTATATTCTTATTTGCTAACTACTATACTAAGTTGGATTATGCAGTTTTATAAACTGTCCTTTAAAATATTGTATTTGGGGAATTGTACCCTGTCATAGTATTATTAAATCTGTTTTTTTCTCATTATATAACACAAAATGTCACTTTAAACAGATTTATATCTTGTTATTATTCAAAGTAACATATTCACATAGTACACATTTTAAGTCACTGAAAGTTGCATATTTCATTGTATTCAATGTCTGTGATTGCCAAGAATGAAACACAAGGTTTATTTTCTATAATACCCAAAACTAGCACTGGTTCACTTTACACTTTTATTTTATGTTATTTCTAAATGGTAGTGTAGTCTTATTAACACAATAAATAGGTTTGTGTTTTACAATGGAGATTTGTTCCTTGGGTACTATATTATTGTTTCATCTTGGTTCACTGGCAACTCTTACTTTACACACTTTTCTCTCTTAATTTTATGTACATGTTGTTACTGTGAAAGACTATTTCGTTATACTTTTATTTGTATTTTATCATTTATTTTGGGATATGGGGATACGGGTGTCTTTTATAAGAGCATAACATCTTCCTCAGGATGCTGCCTTCTTCTTCTTTCTTCTGTCTTCTTGGACTGGTATCTTCTCCATCTTCTTCTTGATGCCATCGGGTTTCTTGGGATTTCTTTATCTTCTTCGGGTTTCTTGGGATTTCTTGATCTTGTTCGGAATTTTAGAAATACATCACCTTTATCGGTGGAACTTGGCTTATTCAGGGTTTCTTTTCCATTTATATTTCCTCGTTGTGGGTTTGGTCATATTCTGTGTTGCTTTGTTATTTACTTTTTACCTTCCTGGGTTATAATTTGAAAACCTTGGGTTATTAGACTGGTTTTGGATGACTCACCAATAGTAACTCATTTTATTTGAACTTATATTTTTTAAATAATAATGATTGCTTTGCACAGTTGCTATGAATTAATTTTTATATTAAATTGAAGGCTTTCTTCCAGATTTAAATGTTATAATCTTATTATTTCAATGATCAAATGCCATTCATTTTTATGCATTTATCTGTCACGTTACAGATTGCTCTCCTCCAGAAGTAATTATTTCAGACATGTTTATGGATGAAATAATTTCTTATGATAATTTCATCATTTCTTATATTTCATTTTCTTCTCCATTTCTATACCGACTTTTTATATTAGAGTTTAATTAATTTTATATATATAGTTGCTTAAAAATATTTACTACTGATCCTTTTCGGATAGTTAGTGTTTTCTGAGATATTATTATTATTGTAATACATTTTCTTTCTTTATAAACTTCGTGTTGCATCCTTGGGATATTAATTCCCTAACATTCCCTATCACGTGGGCTGGGGCAGATCAGAGGGGCACTGTACGCTACACAATCTCTGCTGGCCATACACCACTTCTACAATTTGAGTCCAGAGGCATATTCATCTCTGCTCAAAAAACATAATGCTGCTGGAATTATCTTCAGTCAGTCATCGAATAAGTAAATAAAAAGTAGTCTCATTTTCGACTAATAAAAATATCTTTGGATTCTTCACTTCGTAGTTTCTCAGATTATCTCACATTTTCTATCTTAATAAATCTTCATAATTATTATTATACTCATTATATATATATTTTTCTAAACTTTTAACTTGTCTGATATATTTATTTTAATTATGGTTGAAAACCTTTCTTAATAATTGTTGATACTGGTCATAGTGTAACTCTTTTTCTTCTCCATCTGAATTCTCTTTACACTTCCTTCTGGTTACTTACAGTGTTAGCATGGTCTTTACATATAGTATTTTCTTATTCATTATTTGAATGGTCTTATTATATTATATTTCATTTTTAAATTTGTATTTTTATTCTAGATATACAGGTTGTTATATTGATCATTTTGTTTAAACATCTTGGTTCTTTCCTTTCTCTTAGAAAGTTATTAATCCGCCTTCGCATTCATTAACATTAATTCATTTATATTATATTTCATGTGGTATTTCTTCTCTTTGCATTTCATATAGGTCTTATTATTATCATTGGTTCAAAATCATCTTCTCCATATGTTTGGTATGAGTTGTTTTTCTTTGCTCTTAATTAACTGTTTTCATTATCGTTTCATAAGTAATTAGTCTCTTTGCTTCCAAATTTTTTCCTTCTCTTGCATATTACACTCTTTTTGTTTTTCTTCTCTACTCCTTCAAATGCTATTGTGAATATCTAGCATTTATTCTGGATTAAAGTTAATTCTCTTTTCTGAATTAATCATTTTATTTTCTTCTAAATTCATTTATAAATGGAACACATTTATTTTTGGAACTTTGTTAGTTTTATTCAAAATTCAAACTCTTCTTGTTATTTAATGGCAAAACACTTCTCATAAATCATTGTAATAAGTTGATCTTATCTTGTTTAAAAGTTTTGACGTTCTATCAACATTCAAATTCTGTTTAATTCATTTATTCCCAGAATTGTTTCATTCAAAATTGTTTATAGTAAGGTGATCTTACAATTATTTCTGAATGTTTTGGTATTTCTCTAAATTCAAATTCGTCTTAATTATTTACCATAAAGGTTTCTCAAAACTTAGTTATAGTAAGTTGGTCTTACTTCATTTTTAAATTTGTTGTATATTAACTTCAAAATTCCTTTCTTCTATTTTTCCATAAAGTTTCTTCTTAAATATTTGTTTGGTAGTAAGATGTGCTTACATTTGTTTTTAAATTTTGTTGGTATATTAAATTCAAAAATTCTTTCTTTTATAATTCTCCATAATGTTCTTTCAAAATTATTAGGTTGTAAGATATTCTTACATCATTTTAGATTTTTTTTTATTCAAATTCAAAATTCTCTTCTATTTTAATTCTCCATAATGTTTTTCTCAAAATATATAGTTGTAAGATGTTCTTACATCATTTTAGAATTTTTTAGTTAAATAAATTCAAAAATTCTTTCTCCTTCTCTTTCTTCCATAAAGTTTTTTCAAAATTATTAAGTTGTAAGATGTTCTTACATAATTTTAAATTTTTATAGTTATAAATTCAAAATTCTCTCTTTCTCTTTCTTCCATAAAGTTTTTCTCCAAAATATTAGGTTGTAAGTTGTGCTTACATAATTTTAAATTTTTTATGGTTTTAAATTCAAAATTCTCTCTTTCTCTTTCTTCCATAAAGTTTTTCTCCAAAATATTAGGTTGTAAGTTGTGCTTACATAATTTTAAATTTTTATAATTTTATTTATAATTCTAAAATCCCAACTCATTCTTCATAATACTTTTTCATAGATGCTTGATTGTACACACCTTTGATTCTTCCTGAAACGATTTCTCTCAACTCATAGGTATTGTTATGCTTATCCTTTACCACAACATATGGTCCGGTATAAAGTAATAATAATTTTTTGGTTATGCCTTCTAAGGTGCTGGGCAGCTCTCGATTTTTTAGGAGGACTTTCTCACCCTCTTTATATGTTATAATACGCCCTATTGCCTTTTGGTATTTGGCTTGCCGTTTTTCTTGGTCTTCTGCCACCTTGTTGTAAAATCTCAACTGGTTGAATTTCCTATTATTGTCTGTTGGAAATTCAATGATTTGTTCAATTTCTCGGGGAGTCGGCTTCTCATACATGGCTGAGTATGGTGTAATTCCTATAGCTGGATGGTGGGCGAAATTTAAGAGTGTCTCAGTTGCGGCTAGGTACTCTTGCCACTTTTTCTGTTGGTTGTGACAGTACGTGCGCAAGATCCTACCCACTTCTCTCAGTACTCTCTCAGCCGGATTGCTACTTGGGTGGTAGACTGACGTCTTATAAGTTTTTATCCCTAGCGCTAATAAGGTGTCTCGCCACCTCCTCCCCTTAAATTGTGTACCATGGTCGGTAATAATGGAGGATGGTCTACCGATCTCTGGCACATACAAATCGATGATCACCGCCAGAACTTTTGCTGTTGTTGCCCGATTAACCGGATATAGCTTTATATATTTGGTGTAGTGGTCCATCATGATTACCAGGTATTTATACCTATGTCGACCACCGCTACGGGGAAATGGCCCGCATATATCCAAAAATACTTTTTCCAGTTTTGCGTTTGAGGTAATCGGTATCATTATACCCTCTGTCTTCTCATTGTTTATTTTAACGCACTGGCAGATATTACAGGACTTGATGTACGTTCTCACCTTGCGGTTGATATTCTTTATCTTACAGTTTTCCTCTAGAGCCTGTATCACTTTTAACGCTCCCATATGACCATACCTGACATGGTAATCGATGATGACCTCCTTTTCGATTTGGTGTGGAATTATCACCTTCCATGTCTCTTCGTCCAATGCCGTTTTTATAAATAAGATCCCTTTGTTAAAATGGTAAAATTTGGAAATGGTATCATCATTGGCTTCCAATCGACTCATGATGTTTTTCAGCTTAGGATCAGACTGCTGGTGGTTTCGAATATTTATTAATAGAGCTTGTAGATCGGCTCTGGTCTTAAAGATGTTATAAATTTTGACCAAGCTCTCCTTCTCTCCCTCGAAAGTCTGATCTTCCAGATTTATACGTGACAACACATCCGCTACCACGTTCTTTTTTCCTGGAATATATTCCCATTTCAGATCATATTCTTGTAGGGCGAGTACCCACCTAGCCAATCGGCCGTGACTCAACTTGCACCTACGAAGGAACGAGATGGATTTATGATCAGTTCGTACCGTGACTTGATATCCGAGAATGTACGTCCGGAACTTGCTGCATGCGAACACCACGCTCAGCAATTCCTTTTCTGTCACACTGTAGTTCTTTTCGCACTGATTCAGCGTGCGACTAGCGAAGCTTATTACCAGATGTTGTCCCTCCTCATCTTCCTGGTATAAAGTCGTTCCTAAGCTCAGGTCGCTAGCGTCACAGTTTAAAAAGAATGGTTTCTTAAAATCTGGGTGACGAAGTATAACACTCTCCAGAAACTTCTCTTTTATCAAGCGGAAAGTAAGATCTTGATCTTCACCCCAAGTCCATTTGTTCTTAGCAGATAACTGTGGTTGAAACTTGGCGGTCAACTCGGAATATCGGCTCTGAAACTTCCTGTAATAGTTACAGAGTCCGAGGAAAGATTGTAATTGTTTCCTGTTTCTTGGTTGCGGGAACCTCTGAATTACCTCCACTTTCTCTGCAGACGGGGTAATACCTCTATCGTCTAGGTTGAAACCCAAGAATTGTACTTCGCGCGCTATAAACTTGGATTTCTCCAACTTCAGAGTTATGTTGTTCTGCGCTAACTTGCTTAGTACATATTCTACTCTATAGCAGTGCTCTTCCCAGGTTTCGGATGTAATGAGTAAGTCGTCAACATATACGGTGGTAAATTGGAGCGCTTCTTGTCCAAGAATCTGGTCCATGCATGCCACAAAGATGGCGACAGAATTGACAAGTCCGAAGGGCAGTCTCTTGAACTGGTAATTGCGCCCTTCGAAAATGAACGCCACGTACTGACGGCTTTGTGGATGCAGCTCTACTTGCCAATAACCACAGACAGTGTCCCAGGTGCTGATAAACTTCGTGCCATGAAAACGTTTTAAGATCTCCTCTATTTCACCGGGTGAGGTTCTGTCATTCACAATCGTCTTGTTCAATTCGCGCGCATCTAAACAGAGCCGGACTTGTCCGTCTTTCTTTGGAACAGCAATAATTGGACTAGTGTAAGGTGATTGACTAATCTCAATTATGTCATTTTCTATCATCTTATTTGTCTCTGTTCTCACGGCTTCTTTGAGCGACTGCGCGATTGGATATGACCTCCAGTTAAACTCTACGTTTTCTTTGAATTGAAGTTTGCACTGGTAGTTTTTTACCTTCCCTGGTTCATCTGAAAACACTGCCTTGTACTTTTCATATATTCTGATTAGACGATCAGCTAGATGTATAGGTATTTTATTGTTATCGCTTCCGCACTGGAAGTCCCGTATTTCTTGGATTTTTTCTGACCATAAATCCTCTCCTCCTTGGTTGTATATAATGGGTTTATTAAGAGGGCTGTTTCTAATAATATTAATTTTACGAAGTTGTTGATGTATAGTGCTGGGAAGTATAGTTGCGCCTCCTACCAAATTTGCGGTCCATGTTATTCCGTCTGGGAAAAGTGATACTTTATCTAGATTAAGATCGATAACGGCAGAATATCTTCTCAGAATATCACAACCGACTAATATGTCAAATGGTAATCCGGTGGCGATCAAAAATTCCATGTCTAAAGCTATATCGCGGCTAACGACACTTACGGAAACTTGCTTTCTGATGGTTTTATTCTGGCGGCCAGTTGCACCTATTAACACAATGTTGTTTACTGGTAACATTGGCAAAGTTTTTCCACATGCACTTTGTATCCTCTCCAATTCATTGGAGTTTATTATTGAAATATTGGCACCTGTGTCTATCATTATTTTAGCGGGAACCCCTTCCACCTCCGCTGTTATATAGAGTATTTCATTATTATTGTTGTTGAGACTCTTCTCGTTCTCTTCCAAAAGTTCCGTCCGAATATCTTTTAGGTAGTGGTTACTTATTATAGTGATGTTTTTATGATTGTTTGCTTGTTGAAATTCACCCTTTTCTAACCCAAGAAGTATAAGCAGTAACGGGTCATTGTTGTTAATTACTGCCTCCTCCCGTTTAAACCATTTTGGTCATCGTTCGTATTTAGATTGACCGAGGCATCGTTCGGGAAACGCTGATTCGTTTCCTGACGCTCCGTACCCTGTGTGAGGTTTAGCGCCCTGTTCTGTTGTCGGCCAAGATCCTCCAGGCTTGTACTTCTTCTTCCCTGTTCGTGTCGTGGACCGTCCCGTTCCGCACTCCTCCATCTTCGTCGGCGCCGTGGAAGCTGTTCCTCCGTGTTTGATAATATCTCCTGGGACCGCGATCTTCCGCTCTTATAAAATTAACCCTAGGGCGCGACACTCGGTTATTATTATTATTACTATTATTATTACCATAATTATTATTATAGTAATTTCGGTTGGGTGGGTAAGGTCTGTCACCATTATTGTTGGGGTATGGATTTCTCTGACTGTATGGGACACTATTAGGCTGATAATAATTATTCCTATTATTAGGATATGGGTTGTTATTCCTAATACCGTTATTATTGCTGTTAAAATTGCTATTACGCGGCGGGTTATTAGGGCCGCCGTAATTACTGGGCTGGTTCCGGTTACCGGGATGGTTATTGCCGTTATTGGGGTATGGATTCGGCCTTGCCTCTGGTCTTTCATTTCTCCTCCTGCTCTGCCGATAATATTCCTCGTTTTCATATCCCTCTAACAACTCGGTCATCGCCTGGATCGTCTTGATCTGGCTACCTCTCCGGGCCCTGACAATGTCTTCATCATAGTGATATGATATTTTATTCACTAGACACTCTTCTGGTATAGCCGGCTCGAGGTGTTTCGCCATGCACACCTTCCCCAAGAAATATGCTGTCATGCTGCTGCCTAGTTGTGCCCTGTATCGTCCGTTACATATATTGTCACGGATCAAGTTCTGGGTAGTCTCAGACCAGTACTTTGACTTAAACATTTTCCGGAACTGCTGGTAGTCGGGAATTTCACTACGGTTGGCCATCCACCAATTATCCGTCATTTCCCGGAATGACTCAACTAAGATTTCCCTGCTATGGCTCCATTGCGTGATTTTATGCTTAGCGAAGTATTCATTCCTCTACCCTAGCCAGGAACTCCATCGGCTTACGCTTATACTGTCGGAAGTTGAGCCACTCTCGGCTTTCGTTAATGGGCAATCCGGTGAAATGAGTCGGTCTACTTCTTATCGCTTCCATCTCTTCTCGGCTTTGTCGCACCTGACCTGTGATATTGGTCATCGTCTCTTGCATATCATTGCACCGTTCCGCGACTTGGTTCCTTACTCTTCCGAATTCTTCTTGAGTTTCCTTCCTCTGTTCTTCTACTTTCCTACGGCTATGTTCTTCTATATTAGTAAACTTAATGTTCACTACTTCTTTAAACTCTTGCACCTCCTTTTCGGTCTGGTTGCACTTCCCGTCAATCTCTCGAATCTGTCGATTTACCATTATGTTTTCCTCTTCCATCTTCTTATTCATCGCTTTCTTGTTAACATTGATTTCCTTATTCAGTTCTTCTCGCAACAATTCCATTCTTTCATCCAGTTTGTCCAAATTCTCCTGATTGACCTCTCTTAATTCTTCTCTTAACATTTGGTTGTCCTCTCTTAATTCTTCTAATTTCTCCCCCATTTTCTCTTCCATTTTCTTGTTATTCTCTTCCAATTTGTCTTCCATCTTCTTGCTATTCTCCCTCATTTCTTCCTTTAAAGATTGGTTGTTCTTCACTATCTTCTTTCTGGTTTCATCGATTTTCCGATTGGTGTTTTCAACTTTATTAATCAATTCTTCTTTTGTCGCCTTGAATTCTTCCTTAAAAGATTGGTTGTCTTCTGTGCCGTCCCTTGGCAAGACAACACAAAAATCGGGAACTAGTTTAATTCTTTACCAGTAAACTAAACCAGCTGCCGTTGTTAGTAAAACGCTTACTAACAAATTACAAAACAAGTATGATATAGGAAACTGACAAGGTATGCATAAACTTATTCACTCACTAGGTATTAGCTGAAACATCTCTTTATTGCTATTGAAATATTAATCAAACATTATTACTGATTTTAAAGAAGGTTATTTTTGTAAATAGTGCTTTTACTGCTTCAAAGATCTTAATTATATTATTCTTGTTATATCAAAAATTTATTCATATAACTGTTAGTTTTAATACCACGGATCCGGGTCTCAATTTTCTCAACATTATTAATTTATCAATATATACATTACGGTTACTATTACTTCTTACAAAATTACAAAATATACAAATCTGATAATTTGTTCATTACATTGCGAAAGTTCTTTAAAGTTCTTTGTTACTTCTTATTAAGGGGAAATTTACAAAAGTTGTGGTTTGATATCACCTGAGGTTGTTGTTGTATTCTTGGGACATCTCCAGTCGTCTTCTACGGGTTGAGTACGTTGTTCTTGTTGTATCTACATCGGGTTGATTTTTAGTTTACTTGAAGCTCTCGAAGATAGGTTGTTTACTTGAAGTTCCACATGTTGTAATTTCACTTTTCTTAGTGCAGATTCTTGTAGTTCACATTTTCTTTATTTTAATTACAGTTATAGTTCTCACTTTGCAGTACTACAGTCTAGTAGTTAACTATGTTACACTTACATTTGATTTTGTTTTTAAGAGATGTGTTGGCTACCTTTTTCTATTTTATTTATATATTTTCTCACAAACTCTAGACACTACATTATTCACAATAACAAGATTTCACGCTGGATATACTTCTAGAGAACTTACACATACGTATATGTGTACAATACCAAAACTCACGTCTACTCATTGCGACGTTCTACGGCCGAATGCGCGTACGGTTTAGGGGAGAGGGCTCAGTAAGCTAGGGCGTATTTACGCACTAAGAAAATAGTTCGTACTTTTCCTATTATTATTTATTCATTAATTAGAAGATAAATACTTTATGTTTATTTTATTATGACTTAGGGATTTCTTTATTTCTCTATTCGCATTTTTTAATTATTTAAGTAATTATTATTATTATTCACTACTTAATACTTTTCTTGGCGTGTTGGTACTGGAAGGTTTCAAGTTGATACAGGAATCTGGGTATAGGTAAGGGTGTATGATACTCTTACTTATTTAAAATTAAAAATTTTAATCTGTGCGATTTTTTATACATTTAAAATCGTCACATCCTCCTGCACTTAACTATGGAAAACGGGGGGGGGGGGTGTAATAATAGAAAATCTAATAAACATAATTATATTTTATTTTCCGTGAAATTCCCTTTCTCTCGTTTCTTAACATTTACCTTAATATTATTTACATATAAATAGATGTTACTTATCTATTAATCTATTTGTTACTCTTAGTTTTCCGTAACTTCACAATATAGTGGCCCGACTGATTTTGTTAGCATACTCTAACTCAAGTAGTTAGTTTTCTGCTCTTTCATTAACCCTTGTAAAGAACTTTCTTTAAGTTCTGCGCCATTGTGACTGTGTTACGTATTTATCCCTATATCTCTTAATACTACCAAGGTAATCTAAAGCCAATCCCATACTTGACCTTAGATCCTATCTTAACACTAATTTCTTATTCTACTGAGATACGCGGAATTTCACAAAGCGGGAATCTTTATTTACATTTAAACAATGAGCAGTTACAATCTAAGAGGGGTCAAACACTGGACGCATTGTATCATACACTAGGGTGATTTACCATTGTTTACTTCGGTATCAATTCAAGACAATAGGGGTGGGTTACTACAATATTTCCTGCACGAACAAGTTTGTCTCTATTACTGTCAAGCTGGGGGAATTATTTTGAAGCAGGCCACGACCGGGCGTTTACACGACTCAAATATACTTTTATTATTATTTTCTCTTTACTCATTTTACTCCTACACTTTACACTTTTATTACACGTTATTTTTATTCAAGCTATTGTTAAACCTTTTTTATTTAAAGTACTTATTATTTATTTTATTTCGAACACTTATAAACTTGAATTTATTTTAACACACATATCTATATCTTATTACATATTAAGCTTCCATATGCAATCTTATCTTAATTAATCAACATAACTTATCTCACAACAATTAACTTCTCAGTATTGACATATATAATTAATCAAAACAAAACGATAATACCATTTTAGTAGAGAGAAATTTCATATACGGAAAGTTCATTGCTTTAACAACAGCACAAAGAGTCAGCTGTTTTGGGGGGTCGTCTAGTTGCATAGGGTGGTAATTCAGAACAATACAAAAACAGGAAAGAGCTTGTCTAACGTGGCTTTGTTTGCTATAGGGAGGAGGGGTTATGAATGAGATGGGTTCTTACAAAGGGGAGAGTTTACATTCCTCAACACATATTTAACATGAACCAACTGGCTTGGAATTGACTTGTTTGGAATGGATTCCCTACCAGCTATTACTTGCTTAACACGGCAAACTCGCGATACTCACATTATTATTATATAATTAAAATTTTACTCATTTATTTTTTTTTGTTTATTTCTGAGTGAATAAATTTATGTTTGTCCTTTTTTATCGTTAACGACTTATAAACTTACACAACAACAATTACATAATTATGTTGCAATTTTCTGTACCTGACACTCTGTAAACAATTTTTTTTTTACCAAGTAAATTACACAATTTTAAATTCAGCAGAGTTGCGCAATTTTGTGCCGCCCCTTGGCCAGACAACACAAAAATCGGGAACTAGTTTAATTCTTTACCAGTAAACTAAACCAGCTGCCGTTGTTAGTAAAACGCTTACTAACAAATTACAAAACAAGTATGATATAGGAAACTGACAAGGTATGCATAAACTTATTCACTCACTAGGTATTAGCTGAAACATCTCTTTATTGCTATTGAAATATTAATCAAACATTATTACTGATTTTAAAGAAGGTTATTTTTGTAAATAGTGCTTTTACTGCTTCAAAGATCTTAATTATATTATTCTTGTTATATCAAAAATTTATTCATATAACTGTTAGTTTTAATACCACGGATCCGGGTCTCAATTTTCTCAACATTATTAATTTATCAATATATACATTACGGTTACTATTACTTCTTACAAAATTACAAAATATACAAATCTGATAATTTGTTCATTACATTGCGAAAGTTCTTTAAAGTTCTATGTTACTTCTTATTAAGGGGAAATTTACAAAAGTTGTGGTTTGATATCACCTGAGGTTGTTGTTGTATTCTTGGGACATCTCCAGTCGTCTTCTACGGGTTGAGTACGTTGTTCTTGTTGTATCTACATCGGGTTGATTTTTAGTTTACTTGAAGCTCTCGAAGATAGGTTGTTTACTTGAAGTTCCACATGTTGTAATTTCACTTTTCTTAGTGCAGATTCTTGTAGTTCACATTTTCTTTATTTTAATTACAGTTATAGTTCTCACTTTGCAGTACTACAGTCTAGTAGTTAACTATGTTACACTTACATTTGATTTTGTTTTTAAGAGATGTGTTGGCTACCTTTTTCTATTTTATTTATATATTTTCTCACAAACTCTAGACACTACATTATTCACAATAACAAGATTTCACGCTGGATATACTTCTAGAGAACTTACACATACGTATATGTGTACAATACCAAAACTCACGTCTACTCATTGCGACGTTCTACGGCCGAATGCGCGTACGGTTTAGGGCAGAGGGCTCAGTAAGCTAGGGCGTATTTACGCACTAAGAAAATAGTTCGTACTTTTCCTATTATTATTTATTCATTAATTAGAAGATAAATACTTTATGTTTATTTTATTATGACTTAGGGATTTCTTTATTTCTCTATTCGCATTTTTTAATTATTTAAGTAATTATTATTATTAATCACTACTTAATACTTTTCTTGGCGTGTTGGTACTGGAAGGTTTCAAGTTGATACAGGAATCTGGGTATAGGTAAGGGTGTATGATACTCTTACTTATTTAAAATTAAAAATTTTAATCTGTGCGATTTTTTATACATTTAAAATCGTCACATCCTCCTGCACTTAACTATGGAAAACGGGGGGGGGGGTGTGTAATAATAGAAAATCTAATAAACATAATTATATTTTATTTTCCGTGAAATTCCCTTTCTCTCGTTTCTTAACATTTACCTTAATATTATTTACATATAAATAGATGTTACTTATCTATTAATCTATTTGTTACTCTTAGTTTTCCGTAACTTCACAATATAGTGGCCCGACTGATTTTGTTAGCATACTCTAACTCAAGTAGTTAGTTTTCTGCTCTTTCATTAACCCTTGTAAAGAACTTTCTTTAAGTTCTGCGCCATTGTGACTGTGTTACGTATTTATCCCTATATCTCTTAATACTACCAAGGTAATCTAAAGCCAATCCCATACTTGACCTTAGATCCTATCTTAACACTAATTTCTTATTCTACTGAGATACGCAGAATTTCACAAAGCGGGAATCTTTATTTACATTTAAACAATGAGCAGTTACAATCTAAGAGGGGTCAAACACTGGACGCATTGTATCATACACTAGGGTGATTTACCATTGTTTACTTCGGTATCAATTCAAGACAATAGGGGTGGGTTACTACAATATTTCCTGCACGAACAAGTTTGTCTCTATTACTGTCAAGCTGGGGGAATTATTTTGAAGCAGGCCACGACCGGGCGTTTACACGACTCAAATATACTTTTATTATTATTTTCTCTTTACTCATTTTACTCCTACACTTTACACTTTTATTACACGTTATTTTTATTCAAGCTATTGTTAAACCTTTTTTATTTAAAGTACTTATTATTTATTTTATTTCGAACACTTATAAACTTGAATTTATTTTAACACACATATCTATATCTTATTACATATTAAGCTTCCATATGCAATCTTATCTTAATTAATCAACATAACTTATCTCACAACAATTAACTTCTCAGTATTGACATATATAATTAATCAAAACAAAACGATAATACCATTTTAGTAGAGAGAAATTTCATATACGGAAAGTTCATTGCTTTAACAACAGCACAAAGAGTCAGCTGTTTTGGGGGGTCGTCTAGTTGCATAGGGTGGTAATTCAGAACAATACAAAAACAGGAAAGAGCTTGTCTAACGTGGCTTTGTTTGCTATAGGGAGGAGGGGTTATGAATGAGATGGGTTCTTACAAAGGGGAGAGTTTACATTCCTCAACACATATTTAACATGAACCAACTGGCTTGGAATTGACTTGTTTGGAATGGATTCCCTACCAGCTATTACTTGCTTAACACGGCAAACTCGCGATACTCACATTATTATTATATAATTAAAATTTTACTCATTTATTTTTTTTTGTTTATTTCTGAGTGAATAAATTTATGTTTGTCCTTTTTTATCGTTAACGACTTATAAACTTACACAACAACAATTACATAATTATGTTGCAATTTTCTGTACCTGACACTCTGTAAACAATTTTTTTTTTTACCAAGTAAATTACACAATTTTAAATTCAGCAGAGTTGCGCAATTTTGTGCCGCCCCTTGGCCAGACAACACAAAAATCGGGAACTAGTTTAATTCTTTACCAGTAAACTAAACCAGCTGCCGTTGTTAGTAAAACGCTTACTAACAAATTACAAAACAAGTATGATATAGGAAACTGACAAGGTATGCATAAACTTATTCACTCACTAGGTATTAGCTAAAACATCTCTTTATTGCTATTGAAATATTAATCAAACATTATTACTGATTTTAAAGAAGGTTATTTTTGTAAATAGTGCTTTTACTGCTTCAAAGATCTTAATTATATTATTCTTGTTATATCAAAAATTTATTCATATAACTGTTAGTTTTAATACCACGGATCCGGGTCTCAATTTTCTCAACATTATTAATTTATCACTATATACATTACGGTTACTATTACTTCTTACAAAATTACAAAATATACAAATCTGATAATTTGTTCATTACATTGCGAAAGTTCTTTAAAGTTCTTTGTTACTTCTTATTAAGGGGAAATTTACAAAAGTTGTGGTTTGATATCACCTGAGGTTGTTGTTGTATTCTTGGGACATCTCCAGTCGTCTCCTACGGGTTGAGTACGTTGTTCTTGTTGTATCTACATCGGGTTGATTTTTAGTTTACTTGAAGCTCTCGAAGATAGGTTGTTTACTTGAAGTTCCACATGTTGTAATTTCACTTTTCTTAGTGCAGATTCTTGTAGTTCACATTTTCTTTATTTTAATTACAGTTATAGTTCTCACTTTGCAGTACTACAGTCTAGTAGTTAACTATGTTACACTTACATTTGATTTTGTTTTTAAGAGATGTGTTGGCTACCTTTTTCTATTTTATTTATATATTTTCTCACAAACTCTAGACACTACATTATTCACAATAACAAGATTTCACGCTGGATATACTTCTAGAGAACTTACACATACGTATATGTGTACAATACCAAAACTCACGTCTACTCATTGCGACGTTCTACGGCCGAATGCGTGTACGGTTTAGGGGAGAAGGCTCAGTCAGCTAGTGCGTATTTACGCACTAAGAAAATAGTTCGTACTTTTCCTATTATTATTTATTCATTAATTAGAAGATAAATACTTTATGTTTATTTTATTATGACTTAGGGATTTCTTTATTTCTCTAGTCGCATTTTTAATTATTTAAGTAATTATTATTATTATTATTCACTACTTAATACCTTTCTTGGCGTGTTGGTACTGGAAGGTTTCAAGTTGATTCAGGAATCTGGGTATAGGTAAGGGTGTATGATACTCTTACTTATTAAAATTAAAAAATTTTAATCTGTGCGATTTTTGATACATTTAAAATCGTCACATCCTCCTGCACTTAACTATGAAAAACGGGGGGTATAATAATATAATTCTAATAAACAATCATATTTCATACTGAAATTTCTCTCTCTCAGCTTATTTCTATTCATCAATCGATTATCTTATACTTATGTCACATCTAAATTCTACTACATCTACTATACAAAATACACAAAACGTAAATCTACCTTATTTTAATTCTTATATCTACTACCGGTTTTTTCTTGAATTGCTCACTCTTTTTACGGAGTTATACTCATGAGTATTTTACTAATAATAATACCGTATAACCAAGAACAAAAATAGAAACAACATATTTCCTATACTATAGGTAACTATAAACTCAAAACCCCCTCGTACGAATACAAGCGAGGCCTGATCAACCTTAGCTAATGTCCTGCGAGAATGGTATTATACATGAGAAATCTGATGACAAGTATAATGAAGATGAAGAGAAAGAAAGAAAGAAAAATAATCTTTAGATCTGTAAACTAAAAGTAATTCTATTGTTCTTACAATACGATTATAACAAGTATGATATAGGAAACTGACAAGGTATGCATAAACTTATTCACTCACTAGGTATTAGCTAAAACATCTCTTTATTGCTATTGAAATATTAATCAAACATTATTACTGATTTTAAAGAAGGTTATTTTTGTAAATAGTGCTTTTACTGCTTCAAAGATCTTAATTATATTATTCTTGTTATATCAAAAATTTATTCATATAACTGTTAGTTTTAATACCACGGATCCGGGTCTCAATTTTTTCAACATTATTAATTTATCAATATATACATTACGGTTACTATTACTTCTTACAAAATTACAAAATATACAAATCTGATAATTTGTTCATTACATTGCGAAAGTTCTTTAAAGTTCTTTGTTACTTCTTATTAAGGGGAAATTTACAAAAGTTGTGGTTTGATATCACCCGAGGTTGCTGTTGTATTCTTGGGACATCTCCAGTTGTCTTCTACGGGTTGAGTACGTTGTTCTTGTTGTATCTACATCGGGTTGATTTTTAGTTTACTTGAAGCTCTCGAAGATAGGTTGTGTACTTGAAGTTCCAAATGTTGTAATTTCACTTTTCTTAATGCAGATTCTTGTAGTTCACATTTTCTTTATTTTAATTACAGTTATAGTTCTCACTTTGCAGTACTACAGTCTAGTAGTTAACTATGTTACACTTACATTTGATTTTGTTTTTAAGAGATGTGTTGGCTACCTTTTTCTATTTTATTTATATATTTTCTCACAAACTCTAGACACTACATTATTCACAATAACAAGATTTCACGCTGGATATACTTCTAGAGAACTTACACATACGTATATGTGTACAATACCAAAACTCACGTCTACTCATTGCGACGTTCTACGGCCGAATGCGCGTACGGTTTAGGGGAGAGGGCTCAGTAAGCTAGGGCGTATTTACGCACTAAGAAAATAGTTCGTACTTTTCCTATTATTATTTATTCATTAATTAGAAGATAAATACTTTATGTTTATTTTATTATGACTTAGGGATTTCTTTATTTCTCTATTCGCATTTTTTAATTATTTAAGTAATTATTATTATTATTCACTACTTAATACTTTTCTTGGCGTGTTGGTACTGGAAGGTTTCAAGTTGATACAGGAATCTGGGTATAGGTAAGGGTGTATGATACTCTTACTTATTTAAAATTAAAAATTTTAATCTGTGCGATTTTTTTATACATTTAAAATCGTCACACTTCCTTCAATTCTTCTAACTTCTTCCCCATCTCTTCTTCCATCTTCTTGTTGTCTTCCTTCAAATCTTCCATGTTCTTGTTCATCCCACTCAATTCTTCTTTTGCGGATTGATTATCCTTCTTCAATTCTTCCAACTTCTCGTTTGTTTTTTCGATTTTATTTCCCAAATCTTCTTTCATGGATTGGTTATCCTTCCTCAGTCCTTCTTCCATCTTCTTACTGTTTTCCATCATCGCTTTAAACATTTCGTGTACTGTCATATTTTCTGCTTGTGATGGTTTTTCTACCTGTTCCTCCCGGACATTGACTTCCCCTGTTTGTGTAGGCATTTCGCGTTGTTCCTCTGGTTGTGCCGGTTGTTTTGACAGTACCGGTGGCAACGAACTTTCCACATCTACTGGCGTCGCCTCTTTATTGTCCATGTCAATTTCTAATTCTTTTTCGGCCTCCGCCGCCCGTTTCTTTGAAGTTGCCCGTCGTTGCATTTTTCTGTTAATTTCTCTGGCTTTATAGCTGCTGCCTAGCACCAACTAGTGATTGGTCAGATTGTAGTGGCCTTTCAATCGCTAATTAAAGCCCCTCAGTTGTGCGCCAATTTGTAACTAAACTCTGTTACTCTCTCAGATGATGAATGGTATTTAATAATTGGTGTGGCTCTCGAAGTCTTACTGGTCTGAAACACTTCCTTAGTTTCCCAGTTGATCGAGTCCCAAATGTAGCAAGACCTGTCAAATAGTGTTACACTACTGAAGAGATATATGTGTAGTATCACAAAACGTTTTAATATAAAAATGTTGCTTGTTGAAGAAAATAAAAAAAAATTTTTCTTTAAAAAAAAATTTTATAATTTAAAAACAAATTTTATAATTTAAAAAAAAATTTTCTTTTTATCAATTAATTAATTAAAATCAATTAATTGATGATGTTTTGTGAAGTTTTAAAACGTATATCACTTCTCTAGAAAATGTTATTGATGTTCTTGTATTTTCCAAATAAACTATAACCACTCATAAGATTGTCTCCAGGACAATCGATATTTGTTTACTTTTCCGTTTTGGAGGTTATCTTCCTTTGTATGTGGTAAAATTCTGGTAGTTTGCTACTAAGATTATATTAATTATAATTTATTATATTAATGAAAGAAAGAACTAATTTGGATTGAAAAGTATAAAAGTTTTATTAAATAATTGAAAATTAGACTCTTTTCGATTATACAAATCGATTCTCAGGGTATCGAAACAGTTACAAGGTTTGATATATATAAAATTCAATAAAGGGTTCTTTAAACAGCTAATTATGATCAAAGTCAGAGAAATCGGGCCAATATTTAAAAAGTATAACGTTACAACAAGTTAATTACTAATACTAGATACATACATTGAATAATAAATTGAAATAAAATAATTTGTTGTCACCAACACAGCTGACGGGAACAAGAAGGCGTTGTTAACGACAAATGCAAATGGCTGCCGTCAAGTCGGTCAAAATGTCCTTCGTATCTGCGACGATCCAAATAAGATATTTTCTGGTAGTATTTACGTCCTGGCGTCTGCAAATCTTCCTTCTGATGTTGTGTAGTGTCTTGAGTGAAGTTTCCGTGTTGTATTTTGTATATCTGTGTATGTATAAGTTCGTTCACTTTTTATGATTCAGGCACTAATGTATGGTTATGTTGTATACTGTTTTCTTGTGTTTGATATTGTTATTCGGTGTAACTATGTGCTGTACTGTGTTATTTAGTCTATATCAATTGTTTTTGTCACTATGTGGACGTTCCAGAATTGTTTTGTTCACCACTCGCGATTTTACAAAAACGTGTCGGTCACTGACTCGCCATTACGGTTTTTAGTTAGGTTAACTGTTATATTCCGCTCGTCAAGTACTCCGTACAAATTCCAATAATCAACTATATATTTCCTTCAGTTTCGACTAAAATCTTAGCCAATATAATATTATTCTTTACATTGTTCAATTATAATTTTGCATCCTGTGCATATTTCAAAATACATTATATAACTGCCTAAACTTTGGTTATTTATCAATTTTATTTGCTATATGTAATTTAAATTAATCCTTCAGTTCATTCGGCGTATTTTAAGATTGAATAATGCCGTTTTATAATGTTTTCTGTCCAAAATTAGTAATTTTACTTTTATTTTGTATTTAGTAAATTTCCAAAACTAACTTCCTGTCATTATGCAAATTCAGCCATTTTTCAGTTATATTTATTATTAATAATCTCATATTGTATTAAAAGGTTTATATTCCCTTATTTTCTTGTAATTATTTGAATTGGTTAACTTCTAAAATATTATTTTGGAATATATGACTCCCCTCTCCAAATTTCTGAGTTTTGTCATTTTCATTTTTATTTATAATTCTGAATATAATTTTATAAAATCTTTCTAAGTGGTATGTGTAATTATATGGCTTCATCTCAGATTTATTTTATCTAAAACCCTTTTGCTTAATTGCATTTAAATGAGTAATTTCTCTGTTTTGATGAAGTTTGGTTTTCATTCTTTGGCCTAGATTTTCTAACAAGTTTTTTCTTACAAAATATTTTTACAAACAATAAATGATGTGTGATACCCTCTCTGACTTTTAAATATAGTATTATAAACTAAACATTTTTTCAAATAACACAACAATAATTAGTATTGGTTACAATACAATGAACAGTTAAACAAATAAGAAATATTTTCAAATAAATGGTTGTCTTAACATTCAGATATTTTTTTACAATCAAATACTTATCACTAATATAGGATTATTATTCACAAAAGAGGTTTTTTACCAACTAACATCTTAATTACTTATTACTATTAACACAAGTAATAATTATATTTACAGTTCTGATGTTAGTTGTTGTAAATTTAAATAAATGACCTTATATCTAATACCTTTTTAAAATCCTTATCCTATATTTACAAACACCTTATATCTATATTCTTATTTGCTAACTACTATACTAAGTTGGATTATGCAGTTTTATAAACTGTCCTTTAAAATATTGTATTTGGGGAATTGTACCCTGTCATAGTATTATTAAATCTGTTTTTTTCTCATTATATAACACAAAATGTCACTTTAAACAGATTTATATCTTGTTATTATTCAAAGTAACATATTCACATAGTACACATTTTAAGTCACTGAAAGTTGCATATTTCATTGTATTCAATGTCTGTGATTGCCAAGAATGAAACACAAGGTTTATTTTCTATAATACCCAAAACTAGCACTGGTTCACTTTACACTTTTATTTTATGTTATTTCTAAATGGTAGTGTAGTCTTATTAACATAATAAATAGGTTTGTGTTTTACAATGGAGATTTGTTCCTTGGGTACTATATTATTGTTTCATCTTTGTTCACTGGCAACTCTTACTTTACACACTTTTCTCTCTTAATTTTATGTACATGTTGTTACTGTGAAAGACTATTTCGTTATACTTTTATTTGTATTTTATCATTTATTTTGGGATATGGGGATACGGGTGTCTTTTATAAGAGCATACCATCTTCCTCAGGATGCTGCCTTCTTCTTCTTTCTTCTGTCTTCTTGGACTGGTATCTTCTCCATCTTCTTCTTGATGCCATCGGGTTTCTTGGGATTTCTTTATCTTCTTCAGGTTTCTTGGGATTTCTTCATCTTGTTCGGAATTTTAGAAATACATCACCTTTATCGGTGGAACTTGGCTTATTCAGGGTTTCTTTTCCATTTATATTTCCTCGTTGTGGGTTTGGTCATATTCTGTGTTGCTTTGTTATTTACTTTTTACCTTCCTGGGTTATAATTTGAAAACCTTGGGTTATTAGATTGGTTTTGGATGACTCACCACTAGTAACTCATTTTATTTGAACTTATATTTTTTAAATAATAATGATTGCTTTGCACAGTTGCTATGAATTAATTTTTATATTAAATTGAAGGCTTTCTTCCAGATTTAAATGTTATAATCTTATTATTTCAATGATCAAATGCCATTCATTATTATGCATTTATCTGTCACGTTACAATATACATCTATGCTGTCCACCTGTAACAATTAATAGCATACCTGTACTAGTGAAGACTGAAATTAAGTACCTTGGTCTTCAACTTCATCAACGACTCAAACGAAGGCAGTTAGATCTCAAGCTCCGACAGATGTCTTGGCTCCTTGGGTAAAAGTCTGACCTCTCATTACACAACAAACTACTACGATACAAAACTATGCTAACACCTATATGGTTGTATGAACTTCAGCTATGGGGATGTGCTAAACCTACAAGAATAAAAACTATCCAAATATTTCAATCAAAAGTGCTACGAGCGTTAGCGGATGCCCATGGTACTTCACCAAACAGACACTTCACACCGAAATACAAATACCTTTAATAACGGATGAAATCAAGAGGATCCCGACACAATATACCCAACGATTATTAGACCATGAAAACCAGCTAATAGGGCAGCTATAAAACAACGGTCCCGACGAAAGAAGACTCCACAGAACTGGCCTCAAGATTTGCTACATCCTTAAAAACAATTTTCCATAAGGGAAAACATCAGTAGATGTTTTCGTTTCAAACATAAATCCTACAACTAATTGACTTAATACTCTGTTACAGATGTAAATTGAAAATTTGCAAAACTGTCAAAAAACACTTGTTTAAAATATTAATTAATTTTTAAATTTATTCGTGTTAATATAATGAAATGCTAGGTTTAGTATTTCAGTTAATCTATATAATGTCTTTTTACTTCGTACAATTGATATTTGTACCTATGAAGCTATGTTAACGGTAGGTACGAAATTTCATCCATGGCCTTTAGACGTAACGTTGTCTCAAAATTTCAAAATTTCATACCATTTACTTTTAATCGACAATTATTGTTACCAGGACAAGATCAGAAGCCTTTAAGAACTCGCTAAATTTTACAGTAAACCTACTAAAATGAAAACTGGAAGGAAGACAGGTTAAATTGTATCGGTCACGACTTTTGCAAACGAAACATTTGTCCAAATACAAGAACCAAGTGAAACCCCTACTTCATTTTGAGTAGTTAAAACAAAAAGAATATTTCTTTTTGTAAAGAGGGGTTACAAGTTAATTAAAACTAGGCTAAGGCCTAGAGAAGCTAAAAATTGCGCTGGATCCAGTAAGACGGGACTTGCAATAAAAACTCAAGAATTAAATAATTAACAATCCCATTTTATTATTCTATCTCATAATAAAAATATAATGAACAAATAAATACAACAGTCATTTATAATTTCCCTTTAAATGGTTAAATAAAGAAGTATACCCTCTCAACAAGGCCCCCTGAAAAATATTAACTGAAACCAAGAAAATAATTGCTATGTCACCATCAATGAATTGAAAATTCAAAATAATCATTAACCTCAAAATAAAACTCCCATTAAACTATTTATTAAAATATAAAATTTATATCATATGTTCCTTTTATAATGCAGTATATAAATTAATGAAGATAAATGATTTCATTCCCAGTTACTATTAATAATTAAAATAATCACTCAACCAATTAAATGAAATTTAAAGGTGACACTTCCTATACTTGTTAAATAAAATAATTAATTTTCTTAAAGAAATGATCAGCCACGATTATTGAGATAGAATACTCGTCTACTGGTGTATATAAATTCTAATAATAAATCCCTATATCCCACCAAAAGTACAGTAATGCATAATATTTATATATATATATATATATCCCCCAAAATGTACACAGAAATATACAGACATAACATGTTCCACAAGACGAATTACATTATACAATAGTATACAAATACATAAAGGTCTCTTGCCACGCCCTTTTTTATATTACCCTTCTGGTGTATATAAATTCTAAACTTCTTCTTTATAGGAATCCCAATTAGGATTAAAGATTTATTTCTATAAATGTACCCCCATGGTGTGGGTTAATTGCACGTCATGTGTATCATAATGTATTGCATACAAATGTCCCCAGGACCTAATAAAAATTCAAAAGAAGTGCCTAAGTGGCTAAGTGCTAAAATACTTAAGTAAGGTGAGAAATAAAAATTGTTTAAAATAATTAACGCCCTCCAGTTACCATGATTAATATAAAGAATTTATATAGACTAAAATAGGGCCAATTAATGAAAAGAGAAAAATTGCACAATATTAGCACCTTATATAAAAAAAATACATTTGTGTGTCAGAGACGGACATGTTTCTTCAACTTATGACCAGTCTCAACAAATTTGTCTCAACAACCTTGTTTCGACAAACAAGTTGAAAAGTGTTTCGACATGCACAGCTTGGTTGAAACTAATTAAAAAAAAACGCCTACCTCCCCAGTAATCTTTTTATACAAATGACATAACCTGATTTTAAAAATAAGAGAAAATATATGTTTTTATGCCTAGTAAATTAAACTTGAGAAAATTACTAATAACAAAACTGACTTTAAATCTGTAGCGATAGCCCTATAAAGAAATGAGTGGAAATCTAAGTTGGATGCTGTGTTGTAGACATGTCAGTCTCTGAACTGACAATTTACTATACATATATTGAAATTTTACAATTAATTCTTAGTGTTCACACTAAACTGTCCCATCAATTGGGGATCCAAATGAATGTATACTTGAACGGTAAAAACTGATGATTATGTATAACTGGTGCCATGTTGATTCTACGTGTGAATTATAAATGGTTATTTTTCACCTGCTTAATGTGCCCAGAAGGATGATCTCTTATTTGTAACGTGGCGATCTTATGATTGGCATGTTGTTGTGGTCTTATTCTCTTCGGTGTCGAGTGTGGAGCTTTTAAGATGTCATTCTTTCAGTCATGTAGCAGGACTTGTCTCCGTTCGGTGAACCCGCAGTCGTTTAAGAAACTTATCTCATAGTTATAAGAAGAAGATGCTGTAATTCACACTTCTCTCAACCGAAGAGATTTACCACGAGGCAATCAGCTAGGCTTTCCTGTAGAGAAAAAAAAAAGGAACGCCGTACTCGTTTGGGTAACGAAAATCTCACCAGGCTGCAGCACTGTTGTTTAAAACTGCTGGAAAAACTCAGCAGACGGCAACACCGATCAAACAGTGTAAAATCGAAAACGGTAGCCTCTCCTATCCGCGGGTAGAGAGCAGCACTCATTATTACTTTAATTTTTGTACTGTCCTTACCGTCAAAACTGCCAATAAAATGACTGAACTTAGCGCTGAATCTTTTGACTCAGCACACCCTCACCCCAAAAGGGCAACATAGTTGCCCCAACGTTAAAGGCAAGGAGGGTACCCTGCAGTGTACCTCTCCCCAAAACAAACCGGTGGACGTCGTGGTTGAGTTGGCTCAGCAGAGCTTGCTCTCAGGAGAACGGATTCTCCGAAGGAAAACGAAAGAGACGAAAGAAGATATGTATTATGTAAGTGTGCGGGTGCTGCCTGCTGACCTGATCAGGGTCCGCACACAGCACAAGGGAAGACAGCAAAAGACAAAAGAGAGATTCTTGTATGCATACGTGGATCTTCCGACCTCCTGAGGCTTGCCCACCGACTGAGACCCAACTTGATACCTACTCAGGGCAACAACAACCCCCCCCTTTTCTTACTGGATTGGAAAACTCAACGCCAATGCAACCATCCTCATGCGACCCTCTCCGCCAGACCAACCCCACAGGACCGCCCCAATACGTCACCCTCTCTGGTGACCACCACCTACTCCTCCTGCTGCCACTCACACACGCGTCCGAAGACCGAAACAAGGTAACTAATACCTTGGTATGTGAGCGCCCATAACTTTATTGTCCACATATGGACTGACCAGCCATATGCTAAAACAAGGCATCACATATCCTTGACATATCTAACTGGTCGTTAAAAAAAAACATCCCTATACTAGGGCGGACGGCCCATATTAGCCGGACAGAGAAAACCGCATCGAGGGCACGCGAACATCAATCCCTTCACTTGGTCTTCAATACTGCAGAACTAACGAGGGGGGTATACTTCAGTACGACCTCGTCGAACAACCTACACTCAATCAAAAATAACTACCATGGAAAGCAACTAGGGAATGCGGCATGGCCAGGACTCTACAAATATTAACGACAAACTACAACAAAGAAAAATGAAAACAACACTAAACTCACTACCCACGTAGTCACAACTCTTCCAACTAACTTCTCTCTGACTCCTCTCGGATATTTTTTCTTTTTCCTTTTCTAATTTTTTTTGCTTTTTCCCTTCCTAATTTTTATTTGTTTTTTGGTTTTTACTTTGTTTTCTGAGGGGAGGGGTAGGAAAATCGGGAAGATGATAAGGGCAAGGATCATTGAAAGTTCAACAGCTAGGACTAAGGTAAAGGACATGGTTCCCTCCGGTAAGAAGGATAGGTGGAGAAAACCAAGGCTCGCGGAGGCAGGGGCGCAACCCTGAAGTAGATGGACACCACTGGGATTGTGGGGAACATATACCCGCTACCCGTCAACCGCTTTGTCTCACCCTTTTATGACGAACTTTAGGAACCCGTTCCTTGTGGACATCACTCTCTGAGAAACTATCTTGTGTAGAGCAATACTGATTTATTTCATGTAAATTATAATCAAGGTAACTTACCTTTCTACGTTTACCCCGATTTGGATTATCCTCAACCTCTAACTCCTCTGCTTCTATCTTCTTCTCTTCTACAATTGCTTCTGGTTCTATTTCTTCCACCTCTTCCTTTTCTTCCTCTACATAATCCAAATCATCATCACGACACTGCACATCTTCATCTTCTAGTTGCTCACCTGGTCCCCCTGGAACTTCTTTCCACTCCTCGGAATCCTCAACAATACTTACAGAAAGCGTCTGCACATCTTCACACACTACATCATTGTCACCCACAAACTCTACAACGCTGCCACCCAGTTTCTCCCCAACTTCTACCTCATCTACTTCTACCACACTTGCAGACTGGACATCCCCTAGTCCATCCGCGACCTCAGAAACACTTGCAGCCTCCCTAACACTTACACTTATACTCCCATGCGTAGCATGTGCAGACCACTCTTCTGCCTCCTCCTTCGATTCCTCTTCTTCACCACTCTCAGCAACTACAACTTCCTCAACAGTACTCAACCTGGAATCCAGCTGTCCAGGTCCATGTGCAATGTCTAAATTAATTTCTCCTGACGATGGTAAAGCTCCACCATCAAGTGACTTATCATCTTCCGGCGTAGGCGATGATGATGTTATCGGCTCTGGATCCACCTTGGGCAGAAATGGATTTACCGGAACAATTACTGCGACCTTTGGTCGGACCGTATTTGTAGCAACACAACACCGGGCCATCTCCGCGAAATTATTTGGACGATTCCCAAACCTTCCCAAACGGGAACTGTCTTGGGAATTCAGTCCTCCTATAATTATATCTAGGACTTCGGTGTCGGTCAACCCTAATCTTAATACCCGGGCAGCTTTTCGTATGTCCTGCACGTAGTCCCCCAACGGCTCTCCGTCGGCCTGATAACGATAGAACCAATCCAGCCTAAGCTGGGAACGTCGTGGAGGATACATGAAGTAATCCAACACTTCCGCATGAAAAGTGTCGACCGTGCCGCCCCGACGCCAAGTGTTGGTGACCTTCTGTGCCAACGTACCCTGGCAATACGGGTATATAAGGCACAAGACCTCCCCATCGGATATACCCGGATAGGCTGCCAACTGCAGGACAAGGTCCAAGAAAACCAGCAGCTGGTCCTCCTTAAATCCATCTACCACCGAAAATTTCTGGAGAACCGGGGTGAGAGGGTGGGGCAATTTCTATTCCTCCCGGTGGTCGGGGGACGACAATTTCTGAAAGCATAGCGCCGCCAGAATTACACAATTCGCAAAACACTATCAACAAAACACAACACCCTACAAATACCTAACACCTATAAACATAATGATAATAATAAGATTAGAATAAGAAAAACTCGCGTACTGTTCTTCCAAAGAGTAGACTGCGGGTCCACCTAACGATGCGAGAACTAGCCCACTACCTGAACAGCTCACACTCGATTACACCAGACAAAAGGAACGCGACACACACACAACACACACAACTCGAAAACAAAAATACCGACCACGAAAATTTATTTCGACCATTTCTTAGGTTACCTCCGGCTACCATTTATCGGCAGAAACCGACTGCCGATCGGGCCATACCGCCTAATTACAAAAAAAACAACACCTCCCCAAACATGGGCAAGGTAAACTCAAACTAACCAAGCACCGACTGCGATAAGTCTTGCCCAGGGATTTCCCCTTCTAAAATTTCCTACCACCTGGCACTATTCACTATGCAAGGCGGGCAAGTACATATACACATGTTTCAAACCTTAAAACTAACAAAATATTTTCAACCTTGGAATATAGGGCCTTTAAAATTTTTCTAAGTTCAATTTGAACTTAACCTTGTGAAAATTCCAAAATATTTCCTAAGTTTGCAAGCCCCGTCACACCCACAGGACCCTCATCGTAACCACGCTCTGCTACCAAATGAAACCCCTACTTCATTTTGAGTAGTTAAAAGAAAAAGAATATTTCTTTTTGTAAAGAGGGGTTACAAGTTAATTAAAACTAGGCTAAGGCCTAGAGAAGCTAAAAATTGCGCTGGATCCAGTAAGACGGGACTTGCAATAAAAACTCAAGAATTAAATAATTAACAATCCCATTTTATTATTCTATCTCATAATAAAAATATAATGAACAAATAAATACAACAGTCATTTATAATTTCCCTTTAAATGGTTAAATAAAGAAGTATACCCTCTCAACAAGGCCCCCTGAAAAATATTAACTGAAACCAAGAAAATAATTGCTATGTCACCATCAATGAATTGAAAATTCAAAATAATCATTAACCTCAAAATAAAACTCCCATTAAACTATTTATTAAAATATAAAATTTATATCATATGTTCCTTTTATAATGCAGTATATAAATTAATGAAGATAAATGATTTTATTCCCAGTTACTATTAATAATTAAAATAATCACTCAACCAATTAAATGAACTTTAAAGGTGACACTTCCTATACTTGTTAAATAAAATAATTAATTTTCTTAAAGAAATGATCAGCCACGATTATTGAGATAGAATACTCGTCTACTGGTGTATATAAATTCTAATAATAAATCCCTATATCCCACCAAAAGTACAGTAATGCATAATATTTATATATATATATATATATATCCCCCAAAATGTACACAGAAATATACAGACATAACATGTTCCACAAGACGAATTACATTATACAATAGTATACAAATACATAAAGGTCTCTTGCCACGCCCTTTTTTATATTACCCTTCTGGTGTATATAAATTCTAAACTTCTTCTTTATAGGAATCCCAATTAGGATTAAAGATTTATTTCTATAAATGTACCCCCATGGTGTGGGTTAATTGCACGTCATGTGTATCATAATGTATTGCATACAAATGTCCCCAGGACCTAATAAAAATTCAAAAGAAGTGCCTAAGTGGCTAAGTGCTAAAATACTTAAGTAAGGTGAGAAATAAAAATTGTTTAAAATAATTAAGGCCCCCCAGTTACCATGATTAATATAAAGAATTTATATAGACTAAAATAGGGCCAATTAATGAAAAGAGAAAAATTGCACAATATTAGCACCTTATATAAAAAAAATACATTTGTGTGTCAGAGACGGACATGTTTCTTCAACTTATGACCAGTCTCAACAAATTTGTCTCAACAACCTTGTTTCGACAAACAAGTTGAAAAGTGTTTCGACATGCACAGCTTGGTTGAAACTAATTAAAAAAAAACGCCTACCTCCCCAGTAATCTTTTTATACAAATGACATAACCTGATTTTAAAAATAAGAGAAAATATATGTTTTTATGCCTAGTAAATTAAACTTGAGAAAATTACTAATAACAAAACTGACTTTAAATCTGTAGCGATAGCCCTATAAAGAAATGAGTGGAAATCTAAGTTGGATGCTGTGTTGTAGACATGTCAGTCTCTGAACTGACAATTTACTATACATATATTGAAATTTTACAATTAATTCTTAGTGCTCACACTAAACTGTCCCATCAATTGGGGATCCAAATGAATGTATACTTGAACGGTAAAAACTGATGACTATGTATAACTGGTGCCATGTTGATTCTACGTGTGAATTATAAATGGTTATTTTTCACCTGCTTAATGTGCCCAGAAGGATGATCTCTTATTTGTAACGTGGCGATCTTATGATTGGCATGTTGTTGTGGTCTTATTCTCTTCGGTGTCGAGTGTGGAGCTTTTAAGATGTCATTCTTTCAGTCATGTAGCAGGACTTGTCTCTGTTCGGTGAACCCGCAGTCGTTTAAGAAACTTATCTCATAGTTATAAGAAGAAGATGCTGTAATTCACACTTCTCTCCACCGAAGAGATTTACCACGAGGCAATCAGCTAGGCTTTCCTGTAGAGAAAAAAAAGGAACGCCGTACTCGTTTGGGTAACGAAAATCTCACCAGGCTGCAGCACTGTTGTTTAAAACTGCTGGAAAAACTCAGCAGACGGCAACACCGATCAAACAGTGTAAAATCGAAAACGGTAGCCTCTCCTATCCGCGGGTAGAGAGCAGCACTCATTATTACTTTAATTTTTGTACTGTCCTTACCGTCAAAACTGCCAATAAAATGACTGAACTTAGCGCTGAATCTTTTGACTCAGCACACAAGGTTTGTTGATATTTTATGCCTTTAACAAACTTTTAAGTGTGTTTTTATATACGATGAGTTACGATTATTTTTGTGTACAATTCTAACGTACTGTTATAACCGAACGCTCTCGAATAGTCAAGAGTCTCGGCTACCGGAGCAGGTGCAGTGTCTGCGTCAAGGCCGCACAGTCAAATACTCTCTAGACCGTTGAAGTGCTTGTTAACTACGCAAATTATGCTCTCATGGAAAATTTTTCTGGAACATCTGCAGCTATATATAAGCAACTGCGATCGCTTTAGTTAGTTAGTTAGAAGTGGCTATTTATTCAGCGCGGATCAAGTGGTTATTGTCGAAAGTGATTACTGTATTATAGTTAATTCGAAAATCTTAATAGCGGACATTTTTTCGTGTAGATAAATTTAACTTAAATTAATGTATGGGGGTATGTTGTTGAGTTCAAATTGTTATTTGTGAATCATTAAAGGTGGTAATTAGTGATTTCATTGGTGTCCGTATTTTGTTTCCATTGCACCATACGACGATCAGTGACACCGTCGTAACGGTGGGTCAGAAGTGCGACAGAACCTTAAACAGAAGAAACCGATAACACTTTGTACAAGACTAGTGGAATTTGTAATTTATCTCCAAACATGGATGCTAGTCAGGTGAAGGAAAATTTTCAGGCGCTGCTGTTGCACACAGAGGAACGACGACGACAGGAGGCAGAAGGAGCAGAAAACGACAGGATGAGAAACGCAGACAGGAAAGAGAGGAGGCAGAAGAACGCCAGAAAGCACTCTTGCTTGAGTCAGAAGATCGACAAGACGGGAAACGTAAGCAGGGGGCACAGGAACAGAATCGTGAAACAGAAGACCTCAAAGCGTTGATACAGTAGCAAAAGCAGATGCAAAAACATACCGCTGTAGAGTTGGGTTTATTACGAGGTGAGCTTAATAACCAAATTACTAGAATACTTGACGTACAAGAATCGATATCTACAAAAATATCTGACGTAGAAGAGTAAATGCCAAATACAATATATGAAGTAGAGGAGAATGTAGCTACTATAAAAGACACAATTGCAAACATAAGAGAACAAATTAAAAGTGAAGTCGAGCAGTTCGTGAAGGTACAACCTTGCGTATCAAAACAAATTGCTGAACAGGTTGTACCTATGGTAAAGACAGACAATAAGACAATTGAGAGAGTCACTTTGCCTGCAGTTGGGGCAGTTCATGTCAAGGCCGCAAGCTTTAATGGAAGCACTCACTGGGTGACGTATCTTCTGCAATTTAAAGCGGCTGCTTGCACAAATAATTGAACGGAAAAGACAAGGCATTTTCACTCGTTCTCGCTTTAAAAGGACCTGCGGCAGAGCTACTACAGAAAGTGCCACCTGGTAGCCAGAACACCTATGTTGAATTGATAAAAGCTTTAGAATTACGGTATGGTGATAAACATTTACGATCTGTGTACTACGCTCAGTTGGGAAGGAGACGACAACAATTCGGGGAGAGTCTGCAAAAATTTGAAGCAGGTACTGACAGATTAATTAGACTGGCTTATGCTGAAGCACCAGAAGATTTTTGAATGAGATTTTCGGTGCGTTGTCATCGGGGACTGTCAACTTCAGCAAGTATTACGAACCGCAAGTCACCGAAATACCTCAGAAGCTCTTATTCACGCTCTCGAGTTTGAAGCTCCAAAGTCAGCGTCTCGCCACATTAATGGGTTTATGTCGTCAGACGGTAGTCAGAAGATCGCAGTATCACATTGCTGTTACGATGGGTGCAGAAAAACAATGTTGGCGCACAAACAGTTCCAAGGTTCAAGAGCGCACAACGATTTGAACGATGGGAAAGAGGATAAAAGACCAAAGTGTTACAACTGTAAGAAACGTGGTCACCTACTGGTAGCTTGTGGTGAGAATAATATGCCAAGATAAGGGGTGATCCCATCAATTGGAAAAAAATAGCTCCAGAACAGCACACAGTTACCACGCTACGTAAGACGAGTGGAAACTTGATTGTTAAAGGATTTGCGGAAAGTAAAACAACGTTATTTAGAGCTGGTACGGATGCTACAGTGTCCATTGGGCGCCCTAAATTAGTCAGCAACCGCCAGCCTCAATTTAGCTCTTGTATAATAGAGACTGTGACTGAAAGCCCCGTCAAAGTATTATGTCAAGTAGACGTACGTGTACGCCAGGGTCTCCTCGAGTTTATCTACCACATGCTCGTTGCAGACATTGTCGATGAAGTGATCCTTGGTACGGTCATCATGAATGCCTATGGATTCGTTGCGGACTTGAGAGAGAATGTCCTGAGGTTTGGGCCAAGAGAAGATAAAGCTTTGCATGGCTAAAATGACAGGGACCGCCAGCCATTCGATTAAGCGAGTGATATTAGCCGAAGAAAAAGTCAAACGATGTGGAGAAGAGGGACCTTTGTTATTGCATACGGAAATGGAAGAACAACAAAAGTTATTTGTATAACGACAAAAGAAGTGATTGGAGAACCTACTATTGTCGTCGAGGAAAGGCTCTTGCTTATTCTTGAGTTGCACCCGGTGTAGAAGTTGCTGTAGACGACGACGTTACGCAAGAGGTTGTTGACGAGAACGAACAGACTTGGACCAGCTAATGGGTTATAGGTCATCAGTAAACGACGCAACCGGCATGATTCCAGCAAAACTACGTGCTGAGCGAGATTCGTATTCCTGAGAACTTGATATTCGCATCATCCAAGACTGAATTCGAAGAGCCGCAAAACGTTTCTTCGCAATTAGAGCAACTGCCTAGATCACCTAGATCGCCTGGCCAAATATTACCTCAGAGACGGTTTGTTATTTCGGGACGAACAGGCTTTAGGAGGGGGTTCTGTTATGACGAAACGCTCTCGAAGATTCGAGAGTGTCGATCCAAACGTTTCTCGGCTCGCCGAGCAAGTCCAGTGTCTGCGTCAAAGCCACACAGGCAAGTACTTCTAGACTGTTGGAGTGTTTGTTAACTACACAAATTATGGTCTCATGGAAAATTATTCTGGAACATCTGCAGGCTATATATATACGCAACTGAGTGTATCCTGTTGATTTAAAATCATTATTTGTTACTCACTGTATTAGTGACTTTAGGTCAATTTGACGGTGCCAAACGTCGGGAAATTATTCTACTCTATTACGCTTAAAGAATAATATCCAATAAACATATGTCAAAAATTATAAAATTATTTTTTCCCTTCTGTATGAGTCTTCTTTTTTTTAACATCAATTTCTGCGGAATGAGACGAGATGTGGAATTGCAACTTGGTATACGTACTTGGTTTGTAAGTACAAAGCAAACCAAAACGTTTTCTACAAATTTTGAAAATGGTGGCAGATTGAAGTTTTTAATTTTAAAGTTTACAAAAATCAGTATAACAAAAAATGACTTATTACATATAAAAATGTAGCCCTTTTATTCATAATCCAATGTTACCTTGTTTATGGAATTTGGATAAAAAACAGTGGAGGGTTCAAATAACAAAACATTTGGCCTGTTTTCATAACAAGGAAAGGGGGTTTCTGTTTCAAAAAAGCACATAGACACACATGGGCAGACGGTGAAGCATTTTCTGGTATGTCTAAGCCTTATTGGATATTTTCCTTCATTTTAATGACTAGAATCATTTTTCGAAGTTTGGCACCACCTTTTGGAAATATTCTGTGCATATAATATATCAACATACATACTAATAATTTTGTTACAGACATCACAATTTTGTTAAAAGCATAGAAATCGGCGACCTTGATTATAAGCTTGGAAAACAAAAAGGCATTCCAGGAAAAAGTCATGTCCAGTTTGTATATCCACTCTTTCTTTATGCTGTACGACATGTCGCCCAAAATTGTTTGAAACTTCTGATCTTGTCCTGCGAATCAAAACTGTTGATTAAAAAAAGTGGGTATCTCATTTTAAAGTATCTGATTTTGAGAAACCTTTACGCCTCTAGTTGTACAGGCTATGGATTCAATTTCGCAGCTATAGTTAAGGTAAGAGTTTAATTATAAAAGGTCACAGTCGGCTATAACTGGTTGTAGCACTGAATTCGTTCTTCAGTACACAGTTCAAGATAGGTTTATACCTAAAATTTGTGTAAAAAGAAATATTATTCTTCTTATCTGCAAGGATTAGGTTATATAAACGTGTTCCGGCACCCATCTCATCATCGGGCGAGCCACGTCTCTTCTACCAATGGTTTCATTGTTATGTGCCGCTTTCGGTAATCGATCCTCTGTCATCCTTTGCATATAATCTCATCATTGTCTTCTGTAAGCTGAAATAATTTCAATTATGTTCTCTGCTTTGAGTTCTGCTCAGATATCCCTATTCCTTATTCTGTCTTACAATGTATAGTTTACAGTACTTCGAAGAAACTGCATCTCAGCACTCTGAATCTTGCCGCATTCCTTTATTGTCATGACTCACGTGTCACTCCCATATGTCAATGAGGGTATTGCAATTGTCTTATAAAATTTAATCTTTGTGGTGTCTTGTTTTGTTTCTAAGATTTCTATGAATCATACCATAAATATTCCTAAATTTATTTATCTTCTCTTTTATATCATATACAGATTCATAGCTTACACCACATCCGAGATATTTAAAACAGCCCATTTGTTCTATGGTGCTGTTGTTTATAACTGTCTTAGTCCTCACTGATATTTATCTTTAAAGGCCATGGATATTACCGAAGTCACTCTGGATTTCCAAACTCTCATAACATGTCGTCTCAACAAGGTTGGGGAAATACAGCATGGGGAACGTAACTCCCTTGTTTATTGGAATGTCACCTGAAAGCCTACCATTCAGATCCAGATCCACAGATGTACTTTTGTAAAGGATTTAACTGAATTTATTTAACGCTGTGGATATCCTCTTCTGTCTATAATACGAGCCCTCTTCTGTCCATATCCTCTTCTGTCCTCGTATTCTATAACTTTTGTCGGTCTACATTATCAAATGCTTTTTCAAGATCAACAGAAGCGATATGCATTTCCTGGTTGTACTCCCGCCTTTTCTGTACTGTCTGTCCTAATACAATCAATGCATTCACAGTCGAATTATCCTTTCTAAAACCCATTTGCTCTTCAAGAAGTAATGCTTCTGGAATAACTAATAACCTCTTATTTAGAATTCTTCTATATTTTTTTTTTTGTATGTTGAATTCAGCAAGCTTATTCCTCTGTAATTATTGGCATCTGTTCTGTCTCCTTTTTTATATAACGAAATCACTTTGGCCTGCCTCCATTCTTTCGGAATAAAAAATCATATATACTAATAATATGCTACACAATCGACTAGACGAACATTACAAACACCCCTCGTACGGACACAATACTCAATGCGTCATAAATATTGTTACGACGGAACGCTCTCGAACAGTCGGCAGTGCCGTTCTACACGTTTGTCGGCCCCGCGGAGGTGCATCTTGTCAATCAAGTACACTCTAGACTTTTGGAGTGCTTGTCAACGACGCAAATTATGGAACATTATTCTTTAACATCTGCAGGCTATATATAGCAACAGCTGCCGCTTAGAAGTCAGTTATTTGGGCGATTTATTCACTGAGGATCAAGTGATTGTTGAAAGTGATTACTGTGTTATAATTAATGCGAAATTCTTAATAGCGGACATTATTATTGCGTGTGGACAAAATTTAACTTAAATTACTGTATGAGTGTATCTTGTTGATTTCAACTTTTTACTTTCATGTTTGATTGTTACTTTTGACTCATTAAAGCTGGTAATGAGTGATTTCATTAGTGTCTGTATTTGTTTCCACTGTACCATACGACGATCAGTTAGGCCGTCACAACAATATGTTAAAATTATATCAGCGAAAACAAAAACAATCGTAAATCTACGTATATCAAAAAACATATGTAAAAGTTTGTTAAAGCCACACAATATCGACAAACCTTGGCTCTTGTATTTGAACAAAGGTTTTGTGTACAATCGTTGTGTCCGGTAAAATTTGTCCTCCCTTTCTTCCAGTTGCCATATTGGTAGGTTTAATGGAAAATCAGGGAGTCTTCCAGGCTTATTATCTTGTCCTGGTAACAATAATTGTCGATTAAAAATAATTTATATGACATTTTAAAGTGTCTAATTTTAAGAAAACTTTATATCTATAGTGGTGCAGGGCATGGATTAAGTTACGTGGCTATCATTAACATAGCTTCATAAGTACAAGTATCGATTGTACGAAGTAAAGAGATATTATTATAGATTATCTGGCATACTAAACATAGCATTTCATGATATTAACACTTAATTAATTTAAAAATTAAGTTAATATTTTAAACAAAAATGATGAGCTATAGATTTTTACTTCCAAGTTCCATAAGGAAATGGAAGTATGGTCATGGCGAGAAAAATCGTGTATATTACGGTGTGGAAAAGAAGAAGTGTACTAATTTTAAATTGCCCTATTTCTTAATGTAAAGCAAAAATACGTGTTGTTTTCATTTAGTAGTTAGGTAATAATGGTTTTGGGTTTTTAGTTTACTGCTAAATTAAATAAAAGCGGCGGTTGAGAAAACATGACATTAAACGTGTAATACAATGTGTATAACAGAGTAACACTTAAAGAACCTAACGTTTTTAAGTTTACAAATTGGTAAAAACAACAGTAAATACAAAATTAAAAATACAAATATTTATAGTTAATGAAAAAACAAAAAACACAGTATTAAGGAATGCCAACATATGCTCTACAAATTGTACATAATGGATGTTTGTTTTTTGTTAGTCACAAAACGAGTACTTTTCGGAAAACGAATTTTACCAAAAAAAACGAGTTCTGCCACAAAAAAGTGACATGTAGGCCTATAATAATAGGGAAGAGGTTGACCCTTGGGCCACTCCCGCCTTACTTCGAGTTGGGGTTTTCGTGGTTTTAGAAAAAAAAGTAGTTTTACATTACACACGTATTGGTTTCCATGTATAATTTCAGTTTTCATGTTAACCTAACATAATCAATTTTTTGTGTCACAGCCACGACCAGGTGATAAATTACTACTACAGTCATTTTCCATTAAAAAATGACAAACGAAATCAATTGCAATCACCAGCCAACTATTTTGCAACATACAAAATTAAAATTTGTATAATTCTTTCAACTACATAAAATTATGTGGGACTACATATCGAAGCCCAAAAATCGCATTATCGAAATAACTGCGGGTACGCATAAAGGCAGTACCAAATGATATTATATATAATCTAAGAACATGGAAGTCATGTATGGGTCTCCATACCGATATTTTAATACATTATGTTAAGAAGCTAACTATAATTTACTTCGGGAACACAAACCGAAGTGTTGTGTACTAGCGTGGTAGGCTAAAAAGTTAAATGAAATGCGATCAAAGGTAATTAGTTATAGTTGTTTAAACTAATTTAAATAACCATTGTTTAACGATAAATGGCCGTAGTCGGCTATAACCAATTCTAGTGTTCAATATGTTCTTTAATACACAATTTAAAGTAAGTGTCTATCTAATATTTCTATAAAAAGAAATAATATGTTACATAAACAACTAAACGAACTTTTGTGTAAAGCTCGCACGACCCGTGTCAATATATTCAAAATTATACCTAAAAACCGGGCTGCCAGGTAGTGGTCGGTTGCTGTGGAATGACATATTGTGGGCTAAGATTCGATTCCCCCTCGGCAGTGTTTCTCAGGCCGCCAAAACAGCGACAGAGGCTCTCAGGTTGCCTCTACCTGAGACAGGTATCGGGTATTGATCGGTGAACATCTGCCGCTATTGTTTTTCGTACTTCTAATATCCCGATTCTTAGATATACAGTATTGTATATACAATTATAGAATATAGAATGTATATATTAGATATACAATATACATTGTAGTTCTGAACTAAATGAATGTTACAAGGATCCCTGGCACCCCGAAAAATTCGATGCTTGTACATCAAAAATCACAACGCATACAAAAATACCTGTAACAACAAATACAAAAAATATCTGTAAATCTCAACACGCGTATACATAATTTTATTAAATGCATTTAAAGTTGACAAACCTTTATCCCAATCACTGGTATTGTTTATTGAAAGTGCCCCTTTCAGTATCTGGCACCTTTCTACAAGACGCCTATTCCGCTGGCTTAGCTCAGCGTTGGCTTCCATAAGGTCTTCTCTTTGATCTTCTAAAATGCCGATTTTCTCTTCCTTTTCCTCCAGCTCCTATAAAGTTAATTGTTTAAAGTAAATGTCAATGATATGAAATTTTAACAATGATATAAAATTTCTGATTTTTAGAAAACGTTACGTCTACGTAACAAATATCGTAGTTATTTGTATCACTTTCAAAACATACAAGCATGGACTGAACGAAACAAAATCATCTTATATGGATTAATTCAACACAATAACATAACTCGCCGTGATTTAAACACGTAACAAATTCAGAATTTTAAAGTACAGTGTTCACGCATTCATTTTAATGCATAACTTTAATTAGAAGCTGAGTGTATTTAACTGTGGAATTACAAAACCGATGTGTTAGGTACTAGTATTGACAACTAAAAAATTAAATGAAATACGGGCGTAAAAAATTTGTTGTCTTTGTTTTACCTAATTTAAAAGAGTGTTGCATATCTCCAGTGTTTCGTAATGTGCATGATTATATAAATTTATAATCAAATGTATAGGCTGGCGGGGGGTCTCTCTCTCTCTCTTAAATATGTCACTTAGTAGAACTTTAATATGAAAACATCAGAGAAAAAGCCATACGAATTCTAAATATAGGACAAACGTCATGAATTTCGTACTCACTTAGACATTCTCACACACATTAATGAGATTGTGTGTTAATCTGTACTAGTACTTATGCGTACATTGTTATATCCAAGTACCTGAATTACTGAAAACTAAAAGTCTCTGACCATCTATTCACAAAATAAAAATAAATTTTTGTTGTTACTTGGTGTCTGGCCGAAAAGCAACCAAGGAATATTAGAAACTCTGAAATTCTTCGGCGTAGTGAGGAAAACAGCGAATTCCGATGGAAAAACAATTTGTACATTCCAATGCCCGGGAGTGTGTAAAGTTTGTGTCATGTCGGACTGCGTGATGTCGCTTGGCACAGAACGGGTTGGATTAGTCTCATGCGTCGTGGAGCTTTGAGTCTGTCGTGTATTACAGCACAGCACGTATTTTACAAGAGCTTTCTACAAAATAGTTTAGAACTTTCATAAGACTTAAAATTTATCGTCCTTGCTATGTCTGTAAAAGTAGCTTAAATGTTTAAAGGGGTAAGTAAGAAAATGTGTGGGCCAGATAAAGCACGAAAACATAAGGAATGGAATACGGAATAGATCTGCCAGAAAAATGCTAGACGATAAAAAAACCCTGAATTACTCGAACACCTGTAGGAATAGAAAACTTAGAAAAGTAAAATTATCTAGAGAGCAAGATGAATGTACAAGAATAATAATGGAATATTGAGGAATGCATGGCACAGTAGAACTGAAAATCCACTCGAAAAAACAGGGTAATTATTACTCAGCAAAGAAATGTCAGAGGATCTGAGAATGTGCAAGTCTTTCATAAGAAAAAGGAAAATAAAGCATTGAAGGAGACTATAACTCCGTAGGCGTTAATCGGACAGGATAGTAATTTAATTACGTATGCATGTACTATGTAAGTATCTGTAAGACATTCAGTAGTTCAGTAGCCAGAACTGAGTTTCAGAAAACAATGTAGGTACCAAAAACTACAAGATTCAGTAATAGTAACGAAAAAACGATTGAAGACAAAACTGAATTAAATAAAGTTGAAGAGCTGACGAGAGATTTTAAGATTTCAGAAGAAAACGAAAAGGCGAAATAAGATTATTTAACGAACATACCACAGTTGCCGAAGTAAAGACAAAAAATATAAATTGGGGTCAGGGGTAGTATAGGCTACTAGGGTATCTGATTGGAGAAGCCTTTCTAATATACCTCGAGTAATCAAACTCTTGTTCTCAGAAGGCTGTTTCACACAAAAAAATATTGTTAATGTCAGTAAACACTGGCGTTAGATAATTTCTCATATCAATTTATGTTTCGATTCGCCTTTTAGGCGGTCACAAATCAAATTAAATTTGGTCAATAACGGTACAGTTAAAAGCTTTTGCCAGCTGGCGTCTACCGTCTACCTAAAGCTTAGCATTAAACTCAGCGATCGACGAATTTAATGGTTGGAACAATACAGGTTTTCAGAATAGGTATAAAAACTACAGGGCTGTTTCTAAGACACACACTGTTTGTATGTTACACGAATGGAGATTTAGAGCTTTAAAGTAAAATATTGTTAACGTAGTCATCCTTCATTCATTATACCTGTGAGCTGTTGAAGGAGATTCGCAATGCACCGTTCCCGAGTTAGCAGAATAAGTGAACCATATGCAATGCACGGGAACGTAGATATGCGCGCGCGTGTGTTACAATGTTATGGCACTTGGCCGTTCAGATATTATAGATATCGTTCCTAATGTAAGATATTAGTCTTCAACTAGTCTCAGATTGATTCCTTTCTTAGCCTATGGAGTAGGAAAATAAATTATAAATTAGGTTTCCATTAATTTCCATACTATTTCATTAGTATTTTACTAACAGAGCGTTACTACTCTGCGTATTTGCTTATTCATAATTAACATTCCACAACAGTCGTACACCTGCTGGTTATCATAAATATTATCTCGGCATCTTACACAATAGTTTAATCTTTAATTGTAATATTGCTATCATAACCTAATTTTTCTCAGTTATTTAACTTACTGACTTAAAATACTGATGACTTACAACAAGACAACTGTAACAGCCTGAAGATGAGTGATGTTGGTGAGAGACTCGCGCATATTTTGTTGAAGAAACAAAAACTTTTAAAAACCATTCTACAAAAGTCTCTAAACGAAGTCTTAGGAACTTGTACGGATCGAATCGGGAACGTCACTGAAAATGAAAATAATTTTCAAACATGGTATGTACAAGGAATTAGAACAAAAATACCGCAAGTGCTATATCACACACACAACGTGAATATTGACATAATTTCCCTAACTGAAACAAAAAAGAAAGGTACAAGTGTGGAAAAACTAGAAGATTACATTCATATATAAAACAGAGTGCCAGTAGAAGAGAGAAGTAAATCAGGGGTCTCTTTATTAATAAATAAAACATATAGGAAGTATGTACCAAACTATAAACCCATATATGAACACGTTGTTAAAGCGAATATAAATATTTTTAAACGAAAACCTGCCATTTTTGGGATACGCATTTCAAAGGATGGGGAAAATGACACACAGAAAGATGCAATTTACAGCAAAATACAAAGATCGGGGCAAAAGCACACAAATTATAATAATGGGAAACTTTATTGCTGGGATGCTTTAATGCTTTTAAGATGCTTATTAATCCTACTGGTTGTAGGAAATAAGATAAAGTAGTTGGAGATTTTGGAGAGCAAACGGTAAACGATAATGTAGAAAGAATAATAGATTAAAAAAAAGTAACTATCTTAGAATAAATAACGGCTTTTTCAACAAAGACATTCACAAGTATGTATGGACCCTGATAACAGGAAGCAGATGTTAAAAGAGCTTAGAATCTATCGAGGTGCGGATCCAACCATCATTTAACTATGGCATCTATAGCATTTCCATAAGTACAGCATAGCACAGCATAAGTAATCAGAGGAAAAAGCTAAGAATTGTTCCACTAGATGGAACCTAAGTAGAGATATAACATCAAAAGGTTTGTTAAAGGTAGATCAACATCAGAGGTTAAAGGTAGAGATATAACATCAAAGGATTTGGTAAAGGTAGGTCAACATCAGAGGTTAAAGGTAGAGATATAACATCAAAGGTAGATCAACAAATTAAAGTAAAAAGTTATGATGATACAGAAGAACGTCACCAATATATTGGATTGGCAATGTGCCAAGCAGCTAAGAAAGATTAGGAACAAGCCAATACCAGAGGAAAAATAGAAATTGGTGGCGGACAAAATAAATAAAGACAAGCAGCAAAAATGAGAAAATACGGCAGCAGTAAATGGTGTATACAGTAAGACACTGATAATCCGGACTCATTGTCAAGCTTGGCAGTAGGCGTCAGACTCTGTATAGTCGGGCATACGAGCATTCGCCGTTACTCGACTATCATCGTTGAAACAAGTGACAAGAAAACTGGTTACTGAAGACTGATGGATGTTACATTGCACCCTCCCTTCGTTATCTGATTACTTAATTTTTGTAATTAAAACAAATAAGTTGTGCACTTTTTTAGAAACATATACCCGCCGAGTACTCGTAGATTCTCTCACAGGCATAAGGGAGATACACGGCTCCCTTCGGCTAAGCAGGGAGGTATTTTAGACAAAGATGCCACCCGAGTATTTACCACACATTACGAAGGAGTAGTAACGGTTTTCAAGCCACATACTGTTTTGTCCGCGTCGGAATCT